>VBSM01000361.1:74749842-74845643 GCA_008086735.1 Cheirogaleus medius
CTTTATCATTTAGTTCAAAGAATCTTTTGATTTTCATCTTAATTTCCTCCTTAAAGCAATAATCGTTCAGCTGAAAATTGTTTAGTTTCCATGAGTTTGTGTAGAAATGAGAGTTTCTGTTGGAGTTGATTTCTAATTTTATTCCACTGTGGTCTGAGAAGATGCATGGAATAATTTCTATTTTTTAAAAGTTTTTGAGACATGCTTTGTGGCCTCAGATATGGTTAATCTTAGAGAATGTCTCATGAGCTGATGAGAAAAATGTATTTTCAGTGGTTTGGGGGTCGAACATTCTGTAATGTCTGTTGGGTCCATTTGTTCTAGAGTTCTATTTAAGTCTATTGTTTCTTTGTTTATTTTCTGTTTGGAGTATCTGTCCTGTTCTGTCAGAGGTGTGTTGAAGTTCTCATCTATTATGGTGCTGCTATTTATCATTTAGATCAAGTAGGATTTGCTTTATGGATCTGGGTACACTTGAGCTAGGTGCATAAATATTTAGAACTGTTAGGTCTTCTTGTTGAATTGTACCCTTCACCATATATAGTGATCATTTTTTTTGTATTTCATTACTTTTGTTGATTTGAAGACTAAGTTATATATGAAATCAAAACTGCTATGCAAGCTTTCTTTTGGCTTCCATTTGCATGGAATATTGTTTTCCATCCCTTCCATCCCTTCACCTTGAGTCTGAATGCTTGGACTTGTGGGTTAGATGTGTTTCCTGAAGACAGCAGATACTTGGCTTGTGCCTTTGTTTGTTTGTTTTCTCCAGAGAGTTGGCAGCCTGAAAGGTGCAATGTGATCTGATGCAAACTTAATCAGCTAAGAGAACTTATTAATTGAAAGAATAGAGATGATGAATGATTTGGAAGTTAGAGATGAGAAAAAATATGAGAAAAAATCAGAGGGGGTCTGATGTTTTTGAAGTTTGGTTGAGATTAGGGCAAAAGAAGAGAAATAAATCCAAATGGGAGAAAAGGAAGTTGAAAAGACAGAGGAAAGAAGAAAAAGTAGAAACTTGATGCTATACCAGTCAGAATGCTTTTTTTGGTAATTTCTAGAAAACATAGATAGGAATATAATAAAACCTAATTACCTAATTGATTTAATTTCCTGATTCTACATCAGTGCAACCAATAATCTCTCACCAACACTAAAAGACCAAGATTCAGAACTACAGTAATAGTCCTGGTCCTGTCTATATCTTAAATTGAAAATGTATCTTCTCCTCATTTTTCAGATAAGTCAATCATGGGGTTTGAAGAGTACCTTGGACATTGTGATTGCTTCAGAATGGGAGAATAAATGAATAAGTAATTCAACCAAAGTCAGAGAGCTGATACCAGGTGAAGAATTAGAGGTAAGTGATCCTGTGAAAAATTAGAGGTAAGTGATCCTGGTCTCCTGCCTCCTAATGCTACAGTCTTTCCAACACATCATAATCACCTTCGTTTTTCACTATTTCAGGAAATAGGACAGACTTAAAATTTCATTTCATTGGATAGAGTATTGTTTTAGTTTCTGCTTCTCTGAATCTTTAGAATGAGAAAAAGAAATAGTCCAAGAAAGTACTGGTAGACATGAACAATGACACATTAAAAAATATATACTAAAGAGAAGGACTGCAGAGGCATAACATAGGAGTGTCCAGAGAGTACAAATAATCTCATATGAATTATTACCACTGCACTCCAGCAGTATACACATGAGAGCTGAAGATCACTCAGAATAATTGCATATAGTATAAGGATAGAATATAGGTTATATATGTAGTACCAACTCCAGTAATTTGATGGAGGTTTTCTGGAACACTGAGTTGAAAAACATTAAAAGATCATGCATGAGATCAGCAGAAAGTGTACTGGATTGATTCACAATGTCTATCATGATTATGGAGGGAGACATAGCATTACGAATACCATAAATCTTCAACTCTGATTTATTATAATTTGCATTAATATAATTGTTTTTACATCATTTTATGAATTATCATACCCGGCAGGAGACTAGGGCATAATTAACAATTTGTATTTGTTGAATTAACTCTTGTTAAAATAAGCACTTTACTTATAGCGGGGGCTAAATAGATAGTTGATGAGCAACATATGTTGTAATCAAAGAATCTTGAGATATGCTTATAGGAAAATATATTAGAAAAAATAAGAAAATGTCATCTCATAGTATTGCTCACTGTATATCTCTATTGCCTGGAAGAGAATAGGGAGAGAGATATTTCTTGATATCAAGTAAAGATGATTGACATTGCCTTCCATGCCAGTAGTCAGATTAAAAAGTGCCTTTTAATTGCAATGTTTTAGAAAAGTTCAGTTCAGTCTACATTTTGAAAATTTTGGTGCTGAAGTTAATTAAATAGTACAAGAGATCTGGGTTAAACTTGTGGTTGATGTGGTTTCACCATTCAGTGACATGTGGGACACATTCTTGGGTGGAAGAAACCATCATCCGAGTTTAAAATTGACTGAAACCTGTGGCTTTTGAGATATGAACCCTACCTGAACTTTTGGTGCTGTGTATTTTCTTCTTGTTTTTTTTTTTTTTTTTTTCCTGCCAAGAGACCATATGGGTGTGTGTGTGTGTGTGTGTGTGTGTGTTTATTTTAAAGTTTATAATAATTATTGTAAAGCCAATTGGAAAATATGTTTTTAAATACTCTTTCATGAGTTAACTATAAATTAATTTCAAAAGAATTAAATTTCCATTAAAATATATAAAGATTTAAAAATTAAAAGGAAAGATACTTAGAAAAACATATTTTAGATTTTACCCTAACCAGAACATTTGTTAAAATAGCTGAAAAATATTAAATTATCTCAAATTGTCGTCCCGCTCAAAACTGTAAGTTACATTGTTTCCCAATATTCAGATTCCCGAGGATCCCCAAGCAATATAAGGTAAAAACTATTGCTCCTCAGGGAAGGGAAGTTTAGATCTCTTATTTTGGTCTTCCTCTCATTCATCAAACTGCACTGGAACCTGTCCTTGGTTGATAACATATAGGGCCACCATGCAAGTTCTAAGATCCACCTGGGAGAAATGATTAAAATCATGTGGCTAAGCTCTTCAAAACATATAGAAAAATTGATATGCCTGTCCCTGTGGGAGAAAAGAAATCCACAAGAATAATGACCTTAATGAAGCCTTGGTGCTGCTTGACTTCCAGTGTGTACTCTGTAGTGCAGCCAAATCTTCTAATCTGAAAGATTGTGGTGTTGGCCAGCAAAGGAGTGAAATAAATGTATGGGATATTGGACATTGTTTGCACATAGTTTTGTGAAAATATCATCCTTTTAAATAGTATGTTTTCTGTTATGTTACTCAGTCTACTGTGTCATTTTACATTTTTTAAATGATACTATTTTAGTTTAATATGGTAGAGTGGAAAAAGCATGAGCTTTGGCATTAGGCAGATCTAAATTTGTCATTTACTAGCTGAGGGAACTGGGGCAAGCACTGTATGTGGCACATGGTAAGGGGATGTGCCAATTCTATCTCAAAATGTTATGGTTGTGAGAGTTTGAGATTTTATATAATCTGGTATAATGTAGGTGGTCAATAAATGCTAGTTATAACAAGTTTTGTGTTTTTGATCTTATAGCGTCTGAAAGTTTATGTGAAAACAAAATTACATTTTAAAAGGAATAAAATTCACCTGGCACTATCAGCATTTGTTTAATTTTCATGTGCTAGGGCCAGATCACTAGGCATTTGATTTAAAGGACATGAGAATAGAACCTCTTTTCCCTACTAAAGATTCTTGACAAAACTGTGCTAAGTTAGAAAACAAATTAGGCTTCATCATAAAAGAAAGAGAAATTAAGAGATCATGTTTAGAATGGTTCCTTGTCAGTGTTTGGATTGTGCAAGCATTCAACACTCTTCTTTGGCTGTGTTGTAACATCACCCTGCTATGATACTCCAAAATAAGTAATGAATGCTCACTATTGCAGTTTAACTTTTGAAATTTATAACCATTAGATCGCAAACAATAATCTGGAATCTACAGTTAAATTTAGCAAAGAAGAAACGTTTTCTGCTATCTACAGGTCTCACTTAGACAAGTTTCTGGATATTGCTGATTGCCATGGAAAACGTATATCCATTTCAGAAGTTCCTGCAAGCTTAGAGAATGCCTGATATTACAGAGCTTTCCAGACATCATATTATCCACATAGATTATTAGTCAGTTATATACTGACTAATGAAGGGTGCATATGGAGAGTGCATATCTAGCTCACCTTTACGCCACTCTGGGATCTTGAGTCCTAACAAACAAGTGCAGTAAATGTTGATTTTTAATATAAAGCTATCAGAAAAATATATTTTACATATAACTGTCATTTGCCTTTATATCTTCTATGTTCCCTTTGGTTTCTTTTACTTTTTAAAAATTATATTTGTTTAGTTAGCCAGTATTTTTTTTTCAGCATGTTATGGGGGTACAAATGTTTAGGTTACAAATATTTTCTTTGCCCCACACAATTCAGAGCTTCAACCATGGCCATCTCCCTACATGGTGCACACCACACCCATTAGGTGTGAATATACCAATCCTCTCTTCCCCCTTCCCACCTGCCAAGCACCAGATGAATGTTACTACTATATGTGTATTTAAGTGTTGATCAGTTAATACTAATTTGATGGTGAGTACATGTGGTGCTTATTTTTCCATTCTTGTGATACTACACTTAGTAGAATGGGCTCCAGCTCTATCCAGAATAATATAAGAGGTGCTAGATCACCATTGTTTTTTGTGGCTGAGTAGAACTCAATGGTATACATATACCACATTTTATTAATACACTCATGTATTGATGGGTACTTGGGTTGTAGCCACATCTTTACAATTGTGAATTGTACTGCTATAAACATTCTAGTGAAGATGTCCTTTTTATAGAATGTCTTTTTTCCTTTGGGTAGATGCCCAGTAATGGAATTCCTGGATTAAATGGTAGTTCTACTGGTAGCTCTTTGAGGTATCTCCATATTACTCCCACAGAGGTTGCAGTAGTTTGTAGTCCCACCAGCAGTGTATGAGTGCTCCTTTCTCTCTGCATCCATGTCAACACTTATTGTTTAGGGACTTTTTGATAAAAGCCATTCTCACTGGAGTTAAGTGATATCTCATTGTGGGTTTGATTTGCATTTCCCTGATGATTAGAGATATTGAACATTCTTTCATATGTCTGCTGGCCATTAGATTGTCTTCTTTTTGTAAAGTTTCTATTCATGTTCTTTGCCCACTTTTTAATGGAGTTCATTTTTCTTGTTGATTTTCCTGAGTTCTATATAGATTCTAGTTATCAGCCTTTTATTGGATGTGTAGCATGTGAAAATTTTCTCCCATTTTGTAGGTTGTCTCTTTGCTCTCATGATAGTTTCCTTGGAAGTTCAGAGGCTTTTTAATTTGATCAGGTCCAATTTATTTGTTTTTGTTACTGCCGTGATTGCTTTGGTGGTCTTCTTCATAAATTCTTTGCCTAGACCAATGTCTATAAGAGTTTGGCCAACATTTTCTTCTAGAATTCTTGTAGTTTCATGCCTTAGGTTTAAGTCTGTTATCCACCGTGTGTTGATTTTTGTGAGAGGTGAGAGGTGTGAATCCTGTTTCAATCTTCTACATGTGGCTGTCCAATTTTCCCAGCACCATTTAATGAATAAGGATTCTTTTCCCCAGTGTATGTTTTTGTCTGCTTTGTCAGAGATTAGATGGCTATATGAGGATGGTTTTACCTCTGTGTTCTCAGTTCTGTTCCACTGGTCTATGTCTCTGTTCTTGTTCCAGTCCCATGCTGTTTTAGTTATGATAGCCTTGTAGTATAGCTTGAAGTTAGACAAATTGATACCTCTCAATTTGTTATTTTTGCTTAAGATTGCTTTTGCTATTCAGGGTCTTCTCTGGTTTCATACAAAGTGTAGAATTATTTTTGCAAACTCTATTCAGGTGCTTATCAAAAAACTAATTCATGATAACCAAGTGGGCTTCATCCTAGAGAAGCAGGTATGGTTCAATATATGCAAATCTATAAATATAATTGAACACATAAATGTAAGTAAAAATAAAGATAATATTATTCTCTCAATAAATACAGAAAAAGCATTTGATAAAATTCAGCACCCTTTTATGATAAGAATGCTTAACAAAACAGGCATAGATGGGACTTACCTAAAAATGATTAAAGCCATATATGATAAATCTACAGCCAGCATAATCCTGGACAGGGAAAAATTAAAAGTATTCCTGCTTAGAACTGGAACTAGACAAAGTTGCCCTCTATTACTACTTCTATTCAACATAGTGCTGGAAGTCTTAGCCAGAGAAATCAGACCACAGAAGGAAATCAAGGGCATCCAAATAGGGGCAGAAGAGGTCAAACTATCACTCTTTGCTGACGATATGATCTTATATCTATAAAACCCCAAAGATTGTGCCATCAGACTACTGGAATTGATAAACAAATTGAGAAAAGTCTCAGGTTACAAAATCCATGTACAGAAATAAGTATGCCAACAACAGTCAAACTGAGAACCAAATCAAAATTCAATACCCTTCACAATAGCAACAAAGAAAATGAAATACCTAGGAATATATTTAACTAAGGAGGTGAAAGACCTCTGCAGGTAGAACTACAAAATATCGAGGAAGGAAATAGCAGAAGACGTAAACAGGAGGAAAACCATACCATGCTCATTGGTTGGCAGAATCAACATTGTTAAAATGTTTATACTACCCAAATTGATCTACAGATTCCATACAATCTCTATTAAAATATCAACATCTTTTTTTACATATCTAGAGAAAAAAATTATTTTTCTTTTTATTAGGACTACTGTCTCCATATTCAAGAGTCTCATCAGTTCAATGCTTCAGTTACAAGAGCCTCCTACCTGACTTTTCTGTCTCTTTTTTCACCCATCTTATCAATTTCTGTATGTCATGATCATAATTATAATACTTTCCATAAGAGCCTACAAGAATTTTCTGTTGTCTACTATTATAAAAGTTTGGGATCTAGTTAGGTGATCTCTAAGAACTTGGAATTAAATTTTTAGAAATAGACTGAGTTAAACCACATCAATAGAATATGAGTAAGGTGTGTCAGCTAAAGTAAGTGTCTCTAGTAACCTATTTGAATATGCTCATGTATCTAAGAAAAAGTGAGAAAGAGGGATTTGTCATTCTTAGATATGTAAGAAAGAGGTGAGTGTCAAATGTACATGTTGGAAATATCTATCTAAGGACAGTCCAAAGAAAGGGAAATTGGCCATCCAGTCTAATATTCCCATTCCTAATGGCAGAGGTAGTGATAGGGGGCAGATGATGTAGGTATAGACTTTAGATCTCATTGTCAATATCATCCTTATTGTGAGATGGAAACACCCACCTAGATTAATCTGAAGCCAATAAACAATAAATCTGCTCAATTTTGCTTGCTCATATTCATGTTCACCAAGCAAATGTGTTTATTAAAGGTGTCCAAGGACATCATACTAACATTAAGCCTTTCCTATCCCTGTAACAAAGGTTGATCCTGGAAATTCAGTAAAATTATATCTGAGCATTATTCAACCTAGTGTTTTAGTCATTTTCGCCTAATTGCCTTCCTAAAATTACCCTAAATTTATGCAGGCATCTATGTATTCTCTTCCATGTGGTCAAAAGTTTCTTAGGGTTTCGAAGGAGCCTCCAAGCAGGAGGTGAATCAATCCTGATTCGTCTACACTGACCACCGATTCCCATACTCCATATTAGTGACTTATCTAGAACAGAAACAGTCCTGGCCTGTGAGATGTAAAAGCGTCCTGCTGGTGGGCCTCAAGAAAGACTCCTATTCCCTACATCAGTTACAAAGGGAAGCATGTCTTCTCCCTCTTAAAGATCCTATCCTCTGTACAATGCTTTGGATTGCTGTAATGACCCCCAGAGGGAAGTTAGCTGAGGACAAGGAAGACGGAGAGCGAGAGAGCGAGAGCGAGAGAGAGAGAGAGAGAAGGAAAGAGAGAGACTGCAGTCTTGAGGACAGTGTGATCACCTGAATTAATTAGCTCTGGAGTTGCTCTACCTCTATGCTAAAACATGCAACATAAATTTAAGATTTAGATTTTCTATTACTTGAACTATTTCATAATTTAAGGCAGTATAGTAATGTAGTATTGAGATTAAAAGCATGGGCATTGGAGCCAACCGTGTCACTGGGAATCCCAGCTTTGCCAATTCTTCAATGCATGAATGTGGGGAATTTAATATTGTTGTGCCTTTGATTCCTTATGTTAGTTTACAGACTAAAGAATTAATATAAAGCAAAGAACTAAGAATTTTCACAAAGTATTAATTTTCAATGAATATTAGGAGAAACAATTTACAGCAGAAAGCAATATGATTGATATACTTCCAAGCAGTTGAGCTATAGGAAGAAAATATAAGACTCTTGCCAACATAGATATTCTAATTCTTCTATGTATTTCTTATTTAAAGGAATAAGTTGGCATTTTGATATCTACCTCAGGTTTATGTATATTAAAGTTCACATGAGTCATTCTCATGATAATCCCTTGGCACTGGCAATAATGATTTTTCAAACCTTAAAAGTGGTGGACTAGATGATCTAATAAAGCTGTAATTATGTTAGTTGTTTCCAAAACCCTCTCTGTGGACCTATGTAGCCTGTCATGAGGTGTTCACCAGCCTGCAGTAAAATGGGAATGGGTTTTTTTACAAGCCAAATTTGTAATTTAGAAGAATGTCTTTTATTTTGAGATCATATGCATACTACATTTTTGGTTTCCAGATTAATTTTATTAAATTTACTTTCTTTTATTAAAATGTGAAATCCAGAGTTTTTGCATGGCCCTTCTCAGCGAATCACTATTGAGTGTGTTTCCTGAGCTCCATTCAGACAAGATTCCTCACTTTCCCCTGACCTACTTGATCAGAACCTCCACATCCAATCAATGCCCCACCTCTCAAGTATTACTTGGAGGCACCGGGGTGTCTCTAATGATGCCATCACCATGGAATCTTTGGTGCTGCACACCAAGCTTGAGAAGTACTGTCCAAGCTGCACCCCAGCTACATGATGAGGGCTTCTCCCATCCGCTTTTGTAGATGCTGCAGTTTTCTGCTGGCCCTTCTTTGGAGTCCACCTGGCAGTAGATATCAAATTGGGAAAACTGCCCTCTCTCCTTGGTATGTTTTTATTTTTCTGAGATGGCCCAAAACTCCATTATTTTGGGCCCACATTTTTCATTTGGGTTCAAATACCAGCCTCTGTAATAGACTCACATGTCTACTCTCCTCCTGTTACTGAAATGAGTCACAGGGTGCAGTTCCTCAGGCATGGCATGCCCTCCCCCAGAGTAAATCCATTCCAGGAACTTATTCAGGATCTCATGTTAAAAGGCTTTAGTCAAGTTACCCACCAGTACTACCCCCCAGTGTATCTGAACTACACCTATAGATGGAATATGAATTTTTATCCAGAGGATACAAATATATTTCCATCAGGTCTGTTTCATCAGCTTGACAAATATAGCTGAAGCCCAGCAGTTGGTAGTAGAACCCCATGTGTAACTCAAGCTGAATCATTACTATCATTATTTAGGAAGTTTGGGATATGGAAATAGTTCCTAAAGATCAAGCCTCCAGTTCTTTTCAATTATTCTTTGGAAAATTATTTAATCTTTAGGCCTCTGTGACTTTATATGTAAAATAGGGATAATAATAGTACTTACCTCCTATGTAAATTGAGTTTATATATTAGAAGGGTACATAATAGTGAATATATAATAAATCCTATGTATATGTCAGATATTATGATTATGATTATTAACTCTGTCACACTGCTTCCTAAGGTAGAAGCATATAGATATGTCTGATTGACTTGAGCTAGTGTATTCTGACATCACTTCTTTTAAAGACACACATAATGCCTTAAAAGAGAAACTCTTATAATTAATTATGCTACATTGCTACATTTAAACTCTACGGAGTTTCCAGACTTTAACAGGGGAAATCTTGTAATATAATACATACATAACTCAATGAATTAATTATAATAATGTCCTATATTACTAGATGCATAAAATTGGTAACAGCATTCCATCAGATGATGGGCTATATAAGCTAATAGAATGGAAAATTTTCTTAATACTACAGATTATTCTTATCCTGGTTTATTTACCCAGCAAGTGGCAAGGAAGTTCAAATGACTGCTAACATTGTAGCTTTAGTTCAAGTCACGGCTCAACCTCACAGAGGCACAACTGACAATTCCAGATGTCCATTAGTCACGGAACCATAGAGACAGACCCCACTGATCAGTTTGTAAGCTGTGGGCAGATCATGAAATTGTCTTGCCACCATACAGACAAACAAAACATATGTGCTATTAGTTTAGAACTGAAGACAGAATTTGAATGTTAACTTAAAAATCAAACAAGAAGCATACAAGAAACAATAACATTTTAAAAAGAGAGAAAGAAGAAAATGCAAAGTTGGAGGATATAAACAAAGGTAGGCTGTAATGTAGAAGGGAGCTTGATTTTTGTGGTAATATTACCGTCTTTGATTATTGCATGGGGCAGACTCATACTGCCTGAAATTATGTCTAGCATTTTACACCGGCAGATTGGACTAGACAGGGGCTTGGAAACTTGTGGATTTGTGGCTCTTCAGATGTCTTTCTATATTGGAATGTGTTTGTGTTTGCTTTTATTTGTTTTTAATAAAAAAAAACTTAAAGAGGTTTCTGCCTTGGTAGATTTTCTTTGGAATCCCAGAAAGGGCTCTTGAGGGCTCTGTGGCTCTTTTGTGATGATAAACCAAAGTTTTGAGCTTGTCCCAGTTAAAATTCCAGACACTAAAAAAGCCAACTTTAATTATTATTATTGTTTTCTACAGAACTGAGCCCCTTTCTGAGTGTTCAGGTTTATACTAATAGTCTTCTAAACATACTGCTTTTTATTTTGGCTAAGCTAGGACTACAAAACAAAGAAGGGAAACTTCACAATAAGGTTTCAGAGGTGCCAAGTTTTTGAGTCTCCTTGGAATGTACCTGTGCTGTGGGGGATATTATTGGGAGGAAAACATTAATAAAAACAGATTTTGTGATGAAGAATAAATTTTACAAACCCATAGAAGAGATTATTACCTGGAGGAAGATGGCAGATGAGATAAGGATGATTTCTGTAAAAGAAGACATTTATTTCAATATCTGAATCTGCAAACTGAGACTTTAATTGATAATCTTAGAATCTTAGAGTTATAAGGAAACTTACAGATTTGCAAATCCAGCCTCAATTTTCTGCAAGAACTAGCTGTACCAGGTCCAAAACAGATTACTCAATTTCTACATAAGCATGAACCCTACCAGATATTTCAATATCATACAAGACAGCCTTTTCCAGTCGAGAACAACTCTGACAGGAAGTTCAGCCTCACACTGGGCCAAAAGTTATTTCCTTTTAACTTTGATCTACTAAGCATAGTTGTCCTCTAAAGTTACTCCTTCTTTTATGTAATACCTGTCAGTTATTGAATGTAGTTCTTATTCTGCCCAATTCCCTAAATTCTTTTCTTATCAAGAGTCCTCCTACAACCATTTCTCTCCTTTAAACCAAATTAAGTCAAATTAACATTAATTGAATACAACCATGAGCCATACTCTGTAGTAGGATCTCAGAATGTAAAAGTGATCAATGGTTCATAGTCTTAAGATCACAATTGGAACAGGGAGACTGAGTGACATACAATCTTATCACTGCTATAACTTCTAATGAATATTAAGTAGAAGCTTGCACAGACTGGACAGTGGCCAGAGAGTGATTAGATCTGCCTAGAGAAGCTGGAAAATCAATGTCTAAACAATAGCATTTTTCTAAATAAAAAATTAAGGAAAGGCATTTCAGGTAAATCAAAATACGTGTGTAAGGCAGAGCTGCATGAAAAGCAAGTTGTGTTCGGAGAAAGGGGCACATACAGAATATTGTGAAGTTTTTGATATGTAACTTGAATGGGTCCTCCAAGCACCCAAGATGCCAGAAGGAAAGAAGCCAAGAGAAAGACAGTGGTCCCAGCTGTCATGAAGAAGCAAGAGGCCAGGAAGTTGGTGAATCCCCTGTTTGAGAGAAGGCCTAAGAACTTTGGCTTTGGACAGGACATCTGGCCCAAAAGGGACCTCACTGGCTTTGTCAAATGGCCCCGCTATATCCAGTTCCAGCAGCAAAGAGCTATTTTTTATTAGCATCTGAAAGTGCCTCCTGTGATCAACCAGTTCACCCAGTGTTTGGACCACACCAAACAGCGACACAGCTGCTTAAGCTGTCCCACAGGTACATACCAGAGACAAAGCAAGAGAAAAAGCTCATGCTGAGAAGAAAGCTGCCAGCACTAAGAGACCACCTGTCCTGCGAGCAGGTGTTAATATTGTCACCACTCTGGTGGAAAAGAAAGTTCAGCTGGTGGTGATCACACATGATGTGGATCCCATGGAGCTGTTTGTCTTCCTGCCTCCCCTGTGACAGAAGATGGGTTTCCCTTGCTGCATTATTAAGGGGAAGGCCTGATTGGGGCTTCTAGTCCTCAGGAAGACCTGTGCCACCAAAGCCTTCACACAGATTAACTCAGAAGACAGAGGAGCTCTGGCTAAACTGGTGGAAGCTATCAGGTCCAATAACAATGCCAGATATGATGAGATCCACCATCACTCGGGAGGAAATGTCCTGGGTCAAAAATATGTGGCTCACATTGCCAAGCTGGAAAAGACAAAGACTAAAGAACTTACAACTAAACTGGGTTAAATGTGCACTGCTGAGTTTTCTGTACATAAAAATCATAACAATTCTCCTTAAAAAAAAAAAACCCAGGAGCTTGAATAGACCCAGAGATTTCTATTAACATAAATAAATCAAGTAGGGGCTATTTTCCAATCTTCTTACTTATCTTGAATTTCCATCTCCTCTTAAAAATGTTTATTCTTCCTTTCCCAGTTTAAGAGTAATTCTACTTCATAGGAAAGACAGTGAAATAGGAATTGAGAATTTTGGTTTTCTCACAGTTTTCTTAAACACCACAACCTCCTACCCCAATTAATTGATCTCTTCCTCTCTTTTTCTGATTCTTACACCCGAAATAGCTTTAAAATACTTCCATTCTTCAGATCCTTAGTTCATCACAGGCTTTGTTCTCACCAATACTATTCTATTCCTACTCTTCTACTTTCTGTGATTGTTTACCCTTTCAGTGCTTGTTATGTTTATCCATGTAAAATATTCCCTGAGAGAGTTATCAGTGATTTTTAAGTAAATTATAGTCTTTAATTATTTATAATTATATATCATTGTTCCAAGAGGTTTAGATACATTATTCCATTCAATTTTTACAATAACCCTATAATGATTATTACCATTACTATTATTCACAATTTACAGATGAAGAAAGAGATTCTGAGAAGACACACAATTTAACCACAAAATTTCATTCCAGTGCTGGCTTTTTTATCTAATCCATTATACTGACAAAACTGTAACCTTTGGATCCTTCTCTTTTTTAGCACCTAGGCCTTACTGATAATTGAAAGTGAGAAAACTCCATTTTTATTTTCTGTTGTCTATTTTTCCCCTATCCTGCAGTCTATAGCCATGTAAACAATCTTTTTTTCTGAACACTTTGAAATCCCATTTTTGGTTTTAGCCAAGTACTTATTGAACACCATCTGAATGACCCCATATGCACATGCTCTATTGAAGTCCATAGATGTGCCCAATAAATACGGAATGACACTGGAGCTCCTTAGGATGATTACTGAAATTTAAATAACATTTCTTGGAATTCATGGTTCTTATTTATAAATGATTGCTTATATTAAGTCTTATGGACAAATAAAGAATGATCAAGTAAGTACCATAATTTAAACTCAAAATTGCAAAACTAGAAGATTACAAAAATAAACATAAAGTATCTTCATTAACTCTTGAAATCTAGTATTTTATGTTCCTTTTGCTGATCTCCCAACTTCAGACTCCCAGGCCCTCATCCAACCCAGGGATGCCTATTGGGTAGCCGCAGATCTAACCATCACTTCAGCTTTTAAATACTTTGGCCATTACTTTAGACTTAAACATAACTAGAGCTTGGGATCATCATAAAAATTTGTTGGCAGATGCTAAAAACACAAATGGGAAATTCTGTTACATTAGCTTTTATAAGATGTGAAAAATGTGTTTTGTTAAAGTAAAAGACATACTTAGGAGACTTCCGTGGATAAAAAGGATGGCAACTTATTGCAAGGCATCAAGGGGAAATTGAGCTGGAAGAAGAACAAACAGAAGCAAAGTTGGAGACTTTGTTAAAGGAAAGTACGCTTGTTATTAGTCTGCATGATATAAATCTTTTTGAAGGGAAGTAAGCTCACAAAAACAGGACAGTGTCTGTCTCTTGTTCTTGAGAACATAAGAGAAAAAATGGGAACATACACATTCTCTATCAAATGATCAGTACATGAAGCAAATTATATCCTGCTAACAGACAAAATGGATACTATAGAGATGGTGATGACTCCAAAGGAAAACATAGGGTATATTAGAAGTTATACATAATTTTAAAATGATCTGCCGCATAACTGTTTTCCTCATATAAAAGAAGTAAAAGATGCCACTGAAAAGTGTTTCTGATCTTGTTCATAATTCTGTTATTTCTTTCAGTGTGTAAATGCCTGCTAGGCATTTCTTACAGCAAACTGAAATAATGTCCCTGCCAATTCCAGAAGAGGAGAAAGGAATATCTCCTGGGGAGAAAGAAGGGGAGAGAAGAAGGTGTGAAAAGTGTTGAAATAAAGGAATGCTGTTTTGGCATCTCATCCATGTCAATGACAGCAGGTGCCACAGAGGAAAAGACAACCAAATAAAGGGCAAGGAAACCAGGAGAGCAGACACAAAAGGGGAAACAAATCCCTCTGCCCTGTGCCTCATTAATCTTGTCAAAAATGCTTGCTGCTGAGAAATGCTAATCTTCTCACTACCCAAAGTAGCCTCCCTCACGAGAATGTTTTCAAGGTCTGGTATATCTAATGACTGAGCCATTTAATAAATTACTTACTTACGTTACTATAAAAGCCAGTCCAGCAGCTGTAACCTACATGTAAAGCATTAAATCCTTTTACCTGACTTTCTAAAGGTTCCTCTAAATCATATTTAGTGACAGGGTGAGGTACACAGGAATCAGGATTTAGTGGCAGGGCATACTTCATGCTGTTTCGGGTAGGTCAGGAGGTCTGACTTGGATTTCTTCCCAGTAACCTGATCTAGGTGAATCAGCAGGTTATAAATGAAAGTCAGTTTCTAAGATCTCTTGACTTATTTTTTTTTAACTATCAGGAACTTTATAGGAACCTGGAGAAACAGGAAAAGACCAAGAGATAATAAATACCATTGACCAATATGATATTACAATTTCTCTTTCCTAAGACAACGTGAAATGGGTTGCCATTTTGTGTAAGCTAAATATGTGTATAGATTCCAGAGTTTTTATTTACATTGTTAGCCAGTATAAATATCTAAATGACTGAAAAGTATTTTAGTGCTTATGTGTTTTTTCTAGGTCACAAAATATAACTTTAGATTGTGAGTCCCTCAAAGGCAGGTTCTAAGACTTTCATATAATTTTATCACTCATAATATGGAAATGCCTCTTTTTAAGATCTCACTTTAAATCAAAGGAGGAAAGAGAAGGGAGAAAAGGATAACAAAGGAAACAAAATGTATTGAATGTACTCGTCACACTCAAAGTACTGACATTCGTTGGCACATTTAATTCTCACAGCAACTCTGTGAGATGAACTAAGAAACTTTAGCTCAGTCATGATACCTATCATAAAATCAGTGTTTGATTCTAGCTTTGTTTGATTTAAAAGTTTGATCTCTTGTCTCTGGAGGATGATTGGTGTCAGCAAACTTCATTACCACATAAACCATACCTCATTGATAATTGTCTTGTTCAACACATAGCACAGCTATGCAGCACTTTATGGAGTATTTACAAAGACCATTTGGTCCTTCTTTATTATTTTCTGTTAAAAGACTTCTGAGTTAGCATGGCATGGTAAATCTAAAACTTTACATTTACAAAATCTCAGAGAAACCTAAGGGTGCCACAAGCACTACTAGTGACACATTCCCTTCATTTTAAAAGGGGCAATATAGCACTTGCTGTTATTGAACCCCGTGGACACATTGGGAATATTCAGCTACTGTGGATCAGAATAGGAAAATCATATGAAAAATTAAGAAACCGTCCAAATTTTCTCATCATATTAATATGGTAATAATAATGGCTCATAGATATGTTTATGAGGATTGACAAGTTGCTATATGTAAAAGTGTGTAAGGCAGCTCACAACACAGCATAAGTATTAAGTCAATGCTAGCTTTTATTATGCTGTTTTTACAATTATGATTACTGGGTTCCTATTATCTGAGATGAGCTCACTAGCTCCAGAAACATAAGGTAAAACAATTCCTCTGTTTACATCCCTTCTAATGGCAATTTCAATTTCATTTCTTCTATTTTATACTCCAGGAGTATGATTGGGTGATTAATAAAGTAAATATCATAATAAACAACAGAGGATAAGAAACTGCTTATACTTGTAAATACAGCCCTTGCTAACCTGTATATTTATAAATACCTCAAGATTTCTGCCACACAATACATATAAGAACAACTGAAATTCAGTTTCTATATATCCACCTCCCCTCCCTTCTTTACCCCGCAAAATAACTAAACATATGAGACTATATGACCATAGCTAAACAACAAAGGTCTGCCTTTATTGCTTACCTTAAGGTCTCAATGTGTTTCAGGAATATCCACCCTAAACCTTGCTAGTCCTCTACTCTGAAATGTCTGATATTATTTTTGTATTTGTTACATACTAGGGCTAGAACAGGCAGGTAAAAGTTAGACTGTGTGATGATATCCAGAGGCTGGAAATTGAAACCCCCTGTTTCTCACAGCACAGATGTGGTGCAGACAGCCCATGCCTCCACATTTCCTCACTGTGTCCTAAAAATGACCTTAACCCTGACATAGAAAGAGGAGTAATATCACTGTGAAAGGCTGTTGTTGGCTGGCTATGTGGGAGGGAGCAGCTTTCTGAGCACTGGGGCCATACCCATTGCTCTCTCCTGTATAGTAACACTTCCAGTCTCTCCACATTGACCTGGATCCTCTGAATCCATAGAAGGGTCAAAGTTAATCCTTGGTGCCCATGAAACTCACTTTATGAATTTGTTCCGTGAAGCAGTGGGAAAATGACTTACATCAATTCTACTCTTTCAATACAATCTTGAAATCTACTGAAAATAATTGTTTTAGAGTATTTTGCTAAGACACACTCTGCCTTTTATATCTTTTGCTTTATTCTATAAATAAATAAATGTATATATACATATTTATATATACAAAATAATCAAGCTGTCACAATGATCTATCACTCCAAACAAACTGCATTTCCCTTGTATTGCTTAATCATTTTTTATATATTCCATGTCTTTACCAATTATAAATCTGACAATGATAAAGGTATCTTTTTTAGCTTATTTAAAGAGTACATGTCCTTGATTTTTCCCTTTCAGACAGATGTTCATGCTTATGTGATGTCTAGGTTTTACAAAGTCCAGGTAGAAGGATGCTTTCAGGTTTTCCTTCTGTATTTCTCAGGATAGAATGATAGAAATCAAGAAATGGAAGAGTTTAAGCAAAGGAAATTTTTTTAACCAAAATTTATTAAAACAACATGAACAGGTTTTATTTTTTTTAAAAAAAAATGACCAGCAAAGTTAGTTTTATAAGGTATTTCTTGCAGTCATTTAATTTAATTCAAGTCTTATGTAGTATTATTCGATTCTTGTGTAGTACAGCCTCTTCTTTGCAAGAAAGCACCATTTTCGGGAAAGAGCCATTCTCAAATGTTTACCGTGTTTTCAGTAGTAAGGCTTCAACATGCATGTGACTCCCTGCAACCCTGTCTTCATCTTTTAAGGCCTCTGAATACTGAAAACAGGAAATGAAGGAACAAGACTTATGATTGGTTTCTTAGGATTCATGGAGGATCAATGTCAGTCAATGAAAGTGTGATGACTTAGCAGAAGTGGTCTCTTACTGTCCTTTGCTCATAAGTACTTCCTCAGAAAGCTGTCCAGGAAGAAAGCCAGTTTCTATCACAGATCTCTTCATATGCCATTGAGCCATTATTCAGCATTCATATACAGAAGAGGATATTTATGAATTGGTTTGGAGTGTTCTGTATAATAAGGACTTATGTAAACTGATGGCTAATCACAGATTGTGGGACAGTATGACTTCCATTCAGGTACTCAAAAGGTGATCTTTCCTCTCATTCTCAAAATCTTGGCTTCGGATAAATGAACGGCAAGCCACTAGCCTTAGACATGCTGGTGTGGTCCATTTTGGGCTTCCTTGAATACACCAGAGAAGGCCTAGTACCAGTGGTGCTTTTTCAGGAACTTCCCCTGAAGGAGACCATGGCTCAGTTACCATGGGAACCAGGAAGGCATGCAGTTTTTATTATTTTCACTTCCTTTATCATATGTCCTCCCTGGTAATGTATTTTCATTAATAACTAGGTTTTGAAATGTTTACCAAGACACCAGCCTAAACTATGGCTCTCTAAATAAATGCCTTGAATATCTAATATGTAGGCATAGGCCAGTGTGAGCCAACCATGCTATTAGGAAACTAATAAATATGTCTCCTTTGCTTCCTATTAAATAAGAAAAAGCAAAACAACATTGCTCATACCAGATCAGGTTTTGATTGGTATGTGCTTATCCTTTACATAACAAGTGTATTTTATATGAAAAAACACAAGGGAAATATTTTTATTTATTTTATTAGTTGTACAAAAGCCATGTTGGCAACTGAAGAACCAATAAAATAAAATTGTCTCATGTGGTTCTTATTATGGAGTCAAATAGTAATGTAAAAGGCAAGTACACACCAATCATAATTCCATCTGGCTGAAAGAACAGGAAAATGTGGCTCCATTTTCATTAGTAAAGAGAGGCATATATTTCATGATGAATTCAAACCTGGCTCTAAAGCCACTCCCAGTACAATATTGCATTTTGTACCACTCAAGGGGTGCCATATCTATGGATACAGTTCATATACTTAATATGACTTGGAGGAAGAAGGCTGCTCTTGGCCTTGCAACAGCATTAACAGAGCACCAACGTGAACTAGAGCACCATTCGTTGGCATTCTTGGAAGAAAAGCATGCTAACCTAGTGCATGATATCTATAGCCCTTGCAATATACACTTGGTTTATTTGCAATGAGTAAGGTGACATTCATGTAACCACCAAAAATTCATTCCAGAATATTTCATCTTTTCAATAATCAGGCAAAACCATTCAAGCACTAAAATCAAAAGACTGTATGCATAAATATTTTCTAAGTTCCTTCAGTGCTGTTTTTGGTTTATGTCCAAGGAAGTATAAGGGTAGCTATTATCAATAGAAGGTAAATATTTATTTGTAAGGATTTTTGTCAGCAAGACACTGCACTAATTAATCATCCCTGGGATAAGAAGGATAGTCATTTGGGCCTCTAGGAGGTGTTGACATGTAAGAGCACTAGTTCTTTATTAGGAACAAGAAAATAGTGGGCCCTGAGAATCAAGATTGATACACTCTGCTAAAATAGTTTTCCAGCCCTTCTTTCTGACTTGATTTTAGGGGCTTTATTTTCTTAACCTGATGTGAATAGATGACTAAGTGATCATATCACCCTGAAATGAGTCTGAGTCTCCTGATTTTTGCCTCGTGTGTACCACACCTGGGATGGAATGATTTCCCTATCCTGAACATGTTTTGGAGTGCACAAGAAATGATAAATTAGTTCTTGACATATTTTGTTAAATTGGCCTGAGACTTATATATGACACTGATTTCCTTGGCAGGAAAACAAGTGCAAGAGTGGACTTAAGTCAAATAAAGTTCTAGATTTATAATCCTACTTAAACATCTACATGTTTTGTAAACATGCATTTAAAATATAGAGTCAACAGACAAAAAATGAACTTATGACTAAAGTAAATGATTTTTAGAAGTTAATATAGTGTTTTTATCAGGAGCATCCATAATTACTGAATGTATCCCAAATCTATACTACTGGACCTGTTTATTTGGTGACTAAATATTTGATCAAAGATATTATTGGAATTGAAGCAATCAATCTATTGGATACTGACCAACCATAGAATATGCTATTAGACTAGAGCTCCAAAGGATTTTCTTGGCCCTCGCAGGGTCTATTGCATATGAGACAATTGAGGGTCATACGTAAAAGGGCTTGACTGACTTCTGTCTGTATTTTCATTCCTTTTTACTAAGAAAGGCTGATTAAAAAGAAGAAGCTAGTGAGTCCTGGGTCTGGCATCATGAAGCCCCAAACTTGAATACTAGATCTACCATGTAATAACTGTGATGTTTATTTACTAGATACCTTTTCTTTAGAAATCCAGTGAGAGAATGGGTCATGAGTATTTATGCTTATCATTTTATCCCCAAAGCCTTGTCCAGTATGGGACATAGAATAGATGTTCAATACATATTTTTAGGAAAAAAATAAGTGAATGAACAAATATCTCTAAACTTAATTTTTCTTATTTTCCTTATTTATAAATACTAATACTTATCTTACAGTGTTATTTTAAGGACAAAATATGATATTATATATAAAACTGAGAGTAAATCTTGACATATCATAGGTGAATGTTAAAAAGATGTGATGACATCTATTTGTTTAACAGATTATCCACTTGTGAATTACTCTAATTTTGTTCTCTGTCTGGTAACATCTTTGACTGTGTTTAACAATAAGTTCACCCCTCAAAGGTGAAGATGAGGCAAACTTTGAAGAAAGAAAAAAAAAAAAGAATATGGATTCAGAAATAATATCAGGGGGATAGGATCAAGATGCCTTACTAAACACAGGTTATATATGCTTCCTCCCAGCAGAGGAACCAGAATAGTAAGCAGATTCTTACATTTCAAACAAATCATCTGGGAGAGAATTCTAGGATTCACCAGAGAAGCAATGGGAAGCACCAAAAGTTGGTAAGGAGAGGATTCATGACAACTTGCTGGGTTGAGGCCTGGCTAAGAATGAGGAGAAGCTCCTGGACATGGGCAAACAGTAATAGAGAAGCCCCCAAGGCTCCACATTCCAGGGCTTTTACAGTTTTGACTACAAGAGAGCAGCCTGACCCACACAGGTCTGGGGCCTAACATATGAATCTGCTTGGAGAATGTACAGAGCCATTGCTTCAGAAAGGGAACCTACATGGAATCCTATAGGCATCCAAGCCTAGAGAAGTTTGAGGTGGGTGCCATTCTGAGAGCCTAGATACCAGGGAACTGTTAGCACACCTGCAGCCACTGCCTGGCTCCCAGAAGAGGTAGAGGAGCCCAGGCACTCCCATTCATGCCAGAGAAAGTCCCCACTGCCCTGCTGTAGACTGTGGTTGAGACTTGAGACATGAGTAGACAGCATTTTCCACAGTTTCTTGCCCATGCTGTTTTCCTGGATGGGGCCCCAGCCTTTCTAGTTACAGGTGCAACGTGCTATTTTGAGAATTTGACAGAGGCCCCACCCTTCAGCTGAGTTTGGGCTGATATGGCAGCAAGTGCCACTTGGCTGGAGAAACTAGGATTTTCAGCATGCATCTGTGATGGTACCAACATTCTGCAGCCAGTTGCTGTGGGACTCAGTCGCAAGCATATTGCACTCCCCATGGTTTCCTACCAGTGCAGCATGCCTGGAAAGAGCCCCTCCATCTCTGGTAACAGCCTCAAGGCACAATTTTGGGAGTTTAAAGTCTGGTGGTTCTCCATCCTTGGACTGAGCTCAGGCTGATGCACCTGTAGCCTGGCCCAGCTGAGGAGGAACAAGGGAATGTAAGCTTTCCTACACACACTTAGGATAATTCCCACTGTTCTGCTATGGGCTGCCATGAGGCTAAGAAGTGAGAAAACTGCATTTCCCACAATTTATTGCCTATGCCACCTGTCTTAGAAGGGTCCTTCCCTCTTTGATTGCAAGCCTATATCTGGCACCATTTTGAGAGTTTGATGCCAGACTATGCCCTGCCCTTGGGCAGAGTTCAAGGTGAAGTGGCTGCAGCTGCCATCTGTTGGGAAGAGACATGGGAGACTAAGCTCTTCTCAGCAATCTTAGTACATACTAACTGCCCTGTTACAGGAAGCTGTGGAACTGGAGTCTAGCCTGCCCAACACATTGCAGTTACCAGCAATAACAACATAGACTACTTGGGTACTACTGGGTGGCTCCACCACTAATTCAACTTTCCACATCCCACCAGCAGCTCAGGGGCCTGAGAACCCACTGACATATCCAGCCCATTGCTCCAGCTACTAGCTTCTGAGCAAGCCACCTGCAGGCTCAAGAATTGGCCTTCCAAGGCACACTAACCCTGCTGCCAGCATAAGCTGTTCTGGGATCTAAAATCAGGCATACTCAGTTCACTGCTTCTAACACTGGGGGCCAAAGACTAGCTTGACTGGTGTTCAATCTCCAGGAAACTTTACTACAGCCTCAACTTATAACTAACTCACCAAGGAAATCACAGATAGCACTGAACATGTGTAATGTCTAAGAAATACAAATATCACATCACTTCAGGCATTCAAAATCAAAGTGTCCTATTCAACAACATATATACATCTTCAGGAAAAGAATTCTCTCCTTCAAAAACAATTTCAAAAAAAAGAACAAGCAACTGCTACATCAGACGCACAGTTATCAGTGGGAGGACACAGGTAACATGAAAAAGCAAAGAACTGTAACACTACCAAAGGACAACAACAATTGTCCAGCAATGGATCCCAATCAAAAAGAATTCCTTGTGAAATCTGATAAAGAATTCCAAATATTGATTCTAAAGAAACTTGATACATAAGAGAAATCTGAAGACCAATACAAAGAAATTAGAAAATCAATTCAGGATGTGAATGAGAAATTTATTAAGGATATATATATCATTTTAAAAAATTCTGAAGCTGAAAATTTCATTGAAGGAAATACAAAACACAATCAAAAGCTTCAAGAATAGCCTAGACCAAGGAGAAGAAACAATCTCAGAAATTGAAGATAGGTCTTTTGAAATAACTCAGTCAGACAAAAATAGGGAAAAAAGAATTTTAAAAAGTGAGCAAAGCTTTCAAGATGTCTGGGTCTACATAAATTGACAAAATTTATGAATTATCAGTATTCCCAAGAAGAGAGAGAGATCAAAAAGTTTAAAAAACCTATTTAAGGAAATAATCACTGAAAAGTTCCCAGGACTAGAAGGAGAGTTAGACATTCAGATACAGGAGGCCCGATGATCTCCAGGGAAATACGTTACTAACAGGACTTCACCATTGCATATTATAATTAAAATGACTAAGATTAAAATGAATAACAAAGAATTTTAAAAACAAGATTAAAGCATTTAGTCACCACCTATAAAGGAAACCCCATCAGACTAACAGTGGACTTCTTAAAAGAAACCTTACATGTCAGAAGACAATATGGTGGTATTTTCAAAATGCTGAAAGAAAAAACCTGACAATCAAGAATTTTATATCCTACCAGAATAAGCTTCATAAATGAAGAGAAATAAAGTCCTTTCCAGACAAACAAATGCTGAGAGAATTTGTCACTATTAGACTGGTGCTACAAGAAATGCTTAAAGCTGTCTTACACATGGAAATGAAAGGTCAATATTCACCATTGCTTAAACACAAGAAAATATAAAACTCAAAGGTCTCATAAAATAACCACACAAAATAGGAAAAGAAAGAAATCAAATGGAAACATGACAGAAATTTAGCAAACCACTGACACAAAGAGAAAAAAAATAAAGAATTTATATAACAACTAGAAATCAATTAACAATATGACAAGAAAAGAGCCTCACATATCAATATTAACCTTGCATGTAAATGGATTCAATGCCCCACTTAAAAGATATAGATTGACAGAATGGATAGAAAGCAAACAAACGTGATCTAACTGTATGCTGCTGACAGGAAACCCACTTTACCAATTAAGACACAAATAGACTCAAAGGAAGGGGGTGGAAAAATATATTCTATGCAAATGGTAATAAAAGTGAGCAGAAGTAACTATACTTATACCAGATAAAACAGGCTTTAAATCAAAAACACTAAAAAGGCCAAGCAAAGATCATTGTATAATGACAAAGGGTCAATTAAACAAGAGAATATAACTATCCTAAATATATGTGCACCCAACATTGGAGGGCCCAGATTCACAAAACAAATATTACTAGACTTGAAGAAAAAGATAACAGCACAATAATAGTGAAGGACTTCAACACCCCACTCCTATTACTACACAAATCACTGAGACAGGAAATTAACAAAGAAACATTTGATTTAAATTGAACTTTAGATCAAATGAAATTAATAGAGATTTACAGAACTTCCACCCAACAACTACAGAATATATATTCTCAATACCTTTCACAATAACAACAAAGAAAATAAAATATATTTTATTTATATATTTACTCAAGGAAGTGAAAGACCTCTACAAAGAGAACTACAAAACATTAAGAAGGGAAATCAAGGAGGGTGTAAACAAATGGAAAAATATCATGCTCATGGATCATCAGAATCAACATTGTTAAAATGTCTATACTACCCAAGGTGATTTACAGATGCAATATAATCCCCATTAAAATACCAATGTCATTTTTTGCAGATTAAAAAAAAATAATCCTATGCTTTGTATTGAAGCAGAAAGACTCCGTATAGCCAAAGCAACCCTAAGCAAAATGAAGGAATCGGGAGGCATCAATTTACCAGGCTTCAAGATATACTACAAGTCTATAGTAACCAAAATAGCATGGTATTGGCACAAGAACAGAGACATAGACCAATGGATCAGAACAAACAACCCAGATATAAAACCATCCACATATTGTCATCTGATCTTTGACAAAGCAGACAAAATATACACTGGGGAAAAGAAACCCTATTCAATAAATGATGCTGAGAAAATTATATAGCCACATGTAGAAGATTGAAACAGGATTTGCACCTCTCACCACTCATGAAAATTAATTCACAATGGATAACAGACTTAAACCTAAGACGTGAAACTATAACAATTTTAGAAGAAAATGTTGGAAAAACTCTTATAGACATCAGCCTAGGCAAAGAATTTATGAAGAAGACCGCAAAGCAATCACAGCAACAACATAAAGAGGAGGGATAAAAAATTACCTATGGGATACAATGTACACTACTTGGGTGATGGATACACCAAAATCTCAGACTCCATCGCTATACAATATGCACATGTAACAGAATTCAACGTGTACCCTCTAAATCTATTAAAGTATTTTTGCAAGTCTGAAAAAAAGAAATAATATAATATAAATTTGGAAGACTCACACAAACCAAAACATGTTTGTTTCACAAAATACCCAAACCCTAACCAACATATCTCTATTTAATCCCTAGGAGGCTTTTTCTACACAAGTCAAATATGAGTAGATTATGTAGTAAAAAAGCCTTTTGATATTACTGATTTGAATTCAACAGAATTGGAGAGAGGGGTGCACAACAGCTACATTTTTTCTTTCATAAATATAACATTTTTCTTGAGTACTGTTAGCCATATCACATAAATCAGCATAAGTAAGAAAACAGATCAAAATAGAAAAGGAAGTACTGGCCATTTTAATGCTTTATTGCAGGGTGACTCACAGCAACAGAATGAGGGGAGGAACAGAGAATGAGTTTGAGTTTGGTGAGGTCAAGAGCACTGCAGACATCGCACACAGAAACAAACCAATCCTAACCCTAGAAGCATGTCTGCCAGGAACTGCTGCCCTTAAGGAAATGCAAGCAGCAAGGAAGAAGGGCTCATCTTTTCTGTATCAACTTTTGGGACTTTATAAGTGTATGGCCCCAGACCTCCTGTATATGGGCCACTGATTAATCCTTTGAGCAGCTTTGCTTCTGTTTTCTGAAGGCCAGGCTGGAGATCGGTGCAACTGCTGTGCCAAGCCACTAGAAAGGAAAACCAGAACCGGTGCTGATCTTTCAGCACTATGTTCCCATCTACAATGTTTATTTCTCTAAATCTTTTAACAATTAAAATACTCTCAATTAGTATACAAGCATCTTTATGATTTGCTATATTCTTTCAACTTTCAGTGTAACATTATTTATTTTAACTTCAATTTACTTTTGATGTGGTGCATGTATACAATTTACCACAGAACCCATTTTAACATTTAACAGCACGCTTCCTTTTTCCTTTCTCAAACTATTTTAAATCACATGTTTTACATTTTCATTGGATTCAGATATGTTTTCAGCAGATAGACACTAAAACAAACAGAAATAAATTGATTTTGGTAAACAGCGGAGAAGTAACACGAGGCAAAAGTTCAATTTACAATTTTCGTGTTTCTTGTATCCTTTTCCTTTTTTTTAGCCAAAGGGTGCAATTTTCATTTTCCCAGATAAGATAATCTAAACTAGAGGCAATAACTAGACTGTTACAGTCTAACTTTTCCTTCATTTGAAGCGATGGTCTTTTTTCCTGTCTGAATTATCACACTGTGCCAGCATTTCTTTACCAGTTTGTAGATGGTTTGGGGAGAGGGTTGTAATACAAAACGTTGTGTTTATTTAAAATGCAAAGAGCATAACTACCAACACTACCATCAACAACAAAAATTCCTTTCTGAAAACAAGTGAACTAAAAAAAATAAAAACCTTCTGAAATTGCATTTATTTTTTTCAATTTTTTTATTTATTTACTTTTTAAATTGACACATCTAGTTAGTGAATACTATCAGGGCATTCCATTCAGGTCAAAGTAAAGTAAATTAACATCTTTAACTGCCCACCCACCAAACATGGACTTCAGGAACCCAATCTTGTTACTGGATGTTTCAAAGGGCCAATTGGGAAAACTTTCTCCCTATCGTTCCAAGGTGTTTTAAGCTAGTGTAATCTTGGGAAATAAAAATAGAGGAAGGTGCCACAGCAAAGATGCTTTCCATATGGCTTGGGAATCCTAATCTCTCCAAGAGTCTCTGTTGTGTCAAATGATGTATGGTTAAAAATTCTACAGAATGCCCTCAAATTAATTAATATTTGAATGCTTATTATATGTTGCCTCATCCATTTTCTCTAAAAACACATTGAAAGATGGTGCTTTCTCCATTACACTCGGGGGATGCGGGGACACAGAGAGGTAAAGTAACTGGCTTGCAATCACATGGAAGAGACATCATCTGACCCTAGGCCTGACTGAGCCAACCTCATGCATATCCTGCTCAGTACAGCCCGCTTGCCCCACACACTCTGAAGGAATTTACTTGTACAGAATAAAGGAGGAGAGAGGGGCAGGGAAGGAGACTCAGTTGGTGTGAATTCTGCGTTGTTCCATACCACCTCCTTGACTTATCTTGAGCTCCTTCTTAATCCCTTACTCAGTTAAAACCTCCATTTTCTGAATGAGCATACTAGCTTCTATTGCTTCATAACAAATAACCATAAACTTAACAGCTCAAAACAATATCCATTGATGAGTGCTCAGTTCTGGAGGTCAGAAATCCAGCAAGGTGTACTGGGTCCTCTATTCAGGGCATCAAGGTCAGAAATCAAGATGTTGCCTGGGCCAAGTTCTCTTGTGAAGAGTCTAGGGAAAATTCCTCATTTCTGTTTACCATTCTTTTCTTTTTCCTTCCTTCCTTTCTTCCTTCCGACAGAGTCTCACTCTGTTGTGCCTAGCTCACAGCAACCTCAAACTCCTGGGCTGAAGTGATCCTCTTGCCTCAGCCTCCCGAGTAACTGTCACCACACCCAGCTAATATTTTCTATTTTTAGTAGAGACAGCATCTTGCTTTTGCTCAGGCTTGTCTTGAGCTGAGCTCAAGAGATCCTCCCGCCTCAGCCTCCCAGAGTGTTAGGATTACAGGTATAAGCCACCGTGCCCTGCCTGTTTATTATTCTTGTTGGAAGAATTCTGTTCCTTTGAGTTGCAACACTGATGGCTCAATTGCCTTGCTGGCTGTCAGCAGCTGAGGTCTTCTCTCAGCTCCTAGAGATTCCTCTAAGGTCCTTTCCATGTGGCATCCATAGACAATTCACAATATGAATGCTTGCTTTCTTTCAGACTAACCAGAGCTTGTCTCTTTCTTCTTCTTCTTCCATCAGATGGAGAAAACTCTGTTTTTAAAGGCTATGTGATTCAGTTAGGCTCACTGGATAATCTTCCTTTCTTAGATTCAGCTATACTATTTATTATAATCTAATCATGAGAGTAAAATCTATTATCTTCACAGTGCCAGGAATTAGAGCAGGAATCTTGGGGGCCATCATAGACTTTAGCCTGTGACAGCAAGATATCATCTAATATTTAAAAAATGACATTAGGGTAGGAAAGAATGTACCCATAGGGGATACATTCAAATTATTAAGTGTATGGTTAAGTACATAATTGTATAATTGATGGAATCTATGGGAAAGATATTTTAAGGGTAGCACAATAAAGCATTTTAGGCTACCTGTGAATTTGTGAAGCTATAATTGAAGAATATAGAAATCATTTACCATATTTAATTTCTGATTTATATGACCACTATGCTAGTATATAAGTTAAAAATATTCATATAATGCTGGTCCATTACCAAAATTGGTACTATCACAGATGCACAGATGTAGCCACTAGAAAGAGGTAAAGTGACTGTCATTTCTATAGACCTCTGACTGCTGTATGCCTTCTGGCTTTCCCTTTTTTTAAATGAGAGTGTACAAAATGGCTAGCCTATGCTTTTTACACAATTGAATATTGCATATTTAGGGAGCAGATAGCTCATCTCTTTAATTCTTATGTCTTCAGATCAAAATGACTATCACAGAAGAAGTAATTGAGGAACTTGACCTAAGGTGCCTCATCTGTCTCTTGACTGATTTAGATGAGGAAATACCAGACCTTGAGCAGATGCCAAAATGGGAGGAGACTTGGAAGTCTTAGGAAAGAGAATGAATGTATTTTGCATGTGTGAGGGTAGGAGGGATATGAATTTATATAGCTAGCAGAATGGGCTGTGACACTGTATTTCCAAAGACAGGCCACATGCTCTCCGTACAGTGCATTTTTTGCCATAAAAAAAAAAAATCAGATCACATTTTTAACTGCCCTCAAAACCTTGCTACTCCTTCTGTTGAGTGGTGAAGTCTATGTCCCTTCTTCCTGTGCTGGGCAGACTTATAGTGACTGTCTCAACTAATAGATTATGAGGAAAGTGACACTACTCGACTTTGAGGTCTAAATTATAAAAATGTCATGTACCTCCTCCTGGCTCTCTTGGGACACCTACTTTTGGAACACAGTACCATGCTGTGAGGAAGCCCATACTAGCTCACAGGAGAGACTACCTGAAGAGGTCACAAGTAGGCATTTCAATCAATAGCCAAGCCAAGGTTCCAACCAACAACCAGCACCAATCACTAGACAGGTGAGTGAACAGGACATGAAAGTGAAAATGCCTCAAGATGATATTAGTCCCAGCCATTCAGTCCTCCTCAGCCTTAAAGCCTTTCTAGCTGAGACTCCAGACATTGGGGAGCAAAGACCTGCCATTTCTGCTATTCCCAGTCTGATTTCCTAACCCAAGGGATTTGTGAGCAAAATATGATTGTTTTCACCAAGTTTTAGGGTAGTTTTATAGCAATAGTACCTGGAACACTAGAAAATTTAAATTAAGTATGTATTTCAGCCCTTTGCTTTATTCTGATAATTCTCTGGTAGCATGCTCTCAGCAAAGGCTATGCATCATGGATGTTATAAATATTATAAAAACTATTGTTGAAACCAACAAATGTTATCACAGAGTTAAACCGACAGATATTTAGTGATATTCATTGTCCTCATTGCTAAGTAAGTAGGCATAAAGGACAAAATTATTTAAACAAGTGATTATAATTATATAATATTTTCAAGTTTTCATCTTACTGATTAGTTTTTGATATTTTATGTTACTTATGATTTATGTTAGATTTCTAGGATACACTGGTATAAATCCAATCTGGACTCCACTGACAAATTTCACTGAGCTATAGAATCAGGCTCAATAGCCCAGTTCATTGAGAAAGAGATGTGTCTCTATAACTATGTTAAGTCTTGTCATAAGCTGAGTGAAGGAGGTAAGAAGCTGGGGACTGTATGAGGTAGTAAGTGGATGCAAACACCTGGGAGAAACTGACAAGTCTGTGCTACAGTGGTAGCTAGCATGGCTGGAAATAGAGTGAGGCTGAGAGTATTTAAAGTACTCAGATGGGCACAAGAGCTGTCTGAGATCATGTCTAAAATCCTAATGATAGGAATCTTGGTTGGATAAGAATTACCAACAGGACAGTGTTATTTGTTGAGTAGGCCCTCGGGCATGGGTGGGAAGTTTGTTTAGTGAAAGTAGGTGAATTAACACAAGAGCCCTCAGATACATAACTTCTAACCTGCTGTAATGGTATCTTGTTTTTCTTAAGACAGAAGTTTAAAGGTGTTTACAAGATCACCAGCACTATGGTGTAGCAGAAAAGCACTGGCACAAAAGGGAAAAGAGGTGGGTTTATATTCTTTGGCTAATTTTTTCCTTTTCAAGCTAACCTGCTTTTTCTTGAACATTAAACTTGATTTGTTGCAGTAAAACACCATGGTTTAAACTACCTATTATGTGAGCTCTTAGAAATATTGTCAGGAAAGTTGTATTTATTGGTAACCATGTAGTTTTATTTTAAAATTTTCTCATAGAGGCCCTTAGTTATCTGGGAAAAATAATTAATTCTCTTAAATTTAGTTTTGTGGATAATCTTATTGCTTTTCTCCATTGGTAATTTGACCTGGGTTTGTTTTGGGTTATAAAATGAATGATCTTTAGCAAGCACTGTACATTTTTCTTGTCTACTAAATTTGAGGTTAAAAGCTTCCTTTACGGTCAGCATTGGAGATCTGCAAGGTAGCTTCCTAAGAGCCTCTACTAACCGAGAAGAAAAACTAGGATCTTTTCTCTGACACTTATTAGAGAAAGGGTTCTCCTCCTGACTACCACTTCCTTTTTCCATTTTAAGGTGGAAAACAAAGGTGGGGTGCAATCAAATCTGGTAAACACACAGAAAACTCAAAGCAAAGCAAACAACGAACAGTAAAAACAAGGCGTGAAGTAACAGAATATCAGCTAGGCAAAAACCTTTCAAAATGTTGATGGCTTTTGAAAATTTTATAAAAATAAAGAAGAAAAATTACACCAAAATTAACCAACCAACAACAAACAAACAAACAGAGAATTCCTGACTACCAAGCTTGGCATTCTGGCTGAGGAGCAGATTATGAAGGAGGTCCAAATAACTCTTCTTTAGAGGCACTATACGCATGCCTTTGTTACTCAAGGGGCAGAGCTGGGCCAACAGTTTCTGTGTGGTAAGAGGAATTATTTTCACTGTAGGTCACAAGAAATTGACCTCCTTCATCTCAGCCAGCACATTATCAGCCCCTCAACACTGCATTCCCAACATTTTGATGTTTGCTCTTCAGAAATAAGTGATTCGATATAGACATTTCTCCTGAGGCTATGTATTAGTTGGTAAGAAAAAACCTCCAGGTATAGAACACCCCACCCTACCACCCCTACACCATGGTGTGGCTTAGTGTTGGAGGCAATTTCAATATGTTAGGTACTTTTTCTTATCACAGTATCATGTAATCTTAGGCCATCAAAGTTCACCGCCTGCCCTCTGCTCCAAGCTGAGACTCCTACCTACTCCTCTGTCCTCTCCTACTCATCCTCCTATCTCATTTTGGGTTCTCATCCTCCAAAACAAAAGAGCTTATGCTTCCATAGCTTCATCCTGGGCTGGGTACCTTAAGTTCTAGAGATTTTTAGCAGAAGAAACTTTGGGTCAGAGATGGAAGCCAAAATTATGTAGGGAGTGTCTGAACCAGAAAAGTGACCCAAGGGAAGAGAGCATCACAGAAAAGATCTGACTGTGTGCACAGGGAAAGCATTTGGCCAGAGGACTCAGAGAGTTAAGACTGAAGGACAAAGGTGTGAAGGCCAGAGAAGGAACTAACACTTCTTCCTCCCTCCCAATCTACATTGGAAGTCCCTTCTGAATTAAGCCTTCACACAATCCCAAATGTTGAAGATCTATCTGTGGCTTAATTTTAAAGTAACTAATGCTTTTAAATGGAGATTTAATGCCAAATAATTAAAGGAGGTAACACATAAGTGCTGCAATGCAAACTCTTGCGAGATAACACATCAGTGTGAATCAAGCTCAGTCAAAATGCAAATAATGATGTTCGGATTACTTCCTGCTTTTTTAGAGAAAAGGGGTAGGGATGTAATTAGGAAGCAATAGAGATGGAAAGAGATGGAAAGATTGGTGCCATAGATATATAGCAATTTTATATGTATATAAATTTTTAGGTTAATAAAGGGCATGAATATATAATCTCTATCTTTCTATATATATATGATATATATATTATATATACACACACAGATATAGGTAGATAGATAATAAAATAGTTATAGATATAGATATATAAATGCCCTTTATTGACCTAGCAATTTTGCCTGGTCCAAAGCCTAAAAAAATGAATAAACAAAAATTAAAATGAATATACTAAGTGATCATACTGTCTTATATTTTTTGTCACAGATTTATGGCTTCACACATCTTCTCTCACATAACCTTCACAATAAACTTATTATCATTCCCAATTTCAGGTTGATGAAACTAGGGTACAGACAGTTTATGTAACTTGCCTATGATGAAGCATGCAAGGAAATAGAGCCAACAATGAGACTCAAGATATTTGATTTTAGTTCCCATATTCTTTTCATTCCACAAGAGCTGCTTCCTGTTTATTACACCTGGCCTCAGACCGAGAGAAACAGTACACAGTAGCTTCTGAGAGCCTTCATTTTCTGAGTACTATACTGTCAAATAAACTCTGTGTACCATCTTCCATATTATAAAAATAGTTGCCTGGACAATTGATGGAACATTGTGAGGTGTGTTGTGTTTTCTTTTTGAGAAAATAATACAGTATAGAGTACTCATGATCTAGCTGGTAACTATACTATAGGGAATCATAAAAAAAAGCTAGGATTTCTTAATATTAAAAATTTTATTATTTATCCCATTGGTTAGGATGACATGATTGAAATAACTATCATTCATATATATTTTGAAGCTAGAAACATAGGATGTAATAAATTATAAAGTAGATATGTTAACAAGTAGATATGTTACAGCTCTATAACTTCATAATAATGGCAAACATTTATCCAGTGCTTGCTATGTGCTAGCCACTGCTTTAAATGCCATCAGCTGGATCAACTGTTACAATCCTTATAGCAGCCATGAGAGCTAGGTGCTACTAATAATCTGCATTTACTCAAGAGGAAGCTGAAGCCTAGAAATAAGTAACTCATCTAAGAGTTCATAGTTAGTGAGAGTCAGTTAGCTGGAATTGGAAACCAAGTGATCTGACTCCAGAATTCACACTCTGAACCATGATGCCATATATATATATATATTACTACTTTGAAAAGTGAGAATCCTAATGCCTCAATTTTAGGATAAGTTCTCTCTACTGTTAACTAACTGTATGGTTACTGTACATTGTTCATATGTGCGGTATTCTTTGTGAATTCACTGGCTTGCTACTAATTGCTATATTTCATTTTGATAGCTCTATTTTTTACCATTGTTTTCTGTCTTTCGTAGTCAGGAACTGAGTCTCCGTTTCAGTCCCAAATGTAACATGGGCTTGGGATATACTCTTCGAAGGACCTACCTAGTTTATTTAATGAATAGATGAATAAATGAATGGGTGAATTATCACATGAGATAGTAAAATGTTTATAAACCTGGTTGGACATAATTTTCTTGGAAAAGAGGTTCGGTTCAAAGTTTTCCCTGAAATGAACTCTATAGGGAGGTCATGTAGGAAAAGTACAGGAATGTAGCTAGAAAACTGGAGAGACAGTATAAACTAGCAAATTTAGTAAGTTAACTTTTCCGGGCTTTATTTCCTTACCTATGAAATAAAGCTTTGGCCTATGATTTCTTTGATCCCTCTCAGTTAAAAACTATACAATGTTATGAGTCTATAAATTACAATAGAGTTTCAATGACCAATTTTCAAAAGGCTTAAGCATTTTCTTTTTGTCAGTTGACTTTTGCTGGGCTCATGAGTACCAGATATTTCTTCTCTCTTTCTTTCTCTCTCTCCCTCCCTTCTTCTCTCCTTCTTTCAAAGAAAAAAATTATTCCCCAGTGGTATAGTTATTGCTCAAACTCTCTCACAGCTGAAATTATTTACCACATAAAACCCCCAAACCAAGCAGTGACATATCCCTTGTAAAGTATTCACAAGCTATTCAACCAACATTAAAAATATAAAATACGTCTCTGCTCTTAAGGGGACATTGGCAAAGATTAAATAGACTTCTATGAAGTTCAGGTGGTGAAAGCCATATTACATCACTATCAAAGCTAGATACTTTCCTTCAAGTAATGGGTAACAAGAGAACCGGTTGGTTCTTGCTATGCATGTGGAAATCTTTTAGACAACAATGGGAACTTTGCATGAAGAACTGAGCATAGAATGCTTCTTTTAATTATTTATTTATTTGATTTATTGAATCTTCCTTAGCCTCTGGAGACATGAACATAACTGTAAAAAATACTAGTACACATAAATCTTAGTCTCTTTCCCAACCTCACAGTCGAGATTCTCCATATCAATCAGACAAAGGCCTGGATTCAGCCCAGGATATTAATGAAAGTTGCATTCTCATTTTGCAGTACTAAACAGAATTACATTTGTTAACACATTTTCCTCTCTGATCACTGTCCAGAATGCCTCAGGTTTTCTAATGTTTATTTTGTTTTTCTAATTCCTTTTCTGCTTCCAAGAGCCAATTGTACTACAAAATGAAGAAGGGTTGATGGAGCCTTTTTTTCATCAGGACTCAAGTCTTAAATGCATTTTCCTTGGGAAATATGACCCAAGGCACTAAACAAAACTAAGAGAGAGCAAGTAGCTGGCAATTTTCTTTTGTAATGAATATCCAGATTCTTATTATTTATAATGATATTATTATTAGATCTACTGTAGCAGGAGCTGTTGGTTACCAGCAGGAACTGGTTACCTATCTATGCCTGTTCTTGAAGCAAGGTTACTTTCAAGGGTCATGAAAGAGAAAGGCATGAAACCCTTGAAGTAACACAGGTCCCCACACTTCGAAGGGCTCCATGCTTCATTTAATACTTTGCTATTGCAGTCTGGAAAGTCTTCATAATTTTTGAATAGGAGGCCCTACATTTTTATTTTGTACTGGACCTTATAACTTACATAGCCAGTCCTGATTAGGTGTATAATCTAATTAAGTAATTCAGTGATGTCATAGATGTCAATTGTATTCTGCACCAGGGCTAATTAAATTAGAAAAGCAGTAGCATATGTCATTCATGATCTACATGTACCCATAACTGTATAATGGACCAAGTTCTTGAAATATAATATTACCTTGAAACCTGAAGACATCATTTTCCCCATTTTTAGAGATAAGAAATCTAAGCCTGAGAGACTTTAAATAGCTTGCCTAAAGGTACACAAGCAATAAATATTGGAGACAGAACTCAGACCTGTGCCTTTAGCTTCTAAGGACCATACTCTTTCCTATATGTCATGCCACTTTCTGTGAGTTTTTGCTTTAAGCTTGTGTTGGAGTCTGGAATCATGGAAGATACCATGCTGCAGGTATAGTCTGGAGGAGTTTCAGAAAACTTGAGTGGGATTTATCAACCAAACTCTAAAATGTCATAAAGGAATCCATTTAACCCATGTGTAGTTTCCGAAGTGTTAAAGGATTTATTAAACCATGGTAAAACAAAATACCTCAGAGTTGATTTATTTTGCTTATAGGTAAAGATATTACTTTATTAATGTTCTTTTTGATGGTGTAGACTATGCCTTGAATCTTCAGAGCACTTTGTACATAGTGAGTCTTTAGAAAAACATTGGTAAAAATGGAGTCCTCTATATCTACTGAGAATTAAGTCTTAATATCATTTCATTTTTCTAATACCATTTTTAATATAGGTAACTTAAAGTTTTCCTCTTCTAATCACTGTTTCAAAAATGTCTCCTTTTAAGCTCTCCAGTCTCTCAAATGTCATCAATCCTTTCAGTTGTCACTGTAGGACATCGTTCACATCCAAGCTTCTGACCAGAAGGAAATCCCTTTCCCAAATCTTCTGTTTCTCTTGTCTTTTTCCTTACCTTTGATGAGAATACTTTTAACTTTTGCTTGATCTTACTACATTATGAACCTTTCTTGACATCCTTGGGGATCTTTTTTATCTTCTAAAAATTAATTTAAAATAAATTGTAGACTAAATATTTGCTGTAGTTCACTTAGCTTTTTAAAATTTTCTGACAAAATTGAACTTGCTTGGAGCTCTCATTTTTAATGATTGATAAAAAACATTTAAACAATGATCCATCTTCTTTACTAATGAGGAACATAGCATGTTTATTTAATAAAGAAGAGCTTATATACAAAGACAAGTAGCTGCAAAATCTCTTCTACAGTTGGGCAGATGGTGAAAAAGGTCAATTTAAAAGAGCTTTGGTAAGGTTTGTAGTCTCTTTGGGAAGCTTACATTACAGTGAATAGAGCAATGATAGCCAACAATTTTAATATTAACGAATATATTAATAGCTTTATATATGATCTTATTACAATTTTATGTTAGCGAATAATTGTTGATAAAACAAATAAGCTTTAAATCTTTTTTATATCGTTTATCTTTCCTTGGAGTATGCCTACCCTTGTCAGTGTTTCAAACCCTCTTGGCTCATCCCTTGTCTTTTATTCCTGAGAATATAGGATCCAAATCTGCCAAAAGAGGTTTCTCTTCTGAATTATTAAGAAAATAGAAATTCCTAGAAAAGTTTAGGAAATGAAGAAAACATCACTTTTTGAGCTTCAAAAAAACATAAAATAATGTTAATAGAATGTGTGACAGGGAAGGGTCCATGAGCATCATGAGAGGCCCAGCTCTGGAACTCAGCTTTGGAACTTACGTTCATCCTCCTAACATAGAGCTGGGCCTGGAGGAGCCTTAGTCAATCCAAGGGTTCTGGAAAGCCATATGCTCCTTATGCAATGCAGATTGAAGGGGGGTTTTCAAAGGTATATAGATAATAAAATGTAAGTTTCTTTAAAAATTATTATTTAATTAAAGAAGTTCAAGGATCTCAGGAAATTCATAATTGTAAAGTTTTTCATACAACAAATAAATGGATTATATAATGATGTAGAAGTCTATTTATTTTCCTCTCATGTTAAGAGTGGGTTCTTTTTAAGTAATAGTATATGAGCTAGGTATAAGTAGAGGCAGTGGTCAGTTGTGTGGGCACTGGTGTCATCTGCCAGCAAATGAATTATATATCCATTTCTTCCTAGCTATGTGAACTTGGGCAAGTTACTTTATTTCTCTCACCTCCATTCCCCATCTGTTGAATGATGATAATAATGTCTACCCCATAGGGCCATTATGAGGATTGCCTGCATAATTATAATTAAAATATTCAGATGGATTCCTAGCACATGACACAAACTTAATAAATGTTAGTGCAAGCTCTATTCTACAACTTAACGCAGTTCTATGACACTTACCTGTTAGTTGAATTAGTTTGAGAGACTCATTCTTTAGGGCAGTCAACCTAACTAAGCTTAAGAAGAAGCCCTCACCCCTGTACTATCATTAACAGGACACTTTATGTGTATTTATTTGACTGGCAATTTCATCACAAGAATTATCAGTAGTCACTTTGTTACTTTAAACTGCCACTTGGTGATTCTTTTCTGCACTTTTCCCTTCCTCAATTTAACAGCCACATTTCCAACCAGTCCTTTCTTCTTTTCCTCAAATCCCAAAATGCACATTGTTTGAGTGTACTTCATGACAAGTTTGGGACTATGCCCTCTAAGAGCTGGAAAAATGGGCACACACAATCTGAGGGTCACAGTCGTAAAGAGAATGCTGATTTGTTCATGGAAGCCATTCAAAGGGTTCCAGCGCCTGTCCACAAAGGCTGTCACATTGTTATACCACATTAAACACAGGCCTGTGCAATATTGATGTGTTTCGTAACTTCAGAAATAACAAAAACCTCAACTGCTTCCAGGCTTTTAATTTCCTTTTGTAACCATTGTTAACTGACTCTTCAATGCAAAATTAAAAGCTAACCCTCAAACCCACTAACCCCCCCAATCCCTCCCTCTAATGCCCCTCCAACACCCACTTAAAAAATAGTCCAGTCTCTTCTTTGCTTCATTTCTTAGTGAAAAACTCATTCTTTTCCTAGGCAGATTCTCCAGTGTGGTATAGTCTGTCGCTGTGGTCAGCCTTCATGCCAGGCCTGCTGGAAAATTCAGCTTGTTTGGAGCTGTTGGGGATCCTCTAGCAGGAGAGTGCTTTGAATTCCCTGAGTTGTCCCAAGCATCACTTTCTTCAGATGCACCTTGGGATCGCAGGGGCCTCCTGTCAAGGAGAACCTAGCCATGGCCTCCCTGAAGAGTCTGTACTCCTCACTTTGGGAGAAAAATAAAAAGGAAAGCAGTATTAAAAAAAAAAAAAAAAAAAGGAATAGTGCTAGGCAGGACATGGTGGCTCATGCCTGTAATTCTAGCACTTTGAGAGGCTGAGGCAGGAGGATTGTTTGAGGCCAGAAGTTTGATACCAACCTGGGCAACATAATGAGACCATATCTCTACAAAAAAATTTTTAAAAAGTGTTTGAGTGTGGTAGTGCATGTCTGTAGTCCCAGCTACTCAGAAGGCTGAGGCAAGAGGATCGCCTTGAGGTTGCAGTGAGCTATGATCACTGCACTCTAGCCCAGGCAACAGAGCAAGACCCTGTCTATAAATAAATAAATAAATACATGCTAAATTCGGGTTCATGAGAACTAACTATATACTACAAATGCAACATATATTCTGTAAATCAAAGACAAGAAGATAAAATGATCTGCAAGCCAAAATGAAATTTCTTAAAATTTGCCTTGATTTCACTCATTCTGCATTCTTTTCCCCATTTAACCGATGCACTTTCCATTTCTCTCAGGTTTCTTACACCATCCCCTGTGTGTCCAGAATCCCAGTAGAGTTTCTCCAAGATGCTCAGTGGGCCTTTCCTATCCAAATGGCCTTCACTCTTTCTGACCCAGAGTTTTCTGCACTTGTTTTCTGTTAAAATTTGATTAGTCCAGGTATCTCAGATCCTTGTTGAAGTGATTGGTTATGTAGGAAATCTAAACTGTATCAATGTGTTAAGAACTATTGACTTAGTAAGTTTACTCTGAGGGCCATCTGTGTTTCCCCTCAGGAATCATGGAGATAAAATATTATATTCTAAATTATAGAAAAAATTCAAGGAAGCTGAAGGAAAGAGATTTGGGGGTAAAAGACTAAGTACATCACATACACAAAAATTGGCTATTGGGAGACCGTGTGGCACATGCAGTGAGTGTGTCCAGACAAATGATGCTAGACATTTGGGACTGGTAGGAGGTGTGATGAGGAAAAACTTTTTACAATAAAGTTTTACAGTAAAAATTTTATATTTGGAAAGTGGAAGTAATACTTTTTATAATATTGCAGAAAATAAAGTTTTATAAAATTTTCTAGATTTAGTGATTTTCAACCTTGGGAAATTCTACATTCTCTTCTACGTGAGACAAGGGGTGAGTATATCAGAATCCTGAAGAAACAGGTGTTTACTTATGTTGCTGCATTGAAGATTATGATGAAACACAGAATAGAAGAAAATGCATGGGCTTTGAAGGGAGATAGACTTAAAATACAATTCCGAGTCAGTTCTAACTGAGCTAGGTGATCTTGTACAGGCTACTTCTTTGAATCTGTTTTTTTATCTATAATGCAGAGATGTTTTCTGTACCTGTCCTGTAAGATTATTGCAGTATTATAGGTGAAGGGACTAGTGCAATGTTTTACCTATAACAAATAGTCAATAAACAGCAGATCTTATTATCATTATTATGTTTCCAAGAAGAAACCCTGCATTACTATTTAGTGGTAATTAGAGGTTTCTAGGAAGGCCCTGAGCTAGAATTCTGATTTGTCTTTTGAGTCATTAAAGCATAATTAAATGACAATGTATGCAGTTATTTTATGCCATTTAAAAAATTCATCTTTGCAGTTGCCACTGAACTTAGCACAATTCTTTGTACTTAGTAGGCATTCAGCAAATATTTGCTAAACTGATAAATTTGACAACTGGAAATATCCATATGGGGTATAGGATAATTCTGTTGATTTAGTCAGAACACCCCCTAAGCCAATGTGGTATTTTTGAGTGTCAGCAGCAAAAGTTACGGGAGACATCAGGTTTTTATTTTAGTGAAGAAATACATTTGCATGCGAGAGTATGTATAAAACTAAAATGTTCTGGCATAAAGCAAATATCCAAGGGGCAAACTATGGGGAGGTTATTTATTTATTACAAGTTATGGATGAGTTCTCAGGGCTCCCTCATAGCTCAACCATGTGTGAGAGCCATGAAACAAAAGGGTCTTAACAAACATGTGGAAATAACAGAACTTGTCCTGGTTAGCCCTCAGAATAGACATGCATCCCCCTTAAATAACCCTGTTGGGGGCAAGAAGGTGATTTCTGGGAAGCCTATGTCTTGTGGTATTGCAGAGCACTGTGGAGCTGACCCTCATATTTGAATATTAAATTAGTAAAGGCAGAATCTACACAATACCAATGGTATTAGTCATGTCTGCTGGGGCATCCAATACCAGATGTCACTTTTCTGATCTTTCAGGCTCAGCCTTCACTGTTTTTGGCACGTCAGAGTTCGCATCTGAGTACAATTTAAGTTGTAACAATGCAATCAGCATGCCTAACTATTTTTTTTTTTTTTGCCTTCCTCTCCTGCTATTTTGGGAGCTGAAGCTATGAAGTCCCTCTGCCTATTCATCTGGGAAGTTAGAGATGATTTTCTGAGGTTCCCTTCCCCCATTTATTTTGAGGGAATCAGAGAACCTATTCTCTGCTGCCTTACAAACATTCATTTGTAAGATTTATGGCAACCTTGTAAATAACCATTCTCCAATGGAAAGTAATAATTTATGTTGGGTGAGTAGAAAAGAGTTCTGATTCCACTCATTTTCCCACCTGTGCTCCTCCTGGGAGGGAGGCACTGGTCAAAAAAAATGAATGTGAGCTGATGAACTGTTTGTTCTTACTTTCAAAGTTGACTTAGTATGATAGTTGGGAATTCACCCATCTGCTTTACCTCTTAAATTGAGTCTAATTTGCAAGTAAGAAAGGGGCATAAATCGAGGTCTACCTCACAGTTTCTAATCATTAAACAATAAGACTGAAAGAAATGTTATCAAACCCCAGAAGTCTGCAAAGTTTGATCTGTGGACTGTCCTCTAAAAGGTCCTTGGACAATTCTCATGTGTAATCAGTTCTAATGTAATTATTTCTCTTTTTTGTGTGTGTAGTACACTGTTTGTGATATTTGCTTGAATGGTATCTCTTCTTCTGGATTTTCAGCTTTCTGAGAAAAGGCAGCATGGTTTTGCATGATTGTTTAGTACTGTGCTGAGTGTATGTTATGACCAAAATGATACCTTTGTTTAACTATACTGACATTACTTACATAACATATACTCCTATAACCCTGGTTCAAAAGTTACATTTATTACCAAGCTCCAGGGCCCTGTTTGAAGAGTCTATTTTTCCCTAACTATCTATCTTAGAAGTTTCAGCTCTAAGATACAACATTCACTAATTCTGTCTCCAGATGATCTTGGACAAAGATTCTGAGGTGCTCCCTAAGAAACCACTGAGGAGGGGTCTGAATGGGAGCGGCACCAGGAAGCACACTCTTTCCCTTTAGCCCATTTTTCAACCTGATGAACTTTGCTTTTTATATGCTTTACAAAATGAGCTTTCTCTTTAGATTTTAACTAAAAAGGGGGGCTCTTCTGCTAAAGTAAACTATATTTTATTAGCCAAAAGGAAAAGGAAAAAGAAATACATAAATTTCAATCTCCATTGAAATGTCAAAAATGGAACTTTCTAAGTAATTAGTGGTAAGAGATATGACTATGAAAATGTTGGGATTTTGCCTTTCCTTTCTTACCCAATTGTTCTATTGAACTCTTGACACTCTCAATTTCCTCCACATAACAAGGTTCTCCCACTATCACTGGCAAGGTCCCTTAATACCACTGTTCCTCTCTGGGTTTTGTCACTCTTCTCTCAGAAACATAACTGTGTATACAGAGCCCTTCTGATAGAAAGGAAGCTCCAGAGTGGAATAATTATAGGTTGGCAATGCAACCTATTGGAAGGGTTCTGTATACACAGTTATGTTACTCCTCTTATCTGATCTACCATTCAACTTTAGGATTTGCTGTTTGAAAACTCCTTGTGTCAGAGTCTCAGCAAGACCCAAATGGCACTTTCAAATTGGGTCATGTGAGGAGAACTTAATAACAGGACTACTTACAAATGTGCGGGCAGGGTACAGAAAACCACAAGAAAGAGCGTAGTACCCTGGAGTTAGTAGCAGAATAGTGCTGTTACCATCTGATGGGGTGAAGAAGGGAGATGGTCCTTGAATGTGAGGACAGAGAGAACAATGCTGAGAGGCTGGCTAAGAGGAACTCTGACATTTGAAAGAACCCATATAGCCTTTGGCAAGTCAGCAGAGAGACAGCTGCAGGAATAAATAACCCAACTTTTCCTCATTGGCTGAATCTGATAGAAGCCAGAGAGCAAGGAAAGACAGCAGAATGGAAAAAGTGGAGAATGGATCTGTAGGAACAAGTGGAAGCTATCAGACACACTTTTTAAATATTTCTGACCTCTTCAAATAGCTTCAGTGGAGTTTTTTCTGCTTCCAGTTAGGATGTGGAAAGATGTGAAAGATCTTCATTGGCACCCAAACAAGAAGAAACTAATGGATAAGCCAAAACTTCCTATTAATAAGAAGCTCTAGACACAAATAAATCTAAAATTACTAAAGTTTAGTCAAAACTTCAGAAAGATGGGTGAGCAAAGATCAAAGGAATCTTGAGGTTTTAAGCAGTTAGAGAAGTAAGATTGTCTTTGCTTAAATGAGAAATCAGACCAACTTTTCCCCAACCTATGGGCTGTGTATCGGATTTGAATCTGGAGAAGTCCCAAATCCAGAGATTACTCTGCCAAGTAACAATCTCTCAGACTTGCAGTTTTGGTGATTTTGCAGTCTTGCAGACCTAAAGTTGCAAAGTCTTGTGATCTGGAAAGCTGTAGTCTCACAGTTTCACAGCCCGACCCTTTCACACTCTGGAGACTCACAGTCTCATAGTTTTGCAGTCTCATATGTCATATTTGACATCTAGTCATCTTAAATCTCTGTCTCCTGGTCTAGTAGTCTAGCAGTCTTGCAGTCTGGAGGTCACACAGGCTCAAGGTCTCACAGCATCTACTACTGGAGGAAAATGAGTCTAACTGAATTGTCAACCAAAACCACATCTGATTTGATGTCTGATAAGATCAACAACATTCCACCCAGTAGCTGGGCAGGAAGCTAGAGCTGGAATGAAAAATAAAGAGATAGCACTTTAGATTGTGGTGCTTGTATTATAAGGCCTTGTTGGAGAGATTAAAGCCACATAACCCTGCCTCAAAGTAGCTAAATGTATGGTTAGATCAAACTGATCAGCCACTTAATGTGTCTGTCTAATAAAAAATATACTGTTTCCTATTGAGAAAATATAAATAATATATAATATAATAAAATAGTGTATGATATGATATACAAAATCTTAATATTTGTATTTTAGGTGTATAATATCTTTTTAAAATTTACTATAACTCCTACTCTTCTTTTAGACACAATATCCAGCATATAATAAAATATTACAAGACATACAAAGAAATTTGAAAATTGATTTGTAGTCAAGAGAAAAAATCAATAGATACTCTAAATAAGCAAAATGTTGAAGCAATCAAAAAAGGAATTTAAAGGACCAATGACAAATACATTAAAGAATCTACAAAAATAGATGTGTATAATGGTAAAAAGATGGGCAAGTAGGGGATGTTAGACAGTTTTTTGAGAAACAAAGAACCAACCAGAAATGCTAGAATAAGAAATATAATACCTAAAACATTCACTGGATGGTATTAATAGCCGATTGAATACAACAGAAGAAAGGATGACTGCATTGAAGCAAAAATCATCTAAGCAAAAGCAAAGAAAAGATTAAAATTTTAAGAAAGAGATTTCAATGATATATTGAACAGTATTAAGGAGAAGTCCCAGAAGAAGAGGAAAGAGAATGGGCCAGAAAAACTGAAGAATTATTGGCTGAAAATCTTCTAATTTGATTTTTAAAAAAACCCAAACCCACAGATCTAATAAGTAAGTTCCATGAACCTCAAGCAGAATAATTACCAAAGAAACCACTTCTAAGCACAAAATTGTAAAATTGATGTAGATTAGACATAAAATCTCAAAAACAGTTAGAAAATAAGCCATACTACATAAAAGGGAGCAATGCTAAGAATAATGGCAGCCTTTTCATCAGATACAACAGAAGCCAGACAAAAGTGAAACAGTATATTTAAAGAGACAAAGGAAGAGACCTGTCAATTATATATTCAGTGAAAATATTTTTCAGAAATGAAAGTAAATTAAAAGCAATTTAAGATCAACAAAAACTGAGAAACTTTGTTCCCAGCAGACCTATAGTATATTCTAGGGCGAGTTCTCAGGTAAAAGGAAACTATACCGGAAGAAAATTAGAATCTACAGGAAGCAATAAAAACAACTAGAAATAGTACTATAAGAGTAATTATAATTTTTTTCTTATTTTTTAAAAAAGTCAACTGACTATTTAAAGTGAAATAATTACATACTGTGGAGCTTATGATACATGTTGAGGTAAATATATGATAAACATAGAACAAAGGGTAAGAAAACATGTAAACAGAGTAGTAAAATTCTTGCATTAAATGAAGTGATATAACTTTAATTCGGGGCAAACTGTGATAAATTAGGAACACATACTGTAGTTCCTAGAACAATTACTAAAAAGAAGCTAAGGGCATTGCTATGGTTTAGATATGGTTTGTTTGCCCCATAGTTGAAATTTGATAGCCGTTGTGGTGGTTTTGGGAGGTGGGATGCATTTGGGTCATGGGAACAGATCTCTCATGAATACATTAATGCCCTCCATCAGGGGTGATTGAGTTCTTATTCTGTTAGTTCCCATGAAATCTGGCTGTTAAAAAGAGCCTGGCAGTTGCCCCTCTCTCTTACTTCCTCTCTCACCATGTGATCTCTGCACAACTGGCTGCCCTTCACCTTCTATCATCTGTGGAAGCAGCCTGAGACTATCACAAGATGCAGGTATCCAATCTTGAACTTTTTAGCCATTAGAATCATGAACCAAATAAACCTTTTTTCTTTATAAATTACCTAATCTTAGATATTCCTTTAAGCAACACAAAATGTACTAAGACAGAAGTACAGTTTGACAGGCAATAGAGGACATAGAAGTCAAGTCCCAAAAGAATTTAGGGCATTTTCTCCAAAACTCCAAAACCAGTTCCTCCTCCTGCTTGCTTTAAGAGAATAAGCCAGTTACCTCAGTTCCCTCTTTCCTCTTGCTTCTTCTAAACACCCAAATCCAGTCAAGTCACCAAGTCCTAATAATTCTAACTCCTTAATAGCTCTCAAATCTGTCCCCTTCTCCTTTCTCACTGCTTCAGGTCTTCAACATTTCTTGCCAAGACTATGTTATTGCCCTAGTTCTCCCACCTCCATTCTCTCCCCAGCCCCTTCTATTCTCCACTCTGCATCCAGAGGTTTCTTCCTAGAATGTAACACTATCATGCTATTCCTTTTTTAAAAAGCTGTTGCCCTAAGTATAAACTCCAAATTGCTTAGCTCAACAACCTTCCTGATCTGGCCACAGCTAATCTCTCTAACCTTTAGTTCTCAGCCTAGAGTCCCAGCACTCTGCTTTCCAGAGGCATTGAGCAACTTTCTCTCTCATAAATGTACTGTCCTTCTTTTTTTTCTTCTTTTTTCTTGTTCTTTTTGGCTCTGGGCTTTCACACATAACCTCTTGGCCTCTCTTTTTCCTCCAGCAAAATGCCTAAGTAGTGCCGTGGTTCAGGACAGCAGGCTGATGTGTCCCCCAGGTTGTGGTGAAACCAACCAACCACCTTTATGGTTATGGAATACCATTTTCATGTATAGCGTTGGCCTGTGTATATCTAAATACTTCAGTTGTTCAGCGTTAGACCTAAAAGGCTATATATAGGTCAGTTTTTCACAACCTTGTCAGTTTGCTCCAGTCTCTAAACTAGAGATAAAAGAGTAGATGCAAAACAATTTTTCAGTTTATCACTAGAGATGTAAAATCCTCAATTTTTACCACAATTATAAATAATATTAAAATATAGACTAGGCAAATTCCAATTTTGTTAAAAATATAGTGAGATCTAATTATATGTAAGCCCTATTTACTAGAATGTGATATTTATTTTTCTTTGAAATCTATTTCAGGCTGATCAATTTTGCTCCTCAACTATAATCTGGTAAAAAAAAAAAATAAAATAACAACCTGCAAGCTGTTCTACACATGCCAATTGTGAGAGAAATTAGGTGAAAGAATGTGGATATATCCGCACAGGCCCATCACCATTACCAGAAATTCAATCCAAGCCTGTTTCTTAATGGTGGGCCAGTAAAATGATGTATATGAAGAAAAATAGATTATTTTCATTAAATTAAAACAAAATCTTAGAGCTTGGTAATACTCATTGTCAAAAAAAGAGATATGTATGTGTTGAGCTTCATATTTTAATATAAAAAACAAAATATTTAGTTTAAAATAAAATACATTTAATTATTTACTTATTAAATGCATTAATTACTGAAAACAGCCCCAACTTTGAATATACCAATTCTAAGTTTTATTATTATATATTGTATTCTAATTATCAAATATTCCTTAATTGCAAAAGGAAGTTCTCAAAGAGTCATGATTGGCATATTAAGAACATGAAATTTTTCTATCTCATCTGCTGCACAATTCTACATAAGACTAAATATTTTATATGTTGCTAGAGAAGATTATGTTTAGCTCATAATCAACATTAAATACTAGAATTAAGCTTAATTCTATTAATTCTAGGATTTATAGTAGACTACTGGAACTAAAATTCAATCGATACTAGAATTAATTGAAGAGGTAACTATGATTTTACCAGTAGAAAGTTGTGGTTCTACTAAAGTTAGATCTAGCATTTGATCCAGCCATCTCACTACTTGGTATCTACCCAAAGGAAAATAAGTCATTATATTAAAAAGACACCTGCACTTGTATGTTTGTTGCAGCAAAATTCACAATTGCAAAGATATGGAGTCAACCTAAGTGCTCATCAAGGGGTAGATAAAATGTGGTATATATACACCATGGAATACTACTCAACCATAAAAAATAACAAAATAATCTCTTTTGGAACAACTTAGATGGCACTAGAGGCCATCATCCAGAGGGAAGTCACTCAGGAATGGAAAACCAAATATCGCATGTTCTCAGTGGGAGCTAAGCTATAGGTATACATGGTTATGTAAGTGATATAACAAACACTAGAGATTCAGAAGGGTGGATTAAGGAATGAAAAATTATCTACTGGGTACTATGTACACTACTTGGGTGATGGATACACTAAAAGCCCACACTTCATCACTATATAATTCATCCATGTACCAAAAAAATCATTGTATCCTCTAAATTTATTAAAATAAAAAAATAAATAAATACACAAAAAGTAAGTTATGGTTCCAGGAGTCAGGAATACAGAGATGAAGTACAAGTGATAAGTTGAGTTAAAAATTACAGTATTAGGCATGCTAAGGCTTATCTGTCATTTCACTGAGTGCCTCCTCAACTCACCGTTAGTTCAGGGTTAGATTGGTGATGAAAAGGAGTGACAAATCCGGATGGGAGGTGGGACAAGTGACTGTCACCAGGAAACAAACTCTGAACCAAGCAGCAAAGCTAAACAGTGAATTCTAGAGTATAGGCTGGTTCATGGCAGGCTTCAGGCTCAGAACACCTTAATAGAACTCCCAACTATGAGGCAGCTTTCTGTGCTCCAAACTGTTCCTGAGATTCTTGAGGGTTTTATGTGGCCAGATGTCAACAACATTAAATCAGGTAACATACAGGAAAATAGCTGGCACATAATCAGCGCGGAGAATAGGTATAATTTCCAGTGCAGGGTAATCCAGCCCCCAGGTCAGTAGGAATCAAAGCAGTGACTCAAATTCACGAGCAGACTCAGGATTCATGGACCAATACTGTCAGTGACTTAAAATTGGATCCCAAAGGGAAGAACTTCTTTCCATTGGTAAAAAGAACATTTCACTGCCAGGCAGCTTGAGACTCTATCCTGCAGGGTTTTTTGAACAGCCAGCATGAGTCTCTAAATGACTGAGAAGCAAAAACATAATTCTCAAAGTTTAGGTGTCTTGGAAAGCTTTTAATTCATTTCAGTGTTTGATCTTTATTTGTTCTTGTTAAAAATAGAGAAATATAATTAATTAACAATTGTTCAGTGTAGTCTCTAGGGAATGGAATGGCATTAAGTACCTTGCTTTGTAGAAAAGAAATGGGATATACTGCTATGACAACCTGTATCATAAAATAGGACTCACTGGTTGCTTTGTGCTTACACATATTTTGATTGCAGTTATTTGAATTCCATAACATGTAATGGGGTACTCTTAGCCTCTGGGCAAAACTGACACAGAATTTACTTTGCGCTAGTCAACTGAAGACAAAAAATGTTCCTGGGGACAATTCTGCTGTGCTATATAAACATGCAACACTTACCGACAGGTTCATGGAAATTCTGTGCATAAACTTCCTGTGCAAGTAATGAAGGTGGTGCTGATAACACCGCTGGAATAAAGTAGAGTGTTCACCATTTGATATAATAACCTAAATTGTCTTTAGACCTTAGTTTCCTCCCTAAAGGTCAATATTTTCATTTTTGAAACTTCTAGTTAAGAGCATTGGCAAATAAACAAAACAGGGAGGGGGGATGTTTTAAGAAGGTTTGGTTTACTTTTCGGTGGTTAGTACATGACCTCCCACAGTCATGAGAACTAGAGGCGAAGGTGACTTTCTCTCAGTAAATGGGATAGGGGATCATTTTTTCTTCCTGAAGAGTCAGGATTATGTGACCTTATAAATTGGTCTCATTACAGAGCTACTGACAGACAGACATATTGGTTGCCGCCAGTAGGCATATGGGCTGAAATTTGGAGGAGGAGGAGGGAAGAACAGATGGAGTGGAGAAACAGTGATGGACTGGCCCCTCACACAGAGACCAGCTGGTAGGGAGCAGGTCATGTCCGTTACTGCTAAGCTGGGAAAGATAAGAGTGTCTGCAGTGGGAAAGGTGACAGCCATCAATCAGCTTCTTCATTATGGCAGGAATGAGCCTTGTGGTCTGAGGGTAAAAGAAGGGGGCCGGTCATCCCACACCCCACAGGTGGCAACTCTGAAGGGGGCTTAGCTTTCACATTGCCAGAAGGAGGAAGAATGTGCCCTTCAGGAGTTACCTTTAGTTGTTGAAGGTCCTTCAGAGAAAATTTAGCTGATGATTTGATATCTTATTTCTAAGTGCTTTTATTTTGAGTCAAATATTACATGAGTGTCATACATCATAATGTAAGAAAGCAACATTGCAAAGGTTTCCCAGGTGAACCCCAGGGTCTCTTCTGTCTCTATGGCAATGCTCAAGGCAAAAGGGAGGGAGGCTCTCTAAGGGTTTCTGGAATGTGAGCTTCTCCAGAGTCTTGTTGGCCTTGCTCATTTCTAATACCCAAGTGCCTAAAGCAGAGGTGTGGAGTAAATATTTACTGAATCAATTAAGCCAAAATTATAGGAAATGCCTCAAAATGACTTTAACTTCCAAGCAAAATCTATTTCCTGGCTCTTTCCCTGACATCTATTATCACTTTACCAACTGTTCTTTTCTGCTGTTGAAATTCTGGAGACATAAAAGGCAACTTAGGTGAGGAGCAGCAGCAAATGGAACATTCGACACCAGAGGTAGTTTAATAGCTACACTCAAGTGGTGAAGACTTGGGCTGAAGTCTCACACTCCGTAAGGACATGATGAAATTTGGGGAAAGGAATGCTTTTATTCTGGGGAGTATTTCTTTATACCATACATAGTGCTGAGAGACTGGTTGGCTCTGCTTCAGGTTCCTAGAAGAAAGAATGGAATCTTATTTATTTTAGTACTCATGACCCTGAAAATAGTGATGCTCAATTAATGTTGAACCAATAAGTTTAAATGATTATTTTCTATTCATAGGTTTTTCTAGTAAAGTCTAGTATTCATGAACTAATTTGGTTTTCTTAAATATTTCAGGGAGGGAAAAAAATGACCAGAGAGGGCTAGTAATGAGATCCAAAGATCAGTTTATTTGAAAATATTCTTCTACTTTATAATATTATTTCAAGAGAGATAGATATATTCTCTTAAATAATAACAATTTTAGTAAACATATAGTCATGTAGAAATTATAACAGTTTTGGAAGTTAGACTAGCAAATAGTTAAGTCTAAAAACTTGACCTTAATAATTATTAATATATACCAATCTAACAATGAAGAAGGTGAGCATTATTGATTTGTAGATACATTTGAAGCTGATTAACTTGATCAAACAGGTTAAATATCTAAGATTCTCTTTATATATTTTTTATCTTCTAATTAGGTATTAATAATATATATCACTCATAATGTAAGAAAATAATAAACATTTCTGAGGTTTCTGAGCAAATTAATTTTTTTAAATGTATATAATTTTAAAGATATATAATATAATATTATAATAATATAATATTAAGAGATTCTATTACATATTAACATAAGGCTACATAGTTAATTTTTTTTTTTATTTTATTTTTTTTTTTTTTTAGAGACGGGGTCTCGCTCTTGGTCAGGCTGGTTTCGAACTCCTGACCTTGAGCTATCCACCCGCCTCGGCCTCCCAGAGTGCTAGGATTACAGGCGTGAGCCATACATAGTTAATTAATTTGCATATCCTAAATAACAAATGTCTATTTTTGAAATTAGAACACATTTCGAGTAATTAGAAGAGTGTGTCAAATTTGAAAATGTGCCCCTATTTAAAGTGTGGGGGACAGCTGACCCATGCCTGTATGATTCACTTCAAGGATCTTACTGCACTTATGGGAAGGACACATTGCTGACCTCAGTAACTACTTTAAAGAGGGTTTTCCTAATTGACAATGATGAGTTTGAACTAACACATGAGTCTTGGATTGGAGGGGACTCACTACTAAACATGCTAGGGGAGAAGACAAAGTGATGCTTGGGCTCTAGAATGAGTGGGGCTGGACTCCAAATCTGATCATATCTAGGTGAGCTAATTAATTCTATTTTTCTTGTGAGTCCATGTGGACATTAAAACAGATAAGGCATGTAAAGTGCTTACCATAGTGTTTGGAATAGAGTTAGCACTCTGGTTTTATTTTTGCTGTCACTGTTAACTTTGCTAATATAGTTTGTCTCCTAAATACCTCAAAGATATTTAGTGCTTTTTTTGTTCCTACTCTCTAAAAACTACCTTTGAAGAAACTTTAGGAATTCATTCTTTCTGAGTTTTCTTTTTCTTCCTTCTGTCCTTTCCTCCTTTCCTCTTCCTTTCTTCCCTCCCTCCCTCCATCCTCCCACCTCCCTCCCTTCTTCCTTCCTTCCTTATCCATGTCTATATAGCCAACAGATTTTTAATACTTAGTATATAAAAATGCAAAATCTTCTGCAAGTAGAACATTTAAAAATATAATACTGCAATTTCATTGTCTGTAAACAGAACATTTTATACTATCCGAATTATACAATAATGGCAAAAATACTTCATAATTATAAGGGAAAATGCCCACTATTAGTATCATATGTCTTCTGTAAATACAGATAAGAATTTGAATTCCAAGGGGCATTTTTTCATTAAGGAATGTTGATCATAGTATAAAAATTCATGATAGATTGAAAGTATACCTTCTTTCAGGTTCCCTAGTGGACTATAAGACTATTACTTTCTTGACTACTCTAAGATATATTGGCTATTTACCCAAAGGAAAAAACAGACATTCTATAAAAAAATACATTTGCACTCAGATGTTCATAGCAGGACAATTCACAATTGCAAAGATGTGGAAACAATCCAAGTGTCCATCAATACATGAGTGGATTAATAAAATGTGGTATATGTATACCGTGGAGTTCTACTCAGCCATAAAAAAAATGATGAATTAATACCCTGTACTCTCCTGGATGGAGCTGGAGCCCATACTTTTAAGGGCAGTATTACAAGAATGGAAAAACAAGCATCACATGTACTTACCATTAAATTGGTACTAACTGATCAACACTTACATGCATATATGGAAGTAACATTCATAGGGTGTTGGTCAAGTGGGAGGGGGGCAGAGGAGATGGGTAAGTTCACACCTAATGGGTAAAGTGTGCGATGTGTGGGGGTTGGGCATGCTTGTAGATCTGACTTGGGTGGTTGCAAAGGCAATATATGTAACCAAGCATTTGTACCCTTGTAATATTCTGAAATAAAAAAAAGTAAGAAATAAAAATATAAATAAACAATAATAAAATGCAATATAACAGGAAAAAATTAAAATAAAATATATAGTAGCATTTTTCCTGAGTGCATTTGCTTCTCCCAATGTATATTGATATTTATGTGATCGTATTTATTAAAATAAACTCACTGCCATTTATGTTGGGAATGCGTGCCAGTCCCTACCAAGGAATCCCTCTCCACCCTCCTGATTCAATTTGTGCACAATTATTTTAATTTCTATTAACCCTAAAATACCATGAAGGTGAAAACAGTAAAAATCAATGTGCTTAAATACTACTATCTCTAAACATTGAATTTGTGATTTGAAACTTCAGATATCAACATATGGAAATTGAGAATTGACTATGGAGGAGAGAGCTCAACCAAAATCTGGATTATTTTTAAAATGCTTTAGGTTTGGCATAAACTAAAATGTTTATTGCCAAGCCTTTTTCCTCTTAATTTTAAAAAAATCATGTGTGTTTCAAGGGAAATTTAATACACATGTTTCTGATTCATTTGCACTTAAGTTGTCAAACTGTTTTGTAATCACAAGTCTCTATCTTTTTCTCTCTACAGAAAGTTGAGTTTTTCTAAGCGTGCATAAATAATAGCCTTTCAGAAGAATGAATTAAATTTCAAATTCAGAAACCAGGGATGGGCAAAATGAGTATATTTTACCTGCTCTTGGGAAATGAAAATATTTTGGGGCTTTTGACCCTGACTTAAACCTTTTGATGTAGGCATTCACTTGTCCTTGGAAATATGTGATCTTTCTCTCAAAGGAAAAGAGTTTTTACAGTTCAAAATATACAGTAGAAGCTACTGAATTACCAGTGAAACAGGAAGATTCTTTAAAATTATAATTCTTTAAAATTATATGTAAAGATGACCATGAATAATATTAGAGTTTTATTTTATAACAAAAAAAACTTATTTTAAACTTTATAATCTTCACAATTGAGTTTATTTGTAACTATCAACTCTTCATCTCTTAGATATGAGCTTCTTAACAAAGCAAAAGTGCAAGCTTTCTTTCCTCAAAATACTTTATCTAAAATGAGTTTAGGTTACAAATAGTAGATTTTATGTGGGAAATAAAACACAATTTTTTTAAACCTGGTTCCATCTCTGAAAATAGCTTAGAATTTGCCAAATTTACATATCTTTCATATAAAATATTCTGTAGTGAGAGTTCAATTACTAAAGCTTACTATAATAGAATGTCCCATTTGGGAACATTAAGAACTTTTGTTTTATGAGAACTCTACAATAGTTACTCCCATTTGGATCTCTTAGGAAGTGCTAATTCCGAACACTTCCTCCTTTATCATGAGATCAAACCATTTGGACAGGTTATTATCATGTACCCAGTAAAACTCAATCTGTTGTGTTAATTAGTTATGTAAACACATTCTATAATTGTGGAGACAAAGCAGAACTAGACAACTGGGTAGGTGAGAAAAGATCAAAGATCTTCCTTAATAAATTGTTATGTAATTAGTGTTTGTCCTGTAGTTCTCCTCCAGGGGGTCTTTTAAACCCAAGCTTGGGAAAACCTGCTTAAGGAACAAGGAAGCTTTTGGAAAAACAAATCTTGCCAAGCTCCCCAAACTGACTTAAAATCAATGGAGTGAAAGAAAAGGAATACAAGAAAGAGATAAAAAGGGCTATGAATTCCTTTGTGGGGATCCCCTACTCTGTTTAATAGCTTAAGAGTAAAATATGGAAAAGAATGATCAGATCACATGTAGCCTATTTTTATACTAGACAACAGCTTTGCCTTACCCCTACCCACCCAGGACAGACTGTGTATAGCTTGCCTTGAACATAATGAGGGAACTGTAGTGTCTATACCTCTCAAAAATGTTATTTAAAAGTACCTAAATTTGAGGAAGACAAAGGCCTCCTGTATGTAGCCCACCTGCTCTCAACATTACCTGGACTTCTTCTTGCTTTATACATCTAACATGCTACCTACTTTTGCTTTCTCTTCCAATTAGAAAGGCCATGCATGAGAGCAGTCAGTTTTCTCTACTTGTTTTCCACTGGTATGTTCAATGACTGACTGACTGAATAAAAGAATGAATGCATAACAGTTTTCTAAACATTTTAGAAAAACTTGGTTATAATATGGAGTTGTTCTATCTTTTACATGTTGTGGAATGGCCATGAGCAATTTACTTCATCTTTCTGAATCCTATTTCCTCATATGTTGACGTGCTTATTATTATCTACTTTTCAGGGTTGTGTCAAGGTTGGAGATGATTTATATAAACTGCCCAGCAGAGTGTCTGACATTTGATAGATGTTCAATAAATTGTGGTTGTTTTGTGATTGTTGTCATCACTCTTTTCCCCCTTTGTTTTTATACAAGCCAAATAATATTAAGACCCTTGGATTTAGTATCATTTCTCCCTGCTTTTTTATCTTGCTCCTCTTTTTTTAAAGTCATATTCATATTTTCTTAATTTTATAATATGTTCTTTGTTGTTAGTCATCTCAAATAAATCAAGAAAATATAATAACAATAATAAAAATTTAATTATTCAACAAATAAAACAATTTCTTAGAACTATTCTTTAACTTTCTCCTAAAATTTCCAAACATTTGTAAATTACTGGTTATCTTCCCAATTTCCAGGTATAATATATGTAGGGATGGGTATTTTTATTTCTAAGTATTGGTGTTCCAAATTCTGGGACAGTAATTACCCACTTTACCCAAGGTTTTCAAATAAGATTTTGCATGCTTCCTTGCAGCCTTTGTGAAGGATCTTCTCTCTAAATGGCAGTCCTGTTCTGAAACCTCTTCCATGAAGGTGGGGAGTATAGTAGAAGAGCATGATTAAAAAAAACAACAACAACCCAAGAAACTACTTTTCTAGTACATCCTTCATCTGGCTGGATATTCTGGCACCCTCCCTGTTTCACAAGTTTTCAGTTGTTATGTGACAGTCAACTTAAAAATACTTTTTTTTACCTATTATAAAAGTAATATGTAAAAATGGCAATATGTGTTATAGCAAATTTTGAAAATATGAACAAGTGAAATGAAAATGAGTAAAAATAATCTATAATTTCACTTACTATGACCTTGTTTTAGCCTACAAATATATATTATCACAAAAATGTAGTATTATATATATATAGTATTTTGAAACCTGTTTTTATAGTTTAGCTTAAATATATTTTCCTATCTTTAAAACGCACAATTTTAATGATATCATTGTAGGGATACATCATTGTGTATTAAAGCAATCTTCTCTCAGTAGATGTGCTGGAAAATCTATATATTTGAACAAAAATATGAATTTTTTTGTGGTAGATCAGAGGAAAAGATTTGGTAGCGTTAGTTTTTTTCCTGCCATGTAACTCACCTTAAATTCTTCTTTTTTTTTCTTTTTTCTCATGTAAACCTTGTAAATAAAAGCACAAATATAATCTGTAGACCCATGTCAGTAACCTATAATTCTAATAAAAACCTTTGTCTTGTTCAACATTTTCTCCCTCATTTTGCGTATGTGCTACTCAAATAGTAATTGCCAATAAATATTAGTTGGACTGTTGAACAAACGAAGCTAAATCCCAGGCAAATACCATCTCATGGGCTCTATGATTACAGTTTTACCAGCTCGTTTGTTTTGCCATTGTGAGAATAAATGAGTTGATATTGTTCCTTTTTAGCCCCATCTCCTTAAGTGTCATTATTACCTCAGGTCAGTTGGGTCAATGTTCTCCAAAAAGGGGGTCATCTGAACCAGAATTACCTGAAGTACACCCTAGACTTGCTGATACATGATATTTAAATTTAGAGTCCAGGAAAGTCTGAGAACTACTTCTAGATGAGGACCACCAACTAATCAAATTTTGTATAGCAATCAATAGAAGAAGTATAGAGCACGTTGCACTTCCCAGCATGTGTGGAACTAATGGATCATGGTGAAAGACAGAACTGGGGGCCAAAATCTGATCTGTGTTTTCACAAAGACAATGATTTTCCTTTCATGATAGTAAGGATCTAGTGAGGGTAAGGAAGTCAAGTTTGGAGGCCAATTTTGTTTTGTGTGGAAACAACTTCATTGGTCAATTCTAACCAGGAGAAGACAAATGAGACAAACAATAAAGGTTTACAAAGATTTCATTGCTACTTCTCTTTCTATCTGTGGCATCTTTCAAGATTCCAGTGACAGTTATTAAGAAAAATGCCTATCCACTAGTTATAAACACGAATCTAATGTATTAAGGATCTTTCCTTCTATATACTTTTGGTACACAATAAGGCTTTTAGAGGTACCTAAATTTGCTTAGATATTGTTCAATCTGCGAATGCATTAATTACATCACTGTGTCTAATCAACCTGACAGAACCAAAAAACAATCTTAAAATTTTTTTTTTTTTTTGCAGGAAGATGTGAAAATTAATATGGCATGTAGGTGCTGTTGGTTCCAATTAAAATCAATATCTGTCCTGATTTGTGCCTCTTGTCTCTGTGACAGCAAGGGGGCTGGCTAAGGGGATACATCTGCTCCTCACTCCCAAAGGGGCTCAAAACAAGTGAATGACCTGCAGTGTTTATTATTAAGTTTTCAAAGGGAAAGTTGTTTTGGTCTAATTGAAGCAATAATACGAGAGAGGTTATTTCTGGTCAGTTCCCTGCTGTTTTCACTCTGGAGAATATATTCCAGGTGTTCTCTGTGCTGCACTGCAGTACAGTGCTGCTGTCCCTTGAGTTTAGGCATGCTAGTGCCAGTGGAGCAATAAACTAGCCTTAGCAGTTTAAGCCAGTTTTGGCTTTTCGGAGACACTTTTTTAGTTAGCTTCATAGTAAAGCAGATGGTTAATGACCACATTCATTTTCAAAAGGTCCGGTTACCATTGGAACATAGCAATCAGATTTTATAAATTACTAATACATGAAAGAAAATTTTCCTTTATTTCCCTTTACGTTAAGTCTTTGCTACACCATAAAGAGTAGCTATAATGTCATGGTGCTGTGTTTTACTTTTTAAATAATGGATTTTTCCATCAAGATTAATTACTGGTTCACCTCAAATAAATGAGAAGAAAATTGAAATCTCTCTAATTAGTCAAAGAATTATCCATCATTGATTCATAGCTGCCTGTCGTATTTCTTTGTTTTTGAAAAATATAATCTAGCTCCATGACTTTAAAATAGCACTGAGATGTCACAAACAATATCAAAGGATAATTGGTTAAGAATATAAACTGAATTTTGGATATTAATGCAAATCACCAGTACATAATGTTTAGCTATAATTTGCCTGAGGTACATCTATATGATTTGTTTGTAAAAGTTGTTACAAACAAGAGTTTGGGAATTTCAGAGGTGATTTTCTATTTATTAGCCAATGAATATATGCCATAACCTTTATATTACTTTGAGATATTTTTTCTTCAAAATCACAAAATTGAAAACAATATATTATTCAGTGGAAGTTAATTTTAATTTTAAGAATTGTACCCAATATTCACTTAAGATAGCTTAGTTTCAATTAAATTCCCAGGTAATCCATATTGGTAATTGCAGGAACAAAAGACTATTCTAAAGTTGAAATACATCTTTTTCCCAGTTCCAAGTGGAATTCCGGATCTTGATTTTGCTTATTTTCATCTGTGAACCTAATATGAACCCACAGACCAAAATAGTCACATTAAGAATATCGGCTAGATTTCAGGCTAATCAGGGGAAATGCCTGGGGAGGGTGGTGGTGGTGATGTCTGCTGCTCACCCGCTTAATCACGCAGACTTTTGAGTCCAGGATACTCCCGGAGTCTGAGTGGTAGCGATTTCTCAGTTCACATTCCCAGATGTGCAAGTCAAAGGGTCTAGTACCGAATGTCCTCAAAGGAGAGGCCCTGGGATGGGAATAGCTGAGCCTCTCCAGAAAGAGAATAATGAGTGGCATCTAGTGTCAAGGGCATCGTATTTATAAAGCACTTTGGGATCTTTGGATGATATTCAAATGCTCTGCAGGATGATTACTTATGTATTTTCACAAACTCCAAGGAGAGGGCAGAAACCCAGCTCCAGTGGCTGTGTATCAGGCAAAGGAAGCTGACACTTGCATTCCTCTCATTATTCTTTCCCTGCCCTCCGAATACCACACACATAGCAACAGTCAATTACAGGCGAGCAGGTGAGGTGTGCAAATGAACACAGGAGAAATGTGGTGAAAGTTGTGGGGGTGGGTTGGGAATGGAGAAGAGGAGAGAGGGCAGGGACTGCCTGGCTGGGGAGGCAAGCCACACAATGCCACTTAATAAACATGACAGTTAATAAAAGAAGATTTAAATTCTTGAACAGGAAACAAAAAAAGCCCTCATGCTTCCATTCTGAGTGCTTCTAAAAGGTTTATGATGTTATGGTCTCCATCTGAGGTGATTTGTCTCAAAACAAAAAGGAGGTACCTTTTCAATACATAACTACAAAAGAAATAAATATAACCCTTGTAAACAAAATGATTTAAAACAATAAAAAATAGAATGTTGTCCCATTTCAGGGGCCATTGTTGTTAGAGTGTGCTTAGACCATTTGGCTTATGAAAGGCTGTAGTCATAGTGAAGAACTAATTATTTGCTGATATGTAATAGTCATAAAAGAACTCTCAGAAATGATGGTGAAATAAGAAGAGAAGTATCCGTTACTCCCCCTGCCCTTTGTAAAACCTCACAGCAGGTGATGCCAGCAACCATAGCAGTCACTGCCAATCTTAATGGACATTAATGTCTAAAGCTTTACTGTACAATGCTGAATTCATTGTACTTTAAAGTTAGCATCTTCACTGATCATTCCAAGGAGATAAATAACCAAACCATAAAATTAGCTCCTGAGTACATATTATTCTATGGCTTAAGATGGACTTAAATCAAAAAAAGATGGAGGTACATTTGAAATGTCCTTTGTTTTGCATAAGAGCCACATTTTTAACAATTAGAGAAGGATAAAATGCATGTAGTGCCAACTGTAATGATTATAAATTAATATTTTTATTATTAGAGTGCTCTTCAGGATCATACAATAACTCAGTAATGAGCTTCAATTATCACTTTATTGGAGACATTTCAAAGAGATTTATAGTTGACAGAATTTGAGAGAAAAGATCATTTATACCATTGTTCTTCAAAACACAAAGGTGACTTTGAAGTATTTGTTTCCTTACAACCCTTCTGTGAGACATGACAAATTATCTTGTATTTTGGGGTTTTTTTTCCAAATAAGGAAACTGAGTCATAAACTGATTTACTCATTATTAAATAAAAGCTTTGATCTCTTATATTTACAACTGCTGTTTAATTATAAAGCTTTTAAAAAGCTGCTATCACTGACATCATAATTTTCTGAATAAAAGCCAAGTGGCTTAACAACAACAACAAAAAGATTCAGCTTCCCACAGTGCTCTGCTGTGCACAAACTAAACTAGTTTTAGTTTAGTAATTATAATAATCTGGGTTTATGGCTTCACTATCTTCCTATTCATAGTAACTGCTGTTCTTAGGCTTGTGGGGGTATGAGTGATGGGCACCTCCTTCGTTGTAGATAAGTCTGGAGCTGTGGGGCAGGATCAGTTTACCATTGTAGAAACTGTCCTGGAATAGATACAGGGATTGTCAATATTATTTTTGTAGCAGCTATTACAGGTTCTAGGATAGTACCTCATATTTGCATGTTAATGGTTTTCAAAGGTTTTGTTGCATATCCTCTTAGAATTTGAAGACACTGGAGATCAAGTAGCCAGATGACTTGATTTTACAGACAAAAGAGCTGAAACCCATGAGGTCAATTGTCCTCTCTAGGATCATATATAAGCAATGGAGACCAAAGGCTAAAGTCCAGGAATCCTGAGTATTTTACTCCATGACCCCATGCTGTCTTAGTAGTGGTATCATATTTGATCCTCATAACATCCATGTGATATGGGAATTGCTACCTATACTTGTTTTATAAACAGGAGACATGACTCCAAGGAGTTGCATGACACCCCAACCAAAGTCTCAAAGCTTATTAAGGACAAACTTTGGTTTGGTACCCAGGCTTTGTTCAAAATTTTAAAAGTCATCCAAAGGGATTTCTACTGAGAAACCCTTGTACTATTTCAGTTTATCTGTGTGTTAGCTATTAAGGATCAGTTGGAACAAGCATTGGTTAAATCTGTTGAAGATCTATGAAACTAGTATGGTTTGTGTTAAATTATAACTTCCAATAACCTGAAAGATTTCATTATGTTGCTAAATTTGCACAGTAGTTATTAATGGATGAACTAAGTCATTCTGCTTATTTTTAAGATCCTGGACTTCAAACTATCATTCTAAAATAAAGCCATAAAAAATTTCAGCGTTTTTTTTTTTTTAAACTGTTCTTCTGCCACATTATTCCTTTGGTTTCCCAAATAGTCTAAATTTTGTTTATATTTTCTGGCCACTTGAGGATCCTTGCCATTCTTAATCAAGACTTTACAACAATCTGATAGTCTGTTTATCTCACTGGTTATCTTTCATTTATTCATTCAATAAATATTTACTGAGCATCTTGTTCATGGCAGGCACTATTGCAAGAGCTAGGAAAGAGTATTGACAGAATTAGAAAAAGTGTCTGTCCTCCAGTTAGCTTATGGCTGAGAGAGACATCGAACAAATAAGTTATAATTTATTTGCTAAATTATTAAAAAAATAATTTGTATTTGTTCACTGAATAAATTTATAACTTGTCAGGTATGAAAATTATAAAGGGTGAACATGAATGAAGCTGGGGAAAGACACAGGGCTTGCTGAAGAGGGGGATTGCTGTTTGTCACACTGTGGTCCAAGAAGGTGTCTAGTATGGGAAACTGAAGGAGTGAGCCACATAGAAATCTGAGGGAACAGCACATTGAGGAAACTGAGGTAGGACTGTGCATGACACATTCAAGGCAGAACAAAACATACAGAAAGTGAAGATGAAGTCAGAGGGAGCCAGAACACACAGGGAGGGTCTTGTGGGCCCCATCTTAAGGGTATTGGGTGAGTGACAGGAGGAGTCATTGAAGGTGTAGAGCAGAGGAATAACTAAAAAAAAATGTTACATTTCAAAAAGTCTGTGTTGACTGCCTTGTGAAAATAAACTGGAGGGGGCAAGGGTAGAAGAAGCAGAGAGCCCAGCTAGGAGGTGACCAAGAAGAATCCATGCCATAAATGACGGTGGCTTAGGTCAGAAGATGTCACCAAATTCTGGTGATATTTTGTTGATAAAGATGAGAAGATCTATTCAAAGATTTGATATGGAGTGTCAAAGAAAGAAAGCAATCAAAGATGTTTATAAAATTTTTTTGGCCTAAAAAGCTATAAGGATGGCATAGTTCTTTTCTAGAGAAAAACTGACAGAAGAATTTTTTTTTTTTTTGGTGGTGGACAATCAGAAATTTGTTTTTTGACATCTTATGTTTGAGATGCCTACACATAATTGGAGATCTTGAGAATACAGTTGGGTTATAGAATCAAGTGGGGGTATGTTCATGAATAGAAATGATTATTTGGGACTGTCCAGGCTCAAGTCAGTGGCAAGGCAGTGAGGATAAACATGGAAGTTGGAAGATTAAATGTTTTTGTTAAGATAGGGAGAGATAAGGAGGTCTCATCTAGAGCATTGAGAAGAAATGGCCAGTAAGGAAGGATGTGCTCTCTCAGAAGCCAGGTGAAGGAAGAATTTTAAAATAATTAATAAGATTTGACTTTTAATTTGCTTTTTAATCAAACACAATGTTAAGGGATTGGTTCAAAATGAACACTAAGGTTATGTAGTTTAAGTATGATTACATATTTTTAAAAATCGCCTACTAAGAAAGATTAAGGGGAGATTTATTTATAGTTCTCTGTTCACAGAATTACTGCTTGTATTTGTTTCTTTTCCAAATAACAGTTGGGCCTGAGAAGATTTACTCTAATGTAATTTTGCATTCTCATAAAAAAGGCAATATGGAATAACTCAATAATTCCAGAGACTGATTTTCCTAGAAAGGCAGCATGTTGTAGTATAAGGAACACAGGCTTTGGAGAAAGACCTTCTGTGTGAACCCATGTTCCTCACACATATTAAATGATGAGACCTTGGTCAAGCTCCTTTCCTCCTTAAAATGGAGATATTAATATCTACTTCTCAAGATTACTATGAAGATTAAATTTAAAAATTCAAGTAAAGTGTCTAGCACATTGTAATCACTTAATATTAATCTCTAAGTCATTGAGTATCTTTCAAAATAATGACTTGCTTTGAGATAAAGGCAGGGCATATTAGCATCTTCCTGGTAGATATTAAAATTATCTTGATTGTGAACTATTTGTTTAGTAACATATACAGTTTCTTATAGTGGATGGATTTAGTACTTAAAATTTTATAGCTATTATTTACTTTCTCCCAGTTTCAACTATGGGATAAATAAATAAGCAGAATATCTCTTTTTGCTTAGCTATTCTGGCAAAGTCTACCAACCTGAGAAAAGTAATTTTTTCTTCCTAAGACTTTGTTCAACCCGGCTGGAAGATGTGAGCAAGATATACCTCCCTGAAACAGCTGTTGCCTTCAAATTGAGGGGAATTCTCCAAAAAGAATATGTTTTTTAAAACATAAATAAAAGGATGTTGTGACCATTTTAAGTACTCTGTATTCTATCTAAATTATTCTTTTGAGCAGACCCCAGTGAATAAGGAACATGAGTGGATGTTTATCTATCTCATCTCAATTTCACAAAGCAATTGTAATATGAATTCAGATGATGGATCTATAATCTATTATGAAATGAAAGAAAATTTATCTTCAGAAGAAACCTGAAGGAAGATAAGTTTCTAATTAGATGCTGTTTGCTCTTAATGGTGCTTTTTTGTCCCTGGGGTGAATAAGTTCCATTGTCACCAAGATACTCTATCATTCAATTGGTGTCCCTGCCCTCTCCAGGCCCCACAGCACAGTCCAGCAGGGACTAGACCTGGGTCGCCTCGGAGCTCATTAATGTGGAACTTATGTTGACTGGAGATATAGCTTTGGTTAAACTTAAAATTCTCTTTTCTATCACCTAAGACATTGGTTTTACTTCTTCCAGTGTGCTCTTAGCAAAAGAGATCAAAGATAACGAAGCCAAAGAAATCTAAAGTAGACTTCAAGCATGAAAGAGAAAAATGTTCTCTTTTTAATCTAGATTAGACTAGAAATAAAGGGGAAAAAATGAAACTTTCATGGAAAAAAAAGAGGGAAAGAATTGCTCTAATCATCAATTCTCATCAGCTGAATTTGACGTCTACATGATTTACTTGCTATATATTTAAAAATTAGAATGGACTGCTACATTTAGAGTGGGGGACTTTTTATCTGAGTAAATGCAATATTACTTAAACATTTTTTAAAAATTATAATTAGTGTGGAATAATGAAAATATATATTGAGTATCAATTCATAGGAAATATTTTGTTAAGGAACAAGAAGGCAATTAATTGGAGAATAAAGTATTTCTCTTATTTTCTAAAGGAGAAGTCTGTGCCTTTCCTTAAACACTAAATAAAATTAGAATATAACTTTTATATTCATGCTAGACAGATGGCTGTTTAATTCAAAAGTGTCTCTTGAGTGGCTGCCATGTGAAAAACTCTGTAGTAGACACTGATATTATAATAATAAATAAAAAATAATCTCTTCATCAAAGGAGATAGGTTTCTAGTTGGCTTGGACAGAGTCTCAAATGAACTAATAAAAGGATAACAGACAAATTAGCTGCAAGACAGAATTAAGTGAACAAATCAAGGTGCAAAGAAAAAAAAGCAGTTGTTGAAGGCTGTCAAAAAATGAAGTATCTCTGGTTAATGAAATAGCTAAAGCAAAGCTATATGGCTGTAAAAATTCTTAATTTGTTTACAGAATGAAGAATGGACTTGAGTAGCCAGAGCATGGGGTCATTGGAAGGATGAAATAAGAAAGGTTTGATTGGTAACCTAGAGATATCTGCATGTCATCTGGAAGAGTCTGGATTTAATCCTATATAAACTTGGAAAGCTACTTTGGGTAGCAGTGTGTCTAGTTATCATTAAGAGGAGATTGTTAGGACTATATATGAATTCATCATCAGGCAAAAATGTAATTTGCCATGTTAGTTCTAAAAGATGAAGTGTAGATAACATTTTTTTGGAAATAAGTTCAGTCTGCTCTGAGTTCTTTCTTCCTCTTAAAATTTCAAACTGAATTTAATATTCTTTCCTGACATTTAAAATTACTTCTGTTCCCAATAGGGATAGGAATACCATTAGCATAGTGTTTTGTAGAATGTTTAGATACACTTAGCATATTGTCTTGTCAGTACTAAACTTATTCCATAGCCTCTGTCTTTACCAGTTGTGTTTACTGATTTTTTCACCCAAAGTATATCCTACCCTTCATTCTTGGTACATCCTAAAATAAAACAAATCTCCCAACTCACTCACATTTCTTCTGTTCTACTGAAGTTTGGTATTCAGAGGTTGCTGATCACTGGGCTCTTTGTCTGCCAACAATACACAGAATCTAGTGTCCTACTAGTACCAGCCCAGCAAGTGTATTGTCAGCTCCTCCTATCACTCCTTGCTGTCAGCCTTGGGATTAGAAATCCATCCCTGAACCTCATGCCAATGACGAAGGCTTTGATTCCTTGGGATTTAGGGACCTAGACCAGAGGATCTTGGCTGCCTCTTATTCCACCTCATTTGTAATTCCTGCCCAAGTCCTATTCCTGTATTATCTGACTACAGCCACAGCCAATCTTTGTAGCTAGGAGAGTTCATTGACCCTATCTACTTATTGAGTAACATCTCTTGTCAAATCTTAGGTTTTTATTACTTCTTGCATTTTCCCATTGTTGTTAGGGACCATTGTACCTCATATATGAGTGTCTGTACATAACAGTCAGTGCAACTGTAGTCTCCCAAAATATACAAAACTGGAAACTTTTTCATAGAAAATCGACAAAATATGAACTTTTGCACTACATGAATTAACATGATGATCAAAGGCTGTTTAGTCTGCATTTAGGCTTGAAGGAATCAGAATTTTAATGGTTTCCCTTAACTCAAACAAGCAAGTGAACATCTGCACTGCTATATTCTATAGCAGGCTGTATGTTGAGGTGACTTATTTCTCCTCATGTCCTGTCATCACCTGGCTTCCCAGCCAGAGTTCAAATTGTATTTAATCACAGGAATATGCCAGGAATGAAAACAGGAAGAGAAAGAAAACAGGTCAATTGATTGTTGATTGGTCTGCTAGCTAATCCCATAGCAAAAAGAAGGTCTCTCTTACATTTTAGCAATCTAATTTGTTCAGCCAAAAATAGAAGAAGAAAGGTCAAGAAGGACAGTATACTCAAGGGAAAAAATAGAAGAACAATTTTTTAAAACTTTAAATCTCAACTGTATTTTCTCTATGTTTTGCTAAATGTTGATTTTAGAATCTTAAATGTCATAGCATATGCTGGACTAATCAACTGCTGTAGTTCCTGAACCTGGAGGATTAAGGGTTTCCTAACAGACCTCTGGAAAGAAGACCTCCCCATGGTGGTGCTCTGGAATCTGTGTTTTTAATAAGCTCCCCAGGTGATAAGAATGATAGTCATAGTAGGAAGTCCCCATACATAGTACAGAAGTATTAATGTGATATTAATTTATATTACATATTTTAACTGATAGTTCCCTGTCTTAGTGTGTTTAGGCTGCTAAACAAAATACTCTGGACTGAATGGCTTATAAACCACAGAAATTTATTTCTCATGGTTCTAGAGGCTGAGAAGTCCAAAATCAAAACACTGGCAGATTTGGTATGGCCCACTTTGGTTCATAAACAGCCATGTTCTTGCTTTGTCCTTTCATGGTAGGCAAAGGGAACTTTTCAAGGTCTCTTTTATAAGAGTACTAATCCCATTCGTGAGGGCTGAGCCAAATCACTCACTTACGAAAGCTCCCACCTCCTAATACCACCATACTTGGGGTTCAGATTTCAGCTTACTAATCTTGGGGGTACAAAATATTAGTTTATAATCCTTTTTAGATTTTTCTTTTAGAACCAGGATTGTGCTTTACATATAAGTCAATTGTGTTGATTGTTGATAAGTCTTTAAGTCACAATTTCCACTTCTCAGGACATTATGAAACAATTAGATAATCTAAGTGACATCAGGACAGTGAGAGAGGTTAACAAAAACATGAGAAAATCTGATGAGGGAGCAGAAAATGAAGTTTGCAAACATTTGTAGAAACCAGAAGTATGGTTTTATTTTTTTTTGTAAAATAACGGGTTTTGCCTAGAGGAGTTGGTGAAACAGGAATTGTACATTTATCAGTTATTACAAAAATGATTATAATTTACACTTATTGTAGACAGAAAATTCAATCTCTGTCACAATGAAAATGTCAATATCATCATGATGGTTGTTATTTTCATAGTTTTTAAAATCTGAATTTAGTAATATAAGACTAGAAAGTCCTGATAAAAGTTTCGGAGGATTGTATTTGTAGACTGATCTCACCAGACACAGACGCAAGGAGAGATGAGGATAGGCAGGGAGCAGTTAGGGTGGAAGGAGGAGAGATTCAGTAAAATTTATCCCTGAGCTTCGACTATTGCCCTAAACACCAGTTGAAGAATTCTGCTTCAGAACCTGTGCAGGTGAGTCATTGAAAACCAAAAACCATAACCCCAAAGCCTAAAGAGACTTAGTTCTCCAGACTAGGCCATATACCATGTAATTTAACGACTTCGGTACAGTGCTCACCGGCCGCGAAACCTTGCCCACAGCCGGCACTCACAGTCCACACGGTAGTTTGTGCTGTGCATTGACAATGAATCCCTTTTGCTCTCGTGTGATGAGGAAAGCTTTAAAACACTGAAAGCTTGTTTTACTTTACAGGCAGCTTTAGGAAAATAACTATAATAACTCCTACTAAGGACTTGTTAAAAGGTCACAGATTCGTAGTAACTTATTAGCTGAACGTACACACTGCAACTGCAAAGATAAAAGCTGTAAAAGTAAAAGCTTTTGGCTGTCGACGAAAGTCGACGCTCGGCTGTGCACGTTCATCTGTGGCTGTCAGCTATAGTCGATGCTCCTACCGAAGTGGTTAAGAGGGTAAAACAATCTGCCCACTGATTGGACCTCTTGATATAGGAAACAGAATTTTAAATCCTCTCACTGCAAAAGCCCAAGAAGTCACATAGATTATCTCCCTTCATAGTTTAACACTGCCAGGCAAATGCAAACTAAGCAAGGGTAATCTCAATTTCAGAGATCACCAGAAGGGCATTTAACGCTTGCCTAATTATCTTATTCTAGTTTCTCACAGCCCTTGCTGCAAGATAAATCTCTCATCTATTTAATTTAAATCATCTCCTTAGAGCATTAGCTTATTTTTTCCTTAAACTCCCTTAGTGGAGATGGGAAACAGCTGGTCAACTCACTTCTCAATGGTATTTATGACTATGCTGTTTTCTTTTAAAATTCAAGAACTCTAAGCAAGAGTTTTTAGAGACTTTCACCTCAATTCAGGTTTCTTTCTTTTTTTCTCCTTTTCTTTGATATAAACACTCATATAATAGAGCTGAATGGATAACTTATATGAGACTGTTATTTTTCATCTGGATTTCAGCTCTATATATCTAAGCTTTAACATATTAGGAAAATTATTAAAAATATGTGAAATCCTTTTGAATTGGCATTTAATTATTAATATTAATGATTAAAAGGTCTGTGGAGTCCAAACATTAGGCAGTCAGCCCATCTGTTGCATGCTTGAATTTCTTATTAGGTACAAAGAGTTTCTAGGCAAATTGCTTTTGTCATTTTGAAATGCAATGAACAGATCATCGGTCTTTAGCTTCGTTCTCTTCTTCTATTTCACTATTTTTTCTCAGTCCTAAGGATTTTCCATTTCTTTTATTTTCTCTGGCGATCTTGCTAGTTTACTTACCTCTTTATCACTTAAAGACCATTAGTCTTTTCCCTCTTTATGCTTTTAGGAGAGGCTTACTTACCCTATCCTTTTACTCTATTAAAATACTACCTAAACAGTAACATACTGATAAACATTGAAAGTAAACTGACAGTACTCTGTAATGATTAAGGAAAACAAGGGGAGGATGAAGTTGAACTCATTTATTATTCATTCACTAAGTCCTGGCACTACTTTCAGCTACCTTCTTTAGGAATCGTATACAGCTGTTTCCGATCTTTTTCACATAGTGGATGTGGAGGCCTCACCCTTTCCCTTTATTTTTTCCTGTAACATCAATTAAATATTTTTGTAGGGGAATGTAGAGACAGGGAAATAAAGGAATCTTTATGAAGAGAAAGAACTACAACTTGATCCTTAAAGTCCATTGAATCTGAGATTGCCCAAGAAAGGCAAATGAAACCACCTAAACTTAACAGTTGGCCATTTAGGGTCATCAGGTAGGGTGTTGTTATAGTGTTAAGTCTGGCTCCAAGGTTTCCAATGTGACTTAGTGGGTGAGAGCAGCTTGTTATGGGTGACAATCACCTAGGAGGGTTGCATACTATGCAAATGCTCCTTTGGAGAATTCTTATTCAGTGTGAAATTGTAAATTAATATATGGCAATTCAATTTTTATGTCTTAATGAATGGTATCAAATGAATGGTGTGCTAAATATCCTAAATAATATCCCTGCATAAGCACACTAGGACGTCATGCTGTACTGGGAGATTTTTCCCTCCTCCAAACGGTAATTTAGGAAATGAGCCATAAGCTCTATGTGCACAAGTGTACCATAAAAAGCCCATTAACTAAGGTGCAAGTGAAATGGATCTGACTACCATGTGTCTAGCATGCCATCTCAAAAGGTGCCACTTAATAGCATTCTTGACATCACCTTGAACCCCCAATGAGAAGGGAAAATGAGAAGAAGGGGGAGATTTTTTTTCCACACTTAGCAAATCAAGGGGAGTTTTGTCTAAAGCAAAGCAAAGCAAAGTCAGGATTGAAAAAGCAACAACATGATATAACTTGGTCTTCTTCCAGAATCAGCCAGAGTCCTCGCCAAAAGGTAAGAAACAGTATCTGAAATGTTTGAAAGGCAGGGGCCCTGCCAACCCTCATCCACAAAGTTACTTGAGACGGGGATGAGGAGTTCCTGAATGATTGGCACGACTTGTTGCCATTATCAGTTAAGGGTTAGAGAGCTCACTTGATATGCCTGGCCATTTTACCCAGTGCCAGAAAAGCAGCACTTCTCCATGGTCAAGAATGTATGAGGTCTGTGCAACATAGCTGACTGAAGAGTGGCTCTAAATGCGATCACAGGTTTGGTGGAATTTTCTTGACCACAGCTACTGGCCCTAAGCCTAGGCCAAGGATGATGTGCCAGTCATCACACGATTTGGTCATTTATTAATGATTGCCTCTCCCTCCGGTCAAATAGCACCTATGAGGGGCTTCTCACCCTCTGGATGGTCCACACAAAATGCAACATTTGAAGATGGAGAGTCCTGCTCAAACTGTCATGCACTGGATTGTGGGGGCAGGATGCAGGCAGAGTCCCATCTGATAGCAACGCTGGCTCATTTTTCCTCTGAACCTTGACTCTTTTCAGGACCACCAGAATACAGAGAGAGTGCAGTGTGGGACAGGTCCCACATGGGTGCTGGGGAAAATGTCCAGTTTGCACCCCGGCTCACTTCTCCTGCCTTCTATGTGAATACAAAACAGGGTGGAGCTGTAGAAATGAAGGCAACAGCAGATAAGATGATGATAAAATCAAAGATATTATGCTCTTTCTTCCCTCCTACTCACCACCTAAATAGATAGAAGCTAAAAATATAGGATTTTATCTAAGAAATAATTTTCCAGGTCCTCCTGGTAAATAGATCATTTTGGGGGGAGGGGAGGGGCACGGTAATTTCTTCAGGTAACTGATATACCTGAAGGTGTAGGACTATGCCCTCTATATCTGGTAAGACACATGACCCTGAACAATAACCTCCCTCATTCATTATCGCATGTTGTATTTGACACATATTTAAGGACTGAGAATGAAGCTAGACTCCAGAAATACAGTAGTTTTATGATATTAAATAACTTATTAAGATAACTACATTATCTTAGAGAGACTGACCTTACAAATAAATTAAAAGTAAAGATTTTCTTCTTCCTCCTCCTGTCTTGTTTTTAATGGGAGATTGACTCAGGTTACACAAGACTTTAAATGATAGACTGAAGCTTCACTCAATAGGCAGTTTGATGTAGGGTCCAGTGAATACACTGTTAATTTTGAGGTAAATTTGTTGCTTATATAAAACTTTTATGCAGCATATTATTTAGAGTTCATAGCCTTAGAAAAATGGAAGTTATCTTAGAGAAAATCTATCCAACTTTCCCAATTTAGAGATGAAAAGTTGAAATCTAGAGAGATTCAAATGAAACTTTTGATTAAAATAGTGGATTGATGCACATATTTAGTTATGCTAACAACAGAAAACCTACTTGAAAGATTATGAAAGGATACACAAAGACAAAGAATGGAAAAAACAAGGGCAACAATACTTAGGAAGCTAGAAAGCAGATGGCTGAATGGTAATGGACTTGACAGATTTTAGAAAACCATATCGTAAGTCAGCAGTAGAAAGAGCAGAGAAGCAACTGGATTTACATCCCAGAACTCCCCAAAGCTGAGGGATTGGTGGTTATCAGTTACCTCTGCAGATTACAGTGGCAATAAACAACAGAAGCCCCAATGTCATCTCTATGGGTGGATGATTCACATGTTGGAAAAAAATCAAATAAATGAATATTTTAAAGGGATTACTGGGATAAAAACCTAGAAATATGGTTCACCATACTGGGTTTTATTCATTGTGTTTAGGTGTTGTGTGTGTGTGTGTGTGTGTGTGTGTGTGTGAGAAAGAGAAAGAGATTCTTGGTAATATATTAGATGATGATTAAAAAACTATGACATACCTCAAAGGTTATTATGAAACTGTGAGTTATATGGAAATTAAAAAGAAATTTCTGTTCAAATGCTTAGACATTACTTGCAAAACAAATTTTTGAAGTGAATATATTGATGATATTTTTCTTTTATTGTGGGTTGATTTTGAGACTGCTTTTTTCTCGCTAGATCACAGAGCTCCTGGAAGAGGTCTAATTTATGTACTGACTGAGAGAACTCTGAAAACTCGGCAGCCTACCCCCAGTTGTGGCTCCATGTGAGTTACAAGGCTCCCTGGGAGCAAAGAGCCAAGTCTACTTTGGGACTCCCAGGTCTCTGGGGTTATAATTCTCACATGAAAAGGGAAGAAGAAGGCTATTTCAAAACTGAAGAGTTTATTTTAATTTCCTCACAGAAGAGCCTGAACATGAAAGGAAAAAAAAAACCTAGTTATTTACAAGATATTAATAAAGTGGTGAAGTATTTAAAGACCAGATAAACCCAAGATTATTAAAGGGAAAAATATTATCATTATGGAAAAATAACTCCTGCACTGTACCACGACCATAACCAAATTCTGGAATTTCAAAGGATAACACATGGAAGGCAATAAAGCAGAGGGGAAGAGAAGGAGAGAAGGAAGGCAAACAGAGAGCAGAGATCGTGAAGGGATCTGGGGAACGGACCCGCTTCCTGAAAACCCGGCTAATTGCAGAAGCTGCGACACCGAGATAAACTTAGGAGAAACACAGGGAAGGAAAAGAAATTTATATTTGTATGGGAGGGCTGGGGATGAGAGGGAAAAGGAGACCACTACTAATTAAATAAATTTATGCATGAGGACTCAGAACCACATTTTAAAACTGTCATCTATATACTTTGTAGACTATACACATTGTAAATAATACACTTTTGTGACCTTTTGTGGCATACCCTCTAGATAATATCAGATTTATGCCTGCTGTCCCAGTTTAATTATTAATAGTACCCCCTTAACTTTCAAGAGTGTCTTGGTGAGGATAGTAAAGCACCATAGTCCCAGGGCTCTTCTGGTCACACGAAAGAAAGTTGAAGTCCCTTTGGAAGGATGAGTGAGAAGGTTGGGGTAGAGAAGGTGGGATTTTCACTGAAGACAATTTTAAAGAAATTCCTTGGTTCTGTTTGATAAGGTCCAGGAAATATAATAATGAAGTATGAATTTTAGAAAAGTACATGTTCTAAGAAAATATTAAAGTGATATCCCTTTGGGGCAAATTGAAAGTTCAGTGATAGCAATATAGTTTATAATTCTTATAATTCTTAGGATCATTGTTATTTATTAGACTGTATATTAGCCCAGGAAACTATCTTAAAATATTCCATAAAGTAATTATACAAATGCAATTTCTCTTTTGGTTTTTGATTTTATTAAGATGGAATTTTAGTTCATGGTCATAACATAGAATAAAAATCAAATTTTTTTATTCATACTTTTTTTCCCAAACATCATTACTTGTTTTTGTTCAAGAGTACATCTTTATTATAGCCACTTGTAAATCAAATGTGCTTGTATCTCATACCACAGAATGAGTAGAAAAAAGGATTATCTTTTAAAGTCTTTGGTTAAGGTCAAAGCTCTAATTATGTAATAATTAAGCTCAGATAAACCTATAAACTAAAAGACAATTAATAGATATGTCATTCATTATATTCTACTGTGAATTTTAGCTAGAATTTGGTATGTTCCTGAAATGTTCATATTAGGGTTACTGACTTCTTCTGATTTACCTGGGACATTCTCCCTTTTGGAACTGAAAAGTCTTACATTCAAGTAAACCTCTCAGCCCTTGACAAACTGAGACAATTATTTACCCTAATTCATACATCATCAAAGTATTACAAAAGGATCAATACAGCATCTCAATGTTTAAAAAGTTTTCACAAATATCCAAACTCCTGATGATCTAAAATATTAAAGTACATTTTTTCTTGGTTAATTTCTTATTTGCAGTTTGTTATTAACAGCTTCAGAACCAGAGGTGCCAAAATTTTTTTGTAAAAGTCCATCCTTATGTGGTTCCAAGCCAGGTCCAGTTAGAAAGAGCCAGAAATTTTCAGGCCAATTCTGAAGACTTAAAAGGTTCAGATAGTTCGGATAAGCCTTGGACAAGCAGCCAAATTCTGGAAGCATATCTGAACTCTCTCCAAATCACAAACCTTTTGAGGTTTGCTTCTCCTTAGTCCAAAGCCACTGCAATAGCTGACAGCCTCTTCACAACTTTACATGAGCAATAATGAGTATGAGATTATTGGAGGCGCCAAGTCACGCCATCCCCTTATTGTTTGGATAATAAAGTTCAGAAGTACTGAGGATAATCTCACTAGAGAGACAGAGACCAACTTTTACTTATCATTCTTGTGTTCACTTCCTTTTTAGCTAATTAAACCTTAGTTCTTCACAGGAAATAAAATTTTGCAACCTCCATAATAGTTTGGCTTGGTAATATTGTATATATCTTTCCCAGTTTGTCTGGAAAAACAGGAAAAGAGAGGTGCCAGTGTGAAGACCCAAAATAGCTAGTTATCTTTTAAATTAGCAGATTTTTCATTTGCATGTGGCCAGGGCTGGCTGTGCCATCAGGTCAACAGGGATGCCTGTCCTGGATCTCTGTCTAAAAGGCTTTCGAGAGAAGGCGAGAGGAATGGGGGCATGATGGAAGATGGGGGAGACTTTTTAGAAGAACTACAAATCAGCCATTTCTAGGGGTATCCTTCGGGCTCCTTTATGTGGCCGTATATAAACCTCCAGACAGGACAGGTAGGAGGTTACAGACTGTGCTGCTATAAGGAGGAGGAGACTATTAAGGCAAACCCATTTTCAGATTTTAGTTAAGAAATATGGGAGTTGTCTATTTCCATCCCCTTCACAGGGAGTCTGAGTCCATATTGACATGTAGCCCACAACTTACTGTGTCCACTCAAAGCATAATGAGGAAGAGACAAGATGACAGATATTATGAGACTAGAACCTTCCACAAAGTCACACACAACATTATGAATTTTATTTCAAAAACAATCTGCATAAATCTTGTTTTCTAATATATTTCTGAAGAAAGATGAGACAAGGAGAAAGTAGAGAAAGATAAGATTTGTAGATACAATTTCATATAATTAACACATTTAATCTATCACTTGGAATTTTACATATGGAATCCAGTAAAAATTAACAAATGTTCATACAAGATAACAAACTGCCAAGTAATGTGATAATTAAACAGATTTGGTGAAATAAATAGGTGGAATAAATATGCTAAAATTAGAAAGGAACTTGGCTGGTAGTAGTATATTTCTTTATTTCTATACTTTGGAAAATCCTGTGATTCTCTTACCCTCAATGGTTACATTATTTAATAATGAAGATTTATTATAATTTTTGGCCTATTATGTGGCTAAAACCATTTTATTTCTTCATAGTGGTATTTAAGCTTAGAAACAATGGCATCCTAAAGTATAAGAAAACCATCTTATTTTGTGTAATAAATGGATTTTGAGAAAGTATTAAATCAACTTACTATAAATTGAATAACAGATTGCTATTTGAAAGAAATGTTTAGGAAATTGTTATAAAATAGATATCCTTTTTGTGGCATGCCCAAGTACTTCCTATTTTTTCTCTTTTTATGATAATTCTACATTTTTGTGTCTTGGATTTATGAAGAAAGAGAAAAATTTTAGATGAGTATAAGATATATACACCCATAGGAAACTTAAGAAAATAGTTTGTTGTCATAGCAAAAAAATAGCATTCATTTAAGAATTTAGGCCTAGAACAGTGCTTAACACCATTAAAGTGATATTATCTTTGAAGAAGAATGTGTGAGAAGTTAGATATCTGGATGGACTCTGTAACACATTAGCAAAAATCAATTTGTGAACTTGTGGAAGAGAACAGGCCATTAGATAATAAACATCAAGATTGGAAGAATGGTTAATGTCAAATTAAGCCAATATATTTTAAGACTATAATAATTAAGAGTCAAAGATGTTTGAATCCTAATGATGTTAAATGAGCAATTGCAATGCTTGGAAAATGAATTTTTAATAAATATTTACATGTTGTAGTCTGCATTAACTAAGTGATGTATTTTAATACTAATAGCAATTTTAGCTGGGCTGCTTCTAGTAGAAGGTACTAACTTTCTGTGAATGGCAGAGGGAGCACTGAAAGGAAGATCTTAACTCCAGTAAAGACATTTTTATTTTTGCAAAGTGTTTATAACAGGGGTAAAAGTGGGTCTGGGTGTTAGAGGCCCCCTACAAAATTTATCTCCATTGCTTGGAAAAATCTAATAATGGTGACGGTGGTTGCTACTAACAATAAAATGGAGGGAGATGTGCCCATTGGGTTTCCTCATCTCCTTGTTGGCCAGATATTTCAGGTTACCACTGTGGCCCCTCCCACTGCTCTGAGATCCTCAAACTAGCAGGTTGGGAGGCTGAGCATGCTGGAGATTCACACTTCTTAATAAATTTGTGTTTCCTCTATGCAACTGGCAATTGGGACTAATTTCAGATAATGGGTTAAGAACCAGTAATGGGTGCTTTTCCCAATATTTTTTCCTATTACAGCCTTGTGGTAGGGAAGATATTTTGGGCCAGAAAAAGAGGAACAGGAAGGAAAAGGTGGGGGACAGGCCAGGTTTTTGTTCTCCTTTAGCTGCAACACACAATATGGGTAAGGCCGACTCTATTAGAATCATTAAATGTTAGAGCTGAAGAACACTAAGATATTATGTAGTTCGACCTATTCATTTTAGAGCTGATGAAACTGAGGCCTGGAAAGGTCAGGCAATTTTGTCACAAAAATAAGTTAATGGTTGAACAGGGACGAGACTTAGGCCTCCTTAACCCCATTCTGGTGTACTATACAGGACATTTGTGCTGTTTTATCTTTTCTGAAGTCATAATTTTCAGAAAAATTTTGTCCTGATCAGATTCTCCACATATTTTTTAACAAATCCAGATTGCTGGGAACATTCAATGAAGACATACTTATTATTCCATAACCTTTAATACAGAAATATATTGCCTGTTCTACACTGTGGTAAGGTTGATAAAGCAACATTATTTGTTTACTATGTGGTTAAATTTATTGTTTACAATGGAAAATGATTATGAAAAATAAAATAATTTTTATTATAATTATGATTATCAGTAATATGTACCTTATATATGGCTAAATATTACAACTATATTACATATGATTATAATTACATGGTTTTATATCATCCCTTTGAGTTATATTTTCTTATTTGAAAAAAATCAGTGAATATATGTTAAAATATATTTTATAACATAACTCAACAAACCCTCAATGCATGTAAGTATATAATGGGCTAGAATGTTAAAATGTAAGCTTTTTCTCTCTCTCTCTCTCTCACTTACCCCAGACTATTGAAAGTTTATTCAGCTGTTTTTGATGTCTTAAACTACTCTTTTTAGCCATCTGTTGAATTTTTTTTTCTTTTATAAAAATAGACTGAACCTGTGCACACAGCATTTGGGTAAAATAATTATTTTGACTTCTTGTTGATTACATATGAAGAGAATTTAGGCTTCATATTTAACAAGCATATCAGAAATATCCATTCTCAGCATCCAACAGACAATGGTGTGAATTTTTTTACCCTTTCTGTGCAGACAGCATTATTCGCTATAAGCACCATTAAAGAACCAAGTGTCAATGAACCCAGCAGTGAACTGACAGTTACTTAAACAGCACATGATCCAAAGCTGTTTGAGGAATGCCAAATGCTCCTTTTTTCAACAAGTTCATTTCATCCAAGGAAAAATATCATTTCATTTAAAGATTTATATTTATGAACATGTTATGAATGTTCTGGATGTTCCCTGTAATATTTTATGAAAGATACAGATGCGTTTCCAAGAATCATGAGGCAAGCCGGCTGGCCAAGGAGACAGCTTGGCCCTTAGTGGGCAGATCCAAGGGATGGAGGGAGTGATCTGAGCCCTGGAGAGAGATTACACTTGCTTGGCAGTGGGGTGTGCTGACCCTCCACCTGACAGTGCTCTGTGGTCTCCCCTTTGTTCTGACTGCTTCCTCTCAACTCTCCCCCACCCCATGGGTAGTGGGAAGAGGCCAGCTGCTTGGGAAAATAATCAAGAGAATCAGTCCCAGGAGCCCTTCCCAATAGTCCAGGTTGGAGGCCAACCACCTGAAAAGGTTGTTAGCCAAGAAGTACTTCTCCTACTCTCTGGTGACCTGCTCTCTGGAGCTGGTTGAGAGGAGAAGGCCAAGAACAGCAGAAGGCTGTCCCACAGAGAGGGAGAGATGGAAGCTGAAAGACAATTCAGGAATCTAAAACAAATTCCCCTCCTTTCTTAGAGTTTGTATACTTACCTATCATTCCAATAGAAATACATTTGCTGTCATTGGGACTTTTCTCCTAATTTTAATTTTTAGATGTTTTTTCTTCTTCTTCATTTTCTGGCTTGATTGACTTGCTTGGCTAAAGCATGTGGCTAACTAAGTAAAGGGGATAAATAACTGGTCCCTAGAAGGATCTGTATTCTCCAGAATTCTTTGTATTTATATGGCTGGAGTCTGCACCCGCACATATGGACAACTTTCTTCAATGCCATGTGGTTGGGTAGAAGAGTAACCATGAAAATATGGTGAAAGGTTTAGCATAATCATTGCCCATCTTGGAGAAAGCAATTTAGTGTGTATCTTCCTCATAGTAGGTGACTTAGCTTGGGTCCTTCAAGAAGCAGAGCCTGAGACAAGGGTTTTATGTAGGTAGCTTATTTTGGCAAATGATGCAAAGAAATGGGAGTGGGGAACTGGAAAAAGTGAGAGAGGGAAGGAAGGAACGACTAGGCCCGTTAATCAGCTGATCACCCCTCGGACTCTATCCTGTTGGGAATCTTCTGAAGAGCCTTATAGAAGGCACCTCACAACTGCCTGAGGAGCTGAGCAGACACATTTACTCACCACTTCCATTCTCCAAAATCAAGATTTTTATCTCCCTTGTACATTTCAGTTTCACGTGTTCAATAACAGCTGAGGAGTTCAGCAGGCAATCTGCATAGCAGCTGCAGAGGAGCCCTGGGATAGAGATGGAGAGATAGGCGGTGCTGCTGAGGCAGATGCTGTCAGAATCCACCCTTTTGCCCCTAGGTGCTCAGCCATGTCTGGAGTTAAAATGTGCACCTAGTGAGTGTGAAGTGTGGCACAGGATAGGTCCCAAACAAGGGGCTTCTGCATTGCCTGGTGGGTCTATCTCCAGTTTATTCACCCTCTGAACTCTGACTGTTGCATGTCTTTCTCTCTCTTCTCAGATCTTTACATAATGCCTTCTACCCCTACACTCTACTGTCACTCTCAAATTAAGACCTTGTTTTTGAATTTTATGTAGAAAACAGGATTAATCAAAAGATCCATTCTTCATCTTTCTACCACCAAATCTAGGTTCTTACATGCATCAGGACTTTCATACTCTGCCTTTATGTCTCTTACAATAGATGAGCTTCTGTGCTTTTATCCTAAGCCAATCTCTCCATTGACGCACCAGATCCCTTCCCCTCTCACCTATTAAAGGTCTTTACTTTCGTCCTTTCTCTCTCTTGCATCATTGATTTTACCCTCTTTACTGGATCATTCCCATCAGCATGCCAACATGCTATAATATTTTCAGTCTTGATAATAAAACAATCCTATATCTTTATGCCTCCATCTAGCTAGTGGCCCATTTCTCTGCAGCATTTTATAGGCAAACTACCTTAAAACCTTGTTTTTACTTTGTGTTCATACTCCTTCACCTCTCATTTTCTCTTGAACATATCTCCTGTCTGGTGTTTATTCCTAGCACTATATTGTAATCAACTTGTCAAGCTTACCAACCTCCAATTTACCAAATCTAACGGTCAATTTCTAATCTTTTCTTTCTTGACTTCTTGAAACTGTTCAGCCTAGTGAATCTACATGGTTGATTTGTCCTTTTGTGAAATGTTTCTTTCTCTTAGATTCTAGGACTATAGATGTAGTAGGTTTGATATTGGAGTACCTATGGCTCACTATTCAAATAACTAAGTTTTCTTTATCATCAATCCCTGAGTGATCTCCTCTAGACATGTGGTTTTAAATAGCATCTATATGCTTCTTGTTCCTAAATTTATACTTTCTCTACTGACTTATCCTCTAAACTTTTATCTCAAATTATCAACTACCTACTCAGTATGTCCACTTTGCTGGCTAATAGGCGTCTCAAAGTTAACAAACACATCCAAAAGAGAACCCTCGAATTCCTGCTCCAGCAGTGTCAGTGTTTCCAAACTTTGTAGAAAGCTCCAGTATTTACCAGGTGCTCAGACCAAAAACCTAGGGGACGTTCTTTTTTCCTCTCTGCAATAGCCTCAAAACTGATCTCTGCTCCTGCTTTTACTTCCCATCAGTATATTCTCCTCTCCAGAGCCAGAGGAACTTTCTAAAAGTATAATTCAAATCATGTTACTTCCTGCTGTAAACTGTCCAATGGTTTCCCAGTATGTTCAGATAAAATCTGTAAGCCTGCACTGTTGTGTATGATCTGGTCTATGGCTATCTCTTCAGTGTTGTTGCCTACATCCTACCCCTTACGACACTTCAACTGTGCTGGCCTCCTTGCTAGACCTTGAACATGCCATGCTTGTTCTTGCCCTAGACCCTCTGTATTTGCTGTTTCCTCCATGTGGGATGCTGTTTCCCAGATTTTTAACAGCTGGCTTCCTTGCTTCATTCAGGTCTTTGCTCACGTATCGTCTTCTTCAGGAAGTCTTTCCTTAATATCTTTATTAGAATCCTATACATACTAACCTCTAGTTTTGTTTTACCCAACTCCTTTATATGTCTTTATTTTGTCTCAGTACTTATCACTTTCTGATATATATGTTTGCTTATTCATTTACTCTCTGTATCCATTACTGAAAGATAAGCTACAAAAGGCTATCAAAGCAGGGCATTGTGTTAGTCACACTTGACATGGCCAATATATACAGCAGTATAGGACCTAAAAGGAACTCAGTAATATTCACTGAATGAAGGAACAAATGAAGAAAGACCTTAACTGAAAATATTACTGTCAAGTTATCACAGATAGTCATTATTTGAGCTAATAGATATCATCAAAATCCTCCTTATCTAAAAACCCATCCATTTGATGGAAGCATACAAATTTCTATAATACAGAAAAAGGAAAATAAAAAGTTGCATAGAATTTAAAAGTATTAGAAATATTTTTATTCTCTAATATATTAGGAATGATTAAAAAGTAGCCACACACGCTTTTGGAGAGTCCCATGAAAACAGAGATTAATTAGACCTCTGTTCTCTAGTTACCTGAGTTATTCCACAATAGAACAATGGTTACTCAGAGTTTTGTTCCCAACCAGCAGCACTAGCCCCTCTTCTAGCCCCTTCCCTTCACCTCAGCTTTGTGGCAAAGGCTCTCAGACCCTTGTGTCTGTTCAAGATCCTTGGCTTATCTGTTGTCTTCTTGATGCCTGAGAACTCATGGCTGTTCTTTCCTAGCACTAGAATAATAAGATCAAAGATCCAAAGGAATTGGTGGAGGAAGGGAAATCAAAGCTTGTGGCCTATTTATTTTCAGGCCAATTTAGCCTAATTAAAAGGAGCTTCCCTTGTATATAGCCTGGCTTGTCAAAGTTCTCAATGAAGTCTGGAGTCAAACCCCTGGTTTGGCCTTATGTTCTATATTCATATTTTCCTCAGGGACTTAATGAGGAAAAACAACTAGATCTGCATGCTTATTATTCTCTATTTATTTTCTCATGAGTGTCAACACCATCCCAATTTGACAAGATTGCATTTTCTTACAGCCAGTCCCTACTTCACTTTGACATAAAAAGGTACAAACACTGGGAAAAAGCAAAATTCTTATTAACAGAAAGGTGATGAACTTTAATTCTTCCATTCATTCTTCATTTATTTGTTCAATCCTTGCCATATACAAGGAACCATGCTAAGCACTGAATATAAAGGATTGCACAGAATCAGCATGGTTCCTGCTCTTGTGGAGCTTGTATTATAGAAGAGGAGAGAGATCTTCAAATAATTTTAAATCAGAATATTTATACTGCCCAAAGAAAAGAACTGATATATCAGATGAACCTGACTTAAAATGAGTAGGAAATGATCAAGAATGGTAGGGATGCTATGAAGGGCAAAGAAGGAAACAAAAGGGACAGTAGGCTTGTGGTAAAAAGGAACAGAAAGAAGACATAAGAATCTGGAGTGAAGAGAGCAAGGGAGGAAAGGCCCATAATGAGGCTAGACAAATGCAATGAGGCAGATCTATGCAAGCTTGTAGACTATCTTACAGATTTGTGTTTTATCTGAAGAACCACTAGAAGTTATTCCAGTAAATGTTAATTTTTTTCTTTGGAATTATATTATTAGAAAATAAAATGGGATATGTCCTAAAATGTCAGATATAGGTAATGGTGATCATGGTATGAAAAGATAACAATACTATCTAAAAAAATAGAGATTCAAATAAATTTATTTACTCTGAAGTTTAATTTGCCAGCAAGTACCAAAGATTGTGTTTTATCTTTTACTGTTTTGAAAGGCAGGTGATTTATAGTCACAAGGCCCTCTGAAACTGAAGTGAGAAGTGAAGTAGAGGAATTTATTACCCTTTGGAAAGAGACAGAAACTAATTGTGAAAAATGCAAACTCCACTGAATTCATAATGAAGCCACATTTCAACAACTCATGGACAAATAACAGATAATAAAAATATTTTTTTTAGCTCCTCTCTTCTACATTATAGAATAATTTTCTATCTGTTGTAATTTCACGATATGATCATTAAAAAATTTTACATGAAATACTAAATATATATATTAACTATATAATAAACATATATATTAATACTACACTTTAACTTTTAAACTTGATTATACTAATAAGACTTAACTGCATTTTTCTCCTTTTAGATCACTTTTTCAGATTAAGCAATCTTTGGTTATATTGAGGCATTATATTAAAATTCTTTTGCAAGTTTTTATCATAATTTGTATATTCAATAAAAATCTAAGCAGTAATTTTATCAAGACACTAATCAATTTAGTGATTTCAATGTCCACTCCTAAGACTTAGAGTTATGAAACTTAAGGAGCAATTACTTTAGCAGTTTTGCTTCCATACATAGTTCCATTGTCCCAAGAATTCTGAGACCTTGGGTTAATTTACCAACCCAGGAACGTTGAGGTTATTTGGCCAGAAGTTAGGAAAGGCAAAACCAAGGCAGAAATTGAATGAATGAAAAGTCAGCACAGAAAAGTAAAGCTTATAGAAACAAAGACATGGAGAAAAAAGTAGATGGCCAAAATCAAGTGGTAAGGTGGTAAAATAGAGGGCATGAAATTACCATTAAGGAGGTGATCTGAATCATAGAAACACAACACCAGAAACAAGAGGACTTGAGAAGAACTCAATGCTGGCAACAAAAGCAAAAATAAACAAATGGGACTACATCAAACTAAAAAGCTTCTGAACAGCAAGGGAAACAATGAACACAATGAAAAGGCAACCTATGGAATGGAGAAAATATTTGCAAACCATGTATTATATCTGATAAGGGATTAATATCCAATATTCACACACACACATACACATGTACACATACATATACACATAATGAAATATTATTTGGTTATAAAAAAAAAGAAAATCTTATTTGTGGCAACATAGATAAACCTGGAGGACATGATGCTAAGTGAAATAAGCCAGTCACAGCAAGGTAATATGTGGAATCTAAAAAGTCAAACTCATAGAAGCAGAGAGTAGAATGGTGATTGCTGGGGTTGGGGGGCGTAGGAGAAATGGGGAGATGTTTGTCAAAGGGTACAAACATTCCAGTTATAAGATCAATTTATAAGATAAATAAGTTCTAGAATCCAATGTACATCATAGTGACTACTTAAAAAAAAGAACTCAATGCCTGTTGTAGTTGACAAGACAGAGCATCTGCCATGACCCCTTGTAAACTCCACTCATGATGTCCTCTGGGGAACACGTTGTCCTTTTCCTGCTTCTGGGCTAGGCGATCTCAGAAGAAAACAAATGTTCAGGTAGTTAATTAAACCCAAAGCTGACCTAGACTTCCTGAGCATAGAAATGGCCTAAATAGCTGATGGTCTTCATGCTGTTACATCACCATGAGTATGAAAAGAAGCTAAACTATTCCTATCCAAAGTAACAATAATATCAATTTTCTATGGTCAAAAACCAGCTCCAGTCTTTCTTGAGGTAACGTAAAGAGGAAAATTGTATTTTGAAATCTTTACATTTAGTTTAGCTTTACTCTGATTTGGTCTTTGCAGTAAATTAGGAATTCACTCTGATTTTGAGGCTTCTCCTTACTCTTCATATTTAGCCACAATTAAAAATCTAGCCAACTGCTCACTGTAATTCTTACCTTATTCAGCACAACAATATTTTTGGTTTTTGCAAAGATTTTACCTTGATGTGCTCTCCAGGATGCCACAAATGTCTATCTTATGACATTTGCTGATATTTGGAAACTATATGATTTAGTAAAAATGGTTCAATTGTGCTTTTCGAGCTCCTTCTCCTTTCTCTTAAGGAGCTCTTGTGGGACTTCCTCTCTGCCAGTTCATTCCCTCTGTGAAAAGAATGGGAACTAATCACTTGGTATCACGCTTCTTTCATAGAGATTTAAGTGTTAAGGTATTTGAATTCTGCCTGTGTGTGACACAGAACAAGCATGAAGTAGGCCTTCAAGGGTATGTTGGGCCTTGTGAGTTCTAGCAATTGGAATACTGCTCTGTACTTGATTCGGGCACCACAGAATTTGATGAACAATAATATACTAATTTGGGGACTTTCTTCTCAGTCAATCCATGGATGGCCTCAGATTTTATTCCAAGCATTTTTTCTGTATCTTATTCTAGGAAGTTTTAGATTAGCTAAAAATATGTGTAAACAACTTTGAAGATTTTGTTTTCTGTAATTAGTGTAATTTTTTGCACTCTCTGTTCCCCTCCTTGAAGATAAAAAGTTTGTTGAGATCTGCGAGTTGTTAGGAGATAATCTTGCCTTTAATTTTTTTTTTTTGTATCACTTTAAATAGAAGTTTCAAACCAAAAAATGAACTATGATAACAGTGTAAGTAGAAGATTTCTTGCAAGTTGATTTAATGAAAAAACTCTCTATGCTACACCTTTTATTTAGGAAATATTTAAATTGCTAGATGCCTTTTTATGTTTCATTTCTGTTAAGTTCTTTTAAAAAGGAAAATCAATTAATTTCTTTAGAACTCTTTTTTAGGAGGAGTTTCTCTTGTTCACTGGGTGCTTTATTCATCAACACATACCTACAATATTTCCATGCCTTAGGAAGATATCTTATTCTTTCCGACTCTTCAGAAATTTATTGTCAAGAAATGGGTAAGATTTCTGGCACTTTTATGTGAATACGCAGTAAGCAAGAAACAGTGAATTTAAGAAGCACTTTCCCATTTAGGATTTAACTAAAGTGTGCTTTGTTCTGCTGCTTCCTGGCATGTTGATTGACCCAATTCTAACAGTAAGGATTAAACCAGACATTCTCAAACTAAATCTTAGAGTCAGGGTCTTTTATTTTATTTTAGAAGGTGCGGGAGAAAAGAAGGAGCCTGGGAATGAAATTCACGTTGCTCTGGGGATGTATTTTTTCCCTGAAACAATTTCACATAAGCCTACTTTATTAAAACACACACACACACACATACACACACACACATTCACCCCTGGTTTAATTGCCACTGAAATGATCATCTGAGACTCAGGAGTGGGTGGTATTAAGGATCACCAGACCCCCAGGGAATTGTAGCAAAGAATTAGTGTGACACATTACCTAATGTGAGTATATGTTTCCCTCTTTCCTCCCTGATCACACCTTCTTTTTCCTTCCCTCACTGTCGTCCTGACACTATACCACTATGTTGCCCAGAATTTCCTTCAACAGTTCATTAAGGCACCAAGTTTCCAAGTTTCTTGAGAAAAAATGATTTTTTAATATTCTCTATTTCCTACAATAGATGTGACCCAAGCATTCCTTAATTATCTGTTTGAACTTTTTTATGGGACCACACAGAACATTTCCCCTGAGATATTACATCTAGCTTGTCCTCCCCACATTCTCCAAGGTAATCTCCTAATCTGATTTACCCTGGACCTATTTTAATTTTTGTTTCTACCTCTTTCCTAAGATCTTCCCTTTGCTGGAGACTTGGGATATATTGCCGAGACAAAGCTGGGAGGGGTCCGGTGAGGACTCGCACCCAGTGAGTAATCCAGGACTGAACAATGGACAGGTATCAGAGGTCTGGATGAAGGCAAGTCAGAAGGTCAGCACCAGGCAGGAAGTCAAAGAAGTAGCCACAAGATGTGGCTCCACCCAAGCAGCGTGAAGACCAGAATAATTACTACCTCAGACAGGAAATCTTGTAGCGTATGAGCCAATCTTAGGCTATGGTCTTCCAAGGATCTGCCAGCGTGAATACATGAGTCATGTCAGAGTGCTAGCAAATTGGTTAACAAGACTTAAAATAGGAATGTGGTTCAGTCTCCTTTCTCCATACTGCCTTACTTACAACTTTCACCAAATCATCTAAATGGATCAGACCCACAGTTCTGTTTTCACTCAACACCCTGCCAATAACAGTTGCCTTCCTGTCTATATATGATGGAAATGTGTTATATATTTAAGTTTATGTCATCATTTTCAATATTTCTATATTTCCTGTAGACTTTTCTCTAGTAGGGGAAATATTTTTTTAATAGAACTCTTTCTAATTTTATAGCACCCAGATGAGGATGGCAAAATAGGTTATATATACTGACTGCCTCCATGGATCTCACCTCTGGCAGCCATTATTTTAATGAGGGTACAATTTCCTGCTGAATCCTGGCTCTATCTCAGCCTCCTTCTCAATAAAGCTCTTCAGGAAGCTACAACCAATTTGACTGAACAGGCACTTGAATTTACACATTCACTTCTCTGGCCCATCATTTGGCACAGCTGAGGAAATGAGATGTCCTTGATGGTTATGTTGGCCTAAGGGTTTGAGAGGAAATTGCCCTATTTCTTTACCAAAAGTATAGCCAGATCAATTATATGAAGAAAAATATGCATATAGACATTTTTAGCTTGGTTTTGAAAATGGGCATCATTGCTTCTCTGAGACAAGTACAAACAACTCAGGTGTGAATGTATATAATAAATTTAATTCTTAGCAAGAAAGTTTCTCATTCTCTCTTCCTCTCTAAGTGGGGAAGTATTAATCCTCTTTGCAAATATAGTTCCAACTCTCAACAGGACTGCCTACTGTGTTGAATTATATACAGAGGTTTTTCTGACATAGACCAAAGTCCCCTGGGGACAGGACCAAGACTATTCATTTTGTGTAGAACCATAGGTCAGATTGAAACCTGTATCTCTCTGGCAAAAAGCCAATGCTTTATTCACCACATCACTCAACCTTTCTCCTTATGCTATATAATTACAACGTGAGTGCCCAGCCTGACATTGCAGTCTGAGTCTAAGTGGATATAAAAATCCATTCCATAGGTATGGAAGACAAGAGACTATTAATTTTTGCTTTCAAAAATACGTAGACTAGGTTAAAGGAGAGGATAGACAATTATAATTTAGGATGCTGACTTTTAGTAGCGTTGTCACTGTAAACCATCTGGACATGGAACATCTGAGTGGGGAAACTTTGGAAAAGGTGTGAATGTGTCCTTATACACATATGTGTGCACCTTTTCCTCATGTGTGTCAGGAGTGGCTTAAAGAGGTTAGTGTAGGGATAAAGGAAGGAGGTACACTCAGTTACAGGGTTTCACACGAATGCTTCATTGTTTTACTACCAGATCTTCCTGTAGGTGGCAGCACTGACAAGGCTGGGGTCAGAGACGAAAGGTTTAGCTTGGGATACTGAAGAATTTTTAGTTAACAGGAATACAGGAAGAAATTAAAACTTGTGTTTTGCCTTTTTAATTAAGCATAGATGCTGAAAGTCAGATAGCCAATCTTTTACTCAAATGAACACACACGGCCATCTCATTTAAAGAAAATAGACCAAGATTAAGTAACTTGGAGTCATCAATCACGCTAGAGAGACAGAATGTTTCATGTTCTCTCTGTGTTTGTGAGAATAAGTGTGGTCTGTTCGGCTTGAAGTAGAGAGGAGAAATTTAACCCAGTCTTTTCATGTTAGTGAACACTTAAAAGTTAGTCATGGCAATGTTAATATCTAGAGTTAGAATCTCAGACCCTGTTTTTGAGGAGAGTGAGCATAATTTCATATTTATCAATATCTTATTATTCAATAATTGATAGATTACTGAAATGGTATTGAAGATAACAAAATAAAATCACAGCCAATTAACCAATAACAAATAAATACCTAGATTCTATAATGAATGTAATAGATATTGGCTGTTGGCATATAAAGAAAAAAGAGTGCAAAAAGTGAGCATGTGTAGAATTGGGGTTTGTGAAATGTAATCATTACTACTAATAAAATTCTAAATCTATGATCTTTGCCACAAAATTGATTTACTATTTCACACAGTGTGCTCTCCCATATAATCCCTAATTTTAAAAATCTGTTTTGGGGTTTGTTTGGTTTCCCCACAGAGACTGTAAGCTCCTGGGTAACCAGATAATTTCATTTGCAGCAGCAGCAGCAATAGCATCACTATCAACTTTTGAACAGTCTCGATATAAAATTCACTTTATACTAATCCTCCCAAGAAATGTAAGGGGTGGTATTGTTTCCTCCAGTTTTCACACTGAGAGGGTGAAGATTAGAAAAGTTAAGCAACTAGTCCAACTGTTTATAACCACTGAGGGCCTGTGCTAGAGTGTGAATTCTGGTGTCTAAAGGCAATACTCTTTTACTTACTCTCATTGCCTGCCTATTGGTGGTTCCCATTGCCTAGAAAAGTGTATTACATATAGTTGCTCAATCAAACGATGGATTCCATTATTTTAGGATACCATTACTCTAGATGATTCTGACGAATTCAGTAGTTGTCCATTATCTGTGTCCAAATTAATGAAGTATTACTTTTTATTTACAGGGAGGGGGAAGGGAAGAAACTATTTTCTTGTCAAATGATTGGGGCATTAATGCTGTTCTTTATTGGAAAGAAGCCTTCTAGAAGGTATACACTCTGTTACCAACCTCTGCATTCAAAAAACAAAGAAATTTCTTTTGGAAAATGTGTGCTTATACTTTCATTGGTATTGTTTCATTAATCTTTTGGGTGATTTTTTTTCTCACTTTGTAAATGAGAGTTCTGTATTGCTCAGAATTATTCAGCAAAGTTTGCTTTTCATGTTAGCTGATTGATCATCCTCTGCCCTCCATCAAATAAAGAAATTCCTAGGATTTCCACATGTCACCTTTCTAGAATAACAACAATAAAACCCAGACTATATGCTACATGTGAGCTATGTTGATATATATTCAATCTGTAAGAATTTTAGTCCAAATACCCCCAAAGAAAAGCATTTTTGTGGTATTTCTTCTGGAAGTCTCTCAAGAACAAGCGATGTGGTAATATTTCTCATTGAAATACTGCATTTTTCTTCCAGTGGTGGCAGAAGGAAAACACGAGAAAATTTGCTTTCCTAAAAGGCATCTCTTCTCTTTCGAAATGTTTCTGGGGGAAAACAGTGGAATCTGCAGGTGGTAATGCTTAGTAAGGGGACTTGCACTCACAAGTGCTTTTAACCAATGTATCATAAAGTGCTTTACAAGCATTAATGAATTAATCGTCCCTACACCCTTATGTAGTAGGTAAGTCATATAACCAAAATCTAGTACTCACTGCAGTTTTGTGACCTTGAGAACAGCTACAGAGCTGTCTACGGTTAGACTAGTTCTGTGCCACAGAAGGAAGCTTATTTTTATTGTACAGCTGGAAGGGGAGCTAACCTACTATGTGGCAAGGACAGTGTTAGACACTTGAACCATTTTAACTTATTTATACCTTATTACAACCTGGCAAGGAATTTGTTTTATTGTCACCTTAGGTAAGGGTCAAATACTTCAACATTCCCAAATTCAAAAGTTTCATAGAGAGAAAGCTGTCTGTCTGTCTATATGGTTCTGAAAATTGTGTGTTTCCATGACATCACACTGCTTCACTGATTGTGCATTGTCCTATATTGAAACCAGAGAGCTTCTCTGACAGATCTTGGATGTTCTTTTGCTACCCCTCCCTCACCATTGCTTTCTGCTATTTGGCCAGACTGGAACATCCCTCTCATCTGCTTGGTTAGGCAAGATGATTTCAACTCAGGACAGGATTAGGAAGGTAATTTTATTGTTTGTGCACATTTTTTTATGAAACTTATCCCATTTTCTAGGGTTGTGATTCAAATTGCCTCACTATAATTCATTTCACACATCATGAATACCTTAAAGCAAAGAACAATATCTTCGTTTATGTAAGCCTCCAAAATTTAGCACCATGTCTGGCTCATACTGGATAGTCAAAAGAGGTCTGATAAGCTAATAAAATCAGAAGGTCTTTTTACTATTTGATATCCTGACTTCATTCATTTCCTATCTATGTAACGACATTTCCAAGGCTATTTAAGGTAGGCGAATTTTGGATTTTTACAATAATTATAAAGCCACTTTTCAACTCAGTCTTTCATAAGATTGGTAAATACTACTCAGACTTTGCTATGATTTGTAATATAAATGAATGATGTTCTGTCTGTTTTTCATGAAAGAATCTTGGAGCTTAAAGGAAAGAAACATAACAGATAATGAATGATAAAAGTGTCACCAAGATCTCAGTTCATTGCTATAACATAGGTCTTTATTATATTACTAAATATTTCAGTGATTAATACAAATGAAGTAAAAATACCATTGGCAACATTATATTGGTTTTTCTAAATATAGTATAAATTACAGATGTATAACTTCTTTTTGAGAATATAAACCATAGAAGAAAATATAAACTATATATAATATATTTTAAACCCAGCTGTAAGAATGTTCTTATTAAAATATGAATCAGACAATGTTAACCACCCCCCAACTCCATTAGCTTCCCATCATATTTAGAATAAAGCCAAACACCTTAAGATGACCTAAAGGCTCTCAATTGCCACCTGTCCCTTCCTTTTCTCAGGTCGCTTTCTTAACATATTCTACTTGCTCAGCCTTCTGTTTCTCCAGACATATTGACCTCTTCTTTGAACAGGCCTCAGGACCTTTGCATGTTCTCATGCCTGTGTTGGAATTCCCCTGCCCTCACTCCCTGTTTTCCTTGTGGCTCCCTACTTGCTTTGTTTTCTGTGCTCAAATGTTTCCTCCTCTACCACCCTGGTACACTTCTCCCTCCATTCTTCTGCCACATGCTCAGCCTCTATCCCCCTGGGATGCTTTACTTTTTTTTTTTCATTGTACGTACCATTACTTGTCACTATATTGAATATTTATAAATATATGCCTGTTACTTCATACTATAATGTAAGGTCTATGAAGACAGAAATTTTTGTCCATCTGGCTCATCTCTGTATCTCTGTATCCCAGTGCCTAGAGCTCATGGCAAGCTGTCATGAATGAAAGAATAAATGAGTTGCACAATGACTTTGTAGCATAAGGAAGTTATTAAAGGCACATGATATTTCATGATACTGTATTGCATAATGATACTTGATTTTTTTAAGGCATCACAATCCTCATGCACAAACATTGTGCTTTTGAAAATGCAGCCTAGTGCATTGTTCCTTGTGAATATTCCTCAACATAACTACATTTTCTTCAGAGATAATGTCTTCAATTATGTGCTGAGCAGAAGCAAAAAGCTATGGCATTTCTTTGATTTCTTAATTTGCTAAATGTTAGCACAAATACAATTTGGGGCACTCAGTATTTTCAGGGTTAGGTACTCAGACAAGTCACTTACCTAAAAGGCTATATTATAGTAATTCGATGCTATAAATTTGCTGAAATAAATACTGATTTTAGCTTATCTCTTTTATTCCTAGAATTAGCTAACTGACAGTACGTCTCCATTTTATAGTAGTTGACTCAGAACAAATAGTGAAAAATTGTTTATACAAGGTTATGTTATTAGGTGGGTTGAAACAGAAACACAAATTCCAGCCATGTTTTCCACCACGCTTTCTTTCCCGCATTTAATGGAGGAAATATAAATGCTTCCAAGGCTAATCCCAAAGGTCCTCATTCAAAAAAAGTGTGGCTAAACTGGTCTTGGGAGGACGACCAGCAACAGCATTAGTTTTACCGCACTGCCTGTCAGCTCTTTATGAAGAAAAACTTTCCTCCAAGGGGGAAAATTTTTCTCCCAAGGTAGATATAAGGAATGGGTCATATAACATTGAGTAAGATTGAGTATTTTATACAAAATTAAAAAATAAATTTCTGTTTTAGTTGCTTTTAATCATTTTTTAAAAAATCAAAATACTCTGTCGGAATAGACCTTTCTAACAACAAAGATTTTTACGTATCTCTATTTTGAATGTGTCTATAGAAATAATATAATTTTGAAGTTTTAATAGGTCTTAATAGAATTTTGATCTCCTCAGTGGTTCAGTGATTGGCCACTTAACTGTACTTGGAAATGAAGCTAATTTTGAGATTTTCAGTCAGTTCTCTTTATTTCACAGCAAACAAACCTCCCAACTAAAATGGAAGCCCACCAGAAATTCATCTGACAAAAATGATGCTTCTTTCCAATGCTAAAGTTCTGAAAGCACTTTACCCGCAATGTGATAAATATGGGGGCATTTGGGAGTATTTTGGGATGAGCATTTGGGAGCTCATAATTAATTAGGGATTGAATTTGGAAATATATTTTTGGCACTAAAAAATTCAACACTAAATATACCATTTTCCTGGTTAAAGTTATAACACATTTAACAAATAACATCTTATTCAGTATGTATTTTCCCAAGGATAATTTCATTTATGCGATTTTATCTACTTGACAAAGTTAGCTTAAGACAAAGCTTCTTGTTTATTCTGTTCTTTGATACATCAAGAAGACAACTGAGGTTTGACATAATAGCCTAAATTTCTGCATTCTCCTTTTCCAAATTTAGATTGGCGAGCTGAAGGGCACTGTATGCAAAAGAAGAGTTTTAAGGAAACAGAATCAGTTTGCAGGCATGCCTAGAGAAACTCTTGCCACTACTCTGTAATCAAACCCTAGTTAAGGCTACTCAAGGAGCTACTAGGGATTTAAATGGAGAAGCAGCTACTAGCTTCATGACCCTTATTTTGTTATTGAAATACATTGGTATATAGAGGAAATATGAATGAATTGGTAACTGCTTAGATTATAGAGTACACTGAGGATAGAACAGCAACTTCTTTGTCTTACCAACTAGATACTTTCACTAAGTTTATACATATTTCATGAATTGAAGCAGATACAAATATATGGACATACTACAAGGGTCCTTTTCCTTATTTCTGCTATTCCTCCCCCCCCATAACTACTATAACTTCAAAGTAGTGATGACTACAAGTGATATTTTCAAGGTAATTATCTTAAATAATCACAATATGCTATATAATATCTGTGATACCTAATACCACTTTCATAATTCAAGAAAACTCTAAATTTCACTTGGAGAACATGAAACACAAACATGTAATTTTTTTCCATCATGTGTTTCCTGAATTCTATGCACAGACCAAGGAGGTCTGTGGAACTGATATTTAAAACGTCAGGGTAGAGAGCAAAAAACAAAACAAAACAGAAAAAAAAAACTATATTTACTGTACTTATCAGGGAAGTGCAAATCAAACCCACAATGAGATATCACCTCACTTCAGTTAGAATGGCTACTATAAAAAGACAAAAGGAAAGAAGTGTTGTTTAGGTTGTGGAGAAAAGGAAACCTTTGTACACTATTGGTGGGATTTTAAATTAGTATAGTCATTATGGAAAATAGTAGAGAGGTTTCCAAAAATACTAAAAATAAAAAGAAAAAAATATGATACAGCAATCCCACTACTGGGTATATGTCCAAAAGAAAGGAAATAAGTATACCAAAGAGATATCTGCACTGTCATGTTTATCGCAACATTATTTACAATAGCATCAACCTAAAGCTCTAAAAATGAACGAATGGATCAGGGAAATGTGGTATATATACACAATGGAATACTATTCAGCCATAAAAAAGAATGAAATGCTGACATTTGCAACAGTATAGATGAACCTGGAGGACATCATGTTAAGTGAAATAAGCCAGACACAGAAAGAGAAATATTGTGTGTTCTCACTCCTATGTGGAATCTTAAAAAAAAAAAGTTGCTATCATAGAAGCAGAAGCAGAGAGTAGGGCAGTGGTTACCATTAAGCAGACTCTGGGGAGTGGGAGCAGAGAAGTTGGGATGAGGTTGGTCAACAGGCACAAAGTTACAATTAGATAAGAAGAATAAGTTCTGGTATTTTATTGCATAGCAGGGTGACAATGGGATTGTGAATAGCAAAATATCGTATAGTACCAAATAACTAGAAGAGATGCTTTTGAATATTCTCACCACAAAGAAATGATAAATATATGAGGTGATGGATATACTATTAATAACCACCCTGATTGGGTACATACATATGTATTGAAACATCAATCTGTACCTCATATATAAATACAATTAGAATGTATCAAGTTAAAAAATAAATTAATTTTTTTTAAAAGTTAAAGACCACTTAAACAAGCAAACAAACCAAAAACTCTATTTACTACAAAACAAAATTTAAAATTCACCTTCAAGATGAGGTTTATTTATTCCTTCGTAGGAGATGGTCTAATTTACAAAACATGTAATAAGGTTTAGTTAATTCACAGAAGAATATTGATAGGAGAAAAGGGGTTCGATGTTTGAATATACACATACTTGTCTTACTTTCTTCATATCTTTAGTCTTTCCTGAAAAACATAAAAACCAGATGTGAGGTTAGAGCAGTAAAATATCTTGGTGATAAAAATGGACAGAGAGCTCCTGGACCAGTATTTGACTCACTTACTGATTTGCTCAGAGTTCAGTAGTTTCATGTTTATGTACTTAGGCTTCCTTTGGCACAGCCACTTCTTTGCTTTGGCCTTGTATTACCAAGGCAACTGTCCAGATAATTTTAGCCAAAATCCATTTTGGACATTTCTGGGTTTTAGAGAGCCATGTGTGAGTCTTGTAGTTTATTCATTAAAATTTTATGTTAACTTAAAATTTACACTAAGCTTCATTTATAGGCAGATATTTGAACAAAAGAACCTTGATGATGCAGATGTTTAGCCCTCAAATTATATTTTCTGTTTGTTGTTGTTGCTGCTGAAGCTATTAACTAATGTGTTCATTGTTTAATTAAATTTGAAAATATATCAAAATACCTTAGTAAATAAACTGTATAACATCATACTAAGGGATAACATATTTTGGCAAGCACATTTTTGCCTCAAAATTAACCAAATTGATAATAATCATAAAACTATGCTAAACTAAGTAGGACAAAAGTGGAGAAAGAAACAGTCCTGATATCTATTCATGATTTGTATCAGACATTGTATATGTTATCTCATTCAATCTTTACAATAACTGTAAGAGAGAGGTATTATTATAATATTATTACTGGAAACCGAGATAAAGTAATTTCCCAAGGTCACCACTAATTAACATATATGGAATTCATGCCCAGGTATTTCTGTCCCTATATGAACAACAGAGTGCTGAAGGTGTAGCTAAAGAAAAAAAACAAAAATACACAGCCATTATGGACATGATTTCCAAGACATCTCATAACAGGTTGATCTCAAGCCAATAAATATAAACACACTGTAGGCTGGAGTTAGTTTTTTTTTTTTTTCCCTT
>VBSM01000361.1:74845743-74856112 GCA_008086735.1 Cheirogaleus medius
GTGCCCTTAAGTGTTGTCATTTTTTTAAATAGACTTTGTTTTTTAGAGGAGTTTCTTTTTCAAGTTGCATTTTTGCAACTAAAAAGATATTTTGTTAACTGATTCAACAATTTCTGAACTTATACTCCTAACTATAACTTCTCTTTTTTTGTTTGTGTGTTATTTTGTTCAGACTATCGGATAGATAATACTACCAGAATTTTGGTTTTTTGAGGAGTAGGGTGGGAGAGAGTGGTGGGCAGACCACAAGAGAGGACAATCTTCAGTCTTTGTATAAAGGTAAAGGGGTTTGAATCTTTCATCATGTTTACAGTTGGTCTCTCTTTCTCTCTCTCTCCCTCTCCTCTGCTCTAGGACGGCTATGTTGGGGTCACTAAGAGAGCAGCTAACGATTTGACACAGTGTTTGGATTCTCACCCCCACACAACAGACCCTCATTACCAAACTGTTAATCACTGCCAAAGGAGCAAGTCCCCTGACAGCTCTCAAGCCCCCATCCCCCAAAGTAGATCTTTCCACACTTGGTATCGAATTGCATTGTAGTTACAACACCAGGACTGAGTAGTTTAATTGTATATTAGCAATGAAGAGGGTTTTTTTCAGCTTGGGTTTAAGTGTTTCTCAAACTATTTAGTACATGTTTGTACATCAGTAAGAAGTATAGAGATTGAAATTTCTCACAAACACATCCACATTATACACAAAATATCTGAAACCCAGTTCTCTTTGAGCCAAAATCCCACTCCTAAGAACTCCAACCTTCCAATGTGGAGCTTGTTTACATATATATCTAAATATATATATTCATATATGTTATATTTTATAAATATATATTTATATATTATATATATTCATATATACATATTTATTTATATATTTTTTTCATTGGAAATTGCCCATCTTTTATTTAGTTATGAGGTTAATGACATTACTACTTATTCAAGAGAAAAGTTTGTTCCATCAGCAGTCATTTTGTTTATCTGATGCCAAATAGCTGAACTGGCTGATGTTTTTCAGATCCACCCAGTGGACTCATTGAAATTATGTGGTGTGTTGATAGCGTGGAAACAGAGCCAAGAAGTAAGGAGGTAGAATTTAATTTAATATAACAACCTGCATGGCTAATTTCAGTCTTTCTGGCATAGCTTTATTTTTTCAAATCTCATATTTTCATTTTATAAAACCTAACACTTCATTAAAAATATAGTCTCTCTAGCAACAATATGAAGACTAAGGACAATTATGTAAATAGGCCACTTTCTCTTGTATTCATTTATTAGATTGGTTAAATGGACAGTTCCTGCCTTACTGGTGTTTAGTTCATTTCTTTTATTTTTATTCCATCATTATCAAAGGCATTCCAAGTGACCTGAAATTGATTACTTTAAACTAGTTAATGTTCACCAAACCACCTTAAACCACAAATTCGTATTTGTAGACAATAATATGTGAATAAAAATAAAAGTAATGTCTAGCAATGATCAGTGCTGTGATCAGTGTTTGTACCTCTGTTGATGTTGTAGTCCTCTTGCCAGCGGTTGAATATGGTACTAATCAAGATTCGGTTGCTTGTAAGTGACAGATTTCCAAGTCAAATTGGCTTAAACTGAAAGGGAAAATATTGTAAGTAGGAAGTAAAGTAGAATTTGCAGCCTGCAGGGACTGTTGGCATCAGGAGCTCAAATGCGGCCACTAGACTTCTGCTTCCTTTTCTCCATCTCCCCGCTCCCCTTGCGTTGCCTGGCTTCACTCCGCAGCCTGGTTCTTTCTATATAGTAGGCAAGATGCACCCTGGCGGAACCAGATCTTTATTTTTCTAGGAAGAACAATTCTTTCTCCCAGTGTCTATGTATCAATCCCTGAAAAGGACTTGGCTTCTCTGTGTTTGAAATACATGCCATCATTGGAACTATAATTGTGTCTAAAATAATTCAGAACAATAACTGGCCCAGCCTCAGTGATATCCTTACCCCAGTGGCTGTTGGCAGGTTTCAATGATTATAGCCCTACCTGGACTCTATGGGCTGGAGGAGAGATTATTTCTCCAAGGTGGTAATATAGTTAGTCTAATTGACATACTCTCCCACTCTAACCACCCCCCTCAAATTGCCGACAACAGGAGAGACTAGCAGTCGAGTTAATATTCACTAAGTATAAAGTCCAAGAATTCAAAAGACCATTATTTGCACTCCCTCTTATTATTTGCAAATCCTTATATAACTAATAACAGTTAAATTTTTCTTCTCTTACCCCTTGTAGCATTGAATTAATCATTTGTTATATATGTCTTTTATTCTCCAAAGTAGTAACCATACTAAGTTTACAATTTTGCTTTCTTCAACACAATAATACGGTTGCCCATAGGCACTAAGAGAGTGTCTCTTTGTTCATATTTAGCATACACACGAGTAAAAGAGAGAGAGGGAGAGAGAGAGAGAGAGAGAGAATATGAATCTTGCTTGCTTCTCTTCAAAGAAGATCTGAGCAAGTCTCTCTTCTAGTAGTATTAGCCCAAACCGTCTTAGACTTGCCCATCCAAGATCCAATCCCTGGCCAGAGAAGAGGGGTATTTGATAACCATCAATTGATGAACCAGTCACCTGAGGAAAAATGAAATCAATGACAAGATCACTATTATATCAAATCCTGAACTGAACATACAGGAAAGACTCAGATATAAATGCAGGTTGAATGGACTATAGTGGAATTTAAAAGAAATATGCAACTCACCTGAATCCTATCTTATTCACAATGACTTTTAATAATATCCTAAAAAGTTCATCTGATTAATCCATGTATTGTATTATTAAGCTTAGTAAAATATCTAAAAGAAATAATATTATATTTTTAAAAAATGATACTATTGAGTAATCTGAAGAAGATTATGATAAAAAAGCCCCTTATCCTACTGAGCCAGTTCAACATAATGAGTCATCAGTTTCAAAAACAATTATAAATAATTTAATTTGACCAAGTCCAACACATGTTTTTCCTTATATCTTAATGATCAAGAGGTTGAGAGTGTCTGAGGGAACAGGATATGATTTATTGTATAGTCATTCCCCATAATACCTGAACGTGGTGCATTATGTTCTATATCATGTTACAGCTTAAGACTTCTAAAGAGGCAAGGACTTGAAATGAAAGCATGTGTCTTGACATAGATGCATTATGTGTAAGACTGAAGTACGATGCTCTTTCAATTTGCCCCCTCTCCACAGAAGGCCTGTGGGAGCATGAGGGTCACTTACCAAAAGCACTTCTCCTTTCCCTTTGTGAGAACATCTCTTGGAAGGTGATTTGTGCCTAGATTTGAGTGGTCCTGGTTACAGCCAACAACTTTCCTTATCAGGAAATAAAAGAGAATGAAACCAGGATAAAGATATTAATCTTGGACAACAATACTACTGATATATCTCAGTAAATATATAACTAGTGTCTGCACATTCTGAATTAAGTTTTATCCTGTAATTTTCTATGTCTCTGTTGTCAAATGTGTTTGCCTAGAGATTTTTATATGTATGTATATATCTGTGATTGCGCATGTCTGCATGCATGTGTGTATACTATTATTCATTTCAAGAAGAAACTGGGCAAAATATAACTCCTTAAATTAATACAGTTTCAATTCTTTTTTTTTCCCAGTATTTATGAGAGACCCAATATAAGGCAATTCTTTTCATGATGGTATTTCCCCAAAATTTCCTTGAACAGTGACTAATGGATGATTATTATTACTTTAACATGTAGACATTTGCTATGTACTATTTAGTGGGTGACATTCATTCTCCAACCTTCTTTGGGGATTTTTATCTAGTACTTTGTGCCTCACATGTTTCTTAGACATTAGGCTGAAGGAAATTAGGAACCACCAGAATAGAACAACATTGATAGATTGTTTGAGTTTGTAGAATTATTTTTCTTCTTCTCTGGTAACTGAGAGAAATTCTAGAAGTATTCTGAAATAATTTTAATACAAAAAGGAATTTAAGTATACAAATTAATTTTAAGCACTGAGAAATGTCTTTTTTCCAATTATCCTATTAAAATTTAAGAACATTAGATTTTTTTTTAAGTAGAACATGTTAGACATTAATAGATATTACCTACAGGTAGCATCAACTTATATGGCTATTAATCTTTGTGTTCATCATGCCTCAAACATGGTTTGTCCTAGATTACTTACCTAGTAAGAGTATAAAAGTGTCAGAAGGAGATTATGATTTACTCAATATTTATTCACCCTAAGATCTGAGTAATACTTTTCTATAACATATTATGACGCATATTTTTCAAAAAAACAAGGATTTGAAACTGCATACATAGGTATTGACTCAGTATTTTGGTCTCATATGTTATTTACAGTCAATCTATAGTTCTAAAACTTGAAATGTTTATGTGAATTAGGCAACTAAGAGCATCACTGTACTTTCCTGTGTAATATCCAAAAAGTGAAATAATAACATGTTGCATATGAAATGATCCAATGCTAAGTAAAATACCTGGGAGTTTGAATGTTGAATATTTCATGACCAAGACACTTTCCATATATAATCATTAACTATTCCATAACATGAACTAAAATACTAAAGTAATTTATTTTAAATTATAGGTCAACTCATAATGTTATCTCTAAAAATTGATATTATCAACTGTCTTTGGGATAAATTAAATAAAATAAAAGGTATTGAGTTAAGGTTTAAATTTTTAAAATAAGCTATATTTGAGGGTATTTAAAAATTGCAAAAGAAGGAAATGTTCATTTCATAGAAATATCATTTAGATTTAATTTTAAAATATTTCTAACAGATTCATGTGACAAGATTTGGAGCATTAAAGTGACAAACATCTAGCATTCCAACCCTTTTATAATGCCAGGAAGAAATATAAATTATTTGCATATATGCAACTGCCTTTTAAAGTAATCAGTAACTTCAGATACATTGGCACATATATGTTTTGCTTTCAAAGATTTAAAACAAAATATGATAGACAAATATCATAAAATAAACTTTCACCTTCCAAAAGGTATAAATGTGAAGACCCCTCCTTTATCTTTATTAAATCATACTTATAGAACCAGGTGCTACCAGAACTTAAGTCACTTTCTAGGACTAAGCAGGGCTCCTTTGGACCCTACATGACCTTTTCCTCACCATTAGGGTACTATTCAATAGACAGCTATACTCTTCCAAGAAGATTTGAAAAATAAATTCTCTAAGATAAAAACTAAAGCATTACCAAACAACATTTTTAACTCAATCAAATATCCCTGGCATCTGGCTGAACTACACTGACCAATAAGATAATGATCAGAGCCCTTTTACCCCTATGTATCCACAAAGTGCTTAGAGTTGAAGAATAGAGAAAATGTTCAAGCAAGAGAAGTCCTATGTATTATTTACTCTAATTCTCTTGGTTTACAAATAGAAAAAAAAAAGGCCTCAGTGAATTAGTCTCCAATTCAAAGCTAGAACCTAGCTCACCTCCTCTCCCGTACACCTCAGGGCTCTTTCTCTTGGATAAAGCTCTTTTGGGGATGGCATGCCAGGTGACACAGGATGTTTCCATAGATTCTTCTACTCTGCCAATTCATTTGATTCTTTAATCCATTAACATAATAATTTTGTGGTTTACTCTGTTTTCTTAAATTATCCTTGGGAATTAGGTGAAATAATCTAAAATTATTCTGCCACCACATATAAAGAAAAGGATTAAACAAAATACTAAATTCTAGACAAAGGTTTGCAGCTTCCTAAGGGAGTTAATTTGCATGGAGATTTAATTTAAACATACAAGAGGGAAGGTATGAAGCCAAATCTAGGTTTTTGAGGTCCACATGGGGTAGAAATTACCTCAGTCTTTGATCACCAAGAGAATTTTTGAAACGAAATGACAATAACAGTAACATTAGGCAATGTTTTTATATAAATGAGGTCATTGGATCTTTAGATAACCTAATAGGTCTTATTAACTTCACCACAGAAATGTAAAAATAGAGGTTTAAACTCACTAATTGACATGCTCCTTAGAACTAGTTATTATCAATGCTTGAATATGAACCCAAGTATTTCAACTCCAAATCAGAATTCCAGCCCTCTTGTTCCTTATCAAATATCTAAAAAATGTACTGTACAGATGCACATGAATTCATCCTTTATGTAGTGTATGAATTTTCTCTATTGTTTGAAACTATAAAATGACTTTATATTCATTATATCATTTGATAGTAAGAGTAGCCTTATGAATTAGACAGCACAATTATTATGGTTTCCATTTAATTAATGCGGAAACAGGGTCAGGAAGTTAAATTGATTTAATGAAGGTCACATAGTAGCTATGTGACAGAACATGGCTTGACCTTCTGTCTCTCACTGTCAGTTCTGCAGTTGGGTTTGCAGAAAAAGGCAGCTTGCCTACCAGTGAAAGCTTGTATACCTCCAAAAACTTGTATTTGAGTTTTTAGTAATAGGTCGAATTTATTGCCTTCCAATACCAGAGTTAATTTCTCCCTTAGCAATTGTATTAAGAAACTCTTTTAAGCAACCTATACCTGTCATTTAAAATGCATCTTTAGAGATGCTTCGAACTCATTCAGGTTTTAGATAATGTCAAGGAAATCAATCACTCCAAAAGTTAAATATTTGTTCCACAATGACTTAAACACAAATGTGAAGTAGACAGACTAAACCAATAACATTTGCTTAATCAGCACTTTTAAACTCCTTCCTTATAGAAGTTGTTCTGAGGATTAAAATCTGCTTTCTCTTTTGAGGATTTATGCTATATAATAGAGATGGCTGGAAGCCATTAAAACAAAACAATCTGTGTATCCTCAAGGCAGAATAAAAATGTAAGTTCATTTTAAGCATGACACTGCTATGAAGATGGTGCTGTGCTTTTTTTGATTAATCTCCATGTGTATGTTCACTTATGCAATATGTTAGATGACAGTAACTTTTCACTTAGCAAATTAATTTCTGCTCTAATTCAATGAGGATGAAAAAATATTAAAATCTGTCCTTTTTTATGAGACAGTTCCATTTAAAGAGGCCCTGATTCTAAGTAAAGTATAATTTTGAAATGTATGTACTAGATATTCTAGTTTGAAAGTCGAATTACTTCTGCTTAAACCAGGTCTCTTGAATACTTATAATTCGTGGTAGCAATAATTTTATTAAAAACTATTAAGATTTGACTTTTTAAAATATTACCAGGGAAAAGAGGAAAAATGATATTATTTTAGGGTTGCTTTAAAAACAAGATGGAGAATCCCAGAGAATTTTATAAATTTGGTTCAAGGTTTTGATGTTAATGTTGAGGTGGCAGTGAGGGTAGGGGGTGGGGTGGGGAGTTTAGGTGGAAAGAAGGCTGTTATTAAATTGTATGTCCCTGGTAGTTTCATTCCTCTAAGGAATTTTCAGAAATCTTGTTTCTGGTGCTGATACAAGTGCCAGACTACAGTTTCCACATTATAAATTATCCTTGTTTTGTTAAAGCTTAAATTATTTTTATTAGCTGGTCACCTGGGATGTGAACAAGAGTCAAGTTAAAACTTTCAGATAAGCAAAGCAGCTGTTGCCATCAGCTCTTTCTTTGTCCTTTCTATACATAGTTTGCCTCCTGCCTTTCCCCATCCAATCTCTCTCTCTCTCTTTCTTTCTCTCTCATCTCTCCTATGCTCCATCAAGAAATAAAAATAAAGTGAAAGAACACATGAATTTTAACAGATACTATGCAAGCCTAAATAGATCCATTTTCCATCATGAAAAGATTCTGCATCTGCTGGGTACTAGGATAAGTTTGTTTGAGGGTATAGCTGCCTTGACTTCCATTACATTAACCTCAAAAATTCAGCAATGAAACCAAAAACTTTCTAGTGGTTTGACACTGGGAGAACATGAATTTATTCAAAAAGCATCTCAAAAAAATTTTGTCCAATGTAGAAAAGCCCAATTGTTAAAAATGAAAATTTATTGGAAATGTTTTATTTTTCTAAGTAACATTTGCTATTATAGAAATGTGGAAAATGTATAAAAATAGAAGAAAAAAATGAAATAGTATACCATACAAAGATAATTTTGACATTTTTATTTCCAATATATTTGGAACAAAGTGTGTATGTATTCATCATATGTATGTGTATGTCTATATATATTATATATATATCACAGATATTGTTAGGTTGATTTTTAGCATCATATTATAATAATTTTCTTTTTTCCCTTTTTTTATTATTATCTTTTTCATTTTTGCTTGTTGGAAATAATTTTCATGTGACATAATCATTCTTATGGTTGCATACTATCCATAAAATGAATTTTATTTCATAAATGGATTTATTTCAACATTTTCTCTTTGGGGACAATAGTTTATATCCACATAATTTTTGTGATTAATATTAAAATTCTACTCTGTGTGCCTAATATTTTAATTTGATACTTCAAATCATTCCCTTAGTTATATTCTGAAAAGTAGAATTGATTGGTTACAGAGAGTGTATATTTTTTAACAAGAGAAAACTTTGACTTCCCTTCATAGCTATAAAACATTTTATATCAATAGAATTCTGTTAAGCTATTGCCCTACCACCATGTAGTATGTGCAATAATTAGCTAATTCAAGTGGAACATCACATATTACATTGTTATAAATGCCCAGAAACCCACACCCAATATTTAATTATGAGTATTCTATCTAATGAAGAATATTGAAACATCATAGTACAACCTGACAATTAAAATAGTTAGGTGTCTATAAGCCATACAAAAAATGATTTAAAGACTTAAGTGCTTTTATCCTGTTCCTCTTACGGGAAGGATGATAAGGATGGCATACAATTTTGCCTCGTATCATCTTAAAAGGGCACCAGAACCAACAAGGAAATTGCTCTGGTTAATTCAGGGAAGATCTTTATGTAATCAGCTGTCATCCGACCTGGAACGAACTGCTTTTATAGATAGACCACAGGTCATTTCAGCATGTTTTATCTGCTGTATGTATTAAGGGACTTCTGTCTTGTGTGGCTCAATGTCTTTTCCCTCATATAAAATTTGGCAATTCTATGATTTTAAATACTTCTGAATAGCTATTTTTTAACTTTTTGATTAGAACTTTTCCCTTTATTGATGTTTAATAAGTTTAAGCACTAGATATAAAGAACTAATGTATATGTAAAAGGATACCACATTTTATTGCAGGCAATTTTGCCAACACTTTGCCTCTGTTCTTGTCGGACTCCAAGAACATAATGGAAGGAAATGGGAAAGGCCGTGATTTCCCAGCACATCACATCCTGGAACTAAAACATGAAACTTTTTCCTCTGATGGTACTGAATAAATATATCAGTTTATAAAAGTGGTTTTGACATTTTGAAGTGCAGTTTCACAGAATACAAGTATAGCAGGCAAACAAAAATGGGAGATGTGAGTGAGGAAAAAATAAGAAAATTGTAAATATGTGTTACCATCAAACTCCTACCTATAGAATATCCATGATCCTTGGTGAAGGATACCTTTGGTCATGCAAGTCTCCATAATCTCAAAGACTGACCTTCTAGTTGGAATTGTAAGGTGCAATTATTACTAAACTCACTTCTCGCTGGGGCAAATCAACAAAAGAGAGTTAGCCAAACATTTTCTTCTTGCATTCCTAAAATAGTTTGAGGTAACCTCTCAAGATCCAATATCTGATTCTTCAGACTATCTTGGGAGAAGGAAAAGGAAGTCAGAACAAAGTCATGCATATTCTGATACAAAAATAAATAAACATGGGTTTAAAAGTAAAAAAAAAGAAAAAAGATGATAGACAAGAACAAACATTCCCTTAAAACTGTAATGTGTTTGGTCTTAAAAACTTTAAGGCAACAAGGGATTTTATATCAAGATGTGACAAATTCCTCACAGATGGGAAAAGATACAAAATGCTGCTTGGTAAGCATTCATTTTAACCAGAAACGATTTTCTCATACAATGGCAATACATTCTGTGTGGCAAATTATAAGATAAATAGATAACTACTGAAGAATATTCTGCTGCATTAGTCTAGAGGCCAAAGCCACCAGTACAATCTTTATTCAGTTGAAATAAAATCTCTTGGTTTTAGAATGGCCACACAGATAGATTTTATCCATCTGCTTGTAGGAAGAAGCTTCCTCACTATGTTGACATACTACTCTAGGGAAATGGTGCATAGGAACTCACCTTAACAGCTCTTTCCAGTTTGTTCCTTGAACTGCAGCTGCCCTCAATACTTCAGTTCACCACACCCTGTGTTCCCTGCTGAGCACCTCCACAATGTTCCTCAGGCATTCTCTGCCATGGCTAAATAGCTAACTGGCATTGGCTCTTTTGTTTTTTTTTTTTTTTT
>VBSM01000361.1:74858057-74940004 GCA_008086735.1 Cheirogaleus medius
TATGCACCCATAAAATAGAGGCAAATTTGGCCTTTTCCAAGCCTGATAATGTCTCTTTAATAAAATGGAAGAAATAAATTCTGAGCAGCTCAAGAAATATATTGTTCTCTTAAAAAATTATCTTAAAAGTTTAGGTACCCTCTCCCTGGGCATAACATTCTGAAGTACTAAATCAAACACAGATTACCTACCACATATGTAAATCAAGAATTACTACAGAATATCTATAACATATATTGGTGTATATTAAACTAATACTCTAATCCTCATTCTTATTTCTTATGGCTGAAATTTTCACTTGTAATTTGTTGATGAATTTTACTTTCTGTAGGTAAAACTGTGCTAATTGTTGTCCTTTTTTAAAAAAAAATCCCATTGAAGTGGAAGAATTTCCAATTCTCTGCTAAAGTTTAGAGGCCACTTAGAAGATTCTTTCCGTATTATGCCAAAAGAATGTTGGGGAACTACTATTGCTAATAAGATAAATATTTACCCAAAACTTTTCCCCACATTAAATTCACAAACTATTTGAGACTAGGAAATGATTTTGACTTCTTTTTGTATCCTATTTATATTTTAATTTCTCATGGAGCTTTTGGTATCATCATGGATCCTTGCCAAATGAATTATGTTAATATTTGCAAGAGCAGCCAGTAAACAAGTGTTGATACAATAAAAATTTAGGGTAGAAGGAAACTATGATCCAAGGAGAATAAGAATTATATTCTTCACATTAATTTAGTTTTAATTAATAAGAATCCCCATCTTAAACTCTCAAAAAATTCTACTGCCTAATTGGTATCTATGGTAGATATTGTTAGTGACTTAGTCAAACCATTCTAAACCCTTCCCACACATATGTTCATACTTTACTAATAGAACCCTCTTTTATTCAGATATTGACTTGTTAGCAGTGTGGTCTGATGAGGTAAGCCCCTCCCCTATTTTCAGGAGGTAAATCACATTCTCTCTCAACTGGTCATGAAAAACATTCTCTTTCTCATTAATGATCCAGGGGTGATCATATGATCCCATTCTAAAAATAAGATATAAATATTATACAGAGAACTCTAGGAGTATGGGGGAAGATATATTGCCCTGATAAATGAGAAAATATTTAGGAAAACAGGCCCTTTTTCTGCCTATTTCACTTCTTCCTGGTGTACTCTTCCTGGTGTGAAGCCATGATACTTGGAACTGCAGCAGAAATCTTGTGACCATGAATTGAAAATTCAGAGAAACGATAAAAAGCCAAAATACTAAGAAAGGAAAAATGAAAGAATGGAAAAAGCCTGAGTCACTGCCCTAACTCTGGAACTGTTTTCTTCCAGAATACTTCCCCTCCCCCACCCCTTGTACTTTATTATTTGCAGCTAAACACACCTTGATACAAAATTGATGTTAAGTTTTAGAAAATTAGAAGTTGGGACAATAGGAAAATACATCCGATCTTGTTCTTTTGGTTGAAAACGAAGACTAATTGTGGTTTGATGTCATCAGTCTTGAGTTGATGACAAGAGCCATCAAGTTATGCCAACTATTAATTCCCTCAAACTCAGGCAATCCTGAAATTGAGATACAAAGTCAGGAACTTCACAGTTGATACTCATTTGCTGCTCCATGACTTTGTTGTCCTCTTGTTATCTAATAAAAATACCATTTTAGGGCATGTCAGCAAGAAACTCAGCTGAGTGTGCTTTAACACCTTTTTTCTATCAAATAACTCAAGAAACAGCTCCAAAAACTTAGTTGCAAAGTTAATGACGTAAATTATATCAAGGTAAATGCCTAGGGTAAAGGAAAGTGTTTTCAGTTCTTGTCTTTCTTTTTTGGAGCTCTTAGATTAGTTGAATCAGTAGTGAAAGATACCCTAGTGGCCCACAATTTTCTTCGTGGTAAAATATATGATTCAATAAATACCAACATAAGAATAATCATAAGAATAATCATTTTTTATTTAAAGCTTCATTTATTTCTAATATTGGCCAAATCACTTAAAAATAATTCTCAATTATTGTGTGTAAAATATTTAAGGTAGTCTTCTTAAACTCATAGTTTATAGATACTTTCAAATATTAATTTATTCCATTAGTTATTCAGAAGTATGGACTATTAGGATTGTTCCTAAATGAATTATTTTTGTAAATATAGGTATTATAGTCAATCCAGATATATAGATATTCTGGAAATATCTATGTTGTTTTCTGCTTTTGCTTTTAATATTGTTCGATTTTGGAGAGGAGTGATAGAAGGAAAAAGATTGTAGTTGGGACTCTAAGATTTCGTATAAAACAAAAATGCTAAACATTGCTCCCATTGTTACATTGTTACATTGCTCCCATTGTTACATTGAAATTGTATTTATGTAGTTAAGTTTGGTCTTTGACTGAATTGATAGATATGTATGTTTAATACCCTATTTCTGTAAAGTAGTAAGTCTTTATCACAACAGTTCATGTAATTACAAAACTGCAAATACAAAACTGAATGTGAAGACAAGCCACAATAAGGAAAACCCAGTGGTAGAAGGCCCACTTCCTCTTGGAACCTCAAGTTCTATGCAGTCCTTCTTAGAAAGATTCTTCCTGGTTATTCAACAGGTTACACTGTCTTTCCTTAGAACTCACATTACTGGGTCCTACTTTGATAATATGCTAAGCTACTCCATATAAGTAGCATTCAGCACCTTAAACCATATAGAAATAGGTTTCAAGTCACTATAGGTAGATGACAAAGTTAAATAGCAACAAATACCAAGCAAGGAAAAAGAATTAAGGGCAGAGCAATAAATTTAATTCTGACTTTGAAGTCCAATAAAGAATCTTCCTATTGCTTATACAAACCAATCCTCAATTCAAGTCAGCTCAGGGATAGTTAGTGGAAATAGGAACATGCCAACCAGACGTTTGGCTGCTAGGTGGTTTGATAAATAAAGTTACAAAAGTGTCACCACATTGCAATAAAAAATGTATTAGAATATAAACAGAATTGGAATCCATGGCCCATGCTCCCATCGCCAAGCCTCCGTCCTTTTGTTACAGCACTCCTCACGAGCTCCTCCATGGACATTATGTCTGTTACCTCCTCAGATTGTCAGTGCTTGGAAGACAGGAGCCACCTTTTTTCGCTCAAATCTTTACTTCCCTGGAAAACTTAACTCAGTTCTGTGTAGGGACTGAATTTTTCTTTCCATAAACAGTCAAAGGTAGCAAAAAAGGCCACGGACCTGGCTTTTCATATCATCTAATTACATAACACTTCGGCCTCAGTGAAGAAAAATCTTCACGAATCAAAATTTTCCTGACAACAACTGGGACCTTAAAATTGATTATGGATTATTTTTTCCTTGCTTTGGATATTAAGATGCTCTTCCCTTTTAAAGCAAACCATACATATCACACCATTTCTACATTAAAGCTGCATCTTTGCAGGAAACAGGCAGAGTGTTTAACCAATGATATACCTGACTTCGTTCCAAGCCAAACAACACAGCCTTTTTAGTTTTGTCCATGCCGCAGGCTATCCGAAAGTATTAGAGTTAATGTGCAATCAGGTAAGTAAACCCATATTACATATCTGTAATTTTCATCCAGTAGAAAGAAAATATTACATTACAAGCCTCCATAATTGCATTCAAATGTAATCACATATAAAAGTTTAAGATCCCAAATCCTTTGAGTTACAAGATCTCTTTTTCTATACATTTAACCAGGCTTATAGCTACAAAAAAAAAAAAAAGTTGAAATAAATCTCAAAGCATTAAAAGAAAAAAAATAATGAGATTGCCTCATACTAACATGCCAGCCCCAGGCTCTGAGTCTTTTACAGCATTGTCTGCAGCAGGCATTTATGTGCTCAGGAAGCAAAGGCCTGGTTAGAGACAGGGATAGGAAAATAGCCCTCTGGAACTAAATAAAGTTGGGGTTGGGGTGTTGGGTGAAAACCAATACTGTAATAAACAGAAGTTATACAATTCCTTTTTGATCTCTGAACCAAGAACAGCAAGGCTAGAGGGTTCTTGCTTAGCATCAAAATTGAGAGAATCTGAATTATAAGACAAGTCTTAGAAAGGAGATTCCTCAAAACTATGAATAGGATTCAAGCTTTGAAAATTTAAAGTACATTAAGTTAACAGTAACTCTCTTTATTTACCATGGCCTGCTTCCTTTCTTCCTTTAATTTTATTTATTTATTTATTTTTAACCGTGGGGAGAATACAGAGCCATTGGAAGCATACGGATGGGATGTGAGGGTAGATGCTACTAAACAATGTTGAGTGTATTCATTCTATTCTGGACTAGCTAAAGGGAAACAGACTCTGAGTGTATAAAGGAGCTGGAAATATTAGTATACTAAAATAATAGAAAATAAATCTTGGGTGGGAAAAATTTTCCTTAGTATTCCTTAAATTCTATGAATTAGAAATCCATTTGAGTTAAAAATTTTAACCTTTAAAATACAAATGCTCTTGTCATGCTAAAATTTCTTACTATAAAAAGTTGTATCACATGATCCTTTTCCCAAAGGACAAACATAAAGACTGGGCAACACCTAAGTGGACATATAAGAATAACATTTGTCGGGTGTTGGGCGGGTGGGAGGGGGGAGGAGGGGATGGGTATATACAAACATAATGAGTGAGATGTGCAACGTTTGGGGGATAGTCATGCTTGAGGCTCTGCCTCAAGGGGGGAGGGAGCACATAATATTTGTACCCCCATAATATGCTGAAATAAAATAAATAAATAAATAAATAAATAAATAAAATACTGGGCAACACACACGTCCAGCCTTGCTCTCCTGCCCTCCAGCTGTTCGAAGGCATTTGTGAGAGTCTGTGGCAGTCGTGGGATAAGACAACTGACCTGGTCTCTTAAAAAAGTCAACATCATAGGTAAAAAAGTGGGAAAGATTATCCTATGCTAAAAGAGACATAATAACCAAATGCAATATAAGGATATTGATTAAATGCTGGTTCTAAAAATAGCCATCAGACACTTTGAGGACAGTTGGGAAAATCTAAATATTAACTCATTATAAATGATATTAGAGAAATAATGTTAACTTTTGTAGTTGCAATACTAATGTGGCTATGCGGAAGAACATCTTTACTCTTAGGAATTGATGCTGAAGTATTTAGGGGTGATATCTCAATATATATTCTTATTTTCAAATAGTTCAGCAGAGAATTAACAGAAAAAAAGACAGAAGAAAAAATAAAAAGAGAAAGAAGGAAGGAAAAAAGAAGAAAAGAAGGAAGGGAAAAGAGAGAGGGAGAGAGACGGAAATAGAGAATATTGTAGAATCATGACGATGGTATGGGATTATATTATATAGTATATGTTCTTTCATATTTTTTGAATTTTTGAAAATTTTTGTAATGAGAATTTGAGGAAGAAACTCTTGTAAGTCTGGACCAGGAGAACAACTGCTACCTTCAGAAAGACAGTTTTTGTCTACAAGGAGATGGTTTATTAAGAAAAACAAGCCTCAAATCAAAATCAAGTCAATTCCTCAAAGTATTCCTTCCAGAATGCCCCAGATGAAATAAACACCACAGGCAACCATTTACTCAAGAAAGACAGAGCTCTAGCTTTTCCTCAGGTAGTATTAAAACAGAGAAATTGGAAGGGAAATTAGCTTATCTTTTATTCATTTCTGAACTAACTTGATAAAATTGACTTCAATATAATTATTCCTTTTCTGATCAAAAGCTCTTGAGTCCAATAAGTAGATATTTTTACAAACATATAAAGATGTTCTCTAGAGAAGTTAGGAAAACAGTAGGTTTTTCTCTTATTACAATTAAAGTAGATATTATAAAATTACTTGAAGATAAATACCTCCTATTTTCTTGTTTCAATTATTGATACATGAACAAAGGGATTATATGACAAATTACAATCTTCTCTTACTTGCTGTCACTAGAGTGTAATAGATGCATACTGTAAGATTTCAATGGATTGATAAAACTATTCAATTCTAGGAATTAGGATTTATTGTAAATCTTAGGCTTTGATTTTTTTCCCAAGGGAAATGCTCAGATGATAATCAGTCCCTAAGGGCCAACTTCAACTGTGATTTATCCATGCATGTCTCCCATGACTTCAATGACTCCCATTGACTACCATGGAAGAAAGCCAAATTCCACTGGAGGATGTGTGCATGCAACTCTATTTGAAGTTAGTGGAAATCACATACATATCCTAGGGCAGAACTTGGCCCAAGGATTCTATACTAATCAATTGCTGTCTTAGCATGCAAAACAATGGAAAAAATATCGCCACTACAAAAGTAAACCAAATGTTAAGGACAGCTCTCCAAGAGAAATCTAGAAGAGACTTCAAGAAATACAAAAATGTTGTCATGCTATTACTGCTTTGCTTAAGACTGAAAATAATTAGGAGTCTAATAGGATATATGTTGCAATAAAAGATTTTCTTGGATGATATAGCATTCTCACACAGATCTGGCCCACACAAACATTTCAAGCTTTGGCTTTTCCTTCTATGAGTATGTTAGTCCTCTGACCTTCATCCGTCATTGGCTTCCACTAATCACTTTAAATGAGATTTATATTTTTTGCATAAATCTAAATATAATACTAAAAGTGGATTGCCAGTTTGGTGCCCTCTCCTGTTTTTTCCCAATTAGTTCCCCAACATCAGGTACTCCCTGGTGGAATACATCAAATAAACAATTACTATAGTAGGGAAAAATACAACAATAATTATTTTTATCTATAATTTTCATCTTTTTCAAGTTCCTTTCCTTATCTGGATACAATTCTGACCAAATATGCTGGCTTTATTTGTATAAACAAAGAACATGAGGAAATGGCCCTTTTTGTTACTATCTCAGCAATATTTCATCTTTTTTATGGTAAGCAGTGCTGATTTTCCATTTTATCAAAGGTTAGCATATGCAGGTTACATAAGCTAATTACAAGTGTATTTATAAGTTTTTACGAAATGAACATGGTCATGTAACTACCACCATATCAAGAAATTCATCACAGCCAGCACACCAGAAGTCTTCCTAGGTCCCCTTCCCAGCCATTGCTCTCTCAAAGATAATGACTATTCTGACTTAACATAGATTAGTGAAAGCCTAGAGTGTTTACCAGGATTTCTCTTCTTTATATCCCTTTCCAGTTAAGACTGATAAACCTCAGGTTTGATTTTTAGATTTTACCTGACCCTTTCAACTTAGCTTAGAAATGAACAAATTCCTCAAAAGAAAGAGAGGTGCAGAATGTCAGACTCATTTGTCTGTGTTCCTTTACCTCTGGGATTTTGGCTTGTGATATCCTGGCTGCCTTGGTTGCCCTAAACTCCAATTATATCTCCCTGAACCTATGAGATGGACAAAAAGTCTGAAATACCACTTTATGCTTGGGCTCTTGGATTATTGCTTATGAACCACAAACTCTTACAGGGAAAAACTAATGGTGAATACTGGACTCACCACAATGTGTTTTCCTTCTCTCCAGAATCTTAACACCTCAAAACCAGGCTTCCCTGATTGCTCTCCATGACTTTAAAGGGGTTTTAAAAGGATTATTTTACTCATCTTTGTAGTTATTTTCAGTAAGCAAGTTGACTTGATATAAGCTACTCCATTATATCCGAAAGAGCAAAATCCCTTCTTCATCTCTTTTCATCTGTTTCTTTACTAACTTCTTCATCCCATTCCTCCTTGAAATAAAAGTCTGTACTATTGTCTTCCTGGTCTCTTTCACCCAGTCATTTTCATCACCTCTTCCTTTGCTCTGTATACTTCTGTTGTTTGACTTGTTTCATTCCTTTGTATGTTATTTTTATTTATTTATTTTTTTGCACTCATGGCCCCTCTACTAGCATTAGTGGCTTAAATTTTTGACTAACATCTCTATATAAGAAATACAGTTTACATCTTAACCAATACAGACATACCTATGTAGAACTGAGAATTTTACCAAACATCATTAACTCTGCTGCATTAGATGCACTCTAATCTATTCTATTCCATTGTAGTCTATTTTACTTAATTTTTAAAATGCTGCTTGTGGCCAACTAAATTGATTTTAATGACCATTAACTTGTTATTACCTAAAATCTATGAGCTCCCTGAAGCTAAGCTACCTATTTGTTTCATTCATATCCATTTGTCCCCTGGGCTCAGAGTTGTGCTAGGCATATTGTAGGTGATTAATAAATGTTTGGAGCCTGAGTAAACCTTATAGGCGTACCCTACATGTTCCTCGTTGGTCTAATGAAGACACTATTAAAAACAAGTTGCTAAATGAACCAAATCTATTTAGGGTCATTATAACATAGTTTCTATGGAAATGTATTTCAGAAATATTATATTAGTAATTTCTTGTTATCCTTGCACAAGGACTCTACAAATATTAATATCTGTGCATTTTCAATTTTCACATTTGTTATTGAGATCTAAATGACATATAGTGAAATACTCTTATTTGATGAGTTGTAACATTCATAAATTTGTAAAACCATCACCACAATCAAGATAATGACCAGTTCCATTACCCCCAAACTTTCTTTGTGTCATTCCTTAATCCATACTTCCCTCCACCCCCACACTCAATTAACAATTTACTTGATTTCTGTCACTATGGATGAATTTGCATTTTTTAGACATTCATATGCTGGAATCATTCACCATAACTATTTTGAGATTCATCCAAATTGTTGCATATATCAATAGCTCATGCCTGTTTATTGATGAGTAGTATTTTATTGTGCAGCTGTACTACAATTTGTTCATCCATTCATCAGTTGATAAACATTTGAGTTTTTTCCAGTTTGGGAATATTAAATATAAAGCTATTATGAAAATTCATATGCAAGTCTTGTTTGAACACATAGTTTCATTACAGAGAGAAATAGAATGGCTAGATCATACAGTAGGTTTATGTATAGCTTTTTAAGAAACTGCAAAATGTTTCTCAAAATGTTTTTCAAAGTTATATTATCATTTTACATTCCTATCAACAGTATAGGAATGTTCCAGTTGCTCTGCATCCTCTTTAACAACTGATTAGTCTTTTAATTTTAGCCACTATAATTTAGTGTGGAGTTTTTAGGTAAGTAGTGCAAGCATCATCATCCACCATTCCAGATACTTCTTGATCAGTATACTGATTAAAAGGTTTGCTCTGCAGTTGTACAGACTTAATTTTGACATGCTCCTCTCTAGATATGTAAACCTGAAGGAATTATTTCACATTTCAGACTCTTAGTTTACACATATATAAAGGAGGAATATTTATGATATCTAATTTCTAGAGATGCTGTAAACGCTAAAAAAAAAATATTTTATATCATCACTCCTCCCTCCTTTTGTCTTCTCTTTCTTCCATACATTTGTATGTGTACATGTGTGTGCGAATACACAGTCATGTACTCCATAACAACGTGTCAGACCGTGATGGACTATGTATATATATATAATGGTGGTCCCATAAGATTATAAGGGAACTGGCCTACACAGGTGTACTATTTTTTATCTTTAAATTATATTTCCACTATAAATGCTTAGACATGTTTAAATATACAAAAACTTACCATTTTGTTCTAATTTTCTACAGTATTCAATGTAGTAACATGTTGTACAGGTTTGTAGGCTAGAAGCAATAGGCCATACTATATAGCCTAGATGTGTGTAGGCTATATTATCTACGTTTGTATAAGTACAGTACACTCTATGATGTTTACATAATAACAAAATTGCTTGAGAATGCATTATTCAGAACATATCCCTGTCATTAGCAATGTATAACTGTATATATGTTTTTTCCAAAAAATCAGAAAAATAAATCACTTTAACTCCATACAAAATAAAAACGAATTAGTCATACACAATGGTCATATTAGCTTTAACCATAGTTGACCTAAACCACATTTTAAAAATATAGCCTAGGTGACAACAAATTAAATAAATGCTATAAATATTTTCTCTTTCCGTCTTACCAGTTCTTTCTTTTTACTTCTTTCAAAACTCAGGGATTTGTTTTTTTAAAAGGTCTGATCACGCAGTGATTAAAAGTTGAGTTCTTATGTATAAAATCTTTTTGGCATGTAATGCTTTCTTCTCTGTGAATAATTTCTTCCTAGAAATATCTAAAATAACAGTAATTTATTTTAGATTTAAAAGAAAATTCCTATAATGTGTGTTTCAAAGGAGAATTAAAATTATGAAAACATTAAAACTAAAAAAATGAATAAAGCAAAATTTACAAAACCAAGGCAGCATTATTAACAAACATCTCTTCCTTAATAGACTGCAGTTAATCAATTTTTATTTAATTTATGTTCAGGGTTTAATGAATTATTATAAACAACGTATGATGGAAGTTCATAGCAAAAAGAAGGTACAGGCCTTATATTACAAATGTGAACAATTCTAAAGAACGAGCAGTTCTTGGCAACTTCAATTAAGCTCAACACTCTAAGAACACCACAAATTCTGACAATTTGCAAATTAATTCTATTCCGAGAAATAATAGATCACAAACAAACACAGATGGTTTATTATCATTAATGGTTGACCTTCACTGGTTGTGTCACCTCTTTTCAAATAACGTCAACTTTCAAATTAAGGGTACATACTTTCAATAGTTTTTTCTTTTTTTTTTTTTTTTGTCATATGCATGCCATGCATGTCTTTAAAGTCCTAATTTACCTTCAACGTGAACAGTTTCATGTAATAATTTGTTCTTAATATAGGATTTCTAAGAATGCCTATGGGAAGAGTTTTCACCGATTGAGTCTGTCTTTCCTGCCATCTTATTTCCATCTCCAAAATTACAGAACATAGGCCAGCAAATGCAAGGCCAGCAAACAAAGAAAAGATTTCCAAACCATAAACTAATACTTCACAGTCATGTGCCACATCAGGACATTTCAGTCAATGGGGTATTGCATATATGACATTGATCCCGTAAGATTATAATACCATGTTTTTATTGTACCTTTTCTACATTTGGATATGTTCATATACACAAATATCTATTATTGTGTTATAGTTACCTACAATATTCAGTTATAGTAACACTAGATGTCTATCACTCTGAGTGCTCTTATCACATGGCATTCAGGAACTTAAATAAAAAAAATTTGTTTCCTTTCTGTCACAGTCTCCTGCAGAATCCCAATTATTTTCTGGAACCCTGCAGTTTTATAGAATCCCTATTCAGAAACTCTGGTCTAACTTTATATATGTCAGATTTGGGCAATTGCTAGTGGAGGAAGATGCATTTTGGGAAGGATCCAAGCAAGCATTATAACTAGGAAATGGATTTTGTGAAAGGGGATGGAAAGTTGCATAAAGGTGATTTAAGAAGGATGTGACTTTCAAAAGGAAGCAAGGGCCTGAGGACAGGGGTGCAAAGTTAGAAACATTGGATTCTCGCAGGATTCTCACAAGGAATTCCTTGTGAAGAACTTTACTTTCTGTGGTTTTGCCCTTGAACTGTAAGAATAGTCATCAAAAATAATAGTAATTTCCCCCTTTTCGTTTTCCTGATCAGGTCAGTAAATTCAATATAACCTAATGTGATTGTATTGTAGAAAAGAAGGTCATGAGGCAGTCATGGGAAGTGTGGTCTACCCTACCTTGCCTCCCCCATTGCTTCCTGGATAAAAAAAAAAAAAAAAAAACAGAATCCAAGCTATTAATGGGACTAGGTACAACCAGCAGTGAAGGGAATTGTTGTTCAAAGCAAAACAGCTAGGACAACTACTGAGTCTACAGCTCATAAGGAATTATGGGTAACCCTTACTTTTTCCATCTAGCCAAGAGAGATGGGGAGGGTACAGCAATTGTGTTACATATACTGACTCTTTCTAGTACCTCACTTCACGTTTATACCTCAGTATCTTCTCTAATCTACTGAGGCAGTACTTATAAAGTCATCAACTGCTTTCTAATTGCCAAATCCAGGACATATTTTCCAAACAATATTTTTGAAGCTCCCTCCTCATTTGGCACTATTATCTCCCTAAAATTTTCAGCTCCTTTCACTCCCCAGTACCACATTCTCTACATTTGCTTACTTCTCTATTTCTTCTGTGAGGATTCATTCTCTACTTCCCTTCCACATTCATTCTCCTTTGCCCACTGTTTTAATGTTAGCCTTTCCCAGGCTACTTTCTATAGTCCACTACTTTACTCACCCTAGACAAAGTCCCTGGATGATCTTACCTTCTATTAATATTTTACCACACAGGGGAACAAAAAAGAAAGAAAATTGGTTAATTCAGCAGAAAGCTAAGTCATGGAATTACATTTGAGGACTAAAAAACCTGCTAGGAAGGATGCAAAAGCAGGTGCAGGAGACCAGAAGGAATGGAAGGAAACTAGGCAGCAGAAACTGTAGTCAAGGTCACTCCACAGAAAGCTGATTTGATCTTTCTGTCCATTCCACCCCATGTGAGACTAGCTGCCAGAACTGCTGGACCCCGTGGGACAGCCACCATTGTTCTGAGTGCTCACTCAATGTTCTTCCTTCTTGACATACCAGATTTAAGTCTTGAGCAGGTGCATCTGAATTGTTCATGCTCCTTTACAGAGAGAGAATGCCAGGTCCCTTTGGGAGCCTTCCTTCCCATCTAAACTCACACGATAGGAAATTCCTCAAAGAAAAATAAACATTCTCAGGTAACCAGCACCCAGACAATAAATAGATAGATAGATAGATAGATAGATAATAAAACAGCATTCCAGAATCTTTCCCATGTTCCTTCTGTCCTAAACTTTCATTCCTAGCAGTGTCTAACTGCTTCTCCCCTCCATGCACACCTTTAGTCATTCTGCCCCCTCTGCTCTCATGGCACCATTCCTCATCCTCACTTTATCTTCTCTTACCCTGAACTCCCACCCCAAGGCAACCTTAGGTGGCCTCATGAGTATTCTGTCATGGACTTGAAATATCTCCATTATTTTCTCCACCATACCATATGATACCGATTTGTGTATCTGTGAGAGGGCAGCAACTCTTTTCTTCATTACCATAGTTCTAGAATGTGGCAGAAAATTAGCATTAAGCGTATAGTCAATAAATACATATATATATCATATAGATGAATTAACTTAAATTCAGATATCTGGGTTTCAGTTCCAGGTCTCCTTATTATCTATTTGAGTTTGGTCAGGTTGCTTAGCTTAAGTGTGCCTTGATTTTCTTAACTGTTAAAGAGAAGGATCATAATACACATCCAACTGACTAAGGTTGCTAAGCTTAAATGAGACAAGGCAATCATCAACCCCTTATAAAGATGTGTGTGTGTAATGTACTAATAGATTAGAAAATTAGATTTGTATCTTATTTTTTGTTGTTTTTTGCTTTTATATGTTTTAAATTTTTTTTCACTTGATGTTTTAGTTAGGTTGCATCTGCTTTATAAAGCTTAAAATCTCCATGTTATTAAATGATATACATAGTGCTTAAATATACAATTAGGAGTCATGTAGTTAAGTATTCCATCAACCAGTTGAATCTAAACTAAGACCATTTATAACTTCAAATACATAGATTTTTTAAAGCTGATATTGCTTATCCAAACCAAACCTTTCATTGCGTGTGGCAAGCAGTAATATATCTTGTAAGAAATTAGGATTCTTGCAACATGATACTTCTGAAAAGTTTCACACTGTGTAAAAAGTCCATTTGTGCCCATACACTAGCTGATGTGTAATCTCAGCCCCATTTTGCATTTTTAATATAGGCAAAGTACGCATTAAAACAAATACATTTGTAACATAAAAGTATTTATTATTTATCCTATTGGCTGAGTTGATATTTCAATATTAAAGGCAAATATAACTTTATTTTACTGGAAAGAACTTGATAGAAACAGGGTAAAGTCATCAGGGATAAAGGCAAGGTAAATTGAAGAATGGAAAAGGATGAAAAAGATGCATATAAAACTAGAGACATTTAGGACAAGGTTATACACTAAAATGCTTCATGCAGTCAGAGAGATATTGTTGCAAGTGTGTCATGCCTGCAGGGCACAAGGTCCAGGGCTTGCAGCCTCTGAGTGCTGGCGACTGTGGCTAACTGGCTCAAGCCCAGCCTGAAGAGGGCAGGCTCCATCAGCTTCTGCTCATGGCCATGCTAGAACTATTGACTTTACACAAGAAATTATAAATTTCTATATAATGTGAATTTTCTAGATTTTTTTTATCTCATTGTGGGTTTTTTTCTTTTTTTTTTCTTTCAGCATATTATGGGGGTACAAATGTTTATGTTATGTATGTTGCCTTCCCCCCTTCCTCCTCAGAGTCAGAGCTTCAAGCGTGTCCATCTCCCAGATGGTGTGCATCTCATTATACACTCATTATACATGTATATATACCCATCTCCTCCTCCCCCCTCCCATCTGCCTGATGCCCTATAAATTATATTCTTATATGTCCACTTAGGTGTTGATCAGTTAATATCAATTTGCTGGTGAGTACATGTGGTGCTTATTTTTCCATTCTTGGGATACTTCACTTAGTAGGATGGGTTCCAGCTCTATCCAGGAAAATACAAGAGGTGCTATATCACCATTGTTTCTTATAGCTGAATAGTACTCCATGGTATACATATATCACATTTTATTAATCCACTCATGTATTGATGGGTACTTGGGTTGTTTCCACAACTTTGCAATTGTGAATTGTGCTGCTATAAACATTCGAGTGCAGATGTCTTTTTCATAGTGTCTTTTGTTCTTTTGGGTAGATGCCCAATAATGGGATTGCTGGATCAAATGGTAGATCTACTTGTATCTTTTTAAGGTATCTCCATATTGCTTTCCACAGAGGTTGCACTAGTTTGCAGTCCCAGAATTTTCTAGATTTTAAATGTTATTTCCATTTGTTTAAGCTATGCAGGCCAAAAAACACAGCTTTGAATAAGATCTTGCCTACCAGTTTGCAAGATGTAGGCCCACAAACAACAGAACAAATGAGGATAAAATTGAATTATAAGTTGAGTATTTGCAAACAACGCAGTGATTTTTAGATGAAGGGAATTCTTATTGTAATGGCTAATAAGCAAGGTATTGTAGTTAGTATTATCTATCATTTGGTTATTTGACAGTCTTTTTAACTTTTCATTTTTAGAGGAATATATAGCAATTAGAATATGTACAGGAAAAATCACTTAAAATAGCACAGCTAGAAAGGTAAGAGAAGATTACTCAAATCCTCATCAAGAGATTAACAGTTGTTTATCCAATTTCCTATGAAAATTAAGGGTGGTTCCCTAGTGCCTCACCTTTGGGCTACTGCATTTCCTGCTTTCTTTGCAAATTTCCTTCTCTCTAGTCTTTGCCTGATTAATTCTACCTGTATAACATTTCCAGAAAACCTTCCCTGCATTCCTAAAACTCAATTAGTCACTCCTACTATGCTTTTTCATGGCATTTAGTGCATATTCCTATCATAGCACATCACCCTTTATGGCTTTTATATTTCTCTTCCTCCTCAGGATCATGCACTCCTTGAAGACTATGTCTTATTGATTTTTTAATCCTGGGGCTTAGCCTTAATGATGACACATAGTAGACACATAATAAATATTAATGAATATATAAATGAACCAATGAATAAATTGATCAATGGACAAATGACTCCCTCATCTGACATAGCTATACACAGGCTACTGCTATTTTTTTTTATTTCTCATTAATTTACATCTACTTGGGAACCATAGCTGTCCTTGCAAACATTTATCATGTGTTTATAAAAACTATACTTGCAGATGTGATAGGAAAATTAAGGTTGTTAGCATTTATTGATTATCAACTATGTGCCATATTCTCACATTAATTCCAAAATTGGGCATTATTCTTTTCATGTCACAAATAAAGAAAAAGAGTAACAGGGATTGAGTAACTTGCCTAAGATTACATATGGATGAAGTCAAGAAGCCACATTCTAAACAAGATTCTTTTTGGCTCCAGAGTTCCTGGTCTTCCCCTAATACCAGTACTGCTTTGCCATAAGCTCTGAGAGAAAAGACAGCTTTATTGATAGAGTGGCACTGACTTCTAAAAGATGTTTGCAAGAGTAATTCTTTCCTAAAGAGCTATAACTGTGTGTGTAAGATGGATATATGTGTTCTGTTACAAAGAGGCTATTATTTAAATCTCATTTAAAATGGGCTAGAATGTCTTTGTTTTTAGAAATTTATGAATTCTATTTGAAACATTTTCATGATCTCTATTACTATGTAACATTTTCCATTACAAGGAAAAGTGCACAATAGGATAACTTTTCTGGTTCTACACGTCTCTACATCTAATCTCTTGGTAAATTGAACATAGGTGAGATGTGGACAAATTTGCATAGGAGTTCCAAGAGCCTACTGAGAGAAAAGTTATTGATAAAACTCCTCTCCCTTAAAGTTGAACATCTTTACAATGTCTTTGATAAATTGAGATGATATTTAATGTGTTTAACTGGCAGAAGAGTAGGCCAATCAGTTGTTTCTTTCCCCCTTTCTATACCTCATGGCAATAAACAATTAAGATAGGATAAAATTGGTTCAAACTTAAGGCCAAAAAAAGAAAATTATATTTGCCATCTTGCTCAAAGGAATACCAAGGAATTAAAGATAGGTTCTATTGTTAATTTTTTTAAATGCAACTTGCCTTTAGAATAGGTTAGTTGGGCTCTCTAAGGAATAGAATGTGTAGGAAACAATGAGTTCACTCAGATATACTGAACATTATCAATCTAGTTTTAAGAAGCTTAGTTGACATGCTTCAATTTAGATTGTCATTAGATTTTAACAAATGCTCTAATTCTCTTATTTGCTTAGATAATACTTACTAATATTAAAATAGTCAGTTCACATTTTACCTGCATCAGGTTCCAAAGAGAAAAACAGATACAAATTACTCTAAGTATTCAAAACACAAGAAATTAGCACAGGAAATTGACTTTGCATATGAAGGAAGAGTCTAAGAATCCATCTAGGACAGAATGGGTCAACACTGAGCATAGAGAAAGCAGGAAACTGTCCCTAAGCTTGGGAGACAAAAGGAAGAGATGTCATTACTGAGATCAACTGGAGGAAGCCCGAATCCTGGTGGAGCTTGCATGGTGTGAATTGGATCACAAAAATAACTTGCCTCTTTGCTTCCCATTAGTGCCAACCACTGTCCATAGTCTCTGGGAGACCAGCTAACTCAAGGAGTTGTGAAACAGAGCCCGCTAAGGTTAATCCTCCTGAGGTACAGAACAGAGCAGGATAAGAGTGAGGAGTAGAACGAAGAAAAAAAAAAGCCCTTCTCTAACCCTAAACACTAGTTCCAACTTCTCTACTCCCACCCATTGTAGATGTCATTCTTAAGCTCCTATGAAATATAGTTACATCTCTTTGCACTGTGGTTGTCTCTTTACTTGTGTGGGAGATGATGACGTGTATGAGATCAGGGACTGTGAATATTTCATGACTGAATAAATAAATAAATGAATTCCCCATAGTACCCCCTTACCTGCTAATAGATACTGCCACTCTATTTTCAGTCTCATGTTGTTCATTGTTTTTGAAAAATTCAAGCCCTTGAACACTGAGGCTTGCCAATGTAATAAAACCTAGAGAATTGTAGGGCTTAACCCTTGGATATTATAGCCAAATCTCACATGAGATATTAGCCGCTCCTTTCCATACTGTCATTCTATAAATATTCAGCAATGCCTCAAGGTGTTTCAAAATAGGCAATACAAATTGTAGGAGTCCTAAAATATTTACTAAATAATGAATAAGTTTCATCATTTATGCAAATTTTTAAAAAATGCCCAAGGAAGTATGAAATACTTCCTTTGTATTAGAGAACTGATAAGCATAGATTTTCATGGTAATCTTTCATATTATCTTATTGCAAAATCACGTGATCTTTTGTAAAATAGTTTCCTTCTTTTAGATTAAAAAAAACCAGGAAATCACATCACAGAATACAGTTATTTCTCCAAATTATAGCAGGCAGTTATTACTTTCTTTTAAAAAAATCTTGATATTTTTATTTGGTTTATGTAAAACTGATAAACATAGAAAGAGCTCACATTTTGAGAAAAATGAGATTTCCTGTTCAAGAACATGAAACCATCTTCCCACTTCAAAGTTTTCTTATAAGATCCCTCAGTAAAGACACTGGATTTTATATAGGCGTACATTGAGATAATATGGATATTGGATTGTATCTTAGGAATATTTAGCACAGAACTTGCTATATTATGGGAATTATTTTTCTCATTATGCACTTTTCTATAATGTATATAACATGTTTTTGAAAGTGTACATTAAAAGTAAAATACTGTACATATTTAATTTTGTTAGTTAAATCACTTTAAAATTATCAATAAAGTGCTTATGAGGGGAATTATGAGTGGATTGGAAACCAGCTAAAATTTTGTTTTTGTTTTATTGCCCATAAAAATAGCCTGGGCATCCAAACTTTCCAAGGTTTCCACATCCCAGGTGCTGTGGAGCCTGTGGAAGGAAGAAAGCGGAGCACCCTTGGTGATGGAAACGCTCAGGTCCTGGGCTTGGGTAGGGGCATTCTTCCACATCTACCCCACTCCTAAGTTCCCCAGCTCACAGAGCTCCTGTTACCTGTTGTGAACAAAAATTCTCTGAAAAAGCATCTGGAGGAAAGAGACTTTATAACAGTGAATAGCTTGAAAACTGGGAACAGGCTGTCTCTGGTGTAAAACCAAAGTGCCTTGCAGAGAACAAAGAAAAGATTCTGGGTAATCTAGCAAAAGTTCCTGTCCAGGTCCTTAATCAGGTCCCTTTATGCAACAACCTAAATGACTCTCTATAATATGATGGATAAATTAACTGCTGTATATTCATACAGTGAAATACAATGAATAAAAAATAAATAAAGGAACATGGCTGAACATAAAGAATTCTCGGAAACAATATTGAGCAAATGTTTTTAAAAAGTAGGTTGCAAAATAATATCAAAGAATTATAACTTTAGGTAAGTTTAAAAACTTGCAAAGAATATTATATATTGTTTAAGAATATGCCCCTATTTAAGAAGAGACACATATGTATAAGATATATATGTATATGTGTATATGTAATATATATGATTATATATGTATTTACATGAAATTCATGGAAAAAGTAATCACCAAATGTAGGATATTGGTAATTTGGTGGTATGAAGGAGAATGCTGTTGCAGGGCTTACATATCAATTTTAACTGCATTACTAACATTTCATTTCTGAACTAGGTGGTGGCTTCACTGATCATCGTATTATTCTTTATGTGTCTTTTTGTGCCTTAAATACTTCAGATATATTCAAAAAGTCAAGCTAAACCATATTTTTTCCATGACTCTCTGACATAGGATTCTCTAGTTACACCTGTAGTCTCAAGCAAATCTCTCTCCACAGTTTCTTTGGGTTCCAATCCCCAGTGCATTTATTCCCCTATGCCACACTCAAATAGGACATCCCTCCTTTCCGCTTTTCTTCTCCTCAGAGGAAGTTCATCAGTACTATGACATTTTCTAAGGAGGTATAAATAACATGCCATTCACATAGACAATGGCCCTGGCCAAAAAGGTTCATTTTTTCCCCTGAATATTAGTATGGCACCCGATCACTTAACAGCAAATAACTTTCTCTCTTCAGAATTGCAGAACAGTTATTAAGGAATGAACCTTAGTTCCCTAGTTCCCAAGTCTATCACCCTACAAGACACCATGACCTCTGATGCTTCATATCCTCTAATCCTCAAAATATCAGCACTTCACGTGAGGTTTTGCACTTGCCCCTTCTTTCAGTTTAAAACAGAATGACCAACGTGTACAACATTTTTAAATGTGGTAGCTCCATGTTCTTCTTAGACTGTAAGTGTCTATCGTCACATTTCCCCCAACACTGTCTCTGAACTCATACCTAAAGCTTGCTATTTCCCTCCCATGGAATAAAAAACCATTTCATACAGCATGACCCTGGCCTATCTTTGTTATTTCCAGCATGCCCAGATTTTTTCCATTCCGACATGTTTGCAATTCTGAGAGACAGTTTATACTGACATGGAGATTTATTGCTGGAAGCTCCCCAGTGGAGTCGGTGGCAAGAGATAAAATTTGGTCACAATTCACATGTGTTTGAAATGAGCATTCCAAGAGAAAATGATTAATTTCTGTTTAAAACCCAAAGGATAAAATACCATATCCATAAGCATTACTACTTCTACATTCATTGTCTCTTCTTTGTTCATTGCTTCTTATGATGATTTTTCCTCACTTTTGTTGCTTTTTTTCCTGAGCAACAAACAACCAAGTTATTGTTATTCAGGAGAAAAGCCTTATAAATATGTAAAAGGATTTTATTCTCTCACTAATGCCTTCAGAAAATAATGAAATAGAGTTGAAAAGGTAATGACATATCATAAAAAGCTAGCACCAAAAAGTACCTTAATAACCACCTAGTTCAATATCCTCATTTTGTAAATGTGGAAACTGAAGCCTAGAAATTTTAAGTGCCTTCTCCTAAGTCATTTTACCCCTGTAGAAGGTTGAGGTGGCCTAGGGGTCTAGAACCAGTTCTGAGGGTGAGGAATCTCCACACTTGTAGAAGGATGCCAGAAGCTTCACTACCAGAGTTTCATGCATTTAGCTCAGAAGTCTGACCAATACTTGCCCTTCTTTTCCTTCTCTCCAAAAACTTAATTAACATTTTAAATCTCTGTCCACTATACCATGCCACAAAGGAGCAAGAGATAAAGAAAGAAAACAATTTCTGTAATAAATTATTTCAACCATCAGAATATCAAATGGAACAGACCTATAAATGTCACATTGCCTAAATATTTTAACTATATTAAAAAATACACGTATATATTCTTGCCCTATATGGGCAAGTAACGTACAAGGGTCAATTAGGAGGATACGTGGCAAGGTTTTCATTTATGTATTAACTAACAGGTAATACATGTCTATGCCTTTAATCTCCCTATCAAAAGATATTTTCTGAGTCTAATAACATGGAGCATCCCTAAACAGTAAACTGGCAAAACCATTAAGACAAAAATTTAAAAGTAAAAATATAAGTGCCAAGACATTTCCATTCAATTCTGCACCCCTAACTTCTAGACACAGTCTCCTTGCTGCGAAGACAAAGATGAATGAGATCTGGTTCTTGTCACAGAGCATCTCATATCCTAATGGACTATTATTATAATGCAAGCAAACCCTATCTGTGAACAAAACTGAGAAAGAAGAATTTGGAATGTCTACAAAAGAAGCCGGTAGCCTGTGAATAGAGAGAACTTTTCTTTAAAGTTCTGAAGAGTTTTAGAGTCAAAGAATTTCAGACTTAGAAAGGATCTTAAATGGTCATTTTTTATTTTTCCACTTTAATCCTCTATCTAGTATATCTTCACTGAGTGGCTCTTCAGATTCTGCTTAACCAACTCCACTTATTGATGCTATATTCCATTTTGGAATCCCTTTCCTCATTCAATTCTCTCTTAATGTAAACTAAATTACCCTATACCATAACAGTCTGTGGGTTCAAATAGGGTCCCATCAAAAGTATTAATAATACCCATATTTTACTAGCTTCTGCCCCACACTGGCTCACATAGGAACCTGATGCTTTACAGAATCCTTCCCCCAAGTCCTTGTATTTTGGTTATCCCAGGAAATGTCTCACAAGTGCTGATCAACAGGTTAGATCAACTGCCAGTACTGTCATGCAGAACCTAACCCTTCTGCTAGATGTGGTGGTCTCACACTGGGAACTTGCCATCTTCCACCCTGCTCACCGAGATGGCAGGAGCTGTGGCAACCCTGAGCTGTGCAGTAGTTGTGAAGCAACCAGAGAGATTTTCTTCCTCCTATTTTTGTGGTGTACTGTGTTGCTGCTTGCGTGTAACATGCTACCACTCCCCTCCCCTATGGCTTCCAGGGTTTTTAATTTACTGCCCAGTCTCCTTTCCATTCACAGGACAGATGTGAATCCAAAAGGAGCTAAGTGCCAAGATTAGTGCACATGACAGATACATCACTGCACTCAGAGGCTTCACTGCTAGAAGCTCCTGAGTTCTCCCTGCACATGGACTTCTGGGAGAACACCCCACCAATGGATCAGTCATGTCTAGATCCCAGGAACAGGCACAGCTTAGACTCAAGAGAGAATCTGGGATACATGTAAATTGGATGTGCATCTACATCTATCCCCTACAACTAGCACAGTGCCTCACACAGAGAAACATGATATAATAATAATAAACATGTACTGAATATTACAGCCTTATAGGTACTATTTTATTTCATGTTCACAGAAATTCTATGAGGTAAATACTATTTAGAGACATACACCATGATTTTTTAATGCAGTCTTTCCCTGTTATCCATAGGGCAGATGTTCCAGGAACCCAAATGAATGCCTGAAACTATGGATAGTACTGAACCCTAAATATTCTGTTTTTTCCTATACATAGATATCTATGTTAAAGTTTATTTTATACATTAGGCACAGTAAGAGATTAACAACAATAACTAATATTACAATAGAACAATTATAACAATATACTATAATAAAAGTTATGTGACATATTTAGTTCTTTTTTAATGATTTCTCTTTATTGAACTTATTTTGTTCATGTATTGCTTTCCTGATATTGTTGAGTTGTTTCTTTGTGTTCTCTTATAGCTCATGAAACTGCCTTAAACCTATTATTTTTAATCTTTCTCAGGCAAATTCATAGATCTCCATTTCTTTGGGGCTAGTTATGAGACTATTATTGTATTTCTTTGGTAGTGTCATGTTTCCTGTATTTTTCATAGTCCTTGAAATCTTGCATTGCTGTTTTGCATTTTAAAAAGCACTCAACTCCTTGTCTTTACTTGGATTTGGGAGAGAAATCCCTTCACTAGTCAGCTCTGCTAGGTATTCTGAGGCTCTCTCAGACATTTTCTATAGATGTGCCCTCTGCATATCTCTTATTTCATCTTGGAGAAGAGGAGTCTAAGAGTATATGCTTTCTTTCAATCCTGCAAAGCCAGACCAGGCGCTGAGTGCTATCTGCTTGTTTTCTCTAAAGCAGTGCTTTGAAATACTCATTTGTATGCTTTCTCCGTATTCTGCAGACTTGCACCAGGTGTCTGTGTGAGACACTTGCACTCACTTTGCATGGGAGCATTCTCAGGGAGTCAGCCAGGGGGCGGGTAAATTGCAAGATGTATTTGAGGTGCTCTTGGGCTAGTTGGGGGTCCACAGGTAAGGCACCCCAAATGGCTCATGGATGAACTTCTTAGTGTAGTGCACTGGAGCAGTTATAATAGGAGGGTCTGCAGCCTCTCTCCTGCTTCCAACCTCTCCCAACCTCTTAACTGTGCTAATCACCTCAGTAATCTGGGTCAGGCAAGAAAGAACTGGACTTCTTGGGTAGCACTGCACACAGCTAGGGCACTGGGAATTCATTCACTATACTCTCACTTTCCTTTATGGGAGATATCATGGGCTGAGGAGATCTTTCTTGGCACAGATATGTGTCACCTTAGGGAAGGAGTGATACAGGTAAAGTGAAACTGTTCTTATCCTCTTCAATGTATGCATGTTCAGATTTTTTACTCCAATAATGAGCTGAAACTTCTCTGCTAGATGATCAGATTCCCACAAAGACACTCTCATACATGGGTAGTTGTAAAATTGATGCTTCTGTGGGGGGATGACATTGGAAAGCTCCTTTTCTGCCATCTTGCAGATGTCCTAAAAAAATTTCTTAAGAAGATATTCTAGGCCTGACCTGGTGGCACATACATGTAATCTTAGCACTTTGGAAGGCCAAGGCAGGAAGATCTCTTGAAGCGAGAAGTTAGGGACCAGCCTGGGCAACATAGTGAGACCCCATCTCTACAGAAAACAGAAAAATTAGCTAGGCATGAAGGCACACACCTATAGACCCAGCTACCTGGGAGGCTGAGGCAAGAGGATTGCTTGAGCCTAGGAGTTTGTGGTTGCAGTGATCTGTGATCATGCCACTGAATGCTTATGCCAGGCAGTGGAATGAGACCCTATTGCAAAAAAGAAAAAAAAGGAATATATTCTAGATACACTCAAGAGCAAAACATTCATAGCATAAAAAGAAGTAGCAGTAAATACTGCAATCATTTAAGTAAAGGAGGTAAGACAGTATAGTTACTATAACTATAATTAAAAACTTCAATCCACAATAATTAAACATTAACATTTCACAATATTTATGGAAGTTTATAATTCTAGCTTAAATTTATAAAATAATTATAATCATATATGAGGGAAAAGAGTAAAAAACTCTAAACTCCATATCTTATAAAGTCAGAAGTCATATATTTTCTTTCCTTCTTTAATTTTTTAAAGAAATATTTGATTTGATTTCAAAAATTTAAAGATAAGCACTCACAGAATTTTCAATGCCCACTGGAAGATACAAACAAAGGAAATATCAATCACATAGTGAATGTCAGACCACAAGGAAAACAGCAAAAATGTTTATAAAACAAAGTACTTTATTGCAGAAAAAACAATCTTCAACAATAACAATGAATTTAAGTGATTTAACCTCTTTTGTTAAAGGAGAAAGCAATTGTTTCATAAGCAAATTCAACTGTAAGCTGCTTACAAGGGATATCTACAAGCCAGAATGGTACAAAAAGTTGATAGTTTTAATATTGTATAATAATGTTTTAATAGGCAACGCAAATATTAATAGATACCAGACATGACTATATTAAAATCAAACAAATAGAATTAATGGCAAAACAAAAAGACAAAAAGGGTCATAATATTTTGATAAAAGATGTAATTCACAATGAAGACAAAATAGTGATATATACAAGAATAGATCAAAAAAGCTGTAGTGATATAAATTACTACTGCTATATATGAGTTCAGGTCAAATGTGATTACAAAATTTACTGATATAGAGGATTTGATTAGTATAATACTAATAGATTAAGGAGTATAAAATATCACATTCCACAAACAAATAAAATTTTGGCGTGGATGCAGAGAGACAGGAACACTCATACACTGCTGGTGGGACTGCAAACTAGTACAACCTCTGTGGAAAGTAATATGGAGATACCTCAAAGAGGTACAAGTAAAACAACCCCATTTGATCCAGCAATCCCATTACTGGGCATCTACCCAAAGAAACAAGAGACATTCTATAAAAAAGACATCTGTACTAGAATGTTTATAGCAGCATAATTCACAATTGCAAACATGTGGAAACAAACCAAGTGCCCATCAATACATGAGTGGATTAATAAAATGTGGTATATGTATACCATGGAGTTCTACTCAGCCACAAAAAAACAATGGTGATATTGCACCTCTTGTATTATCCTGCATAGAGCAGGAATCCATTCTACTAAGTGAAGTATCACAAGAATGGAAAAACAAGCACCACGTGTACTCACCAGCAAATTGGTATTAACTGATCAACACTTATGTGCACATATAGTAGTAACATTCATTGGCTATTGGGCAGATGGGAGTGGGGAGGAGGGAATGCGTATATTCACACCTAATAGGTGCAGTGTGCACCATCTGGGGGATGGACACTCTTGAAGCTCTGATTTGGGTGTGGCAAAGGCAATGTATGTAACCTTAACATTTGTACCCCTGTAATATGCTGAAATAAAAAATATATATATATACCATATTTGTATACATTCATAAAACATACTGAAAATTCTCAACAAATTCCAAATAATACAAGTGTTTAAATAACATTTGGTCATTATACTGATATATCCAAATTTAGAAGCAAAATCATAAACATAAACATACTATTATTTTTATGTGTAATTAAAATTTTTTCATACAACTAGGACAATGGACAAGAAAAGGAAAAATATAAATGCATTTTAAATTCAATAAATATAAGAATGCTGATATCAAGATATATAGGATGTAGCCAAACTATCTTCAAAAATAATTTTGTAGATTTATGAGATCATAATGTATTTTTTTAAAAGGGGGATTAAACATTAACTAAAAAGTTTAAAGTTTAAAAAAAATTTTGCTTTAATAGAAAATAAATAAATATTAACCCCAAAGTCAATTACTTAGAAAGTAGAAAAAAGGAAATAAAAATAGAATTAATTAATGAGTCTAAGAACTGATTCTTGGGGGAAGGCAAATAAAATGAACTGAAATACACAAAGTTTCTTCAGATTCTAAAGAAGAAATTCAAAACAACACCATAAATAATGATATTGGAAATCAGAAAGTGGACATAATAAAAACTGAATTCATGGTAAGCTTTTTAATTCTCAGGGCTTTGTCTTACTCATTTTATTAATTCCTAACCTAGCACATCCATAGCCTAACACCTCATAGGTGTAGCTGGCTCTTTTATTGATAGAATGAATAAAAATGGGAGATATTAAAAAATTGTAAGACGACACTTTGCACAACTGTGTACTCATTAACTATAAGAAAAAGTTTGGGTTTCAAAGAGTTTTATGCTGAGTTTTTCAATTTTTTTAAGGGTTCAATGCTTTTTATTTATGCTAGGACATAGAAAATATGGAAAAGTTGTTAGTTATTTTATAGAAGTGGAAACCACAAATAAAATCTGACAAAAACAGAAAAGAAAGAAAACAAATTGTCTCATACATGCACAAACACCAAAATAAGCAAAAGAAAAAGAGAAAAAAAATCTCATTTATGTATGATGGAAAAACACTAATAATGTGCTAACAAACTGAATTAAAATATTAAAAAGATAGTTCACCGGTAAGATATTTTCCAGGGATGAAATCCGATATCATAATATGAGGCTGTTTAGTCTGTGATTATGAGTATGACCTTAGGATCCAGGGAGCTAGATTTAATTCCCTGTTCTTTCACTTAGTAGCTGTCTGACTTTAAGCAAATGACTTCACCTCTTTGTGCCTCAGTTTCTTCATTTGTAAAATGGGGATAATAATAGTAATGATCTTAAAGACTCAGTTGTAAAAATTAAATGATATGTAAAATGCTGATCATGGTGCCTAGTATATATCAGTGCTATTATTATGGTTACTATTATTTATCACTATAATTATTACTTTACTTCATAATCTCAGGAGCCATCACTGTTAGATTTTTTTACTCCAGGGTAGTAATGTGTACAATTGCTGCAATGCATTCTGTATATTGTTTGGATTAGCAACATATGTAAAGAAAATCAAAAGGGAAGAGAAATCAGATGTATTATTTAAGTGAAAATATATCCAATTCCAGTATTCTCCTTTTACAGGACCAGGAAAGTCACACTTTTCTTTGCATAGGTGTGACTCATTCATGGCCAATGGTGTGTGCGTCTAGTCTGGGAAAATCTAAAGCTCTAGGGTACATCCATGTCTTTGGCCCTATGACACACTGCATCATGATGTACCTATACCTGGAGTGGGGAGATTTTGTAAATTAATACCTGTGACTACTCCATGGTAAAGCTAAAAATAAAGTGGTGGGTGAGCTATCTTCCAAAATCTAGTGATAATTTTGGAGATGGCATCATTGCTATAAATTTAAACGGGAATTGTGTTTATTAAAGGAACATGGCAAGTAGGCATACGAGATAAACTAGTAAATGTCTTACTTTGGGCCACCAGGCACAGTGAAGAACTATGGTTGGCTCTTTTAAGTCCTACATGGGCATCAAAGCCTGTACTTGCTCTTTATTGTATAGAATAAATTTGCTGCACTCCTTACTTTGAAATATGAAATGAGGATCAAATTATGCTCTCAATTATGCAAACAGCTGTGCAAATGAAAAGATTATCTTATTCTGGTAACTTCCCAAACCTACCAAAGAAGAAGTAACCTTTAAATCCTGTGAAGTGATTTGTAATCTGATAGAGTTAGAAAAAAAAATCTCAGACTTTGATTCATTACCACTGTGCTCACCACTATATCACTGGCCTGTGGCACCATAATTTCATTGCCACTTAAAACTATACTGCAGCCACAGAAAAGCTGAAGCTGAGGCACTGGAGATAAAAAAAAAAAAAAATGAACAGGAAGTGGAGAAATACCACCTCATAAATTTCACCCAACCACATTTAACAGCCACCTGGAGTTTACACCAACCGTTGCATTTCCTATGATGAATATGCCTCTATCACAATGTTGAGGCCACTGAATTTCTCATGGACTAAAACTAGGTTTAATGTGATTACCCCTTATCTGGGAGTTTTAGGAACTACTCCATTCATAGTCAATAATATTGTCTTAAATAAATAAGATTTATCTGAATGTTAGATCCACATTATTAGCATCTTGAGAAGAAAGCTTATTATAGCTTTTGCTCACACTTCAGAAGCTGATGTGGATGATCATAAAATTTATCCTCCAAGTAGAAGACGTTTGAGAGTGAAAGGAAGCATAAAAAATCATTACATTTACATAATTTTTGGAAATTTTTTCTTATTGGAAAATATTGTTTGAACTCTTATATACTTGTATCATGCATTTATAAAACAAATCTATTCAAAAATTACTTTCAAAATCAAAGTTGTTTCTTAAAGATAAAAATATCATATGTGTATGTTAAAACAGATTGAAAGATTATATTGATTGTATAAACTATTAGAAACTAATATAAACAGAAGGAATATTATTAGTACATATTCATGTACTTTAATCATCTCCTAAGTTAAATCTATCTCTAATGTGTTTTTTTAAATATAATCTTATTATTTTTATTTTTTCTATAAAATTTTCTGCAATATTTTAGAATTAAAATTTGTGTTTAAAAATTTGAAATCACTGATAAGTTACTCACTAGAGAGACACTTTTTTGTAAAAGAAGAAAGAAAATATTCTCTCTAGATATGCTGAGGGAGTTGCTTATCTCCAAATAAATTCTACTAAATAAGATATATTATTAATTTTAATTTATTTTATAGAAAAATGCATATGTATTTCATCCCAAATAGTTTCACAGGCCATGACTCTTTTGCCTCTGTTTAGAGTAGCTTCCTTCAGCAGATATTATTATAAGATAACATTTGTCAAATAAGTTGTCTCTATTTATGATTTCCTTGAAAGTTTTACCAAATTCAGATGCTGGAAAATTGTAGGCTTTCTCAGTTTTGTTCCATTATGATACGGAATATAAATGTATCCAATTAAAAATAGAACTATCAACAAATTCTTCCCACAAGTCAGATGTTCCAAAATTATGTGATTTCAAAACTAAATGCTATCCCCTCTCTATGATCTCATTCTGCAGTTTGTTCAGCTTTTTCTTGCTTTTGAAAAATATCTTCCTGTTTACAAGATACTGTTTTCAATAATTTTAATTTGCTAAAAGCTTCAACCAGAAGTTGATATTTTTCTTGCCACAACAGTTGTTGAAAACTTTGTTCAAAAATTTTTGGCTGACTTTAAATGAAATGAAACCAAAATTTAGAGAATTCATTTACCAAAACATGAATGTCATTGTAGGACATGAAGGTTAATTTATAGAGTAGTTATTCAAAAGATCAAACATTCCTAAAAATCTTACTGATGAGAGGATACAAAGAGAGAATGTATACTGACATGCTGATTTTTTATTCAATATTAGCTTTACCACAAAAGTTTAATTATTCCAATTGTATAGATAAAAAATATTAATAATTTATGACAACTGGAGCTTCTATTTCAATTGGTAGAATATTATAGCTTGTTTGGATAAATTTATGAATTATGAGTATACCACAATCAATTGCAAATACATTTCTCCTCCACAGGTTTCTTAATTTAGTGAGAATGTTGTTACCATAATGATGTGCTGCACCAAAACATCTTTCATATTATCGCAAAAAAACAAATACTTTAACTTTAGTGTTGTACTTTAAAAATTCACAATGATCTCAAGACATTTCACCTGTGAGAGAATGAATTCTAAAATCCTTACTTTAATTCCAGCAATAACGTGAGGGGGGGAAAAAGGGATCATTTGTGGAATTCACTGATCTTCAATTTAAAGCATTTGCTGATACAAAGTTGACATCCTTTGAGCTTAGATGCTGGCATGGATGCAGAGAGAAAGGAACACTTATACACTGTTGGTGGGCCTGCAAATTAGTATAACTGCTATGGAAAACAGTATGGAGATTTCTCAAAGAACTAAAAATAGGCATGCCATTTGATCCAGCAATCCCACTACTGAGTATCTACCCAAAGGGAAAGGAGTCTTTCTATCAAGAAGATGCCTGCACTCGAATGATTATTGCAGCACAATTCACAATCACATAAATGTGGAATCAATGCAAGTGCCCATCAATTCATGAGTGGATTAATAAAATGTGACATATATATGTATATATACACCACAGAGTACTACTCAGCCATAAAAAGGATGAATTAATGCCTTTTGCAACAATTTGTATGGAACTAGAGACCATTACCTGAGGTGAAGTATCTCAAGAATGGAAAAACAAATACCACATGTACTCATTATTAACTTGGAACTAACTGATTAGCACACATGTGCACAGAAGGAAGTAAAACTCAGTGGAAATCAAGCCGGGGGCATGGGAGGAGGGGAGAGACAAAAACCTACCTAATGGGTATGATGAACACTATTTTGGTGCTGGACACACCTATAGCCATGACTCAAGAATTACAAAAGTGATCTATGCAACCAAAAAATTTCTATTTTAATATTTTGAAGTTAAAATAAAAACGCAGCACACCATCCCTTCTGCCACCATTGGCTTCAAGAATTTTCCCAACACTCAATCCAAAAGCAGCCAACATGGCAGAGTGCCATGTGCAGCATCTCTGTGCCATTTCGAGAAGAGCACCCTTCTCAGGATTGACAGGGTAGGCCATTGCTAGAACCAGGCTTTCTCACTCAGCCTCTCCTCTTGGTGCCATTCAACAGCTTTGAGAGCAGCCAAAGCCACAGGAATGTCAGGGTGATTATTGGTCAATGTCAAACTTACTTTGGAGCAGAGGCCCTTTAAGTTCAGGAGACAGATTTACCTTTCTTATGGGCTTAATAGAATTAAGCAAATCAGCACTTCCTGCTGAAGGCGGGCTGCACAGCCACCAAGCTAGCAGTATCATTAAGCAAGCACATGTGTTTAAAATAAAATTGTTTCTAACAGTGAGTCTCAAATACCTGCTATTCTGGCTTACTTTTTGACTTTTAAGATTGCTGTCAAGCTGTGATAACTTTAACCTTGTTCTTTGAAACACTCTCCTTACCTCTCTCTTCCTCTACTCATCTATCAAATTGAATTTCTTCTAATGAAAAGAGAAATAGAATATACTCAAAATATACTTAAGGGTTAAGCTGGTGTCATTTTTTTTTTCTTTCTCATAAGACATTTGCACTTTATTTCAACCAGTGGTCTCATTATTCTTCCTGTTTCTAAACAAGAAACACTGGTCTCTTCACTGGTCTCAGGTCACGTAAGTCTCCAGTCTCTAGGTTTTGCCACTTTCTTTTAAGAACTGACTCTTGAATTTTCCACTTACTCTTTATTCCCATGCTAGCTCTCCGATCTGAGCCTTAATAACTTCTTTTCTGTGAGAATAAACCCAAATTTTTACCTTTACCAAGCAGGTTAAGCCAGAATGGTTCAGTGTCTCTATCCCTGCTCTGTTATCTAGAAGGTAACCTTGGGAAGATTATTTAACCTCTCTCTGCTTCAGTTTTTCATCTGTAAAGTGGGGTTAATAATAATAGTACCTGCTCTCATAGAGAAATGCTGTGAGGATTAAATGAGTTATTAGTAAAGCACTTAGAGAGGTGCCTGGCTGTTGTTATTTCAGTGCCTACTTCTCCAATTAGGGAATCAGGTCCGGCAGAGACATCTATAATTATAACTATTTAATAATAGTCCATGTAGGGAAGATTTGCAAAGTGCTTAAGGCAACTTTCTTTTCTTAACAAGGCCAGGGTTGCTTGATATGGAATCAGAGTAATGTTTCTAAAAGAAATATAAATTCCTCATGTGGAAGAGATGATTGTCTTCAGAAGGAAATCTATCCTCAGGGTTTGGGGGTATATGTCTGATTTTGGATACTTCAGAATCCAAATCTAGAATGTAAACATTGCACAAAAATCAAAACTTTTTCTTCGTAATTCATTCAAGTTATTTAGCACATAGTGATCAATGTTCTTTTCAGAACACTTCAACCGTAGAAGTTCAAAAATCTTTCTAAAACAGTATTACCAAATACACATCTATCAGTTGTTTTTCTGTTAATGATGTACACACACACATATATAAAAAACAAATTTTATCCTTTATTTTGTGAGACACACATAGCCAAGTGTTAGGTATATAATTAATACACTGCCTTTTTGTTTTTTTCATACATGTCACTGATAGGACGATTGATGAATTCATTGATTGGAGTTATTAAATCATAAAAAATTCTTTAGAAAAGTAACGTGATTATTTTCAAACCAATTTCTTTACTTGTAAATTTAGGATAATTGCAGCAGGTCCCAAGTTAATCTCAGGGTGAGTAATGTAGGTAAAAGTACCTTGTAACATGTTCAAATGTGAGATATCAAATCACAGAGCTGTGGTTTTAAGTTTTGAGTGGTGTGTGTGTGTGTATGTACATGGGAAAGGGAACTAGTGGAAATTCAAACTGCGATTGTTAGCTTATTGCTCTTCACCAACATTCCAAGTTATACCCTGCCATCACCATCCCAGCATCCTCTCTAATGGGTGATAATAAATGTTACAAATTTTTAAGCACCTATAGTTTTCTTGACATTTGGGTTAGGTGCTTTATATATAACATCCCTAGACCCATGCCTTTGGCCCCGTGACTTCCTTCTGAGGCAGGTAGTTAGGCTCACTCTGTTCTTGGGTTTAGTTAGTCTTTACCATTCACATGGCCCCTCCATCTTCACAACAAAGCTGCCCCAAGGGTCCTGACACAGATAGACACAAACACATCCCTGAAGAAACCTCAATCTATTCTTTACTCCATGTTACCAACGACCAAACACAAATTCAAACTGTTGAGATGAGAGGCTGAGGACTAATAATGTTGTGTCCCTGGTCAAACTCAGCCTGACTATGATTGTCCCTGAGCCTGGAGCCTCACCACCCAGACCTTCAGTGTGATCTCCGTAGAGACGTTCCTCAGCTGGGCATTCCTCCATGGAGCCCTCTTCCCACCTACCCACATGAACTCCCGCTTGACCTCCACTTAAACCAGTGCCTGGGTTAATTTATTCTTTCATCTCCCTTCCTTTTTGGGCTCTGGTCCTTCCCCAGCAGTCATCACACCTCTTTCCTCCTCAGGTATCTTATAAATCCCACAGCCTCCTGAGATGGATCACAGCATTTTCATCTCCCACCTGTTTCTTCTACCAGGTCATGAGAAAGGGAAACTGGAACTCTGAGAATGAAAGAGACCAGGGAAGGCACCAGGGTGCATTTCTGCTTTGGTTTGCTGCATGTTTTATATTTATTGTTTTTCTTTGCATATTTGTTTGTCTACTCCTCTTTGTATTAAAAGGGATGAAGGTGTTTCATCTCCTGCCAACAGAACTCATTAGTTCTTCATAGAAGATCCACTTCATCCTGAAAGCATAACTTTTGGATCTTATTAAATAATAAGAAAACTGTTTTCTTCCCAAACATGAACTACATTAAAATCCCTCTTCTATTAACTTCCATTAATGTGGAGAATCACTGTTCTGGAACTGGATTATTTCTTCCCAATTTCTGTTTGTTTGCTTTTTTATTATATGGAGAACAAGAGAGTTCTTTTATGGAAAAAATGTATCTCTAATCCTCACATCAACATTCCAAACTGGGCACTGGGTCTTAGCATATGAAAATTTGCTAAATTTATTAGAATTTCATACCAAATCACTGGCAGAAGTAGAAATGATCTTTGACCCAAAGTTTACTGAATGAAGCTTTTGGGCAGGAAATAGCATCAAAATATACTCAGGAAAATATTTTTAAATATCTGAAATTTTAACAACGTGCAGAAAAATCTATGACCAGTACTACTAATACTATTACTATTACAAGTAACAAACGTCATAGCCATCATGTGGTAGGTATAAGGACTCCTCAAAGTGACACTTGACATCTTTAGCCTAGAGTGATAAAGGAAACCCCTCTCACTCTCCTGGACATGCTCAATCCCTTTACTCTCTCATGGCCCATTGTCTTAACTCCTGGGCTCAAAGGATCCTCATAGCTAGGACTATAAGTGTGAGCCATCTTGCCCAAATTTTTAATTTTTTTTTTTTTGGTTGAGATGGGATCTTGCTATGTTGACCAGGCTGATCTCAAACTCAGCCTGCTAGGTAATCATGGAGAAATATTATTATATAAAATCATTAATAAATGATGCTTAAAACTACAGAGAGCTAATTACTTATATTTCTGCAAGTGGAAAAACTGAACCTGCAAATTTCATTGCTCTAACTAGGCTCTATTGATGTGGCTAGAGATGGAAGCTTGAATTGATACTGATTATAACTTTTATCAAGATAGGGCTTCTACTACAATGCTTTTGCAAATGTGTAACATTTGAGGTAAGCAAATGCCTGTCACTTTTGGTTTGATTCTATCAAGATATTCTCCTATCTTTGGGCTCTGTAAAACAACAAAAAGTTACCAAAATCATTTTAACTCATTTACTTTTTACTATATATACATTCTTCAGTGATTAAAAATGAAGTTAAATAACATACGGTATAAGATCAGGCTATAAGACCATTCTTGGCCTTCACTATGGATAATTTCACCCTATATTTCTTCAATCATAGTGGCTTTTATAAAGGACATCACAATCCCAGGATGTGACAGTTATGTTTAACTTTGTTCTATTTTTGAGCTACTGCTTGGTGATTCTGCTGCTGCCTGAGGAAAAGGTCAGGGCTCTGCAGAAGTAGCAAGAATCTCTCCCGGTGAGATCATGTAGTAGCAGAACCTAGTCTGGCAGAAGCATATCTGGGCCCTAGCCCTGTAATGCCAAAATTTTATATGACCCCAGATGTCTTCCAAATCAAGAAGAGTTGTTGTTTTTTTTTTTTGTTATGCATTACCATCACAAAAATTTTAATGTGTATTGAACAACAGCCTAAAACATCAACAAAGATTTGTGGAAAAGCCAAGTCAGTCTGATCCAACAATCTTCATTTCTTATTTAAATAGAAATTCCTGTCCATTTTGAAGTCACTGCCGAGATTTTTTCTATTTTGAATCCAATACTAGTCTGTTTAAACACAAAATAAATTTAAACATTATTTTCAGGAGTCTTCTCATTGCACAACTCTAGTAGAGTGAGGCAGAAGACATTCAGTAGAAGCATTAAGTTTTTTTTCAATGGTTAGGTTCAAATCAAGTACTTTGAAAGATGTGGTTCTTTGAATCTTGTACTTGTCTGAATTTAAAGATCCAGAAGATAAATAGAGATTGCTGACAAGAGGGGATAAGCATGGAAATCAAGGGTTAGTTATTCCAAAGTGAGAGTGGCCAAAGTAAAAAACAAATCAAAACAAAACACAGATAAAAGAGTCATTTCACCATAGGACGAGGGGAAAACTCTTGATCAGAGAATGGGGTGTATAGGAACAAGCAAATGGATGTTTTAGCAAAAGAATGAGTGCAGATCTCAAATTTTTATGTGAAGGAACTTGTGAAATCATAATTAGTTCCCCATGAAAGAACATGGAGGAGAAAGTTAAGCTCACTTGGAAGACATTTAAATACAATTAGCTGAATCATGGGTTGTAAAAGTGATTATCAACCTGCTTTTGAATCTCTTGCATTCAGTACCCTACAAAATATCTGTGAAAAATCTTACACCAAATTTCAAAAGCACTCTAATCTCAACATATCAATCTATCTTTCTAATTTTTAGAAGTTATAATCTCTAATTGCTACAACATTGGGAGCCATTAGCTGACTTAATCCTAGATCTGAGAAATAGAGCAATGCCTGGCTAGACAGAAGTAGAGTAAGGTAAAGCATCCACCCATATTTCCGGGAACACCAGAGCTCAAGTCCTAGACCACTGACAGATATCCTGGTAGTTACCCCTCTTTTTTGAGATGTTCATGATGATTCATTTCCTCCTCACCCACATCTCTATCCAAATGTTTTTAAACCCTCATACACTGACTTTGTTACAACTTACACTTTTGCTCATCTTATATTGACCTAACAAAATCACCTCTCACTCACAAAATGTCATCTTTGATCAACTGACTGATGAATGATGTTTTTTGAGCTACTATCTAGTAATTCTGATGCTTGTCTAGGAGAAAGGGTCAGGCCTCTACCAAAGCAATAGTGGATAATAGTTGGATGGATCTGGAAGTATTACCAGGCCGTTGATGGAATAAGCATATCTGTGGCTCTTTCCTTCAATGCTAAAAAAAGGTTTTTATTTATTATTTTTTAGAAAATAGCTTTATTAATATACAATAGATAGATACCATAATGTTTATCCATTTAAAATGTATAGTTTATTCAATGATTTTAACATATTAACAGGGTTTTACAGAAAAAGGAATTCAAAGGCTTAGGGTAATTAGAATGTTAGAGTGGATTTGTATTTAGGACCTACTCACCCTCCCTAGAAGAGTTCAGACAACATACCTGTCACCAATAGCTTGAGAAATAAATTTGTGAGGGGACCCCCCAGTATCCTTGAAGAGTTCAGTAATCACTCTTCTCTGTACACCAGACTTTTTAGAATGAGAACCACAGCCACTCAATTGGAAAATCTAAATGCAATGGAGTAATTGAATCCTAGGTTGGCCAAGTGGCAGCACTCAACTGTCAAAGGCAAAGTGAGCATATTTACTGTTATGAACAACAGAGTCAAAGCAGCAATCAAAATAGTCTGACTTGCAGAAACCTATAGTGTTGGCTTGTTAATCATGGTGTTCTGGAAGTGAAATAAATAGGAAGCCTACAAAATTCTTATTTGATCTGTATACAAAGATAAGTTCTAGATCAAGTGACTAATATTCTAACTTGAACCATAAAAACAGAGTCACAGCCTCAATCAATTCTCAGCCTTGAGCCAGGTTACAGACTCAGAACTCCTTGAATAAAGGTGATCCCAGGTCCTTTCAAGGAAGGACCCTGGTATACTACCAAAAATTTATATTGTTGATCTTTCTCTGAGCCTTCCCCAAAGGGACCAATGGCTTATAACCAGGGTAAATATGCATTGAGAAAAAGGAAATAATTAGATCTTTCAGGGCATAGTGGACACTGGCTCTGAACTGACACTGATTTCAGGAGACCCAAAACATTACTATGGCCCTCTGGTCAGAGTAGCTCCTCTGGTTATAGACGTCAGGGTATTAATGGAGTTTTAGCTTAGGTCTATCTTATTATGGCTCCAGTGGATCCCATCCTGTGGTCACTTTGCCAGCTCCAGAATGCATAATTGGAATGGACATATTTAGCAGCTGGCAAAATTCCCACATTGGTTCCCTGACCTGTAGAGCGAGGGCTATCATGGTGGGTAAGACTAATAGGAAGCCATTCAGAATCACTTCTACCTAGGAAAATAGTAAATGAAAACCAATACTGCATTCCTGGAGGGATTACAGAGGTTAGCACCACCATCAAGGACTTGAACGATGCAAGAGTGGTGACTGCCACCACATCCCCACTCAACTCTCCTATGTGTCCCTGTGCAGAAGACAGATGGATCTTAGAGACTGTTGGTGGATTGTAAGTTTAACCAAGTGGTTACTTCAATTGCAGTTACTGTGCCAGATGTGGATTTATTGCTTGAGCAAATTAACCTGTGCCCCAGGACCTGGAATGCAGCTATTGATGGCTTTTTTTCTCCATTCCTGCCCATGAGGCCTATAAGAAAGTATTTTTCATCTGGAAAGGTAGGACATATATTCACTATTCTACTTCAGGAGTCTATCCAACCCTTCAGCTGTATGTCATAATTTAGTTCACAATGATCTTGATCACCTTTCCCTTGCATAAGATATCACACTGGTCAATACATTGATGATATCATGTTGTTTGGACCTAGTGAGCTACAAGTAGCATCTTCTCTACAGTAATTGATAAGACATTTGTTTTTCAGAAAGTGTGAAATAAATTCAAGGGCCTTCTACCCTAGTGAAATTTCTGGGGGTCTAGTGGCATGGGGCATATTCCTTCTAAGGTAAAGGATAAGTTTTTGCATCTGGCCCCTCCTACAACCAAGAATGAAGCACAACACCTCCTGAGCCTATTTGGATTTTGAAGGCAACATATTTCTCATATGGTGTGTTACTCTGACCCATCTCTTGAGTGACCTGAAAAGCCATTAGTTCTGACTAGTGTATGGAACAAAAGAAAGGCTCTGCAACTGGTCCAGTCTGTTGTGCAAGCTGCTCTGTCACTTGGGCCATAAGATTCGGCATATCCAATGGTGCTTGAAGTGTCAGTGACAGAGAGTGATGCTGTTAGGAGCTTTTGGCAGGCCCCTACTAGTGAACTGCAACACGGCACAGGCCTTTAGGACTTTATATCAAGGACCTAACATCACTTACAAATAACTACTCTCCTTTTGAGAGACAACTCTTGGTCTGCTACATTGGGCTACTTCCATCATGGAAAGAGCAGTATTTTATCCTTACTGGAATAGACACTTACTTTTGATATGTATTTGCCTTCCCTGCATGAAATGCTTCTTCCAAAAGTACAATCCATGGGTTTACAGAAAACCTTACCCACTGTTATGGTATTCCACACAGCATTGCTTTTGACTGAGGTACTCACTTCACAGAAAAAGAGGTATGGCAATGGGCCCATACCCATGGAGTTCACTCTTCCTACCATGTTCTCCACCATAGCTTAATAGAATGTTGGAATGACCTTTTGAAGATACGCATACAGTGCCAGCTAGGTAGTAATGGGACTTCTTGGCCACCATAATTTCATGAGCCAATTCCTATAATAACTTTCTATTTCTGTGTCTCTCTCTATGTCTATATCTATGTCTATATATCTATCTACCTATCCTTTTGGTTATGTTTCTCTGGAGAAGCCTGACTAATACACCACCCAAAAGCCTCAGTCACACAAGAGCAGGGAAAGAGGAGATAGGTTGAAATAGATGGTTAGAAGAGGAGCCTCATGAAAGGGTGGCCCAACAACAATATTAAGGTAAATTGTGGGTTTGTGATAAGGGGATGCTGCTGTGGCAGGAAAATTATGCCCCTTTCCCATATTTATCTTGGCAAGGATATAGAATAACAAAAGTTTTTTTCTGCTTTCTGTAGCTAGCATTGGAGAAGAAAGGTTAATGGACTCTGGTAAAAAGAGATATGTGGAATAGCTTTACAGCAGAATGACACAATTCTATAATAAAAGTCTCTGCCAAGTAATCTTAATTTTTAAAGGAATTTCTGTCTGTAGGAAACCACTGCTGACTTCACAGCTGCTCCATGGCCCTAAGACACAGAAAGGCAGAAAACAATGGAGAACATTGCAGAAATTCTCATCTGCCAAAGCTTATGTATGTCACCAGTGCCCAAGGAAACAGAATGACTTCTACCTTCCAAATCTGATGTGCATGACCCGCATCACCTGAACTGCATCCAGAGTTCCACTGGCAAGGGATCTGGGTAGGCTTCTAGGAGGTGGGGTGGAATGAATGTTGTCTGCCAAAGACAATATCCAGCATGGAAACCTTAAAGAGAGGGATCAGCATTATTGCAAACAACATATGGAATATAAAAATAATACGTTAAAGTAGGTCTCAGAGAACTTAGAGGAAAAGAACAAATAGAAAAGGATGAGAGAATATATAGTAGATGTGGATGGCAGAGTTCCAATCTTATCCCTGAGGGAAACAATACTAAAGAACATAGTAGAAGTAAATTTTCCTCATTTGAAAAAATATATGAGTGGGTGGATTGAAATTCATTTTTTAAAAAAATTCACACCTTTCCAGGTGTGGTGGCTCACGCCTGTAATCCCTAGCACTCTGGAAGGCCAAGATGGGAGAATCGCTTGAGGCCAGGAGTTGAAACTAGCCTGAGCAAGAGTGAGATCCCATCTCTCCTAAAAATAGAAAAAATTAGGTGGGCGTGGTGGCGCATGCTGGTAGTCCCAGCTACCTGGGAGGCTGAAGCAGGAGGATCACTTGAGCCCAGGAATTTGAAGTTGCAGTAAGCTATGATGATGTCACTGCATTCTAGCCTGGATGACAGACTGAGACTCTGTCTCAAAACAACCAAAAAAACAAAAAATCACACCTAGATGTGCCCTAGCAATATTTGATACTTTCAAGGATTATAAAACAAATAAATTAATAAGCATGCTCAAGCAGATTTTTAAAAACTAAGTTACTAGTGCAGGAAATTTATATGCTCTAAATAAGTATGTAAATTTACACACAAAAAATTTATGGAGCTGTCATTATCTTGATATGAAGTCTCAATTGTCACTAATGACTACAAAATGGAAAAGTGTTAAAACTATCTAATTTTAGTTTTGTCTCATGTTCAACTGTTTCTTTAGGTTAAATCTAAATCAGAGGCCGAGGAGTGGCGTCTGATCCGGGTAGAACCTTATTTGCTCCACTGAAATTTCATCTGACTATTGGGCATCTTGCACCTGTGTTTCCAGAGTAGATGCCATCCTCATTGGTTGTCTGGAGGTATTGTGCAGACATACCCCATTGAAGTCTCTGGCCTTGGTATAGCCTACTTTCAAGAGGCCCCTGCATTCTGAAGCCTCCTCCTGTGCAACTCCGGCCTTTTCGGGTTCACATTTCTCTTCACCTGGCTGTTTTCCCAAACCAGGTGTCCCCTAGGTGCCAAACAAAGGCAATAGCAATCTGGGACCTAACTAGGGGCTGTCCGTCAAGTTGCCTATCTCAGGTAGTTTTACTATATCTCTTGGTCGACACCATTCTTTTAGGCAACACCAAACACAGAATTTTTCTAAATTTTTCAGTTTTCTGGTCTGCTCTTTAAAAACAGAGACACTAGGCTTTCTATTTACGAATTTCTTTTAAAACTTTCTATTTCTAGTAGGTATCTTTCCTTGCCTCTGTGAGACCTAACTCTAGGTCAGGAAAAAAAGAATGAAGAAGAAAACCAACAAAAATAAGTCTAACAACAATTTACCTCTTCTAAAAGCTTCCTTTTTCCTATTCTGAGGAATTTACTTTATGTCAAATCAAACTTCACTCTGAGGGGTGAGTTTTACTATTTTGGTTTATAGTGAAAGAGTGATCAGACATGCAAAATCTCCTCTGATATCTAAAGGGAAAATTTGGAATTTATGAAACAACAAAGCCTACATTGCAAAATAGTGTCTCACTATAGACTAAATTTCTAATTTGAAACTCAAAGCTGAGTAATCACATTTTTGATTTCTAGTTTCTCTGCCCATGAGCAATGATGATTGTGTTTGATTCAGTCAGTGGGTGCGAGAGGTGTGAGAAATCTAGAAAACAAATATGTTGCTTAAATATCTCAAAAATTATTTCAATACATGCCCAATGTAACAAAATTACAATTAGACTTGTCCCCGGAAAATGGAAGAAATTGGAACAATAAATAATGTTGTGGGAGAAAAATTATAATTTTTCTTCTACATGAAGGCCACAGAAAAATATGATCAACTATATGCATTGCAGGTGATGTTGGCGGTAGTTGTACATAGTAATATTCTTCTTTATTATAGTTAAAGACATTTGAGATGTTAGAATTAAATTGTTTTATCAGTTGCATACTTAGGTAATAAAATACAATAGATGTTGAAGTGACTTTTTAAAGACTATGTGTGAACTTAATTTTTTAAATACTATTGTGTTTAATGTGTTGAGCGTTGTACATTGAATAAAGTGTTATACAGCCACCAAAAAAAAAAAATATGATCAACTATACAAGGAATCAAGAAATAAACCATTTATATCCCCCTAAAAAACTTACTTAAAATCACTTGGTGATAGAGATTAATTACTAATTTGAATTTAAGTATGGAAAAATCAAATTTACAATGATTTTAATTAGCATTATAATCCAATGAAATGCATTAAGTCTAACTGCTTTATAGAGTACTATTGAATTCAAAGAATAATTATTTTTTTAAAATTATATATAACATCAATATATAATTCAATAACATAAAGAACCCAGGTATATGGTCCTAGATGTTCTTTTCTAGGTTACTAGGTGGTAGTAGTGAGCATAAAAAAGTCACTGAATTTCTTATTTTATATGAGAAACCTTCATATGTAAAGCTTCTCAGATTGGGGTAGAACAATTCAACTTTATGCCACTTACAATAGCTACAATGATACAGAATAAAATTAAAAATAAAAGGATGATCAAAGAGTTATCTGGCAAAAACAAAATAATAGAAAGAAGGGCTAGAGGAGTCAGTGAAAAAGCCTACATTCAGAGGAAACGTCACAACTTCAAATATACACATTTTCAAAACAATAAAGTAAAATAAGAATAAAAGAAAAAATAAAATAATACTTTAATAGAAAAATTTAATATATTAAAACCAGGAAAAAATACTATTAATGAACCCATGAGTTATTGACAATAAATCAAAGTAGATAAATTTCTAAAAAAAATATATGATTAAGAAAAAAAAGAAGACAAATAAATGGAATTAATAAAAGAAAAGGTACAAATAGCAAATAGAATAAAATATATAAGATATAAACAATGCAAGAGTGTATGTAATGCTAATAAGTATGTAAAACTGTGAAATGGAAGATGTTCATGAAAGATATGAACTAGCTATAAAAATTTATAAAAATTTTAAAATACAACAAGCATAATGGAAAGCTTTTGAAAAAATTACTCCAAATTCTCAAGGGGTTATTTTACTAGTGAATTATTTGAAACTTTAAAGGAACTAGTAAATTCAGGTCTATATAATTTGTTGCAGATCACAGGAGAAAAAGCATGGAAAGCAATCAAATCTATTTTATAAATCCAGGATAATTCTGACATCAAAATCTGACAAACATTATACAAAAAAATTAAACTAAATACAGATCTCTCTTATAAATACAAATTCACAAATGAATCGATATTGGAATTTCCTGTGCCTGGCATTTATTAGCCACCCCGTAAATGCCTCTTACATCACTAAAGAAAGCAAGGGTATCAGAATGAATTTCCCCAGCTTCCTGGCCCCTCTACACATTGGATTTACCTATGAACCCATCCTTACCTCACTTCCTTCTGCTTCAGAGAAAAAAAATAGCTCTTCTTTTTTTAAAAATAAAACTTTCAACCATGGTTGAAATAAACTTTCAACCATGCTATGGATCCTATACTCCATGCTAGTCAGAATGCCTGCTTTGCCAGTTACTTCTTTGTAATTTGCTCTTTCTAAATCTCTTTCTCTCTATTAACTATTTCCTGTTGTCTCCTGAAGAACGTTTCTTCAGTTCTGTATCCTCCTCATTCATCACTTACATAGTGAGCACTTACAAGGCCTTATATGGACTTGAGAGTTACTACCAGATAAAATGCAGCCCCTGCCTTCAGGGAGCTTTCTCTCATCCACAAGCAGCTCAGTCAGCAATCGCAGGGCAATGTGATAAAGTGCTAAAATATGGCCCTGCTCAGGCACTACCAAAGCCCATGGAAGAAGGGTCTGGGAAGTCTTCCCTTCCAGTTAGTGCCATGTCTTTAATATTTCCTTCACTGACTATCTTCTAAAAAAGAATAGCTTCCACTTGTCACCCCAATTCTTCATTTCCCACTCATCCCTCTTTCCACTGGCCTCTGAAATTCACTATAACTCGTTTGCCAGGGTCAAAAATAATTTTTCTCTTGCAAAATCCAATGGTAACATTTTATTCCATGTGATATTTTTACCTCCTTGTAGCATTTGATACCACAGAACAGTCCCTCTTTGGAACTCCCATGACTATAAGCATTTCTGCTTTTGCTTTGTCCTCTTTGGCCTTTCTTACCCATTCTTTTTTGCAGACTCCTATTCTTCCAACCCACTTTTTTATTATGGATGAGCTATGTATTCCAGGAACGTTTGCTGCTTTTATCTTCTTAGTCTGCACACTCTCTCTCAAAAGACATCTGTCTCATCAAGTTCCACAGTTTCAACCACTACCTAAATGCTGCTTCTTAAGCTCTATCAATAACATGTATCTCTTTTCTGAGGTCCAAACTCAAAACTCTAGCTCTATACTGAATCTCTCTAAACGAATGCCTAAATGGTATCTCAAACACATGCCCCAAATCAACTTAGTATCTTCTCAAATTTTGCTGCTCTCTATACATTCTATGGCAATAAAAAGCATCTCTATGTACACCATCACCCAGACTACCTTCTCCATGCCACCCCAATCAACCTTTGACCTCAGGTCTTATTTTCCATACTTCTTTGGATCTTTTGAATTTGTCTCCTCTCTTCTATGACCACTGCCTCAAGTTCAGGCCATCAACATTTATTATTTGCATTACTACAGAAGCTGTTTAAACTGCATCTTTGCCTTCTATCTTGCTCACCTGCTAATGTACTTTTTAAAAAAAATTCCCACTAGGGATATCTTTTAAAAGGCAAATCTGCTAAAGTCACTCCTATGTGTAAATTTCTTTAATAACACCTCAAGATTTTTAGCCCATTATACAAGACCCTCATGACATGACTCCTATCTGTTCTTTCTGCCTCATCTCCCTATGGTTGACAGTTTTATGATTATGGCCCTTTTTTCTTAGCTTACAGGAAATGTATATTTTGACCAGAATCTGATAATCAATGTCCCCGTGCATATGAATGCCCTCAGCTAACACCCACTTGTTTTCTTCACTCTTCCTGTGACTATCTCAATCACTTTTTTACTTAAAAATTTCCATTTCCTATCCCCTCACCCCCAAAACTTACAGGTTATCACCTATCTTAGTAATAAGACACAAATGGCCCTATCTCTACATCTTCAATGAACATCATTCGTCTCTAGGCATACTATGCTCCAGGTATACTGAACTCTCCAACACTTCAAGACAATTAAGTATTCTCTAAAAACTTGAAAATTAGTTTCCAATTAAGGATTAAGTATTAAAATCAATATAAAATGGATTATAAAAGACATACAAAATCAATATAAAACCAGAAATCTACTTTGCTATTAACTCCATAGAATGAGAAAATATATCTAAATGAGCCAATCAGAATGAGCTGATGAGATGGGGGTAGAGAACTATTTGGAAGAGGGGAAGCAAGAGTGAATAAACTTGGCCATAACCACCTGGCATACTTTGTGTGCAAAAAGGGTCCCATGAGTCAGGACATCACTAACACAGAGACATACTCTTCATGTGATTTAAATGAAACTTTCATATGCATTCTGATTTTAAAAGAGATGTCCTTATTCTGATCCCAATCTTTCTAAGAAATCTCTGATAATTCTAATCTTCTAGATGGGACTTCTGGACTTCTTGGCTTCTCTGTCCAGGATGGCATATTTTCCAGTTGAATTAGATTTATCATAGTGGATAAATATATTGACATTCTGATTCTTTATGTTTTGTGAGTGAGTTTTGCTGGTTTGCATTTATGTTCTCCATTCTTTCAAGTCTGGAACATTAAAGAGACTGAATGATTAAGTCTGCAGGGTTGAGTCTAGACTCTGAAATGTACTAAATTCACCAGGATAAAAACAATAAAATACTATGAGGGACTGGGATGGCCTTTCCAGGTGACACTTCCTTTGTCTCACTCTGAGCCTGTGTCCATGTTGCCCACTCAGCAGAAATGTGGTCTTGTCTGTGACACTGTCCCCTCCCGCTCTGTGCAGGGCTTAGTCCCTGTCTGGTGTGCTCTCACAGCACTTTGTTTTTGCCTTTTCTTATAATTACTTGTTTATGTGTCTGGGAGCTTCTGTAGTTGGCACATAGTAGATACTCAGAAATGTTCATTTAATCAACTAATTCAGTTCCTGATATTTTGTCCAATTCTTTTTCCTTATTTCCCTTTAATTATTAGACTGAACACAAAATAATGTACTTTCTCGGGAATGAAGGCTTGATGCTGTTGACGAATAAGACTTCTATAATATGATTTGGTTGGGAAGTTATTCTAATTCCATCCAGAACTATGTGTTTTAGAAACATTATACTGCACCCATTTATCTTCCAATTATTTTCAGTTTCAATTAAACACACCAGACCCCATAACATGGTTACTTAACTCTTTTTGTCACAGAATCTAGATGTGACTATTATTTTTTGTTTTTGTTTTGTTTTGTTTTGGTTTTGTTTGTAACCATTAGTGCCACTGGGCTCAACCTCATGTACCATTTTGCCTCTCAGAAAAGTAGCCATTGAATATATAATAGAGGAAGCCTTTGAGTTCTAAAAACTCTTGACTGTGTAAAATACTCTTGTAACCTGCAGCTTATAGAATCAGTGCATATCCTAATGGTTATTCGGTAGTTTAAGAGGTGTTTGAATTATTAGGTGAGGGAAGTCACTGTAACAGTTAAGCAAAATAACTAAATACATCTGAAGCCATATAATTTAATGTATTAAGAACAGATCTTTTGAAAATTTCCAGAAAGTTATCCAATATCCTATTGACCAGTGTTTTAAGACACGTTTTATAGTTCAAACCCTCAACTTAAGTGCCTATGTTATCCACTGAGGGAGAAAGAAATGGCATAATGGTAACCCTAGCCATAGAAAAAATGTGATTTCTTTAATGCACCATTATTTCCCAGTATGTATTGTAATTGAGAAGAAACTTCCCTTAAATGTGCTAAATCAATTAATTACTCACACACTTGCTTTAACATCCTGCACTATTGAAACAACTTCCAGATGTCACATTTGCTAATAATTCTTTGTTCATCATGTTTCAGGGAGTCTACTATATCAATCCAGCTAGGAACATAGAGATGTGCAGAGTCGTGGCCCTCCGACATAAAAATCCCTCTGCTGATGAGCTGAGGCTTGATATGGGCATGAACTAATTTGCTATCTTGGATAAATAATTTAATCATTTTCTACCTTGACTTCCTCATCTGTAAAAAATAGGAGTAGTGATTGGTGGTACTAAGGAAGCATTAATACCAAAAATGAATAGGAGGAACTCTGTGTTTTGCAAAGAGCTAGATGTGTGCTTAATATTAATCATAGTTTGTTCCTCGTGTTCATGCATAAGAATGAACTCATTAATCCATTTTCCCATTGAGAAAGTGTGTATGGCAGCACTGCACTCTGTTTGCTATTAAATGCAGTCTTTTTTCATTTAGAGTCTAATGCTTGTTTTATTTTAGCGCATTTTTTTAAAAATGTTATTCTAACATGCCCAACGAATTAGATTTCTGAAGTCCACTGTTGTGGAGAATCTGAATACCATCATGTTTACCCTAAGAGTAAGTTTTATTCATTTAATGGCATTTTACAAGATGAAGAGATACGTTTAGATATTCTTTGCTGCTTTAAATTCTCCAGAACCTTTTAAACCACATCACCATTAGTTGAACTTATTCTTAAGTTTTGGGCATTCTACTAACATAAAACCATGAGGCAAATTTGCTTTCAATAATTTTCTTCAAGCTTTGTGCTTTATTAGAAATAACTCATTTATAGAAAACCTTTTATTGGATTGGTGGTGAGAATAAACACATAGTTCTCCATGACTTTTATTATTTATTATAAAGTAATTTGGCAAGGTGTTGTGTAGGCAACTAAACGAAATAAAAGATTAATCAGAACTACCAATCTTTTTCTGATTTGCAGAGTAACAGAAAACAGCAGTCCAGCCCTGTTTTACTCCCCAAAGGTTTAGTTCAGTATGTGCCAGTGATGGAAAACATCATCCGCCTATAAAGCAACAATTAGGGCCAGTTTCCATTGACTCAATCAGTCAAATGTGAAAATACAAAAGACCAATATAAAAAAGCCCTGTTCTGTGAGCCTTCGCATGCCAGAAATGTGAACACTCTCGGATATGTGTTGTTCCTGCTATTTACCAATGCACCACTGGAATTTTTAGGTTTAAAAGTTCATATTTTAATTGCAGAATTGAATATAGAATGGTAAAAATCAGCAGTTTTCTCCTGGCATATAGCAGAGTTTAGGGGAAAACACATAGCTGGAAGGAAAGAGACCTAAATTTGTTTTTTGGATAAGGCTATAGTCAAAGTGAGGCTAATGGTTAGATTACTTAGTCTCTTGGTATATTTGCTTTCTTATATATGTCTTCTATTAATTGATATAAAATATTAGAAAAAGTGCAGCCTCATTGAATTTGCCAGCATTCTTGGAAGTAAGCACATTACTTATAATTATTTTCTTAAAAGAGGCTTTATTAGCATATACTTAGTTCTCCACATATTTTGATGAAAGAGCAGCAGAAAGCTATTTGTATTAATATCAACCTATGCAAGATGAAATCTTAAAATTAACTATGAAGAAATGTTAGAGAAGATAACAATATGAGGTTTGAGGAAAGGTATGGAATTAAAATATTTTCTGGGAAATAGAAAGGTAAGATGATAATAACATTTCTGGGTCATAAAATGCTATTTTACATTCACTAATAACCAAGTGTTAATTATTTACACACACAGGAAATGTGTTTGAGTTATATAGCATGAATTTCAGGTAGATATAGGCAAGATCTGCCTGGCATTGAAGGTGGAGAACTGAAAATAATCATTGACATTGTTTTCTTCAGTTGCAGCAAATACCATTCTTTGTAATGGATTAGCTACATTCCTGCTTAAGAGGAAGGAAGGTAACTAGATGATGCTTAAAGGGCTTTTCCAAATTTAACCCTTCTTTAAGAATGTGTCTAGAAGTCATTACATTAATAAGATATTATTCTCATTATTATTAGTCACCTTGTCAATAATATTTTAACCATTTTGAAATGTATTTTTATTATTGCCTCAGAGGATGAAAAGCATCCCATCCTTATAAATTTTTCTTCTACATAACATTTGCAAAAGGTAGTATATTATTCTTGCTTGTAAACTCTTAAATGAACAAAATTCAGCATAATTTGCTCCCTGATGACATAAGGACATTTGTTTCAGTTTGATAGGAATGTGCATATTTGCATTTTTCTTGGAGGCTTGAACAATATAATAGTTTTATGTGTCTGGGTTCTCTGCCACTAGGCCTAGTGTCATGATCATTTGTCTAGTGCTATTCCAAAGCAAGAAATCAAGAGCGAGAGGGAAGAAATTTCTACTCTGATTAGAATTAGGAGGAGATGAGACAGAATGACAGGCTTCATGGTGAACTTCCATAAATTACAGAATAAGAGTTAACACTTCTTAATGAGCTGATGATTAGCAGGCCTGTAGCCATCTGGCTCTGCTTGTCTCATTCACCTCATCTTTAGTCCTTTCCTGGTGTTTCTACCTTCTCAGCATACCAAATTACTGTCAGTCTCCCGAACATTACATCCTTTCACCTTGGAATCTTTTAAGTATGACTTCTCCTGTCTGGAACATGCTTTCCTATATTCATTCAAAAGGCTGAAACTATGTAACCTTAACATCATTGTCTTCTAAGAATCTCCAGTTAGGCTTTCTTTCTTCTATTTTTATTACGGTAGGTACTGTAGAATTGGTGTGTTCAAACTCCAGCTTGCCATTCTATGATGTACTTTCTTGCAATGCAACATCTTTTTCTAGAGTTCTTTGCACCAAAGATTCTGAATAAAATTCAGTTCTCTCACTTAGATACATCTGTGGAAGATCTGAGAGAGAGTGAGATGGGGCCATCTTTTCATATTTTTTAGCTGTTTCTGCTGGCTCACAAGGTAATGGAGACAAAATTTTTCTGCAATAGCACTGCAGTTGCAAGGGAACAATGATGTTTATATTGATCACAGCTATGACAGAATATTCTTGTGTTCAATAATTACAAGGGCAATTCAGAGGAAAAGGAAGTCAAGATCATTACTGTACATTTTGTAGAGGAAACAAATGGCAAAGTTTTGTATTACTTCCTGTAGTTTCTATCAGCCATGCTTATCACTATAACAGCAATCTTTTAACCAAACTCTATAGAGACTTTGTCATGTTCAAAATCAAGGACAATATGCAGAAGGTACATTGATGACATATAAAGCAATCTGAGATAGAAATGTTACCCAGGGATCATCTTTGTCATTTGCATCTCTGGGCAAGCTTCAATATCAGGTTATCTATGACACTTCTTTACAATTACTACTTTGACATTTGCAGAAGGAACTATATAATTCTGTCTCTCATGATGTTACTCAGATTCTCAACCACATGAGGAGAAATGGCAGTTGAATATTGTTTTGCATTTCTGTCTGTGTGAAGAAAGAGAATGAACATAATTTATATCACCAAAACTATTTTATAATATGCCCCAATTACCTTGAGTACTAGACAAGTTAGTATCTTACTTTTTCCCATTTTTCTAAGACCGAGGCATATAACATCAATTATTTAGTGCTGAGGTAAACACATTAATACAAGGTGCCCAGGAAGTGGCAGGAGGAATGTACCATTATAAAACATAGAAAAAAAAAACAAAAGGAAAATCTGCTAAATAAGGGGATTGAAACAGATAAAGCATAAGTCATTGACTAACCAACAAAATGATTTTGGGGAGTATGATGGTGGGGGTAAAAAGGAGGTGGTGGTCTAACTCTTGAAGTCTTAACTTGCCAAATTTGAAGGGCTATTTGAAAAGGGCATTTATAGTTTATATTTGAAAATGGTTACATGGATTAATTCAGTTAAACATTAGGATTCACCACATTATTGAGTGCTTATATTTCTCTAACCATTGTCATGTTGTGCTCTTATTTTTAAGGGCTAATTTCTTCATGTTCATTTAGCTCCTAATTAAAGCCCTCCTTCTGCATGATATCTCCTAAATATCTCCAGGTAAAAGTACCCTATTGCTTCTTTCCTTTAATTTGTTGTCACATTCATTTTGATGATATCAATATAAGTAATATGCTGCCCTATGTTGTCACTTCATTGTGGCATCTGAAGAACAAGGAACATGCCCTATGATTTGTCTGTAGTCCTTGCCCCAGTGTTGATGATAGCATTATGCATTTAGATCATTCCCAGTGCCCCTTTATTGAATGAATAGATGGCCTGGTATAGTTTGCCAGAGCAGAAGTAGTGAGGCATGGACTAGAAAACAAAGCCCTTTAATAGGAGTGAGAGAAAGAGCTTCAGCTCTACCAGCAACTGGCTTAGTAAACAGGTCAGTCATTTAGGCTTTGGGGTCCTTGATTTCCTCATATATAAATGTATCTCTAAAGCTTCTTCCAACTAAAGTCTTCTTTGAAAAATCTGGATGTTATCCATACACTGGAATAATACCTGCTTGAGTTGGCATCACCAGTGTACAGGAAGGTATGGAAATGAACAAGAATATGGCAGCTAAAGGAAACCATAGAATTGTAGATTTACTTCTTTAGTTTGTACATACACAAAGTGTGCCGTAGGATATTCCTTTTTATGACACATGACTCAGAACAAAACACTTGCTACTAAAAATGCTACACAAGCTATAAAACTCCTTTAGCTAAAATGTAGCCTAAAGAGATATAGAAACCAAAAAGGAAAGATCAGTGTCATGGTATGTACACTGATGCTAGGAAAAGATTAATGATATGCAATCTCCTTTAGTGAGTATGTTGTGTGATATCATAAGGTATCAATTCACCAAAGGAATAAAGAGGTTGGAATCTAATTCTTCTATTAATGGTAGCTGGTTGCAACTTTCATATAAAAAATTGACACACGTCCAGAATGACATTATTATTGTAATAATATTCAAAGCTTGATGCGGAAATTAGCAATATCTTGATAGTCCCTACCTAAAATTGGATTTGAATTATGCATTTCACCAACATCACAACCTAACAAATTGAAGCCTTCTTAAAACTTCAAAGCAGGAGAAGAGAAATGGAAAGAACGTGGGCCATGTGGTCTGTGTGTTTGTTTGTGTGCATGCAGGTGTGTGTATGCTAGTACCAAGAATAAAATGAAGACTTCTCTCTTTGATTGTAATTCATGTAATTTTGTTACAAGATAATTTTTACTTTCTAAAGTATCTTTTTAACTATAGAAAAAAATTCTGTGAGTTAAGTACCAAAAAATTGTGATGTGGCTTTTAACCGCTGTGAAATCTTTAGGTATAAAGATGAAATCTCACACTTCTTTCAACCTCTGTCTCCTAGTCCAGTGCCTGGCACATACTAGATGTTCAATGCATGTTTACTGAGTTGGGTTTCCATTTGTGAGACTCGTCCATTATTGATATATTATACTTAGGGCAGTAATTGCATGAACAATCCTTCAACAATTAATATATATGAAGTATTGACATATGAAGTATTAATTAGAAAAGAAAATTTCAATATTCCCAGGCCCTATTTTGAACCTTAAAGTATACGTTCTCTTCTTTATAAGAGCCTAGACTGAAGTTTTGATAGATAAGCCTAAGAAATTCTTCTTTCCCCTCTCTAGATTCTAGGATTCACCAACACCAAATTGGTGGCCATGCCATACTCTTCCTTATCCACCGTGCTTAGTCTTTTGGTAAAAAAGACGAGCTCAGACAGTATGTCTATCAGATAACTCATTCCCACATACAGTACTAATTTCCACATCCAGAAGTTTTCAATGTGGAAAGGTAAACCACTCCCCTTTCCATTTAACTTTAGACTTTTGTTTTCATTACTTCCCTGAATTGCCATATCTGTTTTTCCCTATATCCCCCCAACAGAATCTTCTCAGACATTTATGAGCTTCATGCATCCAATAACAAACTACTTACTCCATCATCACCCTAATCTCAAACTTTATGACTTTGAACTTTTAAGTCGATCGTAACAGCAAAGATCCTCCATCTCTTTGGTCAACTTTTATGGATATCTACCATAGATTTAGAAATAAACTGTGCATGAATACCTCAGAGTATAATCTGGAAAATGGCATTTTTATGTTTGAATTTTGTTTAAAAGTAAAAGTGAGGAGAGATGGGGGAGAGAGAAAAAGAGAAAGAGGGGTAGAGAGTTCCTACATCAAGTTCACTGAAGAATTTGGTCAAGCTGTAATTGCAACAACAATAAAAGCTGACAGACTTTTCATTGAAAGTTATCAGACATTCCTGTGTTTAACAACATATACCATGTGTTCAAGAGCAAAAGTGTGCCATTTAGTTAGGGAGATAAAAAGCTTCTTGTCTGATTTCTATATATTATGGAAAGGAATAAAAATACAGACTTTTTTTATCCTCATATTTTGTTCTATGGCTTTCCATTGTTTAAGTTGAATGATGATGATGATGCATCAATGAGAATATTGCAAATACATTCTGCCAGTAATAAAGGAAGAAAGTTTAAAAAGCTGAAGAATTTCCTTCCCCAACTCAAAGATGAAGCAACAGTTAGAGGCAGAGATAGGTCCTTATACCTATATGTATAGATATCTACATACATTTACTTGGTCTACTATGAATTTCATGTGGTTTTAACTCTACTGAGGGCCCCTAGTAAGCCTAGGTAGTGAGTCAGAGCCAATAGTACAACCAGCTGATTTAGTACATTTATTCCAACTGCTGATCAAGCCCCCCAAAAATTAGCCAACTAAACTATTTGGCTGAAATTGTTGCTTGATTGAGGGAATAATATATCCAACAGTGCTGGCTAGACTCAGAACTCGACTCTTCATCGGCCAGTTACAGAAAGGCAGCGTCTTGTGACTGGATAAGAAATGGATTTTTCTTCAGCTGCTTGGTCTATCTTGGGATAGACCCAGAACAACTCCTGAGTTGGGAGGTTTATACTTTTTAAAAGGCCCTGGAACAAAATATTATATTTTGCTTAGATTTAGACTAGTGTCAAATCTTATCATTCTCTACACTGGCTGGCTGTCACTTTTGAGTTTTCTTTGAATGTTAACTCAACATCAACAATTCAAATTTTTGGTGGGTTCATTGCAGCCAAAAGCTTCATGATATTTGAATATTCAAGATATAGATTAAATTGCATAGCAGTGGCTGCCTGCCATCTAAACAGTATGGAGGCATGCATGTTCAAGGCTGTAGCCATTGCTTGTTTTTGTGCATGAATAGAAAATATTGGTAAAATTTGTTCTGTGAATGACAAGTGTAGAAATGGAAAAGTATCATTGAATGATTTTCTATACTGATGAAGAATGAAATTTCTATCAATTTCAGCTTTGCTCTTACATCTGTTTCCTGGAAAGAAGGAATTCAGTGCTAGTAACAAGTATGCTAATTACAATTTGGGCCATAGCTTCAAAATCTTTAAGTAAATGCTGAATAGTTCAGTCAGGAAATTTGCTAAGACACATTTCTTCTGACAGCTGCCAAGGAGAATGTCTGTTTTTAATACTTGAAAGATATGCTAGATTTTCACTTTTCAATAACCACAGTTTATAGCTCCTATTGGAGTCTTATTAAGCTCTTGACTATATTTTCAGCATTGAATGTCAGAAGGTAATTCACTTCAAATAGGTTTTCTCTCTCTCTCTCTCTCTCTCTCTCTCTCTCTCTCTCTCTCTCTTTTTTCGGTGCCAACCATATGACTAACCTGGACAGTATTTAGTTCAGAATGAAAAGAGCTAATTTGTTTTGCTTTGTTATTCCATGTAAATTCAGCACCATTGAACAGTGACAGACATAAATGCCCAACCTGCTTGTACCCAAAGTGTCCAGGTTTAGGAACCCAGTGGGAATACAGTCCAGCCAGCCTCATTCACCCTGGCCATCTTCAAGGCCAATCCTAATCTTCACACTCAGATCTATTGTGTGATTATCCTTATTATTTTCAGGTAGAAAAATAAGCATTGCTATATAATGATCTCTTCATTCTCCCTGCATAAAGCAGGTATAGTACTCCAAATAAGGTAACCAAATTAGTGATGAATAGAAAAGATTGTCCAAGTCTAATTTTATTGCTCAATATGTTTATAAAAAAAAGTAGTAAAGGCAAAAGTAGGCTTCATTTAAAAGAACTTAGTTTATCAATATATCAAAGAAGACTTGCATAAATATTTTGCATAAACTTCTCTTATGGCTTCTACCTCTTCTTCCTCATGGTAATAAAGAAATCTAACTCCTGTCCATCAAGAAGGTCCACATTTATTTACAACTAGACCAAGCTATGTTTTCCTTAGCCTGACTTTGTGTTGTCTTTTCACTATAGACTTGCTCAGCATATGAATTCAATATAGTTGAAATGAATACTGACTTTCCAACACAGACAATAGTCTGAATATCTTGGCAGTTTATGGGCAAATGACCTATTTTTATGCTTGTTTAAACTATGTAATAAAACCTCATGAGAAATACTAAAAATAGTCAATGCCTCGAGGTTGTTCTTTTCATATTTACAGTACTACTTAGAATTTGATATTCTTCAGAGGAGGAGAAGGAGCAAACAGGTACTTAATCATCTTTATCAGTGTCATCAGCATCGTGTTCCCCATTTCTAGAGTCTACTACATGCCAGGAATTATAACAGACACTTAAAGTACAATATCTCATTTAACGTCCATAAAAATCATGTAAGGTAAATATTATTATTTGATTTCACAGATAAAAAACCTAAGCTTTAGAAAAGTAAAGTGGCTTGCCTTAGATTATATAGCTGAAATATGGCAGAGCTGAAATTCATATTCAGGTTTGTTTGACTAGAAAATGCTAATTCTTTATATTAGGTTTTCTTAGAGGAAGGAAAGTAGTAGAGGGTAGGGCAATTTTTTCCCAGGAAGAATTAAGTAGCAAAATAGGTGTCCCACTATTTGTTCGATGTAGTCACCTTAGAGTATCTGGGCTTAAAATACTGATAAAATATATCATGAGCCGCATAAATCTTGCTTTATATCTCTCATATCATTAGAATACAGAACACAGGTAGGTGTTTACAGATTAGAAGTTCTGTGAATACTTATGAGTGACTACAGACTATGTCCAAGTTAAAGTTTAGTCAAGAATAACCAAAAATTTTAAAAAAGTAGAGATATGTTATTGTTTAAAAAAAGAACAGTAACTTAAAGAAGAATCCCAGATTTTCAGGTAGAAAGGATTTTAGACTCATCTAATGTCTGAACTACTCTACCACATCTGATCATCTGCTTGAATATCTCCTATAGCTGACACAAAAAGCCTATTTCCTCCTCTGAATCATTTATTTATTTACTCATTCAACACATCAACAAATATTTTTTGAAATTACTGTGTTTCATGTACTGTCTCAGGCACCGAAAAGATACAGTGAACCTAGGGTACTTTTCCTCAAGTTTATTATATTGAGCCAAAGCCTTTTCAGTACTAATTCCAATCTCTGTACATGTTTTACCCTCAGAACTATTCAGAATATGTTTTGCAAGTGATAGCACTTCAAATATCTTAAGTCACTGAACATGCCACTTTGGATGGGAGTAGGACTTTCTTCTACTGTTGATCTATTTTTTTTTTTTTACTTTCACTTTTAGAAGAGTGGGAAAATTTCTCCTATGAAAACATCTTTGGTTTTACAGAATGAGAGGAGTCACAGGGAGAACAATGGAGAAAGGAGCCATACTTGTTTGTTTAGGGATGGCTTTAGATTGACCTTATGGGATTATGGTAAAGGGTATCCTTGATATATTTTAATATTGTTCTGAGTTTAGGAAGCAAACAGAAGTTTGAAGAAAATATTAATAGTAAACATGTATTTGGCTAAAATAATCCTCGTCATCTATCTCCTAAGGATCTAATTACAGACGTGGGTTGCTAGATGGGGTAGAAATGCAGGAAAGGAAAGGATACAGTACATACATTTCCTCATACGGTATGGCTTCCAATTCTATACCTCTCCTAATAACTGTCCCCTCTGAGCTTGTTCTAATTTGTCTGTATCTGTTATAAAATGTGTCACCCCAAACTAAACTCTACAGCTGGCCCTCAGTATCCCCATAAAATCAGTTCCAGGACCCCTATAGATACCAAAACCCATGGATGCTCAAATCCCCTATAGAAAATAGTGTATTATTTGCATATAACCTATAAACATCCTTCTGGATACTTTAAATCATCTCTAGATTGCTTATAATACTTAATACAATGCAAATGCTATGCAAATAGTTATTCTGAATTGTTTTTATTTATATTATTTTTATTGTTATATTTTTATTGTGTGTTTTTAAAAAAATATTTGATTCATGGTTGTGTGGAAACCACTGAAACAGAGGAATGAGTATATTATATTTCTAACATAAATAGTGGAAGTAAAGCAAAATAAATGATTGTCTTATTCTAAATATTTTATTTTTAACTAGTATAACCAAGCTTTGCATTGGCTTTCTTTTGTCCTAACACTAAATCATATAAACTTATTTTTTTCTATAACTCCATATTCTTTATAATATTTACTATTATACCAAATCTCTTTCATTCCCTACATATATAATTGCTGCTCAAACTTGTTTTACTAGTCTTTCACACTAAATTTTCAGCCCTAAATATATCATTAAACAGAATAGTCACACTTTCTCCCTAGTTTATTATCCATAAATTTGATAAGCATATATATTTTTATTCACATCTTGGCTAAGAAGGGAAAATGGAGCCAGGGAGAAAGGTATAGCATTCTAATAACCACCTACCTCTAGAGAGACAGGAATACTATATTCAATTAGATTGATTAGACATTCAGTTGCTATTGTCCTTGCATCTGGTTAGCTTTCTCATCATGTCCATAAGAAGAGATAAAAATAAATGTCAACTGTCTGCTTAAATTTACTTTCACTGTTTTACCACTTTTCCTTAACTCATGGTCCAGAAACCCACTGAAACACAAAAACACGGTATACTGATTTTCGGGAAGCCATGATGGATTCAAAGGATTCCCTTTTTTCTTATTATGGTGCGTGTGAACTCTTACTAATATATAATCACACCATTACTTATGAATAACCCCAAAATAAGGGCATTGTGTGGTTGGTGGTGGAAACAGCCCTCTCGCTCGCTCTCTGATCAAAACATATGACAATTTTCTACTTCCTACTCATCTCACTATATTTATCAATTTAATATTTTCTTTTGTCAGTGGTCTAGAATACAAATATCCCAGATCAGGGTCTTACACAAATTTGGGGATTCTAGAACTCTTTGATAATCTCTTTGCAATTTCTCCTGCTTTGACTGGCCAGCACTGAATCTACCTTTGCCGTATAGTGGTCTATGGCCATGAAGTCAGTATCAAAACAGACTCCTCTCTGGAATGTGAACAGTCAGGGTGTACCTCTTTTGCCATTACAGCTCTTCACTTTAGCACTGTGTCTGGCTCATGGATGGACTCAGTAATTTTTGAATAAAGGACAAAATAGTTGGAGGGGGTGAAGGAAACAGAGATATATAGAGAAAGGAAGAAATTTTTAAAATTATTTTATTATTCTATTTGCTCTCAAATATTTAATTTGCAAAGGTCATAACGAAACCACTGTTTGGGGCATACCCTGAGGCTGTTGCTTTTTGCTATTCAAATACAGGCTCGCTCTTGCAATTAGGCTCACACTTTTGTGAGAAGGTTGGTTGAACACGATAGTCAACAAATTCATAAGTCAAATTGGTCCATCCAGGAACCAACACCCACTTCTCTCAAAGAACAGCAGCACCATGCTCTTCCACACTGAGCCCATCAGCCCAGGCCAAGTGCTGTCCCTGAAAAACAAAGGAAGATGCAAATGAAGAAAGTAAAAGCTGAATTGAGGTAACTCAGTTAATTGGTCTACAATTCAGGGGTCTTTAAACTTTTTAAACAGGGGGCCAGTTCACTGTCCCTCAGGCCGTTGGAGGGCCGGACTATAGTTTAAAAAAGATACTATGAATAGATTCCTATGCACACTGCACATATCTTATTTTAAAGTAAAAAAACAAAATGGGCAAAAACACCCGGCGGGCCACATGTGGCCCATGGGCCATAGTTTGAGGACACCTAGTCTGCATCATACAGATTAACAGAAAAGGCTGTTGCATTCTTTTAAAAGAATGATTTCATTCTTTTAAAAAGGTCAGCACTGTTTTGAAAATTATAACATTTTGTTATTTTTGGTTATTTTTTCTTTATTTGGCTTAAAAGTCTATAAGACTCACATTGCTCATTACTTCTGTGAAGTCAGTCAATAGCAAGTGAACTCAATCAATCAATTAATTAAGAAGTTAATGAATGTTTGTTTTACATTCAGCACCGTGCTAAGCACTCAACAAATAGTAAATGAATATGTGCCTTGGGAATCTGGAACATACTCTTAAGACACTTTTGTCTAGCTAGGAAAACAAAGCTAAATAAAATACAAAAAGTAGTTGTGGAGAAATACTGTGCTAAAAGAGTACTTCTGAATTCACACATCAGAGTAGTTCAGAAGGAAAGGTCAACGTGATATTTGATCATCAAATATTGAAGAAATGTCAACATCAACTAGAACTTCAAAATGAGCAGGTGAAAGATATTAACCTAAAGTAAAAAAGGCCCAATGGAGTTAACAAGGTAGATGTTTACTCACCGAATTCTCTCAGTCAGTAAAGGTACAATCATGAAGGCCTGCTCTGTTCTCCCTGTTTACATGAAAAGTAGAATGGCAAATATAGGGTATTCAGCAATCACTGACTCAAGCTATCATTCTCAGCCAAAAACATCTCTCTGCTTGGGAGTAACAGCCAAGGTGTTTTGGTCAGGCACTGTGAAATTGCCTTGGCTGACTTGGCTTTATGTGATCCCAGCACGGAAATAATACCCTGTCTTGTTGCTCCAACACATGTGCTCTAAAGGAAGAAAGGGTATCAAGGATTTCATCTTATCGCATTTTGTGCTCGAACTTTCAAACGGTACAAGCTAAAGTGATATAAATGCTCTGGGACACTTTCTTTTCCCAACTAATAAAAGATAGTATTTGTTAAACCATTGAAAGAAAACATGGCAGCTTATATAACAGATGTAGGTAAGTAAAAAAAATCTCTTGGATGGAAAACCATTTCACGCGATAATACTGAGCTTACTTAGCAGCCACAGATAATTCTGCTACGTATATGGATTGCTACTGGTGAGGGCTGGGGCATAGTGACATAATTCTATATGAACAAAGAAAGAAAAGGGCAAGATCAGGTAATGTTCCCTGATTATATACTATGTTAGTTCAATCATTAAAGTTATTTTTGATGGGGGTGAAACATTAAACACCTTATTTTCTTCTTCTAATAGCATAAAGTAAAGTATGAGACCAATAATCAAGCAAAAAGAAAAAAAAGCTGTGTTAAGATAACAAGTATATTTCATGGACCCTCTTTGCAATTAAATTCAATGAAAAAGAGGGTATGGTAAAGCAGTAAAGAGAGTAAATCTAGAATTACTTTTTCCTCTTGGCTCTACCAGTATTCAATCTTAAGCAATCTATTTATGTATTTTTATTCTTTCTTTTTAACTCTCATTTCTGTTTATTGGTATTTCTCTCAAGGTACTTTTCACTTATAACATTATTTAAATATTTTTGCATCTTCTGCATTACCAAGCACAGAGTCTTGCACATAGTAGGTAGTCGATATTTGTTTTAAAAAAAGCAACCAAGTCTATATCTCTATTTAAAAATGCATGGCCCAACTGGAAACAGTTGTACTAATAGCACAGATCCTCTTATCTGCAATAGATATTCCAGGTTCTAGAAACTGTGACATTTCCTGTGACATCTCTCTAAACTGTGACATTTAGAGAGATATCTCAACAAAATATGTTTATGCATATAAAATAGTATTTTTTAAATATAGCTTATTTCCTTATTGTTTGATTAAAACCAATGATAATGTCATATAATATTAATAGATCACCAGAAAAATATGATAGTCCTGATAACAATGCCACCTATTAGTCATCATTGCTATAATTTAATTATACATCTTAACTTTAATATTTATGAAATATTTAATATTTACAGAAACTCAATTAAACTTGTACTAATTTGCCTTAAGATTGTGAATTGTCCTCTTGCAGTGCCAAGAATGATGACAAAGGGCAGGAAAAACGTGCACCAAGGGACTCAGAGAATACAAAGCCCTATTGCAAGAGGATCAATTCCATTATATACTTCAGCTTGTAGATTCTCAGGGAGGAGATATATACACACACACACATTTTTAAAATAATGCTTTGTATACAAACATGTTCTTTAACTTGCCAGGCTTTGACTAATACTTTTATTTACCTTCCTAATAAATCTTCAAGATAGAATAAGTATTATTAGTTTTATTTTACAAAAGATTTGGACACAGATTAATTTATTTACTTAGGGTTAAAGAGGATAACCAACCTTGGTATTAGAAGCTGTGTCACCTAACTCACAGTCTTTGAATCTTTTAACTATTCTATTTTAACATAAGGAAAATTGCACCATTATACGTTTCTACATTTTAGTACTGAAAAAACACCCCATGAGTAGCAACAACAGCAGCAGCAGCAGACACAGTAATAAATTGAGCCATCTTAAAATGTTTCAAATCCCTCATTAGAGTTTGTAAGGGTGAATTGACTTTTTTAAGAGCTCCAATGTTTTCCTTGGGTCAAGTTGTAGGGAATGCTTTTTTCCTTTTAAACCCACTGAACATGTTCTACTGCTTTAGAAGAGTAAAAGAATGCTGAGGATTTAAATTCTGACCAGAGTAGATATTAAAATGTTTTAAAAACAAACAAAAAATGTCTTTCACATAACATGTGCTTAATGAATTCTACTTTCATAAATGAAGTCACTAAAAAATTTGTTTCTACTATCAGCTAGGATTGCAAGCAAATCATTGGTTCCCTCCTACTTAAAATTTCTATTTCTAAAACAGCTTTCCTGAAAGTGAAGAAATTAAAGCATTAGGCAGATTTCCATGACCACAGCTGCTAATTATAACTGCCCCTTTGATTAACTGATCATGCATTTACAGCCTATACCATTGTTTTGCATAGGTATCTTGGAATAGGTTTTCCTATATATATCTCCCAATAAATTTTTATTTTTTGAGGGTAAGCTTCTATATTAAACAGATTCACAATAAGATATGAATACTCCATTGAAGTATACCTACTTTTTGACATATGGGGACTGAGGGATGGCATTTTTTGTTACTGATGCTTTTCTCAAAGCGTAGTCCTTAGACCATCTGAATCACAAGCACCTGGGGTATTTGTTAAAAATGTAGCCTCTGAGACCTTTCATAAGATTTCTGAGCCAGAATCTCTCTATAGATGAGGCCCAGGAATCTGAGTCTGATGCACACTCGTGTTTGAAAATCAGTGAACTAGAAGATAAGGGTGGGGGCAAAAAAAAGTTTCCAAACATGGATGCCAAAAAAAAAAAAAAAAAAAGGCATAGGTTAGGGCAGGCTAAGTAAAAGCAATGCACCAAAACCACACTGCTCATCTCTAACCTCTGCCTGACTGCTTCTCAATTTCCTGCTCTGCAGGTTCATGGCACAAGTCATTTCTCACCAAAGATTATTAACTTTCCTTATGTGATGAGATTTCACTGGAAATGTGAAATCGCTCTGCCAGAAACCTCACCAGTGGGTTCTAAAGAAGCTGGCTCCAGACAGCCTGCCGGCTGAATGACCATGTCGACCATTATGACTTTGTTCCCTGATGGACTCAAAGAAGCTATATAGGTTGGGTGGTCTCTGTGCACAGTAGTTCAAGGAGTAGGGCAGAAAACACTAAATGTCATTTAATATAGCACACAGCCTCAGCCCTGACAAGGACCAGGTCTGATCCCATGTGGAGATCGAATTACCTCTCTGCCACAGAGGGCCACGCCGTCCCCCCACCACCGCTGGCAGCCTCTGTGGGAAAGCTCACCAAGCAGCTGCGCTACCTTATCTGGTCCAAGGAAAGAAAGAGGTCATCAGATTCCAGGGCTGCCAGTTGTTAAATCTTTATAAAAACCACAAGGGGAGGGGGCGGGGAGCCTAAGAGGTTTTAAGGAAAAGATACACAAAAATAGTTTTAATTCCTTTGAGAACATAATCCAGGATTTATTTTCTGAAATAAAAACCTGGAAGGAAAAAATAAACACACATTAAACTATTAATGACCAAATATCACTTAGGGATTTGACTATATTTTCCTTCCTATACTAATGTTATGGAGCCAAAACCAGAATACCCAGAAAGACTAATTGCAAATGAAATTGATACTGCTAAGCATTTGATTAACTTCTGTCAAATTTATTTAGTGTATTATACTGGGTTACATTAGTATAAAGAAAAAATAGTATAAAAAATAAATCTCTTAACCTAACAAAAAAAAAATTAGCCATTAAACAGACCAATAGGAAAGTCTTGGCATCACGAAGCAGTCCACCCAGTAAAATCTTCAAAACCAAATTTGTAGTAAACCTGGCCTTGATAGTGATAAATCTCAGCTATACAATGTTAACTAAAGCTAAAACAAGCCACACTTTGGATTGAATATTTTATTTTCAACTTTCCCTATAAAAGCCTGAAATGAAAACCTCAAGTCCTAAACTATTCTTGGATCCCAAAGGGACCAGGGTTTTCTAGAAGTCAGTTTATTTTGTGAGGCGCTGGAGGTGAGTGACACCACTCTGCTTCCTCACAAGCTCCAGGCAGGGCTGGTTACTCTCTGGCCTTGAGATTGACTCTGTTTTACTGTTATCTTAGGTTTGTTTACCCCTATCTTAAAGCTTAAGCCTCTTAGGTCAAGGACCCTGTCTTTGGTGGTTTATATTTTCTGAAGCAATATACTCCTCTGTAAATAATTGTGTTTGGTCATCACAAGACACTTCAACTGGATTTTCCCATAAAAGAGAAAGTTATTTAAAGGGTGCTTTATAGTTAAAGCACAACAGAACACTTATTGAGTCTTTTTCTATAAGCTCCCTCCATCAATACATACACAACTTGGAAAACTCCAGGCATAGCGAAGCTAAAGTCACAATCAGGGATGGTTTAAGTGTTTCCTAGAGAGCCTGGATTATGTTCAAAGCGCTGCTAGTACAATCCTACAAATCAGGTAAAAAGTGATAAATCTGTTAATTATTATTATTTTGGGAGAATTTGAGACCAAATAGTTTACTTGTTTCAGTGAATTGACTATTATTTGGGGTATTAAAGGTACAACTAGACCTTCATTTACTAGGGGTCATGATCATAGTACATATTTGATGAATTTCCCTTTTCTTTAGCATGGATGCATGTTGTGGTTTCAAACTTGGTGGGGCATCAGAATCACTAAGAAACATTTGAAAAAATTAAAGCAACAAACACCAGATTTTAGACTGAGTCTTGCCTGTCGACCAGTAGGGCCTGGGAATCTGAAAGTGCAACGCTCCATAGGTGAGTCTGATTTCTGATGCTTCGCTTGGTTAGAGACAACTGCATATGCCCAAATAGTGTACTGGACTCCCAGGAGGTGCTATCCTGCACTTCTAAGTGTGTAATCCAAAAGGGAGCTGGAGCCACAGACTCAGAATTCAGGTGCCCTCTCAATGCACCACCCTATAGCCTCCTTATATGAGAAGAAGTCACCTGGGAAGCTTTATAAAAATAGCTATGCCTGGTCTCCTTCCCAAGAGATTTTGATTTAATTAATCTGGATGGGACGTTGGTATCCATCAGTATATTTTAAAAGCTTCCCAGGTTATTTTAATGTAGCCAAGTTTGAGACCCCCTGTCAAGGACAAAAATATAATTCTACAAAGAGCATCAATGAAGTACTTAGAATAACCAAGTACATTGCCTAGATTTTTTATATTTAAGTCTCATAACAATATTTTGAGATAAGTAGCAAAATTCTCATTATGCAATTGAAGAAGCAGAAAATGTGCTAGAACCTTCCTATCTACTCAAAGTGTGGTCCACATATCAGTAGCATGAACATCACTTCGGAGCTTGTGAGAAATGCAGAATACCGGTACACGAGCTGGGTTTTCTGAATCCAAATCTAGCATTTTAGCAAGATTTCCAAGTGATTTGTGTGCATATTCAAATTTGAAAGGCACACTGCTAGAGGGAGGATTCACAGGTGTGTATGAGGCTGCACATGCCTGCCTTGCATACAAAACTGTTTGTATCAATAGGATGATTTTCCTCAAGGGAGCCTAAGCAAGTGAAGTGGGCTATATCACCTGATCTCCTCACCTGGGCCGTTTCACTCAAATAACTACATATGACTTAGTAAACAGGACATATCATAGAGAACTTAGATAAGAATAAGATAATCTATAAATGATCAACTTTTGTCAGATGCTCTGAATTAATAGCTTATGTGTCACTTACATTAACGTTTGGTTATATGTCTGATACCTTAACACTTATTTGAACCCTCAGCTCCTGGACTTAATCCTACCTCTCCCTAAACCCAGCAGAACGAAGGGTGAAAGAATCTTAAATTCTACATACAGATAAAGTACTTATATTAGGTAGTATTAATTCATTCATTGTTCACTAACCCTGCACTGGTGTTATGATTCAAAAATGAACAGGGCAGTATTCCTGATTGTAAGTAATTCATAAATTAATGGGAGAGACAGACAATAGCAGATAACTATGCTATGTGTGACATGAGAATAACGTATGTTGGTGAGGGCATAAGATCCATACCTTGTACACTGCTTGTTGGAGTATGTATTGCTGCAACCTTCCTACAAGCAATTTGGTTATATATATTAAAAGCCTTAACATGTACTTGAATTTGGATAGTTGATACATGACACATTGAGGAGCCATTGTATGAGGTTTAGTAGGGAGGACGTGATCAGATTTATATTTTGGAAAGTTTACTTTGGCTTAATGTAGGGAATGGATTGGAGAAGTGAGAGACTAGAAGCCAAGAGATTAATTAATAGGCTGTTGTAGAAAACCCACATATTTCTAATAAAAGAAAAAAATGAGAACCTGGAATAGAGCCATGATTATGTCTGGCTTCTTTGAGCCTAATATGTTTCTAGTCTTACCTCAGGAGTGATTCTTCTAGGAAAAAATCAGAGATGGACTATAACAGGCAAAGATTTACAAAGATGTTTACTATTGTGATGTTAATAATAGTGAAAAAGTAAAAAAAAAAAACCCACTAAAATACTGAACATCCAAGTTATCCTTAAACAAATCATAATATATAAATTGGGTAGAATTCCTTAGTCATTCAAATACTATTTATGAAGAATTTTAATGAAGTGGGGCTGGGCATATGATACAAAACAATATTAAGCAAAATCCTGTGATCAAAATTATCTAAACATCTTGGCATGACTCTACAAATTCACTAAAGCTCTAATTGCTGCCTAACTCTTCTTTCTATGTCCCCATCACTTCAGCTGTACTGAAATACTGGTTCCTTTCTAAACGTACAAGTTCTCTCACAATTCCATCCTATTGAACATGCTATTTTTCTTTTAACAGCATACTTAAAAAAAAAAAATCTAAGAGAGAAGCTATGATTGTCCCCCTCCTCTTATTTAAGGACAGCCCAGGTTTCTAGAGTCATTTGTTAAATTAATTAGTTAATTATCGATTTAATTACCCCATATCATTTTACAGCCATTAACTATTCTTACTTTCCCTCAGCTGGTTCTGGTGGGTAGATCTACCACAGAACTTGGAACTGTATTCGCCCCATACCATTCTCATTTGGAGCTTCTTCCTCATGGTGACTAATTACCTTACTGTAATAAAAGACTTCTTAGGGGAACCAGACCCTTTTCCTCCTGAATATTTGAAAGCCACAGAACAGTGAAGAATACATATTGCATATGCTATTCTGATTTCTTCAGAAATTGAATGAAAATGTTTATAAGTAAGTTGATAAATATGTTATTAAAATGGAGGAACAATTTGTGCAAACAGCTTCTTGGTAAATAAAGATTTAATTGTAAGTTAAATAAAGTATCATAGTAATTTATTTTAATACCAAAAAGATTTTAAAAAATAGTGCTTAAAATATACTAAATTTATGTTTTAAATTAGTGACACATACATTTTTTGAATAAGGATTATTTGCAAAATTTAAGAACATAGGAGGGGGAATCTTAGGAAAATGGTGGAATAGAAGCAGCCACCACACACTGCTCTCAAAGAGAGAATCAAAAGTTGCAGACAACTGCCTACCTATGGATGGCTCCTCATGGAAGAACTTTGCAAACAACAGAGAGGTGATAGCGGACATTCAGAATGAAGGAGAAGGTGATGGGGCAATTCATTTTTCAAAATAGAAGGGAACCCTGGGGAGGCATCAACACATGGGGAAGGGCAGGAGTAGAGAGCCCTGAGTTGACCTCAGCTCCACCCTGGGGGCTCCAGGGCTACCCTTGGGCCTCAAGACTCTGCCCCTAAGGTTCCACTGCTCCCACTGAGTGAGCAGTTCCACCCTCCTGAGGCTCTAGGGCTGCCCCTATGATCCAAGGCTCTGCCCCTGTGGCTCCAGAGCTCTTACCAGATGCAATTCCACCCCTGATATCCCAGCTGGACACCTGGACCCCAAAACTCCACCCAAGTCTACACCACTCCTCCTGGGCACACAGAAGCACCAAGTTCCAATGCTCCACTAGAGAAAAACCCTCCAGACTTGAGCTGCCATTACACCTGGAGCCAGTTTGAGCAAATGCCCACAGCTAGACACCCATGAACACTGCCTAGATACCCTCACTCAGCTGCCACTGTCAATTTGACAGGGAGACCCAGGACAGAGCAATCCCCTACAATGGCAGCCTCCACAAAGAGGGTTTCAACCAGTTCCCAACTTGAACTTCCAACAATGATCTGAGGAACAACTGACCACCCCAACAAACATAATCCAACAATGGCTTGAACTGTGACAATCACATGGGGAACAGGACAAAACAGGACAACTGCATTATAGGCTCTCAATATTCCTGACCCTCCCATGGCAGGTCAGTCACAAATGTGCCATCTAGGGACCTCCCCTTCTTCTCACTAAGAGACTTCTCAGCAAAGGGGAATAGGTGCACTGCAAACCTATCAGCCTTGAGGTGAGAGAATAAGATTCAGATGAGAAGAAACCAAGGAAAGAACTCTGGCAATATGAAAAAACAAAACAGTTCAACAACCCCAAGGGATCACAATGAATCTACAGTAGTAGATCCAAACTAAAAGGAAATTGTCAAAATGTCAGAAATGAAATTCAGAATATAGATGGCAAATAAGATGAAAGGAATTGAAGAGAAAGTTGAAAACCTACAAAAAGAAGCCAAAAAAAGTCAAAAAATAAATGAAAAAATCACTAAAGAGCTAGAAAACATAAGAAAGGATATAGTAGAACTTAGAAAAAAGGAAAGAGTCACTGAAGGGATTTCAAATTACAGCAGAAAGCTTCAGCAACAGGCTAAAACAAGCAGAAGAGAGAATCTCAGAGCTTAATGACAAGGTATTCAAAGATGTAGAAAATGGAATAAAGAAAATGGAGCAATCACTCAGAGAAATGTGGGACTATGCAAAGTGAACCAATATATGAATTATACCTGTCCTCAGGGAGAAGAAGAAAAAGCAAAATGTGTGGAAAATCTATTCCAGGGAATTATTGAGAAAAACTTGTCTGGTATCACCAGAGATTCAGATATCCAGGTACAAGATGGTCATCAAACAACAGGAAGAGTCATAGCAAATAGAACATCTCTAAGACATATAGACATCAAATTGCCCAAAGTCAAAATGAAGGAGAAAATTCTACAAGGAGCAAGACAAAAGCAACAACAAACCTACAAAGGAAAATCCATCAGGCTTGTAGCAGACTTTTGAGCAGACCTTATAAGCCAGAAGGGATTGGAGCCCCATCTTCAGACTTCTTAAACAGAACAACTACTGGACAAGAATCTTGTGTTCTGAAAAACTAAGTTTCATAAACAATGGAGAAATAAAGACTATTCCAGGCAAGCAAATGCTAAGGGAATGTGTTCCCACTAGATCTGCCCTATAGGAAATACTCAGAAAAACTACATTATACATAGATAAACACTATAGATACCCACCAGTATAAAATCATCCTAAAGCTCACAGTTCTTATAAGACAATAGCACAAGAGAAAAAACAAAACAATAAGGTACCACCCAATATGATGAACAGAACAGCATCCCACATATCAATACTAACACTCAATTTAAACTGTCCAAATGTTTCACTCAAAATACATAGACAGGCTGAATAGATGAAAAAACACAACACAAGTATCTGCTGTTTCCAGCAAACAGATCTAACTCACAAGGACTCACAGAGACCTAAGGTGAGAAGATGGAAAGAAAAAAAAATCTACTCAAATGGAAACAAAAAGCAAGCAGATGTAGCCATTCTAATATCAGATAAAACAGACTATAAATAAACAATAGTAAAGACAAAGATGGCCACTATATAATGGTAAATGGAGTAATTCAACAAGAGGATGAAATTATCCTAAATATATATGCACCTAACACAGGAGCTCCCAGATTCATAACACAAATCCTACTAGATGTAAAGAAAGAGATAAACAGTACCATCAAAATTTCCAGGGACTTTAATACCCCACTGACAAAGATGGACAGATCATCCAAGCAGAAAGTAAATAAACACTGAATTTATATGGGACTCTGGAACAAATGGACCTAACAGACATCTACAGAACATTCTACCTAAAAACTACTGCATATACATTCTTCTCATTAGAATATGGAACATTCTCCAAGATAGATAATACCTCAAGCCACAAAGCATGTCTCAACAAATAAAAAAAAAAAATCAAAATCATTCCATGTATCTTCTCAGACCACAGTGAAATAAAATTAGAAATCAATTCCAAGAGAAACACTCAAATCTGCACAAAGTCATAGAAGTCAAACAGCCTGCTGTTGAATGATGAATCCTTAGGTCAATGATGAAATTAAAATGTAAATCAAAAGATTGCTTGAACTGAACCACAAAGGGGACACAGGCTATCCAAATCTATGGGAAAAATTCATAGTCTTAAATGCCTATATCAAAAAGACAGAAAGATCACAACTTACCAACCTAATGTCATATCTTGAGGAACTAGAAAAGGAAGAGCAAACTAAACCAAAAGTCAGCAGAAGAAAAGAAATAACAAAGCTCAGAGCAGAACTAACCAACAATAACAAAAAACAATACAAAGGATTAACAAAACAAAAAGTTGGTTCTTTGAAAAGGTAAAATTGATAGACCTCTAGTTAGATTATCCAGAAATATAATAGAAAGCACCCATATATACTCAATCAAAATTGAAAAAGGAGATATTACAACTAATACCACAGAAATACAAAATATCATTCATGAATACTATGAAAATCTCTATGCCCATAAACTAGAAAATGGAGAGGAAATGGAGAAATTCCTGGAAACAACCTGCCAAGACTCAATCAGGAAGAAATAGAAATCTAGAACAGACCAATAACAAGTAGCAAAGTAGAAGCAGTAATAAAAATATTTCCCAACCAAAGCAAGCCCTGGACCAGATGGATTCACTGCCAAATTCTACCAGACCTATAAAAAAGAACTGGTACCCATCCTGCAGCAATTATTCCATAACATGGAGAAGCAAAGTCTCTTTCAACCCAGGCATCTGGAGTTGTCTAGGTTGCCTTACAAATCATGGACCACAAGACTTTCAACATTGAATCTGCAAAAGATTCTAGCTATAATACCCCACCACCCAAGTGTCAAGTATTGCACTAAACTAGGGACACATGGTAAGACTTTTAGACTCTCTCTCTTCCAAAAGCTCACAGTGTTGAGGAGGAGGATAGAGAACTACAAAAATAATAGCAATATAGTGTAATAGATACAATATATATACATTCTGCATTAGTTTTTCTAAAAAGTTGCATCACGAATTGAATTCTCACTCTTGCAGACCAGTAGTCCCTTCCTTCTCAGGTTCCCATGTGGGACAAGGCAGTATCTCAATGCATACTTATATACACACACATCGAGGGGTGACCTAATTCATATTTGACTTGCACATTTTAATTTGGTGAGTTAGAGCTCTGTTACACTGACAATGAATTGAAAAGGTGGGCTATAACTAATGCATCAATTTCCACTTTCTTTGGTTTCTAGATTTGTAGCTTTTATTGAACTTATGCACTCATGAAAATGGAAGAAAAGAATTATTTACTTTCCTAGGAGAGAAATAATGCTTACATCAAGGAATCCTTAGGACATCTGTATAAAATGGCTACTTATAAGAACTTCATTATTCTGATGCCTCCCATGGCAATTATTTATTCCACACCAAAGAGATTATATGAGGTTAGAGATACTGTGCATCCATTAGCACTTGGCAGGAAGAAGTTTGTTCTTTCCTCCTTTGTGATATGGGAATGTTTAAGGCATCAGTGTGCATTTAGGGCAACTATGGGTCTTCTAAAATCAATTTGTCATATCCAGTGAAAATAAGCATATATTAATATAATATTATTACTAAGGACTAATTCATCTTTATATAGTACTTGATAAATAACAAGCTGCTTCTCTAATAAAATGTTATTTGATTATCACAGAAGCCCTCTAAAGTGAGTAGAACTGATTTTTTAATATTAATTTTGCTTGTAAGAAAGTCTGGCTTGCTCAAGGCCACACAATTGGTAAAATACAGATCCAGGACTCTAAATACAGATTCATTAATATCCATATTTAGAAGTCTGAGAATTCTTGTATTTCTCAAGAGCATTTTTTCCATTTAAGGTGCATAAGTCTTCTCCAAGCTCCCACATGTCTTTTATTTCCTAGGTTTGTAAGAGGGACAAAAACCTACAAGCTGAGGTTTTCTTAGAGAAAAAATATTATTTCAGTGCATTGTTCTAAAGAGCCCTATTCTGATTCTTAAAGAAATAAAATGTTTTATTTTTACTTTCTTAATAAATTACTTGCAGGATAAGAGAAAACAGACAAAACAAAAATACATCCAAAGTAAAGAAAACTATTTTATGTTTTTTTCAGAAATATTATATCCTGACAGACAGCATAGGCTCATGGATGAAGTGTGGTTTCAGAAGTGAGTTACACTGGCAGCCCTTAATTTCCCTTCCTTGGTTTCAATTTCCTTTTTATCAATAGTACTTACCACCTTTTCACATACCGCATAATTTTCATTGTAATTATTTTGGTTCACTGTCTCTTTCCTCCAACTCAAATGTAAACTACACATGGGCAGAGATGTTTCTTGGGTTCTCCGATATAACCCAGCACTAGCACGGAACCTGCCATATAGTAGGAACTCAGTAAAATTTGCTGATTGAATCAGTGAAGATGTACCTGGATTGAAATTCTTACTTTCCTCCTTACCAACAGCAGAACTAAACAATATTATTTAACTTGAGTTTCTTTTTAATTGTAGTAAAGTATATATAACATAACATTTACCATTTTAACTATTTTTAAGTGTACAGTTCTATTGAATTATATACATTCATCTTGTTCTGTAACTATCACCACCATTGATCTCTAAAACTTTTTCATCTTCTCCAACTGAAACTCAATACCTAACAAAGAACAACTTCCCATTCCCTCATTCCCTCTGACACTGTCAAATGTAATTCTATCTTTTGTCTCTGAATTTGACTCTACCTTGTAGAAGTGGGATCATACAGTATTTGTCTTTTTGTGAGTGGCTTAGTTCACTTAGCATAATATCCTCAGTGTCCATCCATGTTGTAGCATATGTCAGTATATCCTTTCATTTCAAGGCTGAATAATATTCCACTGTATGTGTTAACCACATTTTGTTCATCCATTCATCTGTCCATGGATACTTGTTGGCTACCATGAATAATGTTGCAATGAACATGAATATAAAAATATCAGTTTGAGCCCCTGCTTTCAATTATTTTGGGTATACACACAGAAGGTAATTTTATTTTTAATTGTTTTCAGGAATTCCTATATTGTTTTCCACAGTGGCTACACCATTTTACAAGATGTAAGAAGGGTTCCAGTGTCTTTACTACTTCGCCAACATTTATTATTTTCTTTTCATTTGTTTATTTTGACACTAGCCATCATAATGGGTATGAAGTAAACTTTTCTGCATTTTAATAACTTTATCTATACAGTAGGGATATACAAAGAGACTAATACAGAGTCCGTGTTAACTAAAAGGAGACCTGCTTTTCTTTGTTGTTATATTTGGCAAGAAAAATCTCCATATAAATGTTGAGTCATGTCCACTTCTCCTGTTAGTATCTAAAATTCACATAAACTGGTATAGACTTAAATCAAACTAGAAGACTTAAGTAGAACAGGATAGAAGATTTTTCTTTTATTTTTTTTCTCTTTCACCCATGAAATAGACTATTGATGACTGGATCTAATGGGAAAAACCCAAATGATTACAAACTGAAACATAATTTTGGTGATTATGTTTTCTTTTAGTGAGATGAACTTGTGATGAAAATAAAAGATACTAATACAATCTGATTCATGCATGAAAAGTTCTACCCTTGAATTAAAACAGGTAATTACTTCTGTTAATCAAGTTGTCGTTTCACACATTTAAAAAAAATCATTGAAATTGGTTACTTGATTCAGTGAATATGTGATTGACTCCATTTCTTTTATTTAAGAAGAATTACAATTCTTCTTTCTGACCCTGTGGAGAATCATGCTTAGTCTAGAATTAATAAACAAAGTTTTCAGTGCTTAGTAAAGCTTAACTTTAAAATTCCATTTAACTAGCTGTGATTCAGCAAAAGTTTATCAAACACACGACGGGCAAGACATATACAAAAACAAAGAAAAAAAAGATGTAATCTACACTTTTAAGAGCTTGTGATCCAGACAAGAAGGAACATGATAATCATTATTTTAACAGTATAATGAGTAAGATGTGCAACGTATGGGGTATGGTCATGCTTGAGGCTCTGCCTCGAGGGGGGAGGGGGGCATGGGCAATATACATGACCGTAATATTTGTACCCCCATAATATGCTGAAATAAAAAAATAAAAATTAAAAAAAATATATCCTTAGGATGGAACAAAAAAAAAATACTAAGAAAGGATTGGATCAATATGGTGGAAAGAAAAATACAACTCCCTCTCTTTTTATACTTAAAATATCATAAAATGAAAGAAAAATGTTATCTATATCTCTAACCATATCTACACTTTTACCTACCCATGAATATAGTAAGGGAAGGAATAAAATAATGTTTATTTTAACAATTTCCAAGTACCACAAAAGAATTGGAGCAATATGGAAGAAGAAACATATATGTCCAGCTGCTCTTCTTATAAAATGCCATGAAATAAAAATATATTTATATTTAAAATAATAAATATGTAGTAGTTGTTAAAAAATAGTAGAGAGGCCTGAAAGCAGTCTACATAATGTGAATTATTATTTTCTTCCAAAATCACTAAAGCAATTTATGATAAACATAACTAGAACCCATACTCAGGTGGGCAGGGATACTCAAATAGAAAATAGTCAAAAAACAAAAGAATTACCAATAATTTGAGGAAAACCAAAACAAAGAAACCTCATGTAAACAAATACCTATAAAAAATAAAACAATGACAAGAAAAGGGATGCAATAAAGAAAAAAAACTTTTAGAATCATCCTTAGCTCTTTGAGAATTCTGTCTCCATAAAATAGGAAATAGAGACTGCGTAAATGAAAACTAAAGTAGGTGAAATGGAAAAAAGCAAAACAATAAACAAACCCTCTATAGATGATTGAATGGAGAATGGGCACAGACAGACAGTAAATCCATGAGCTAGAGAATGGAGCCAGGGAAATCTACCAGAATACAGCACAACAAAAGAGTAAAGAAATGGAAAGAAAGAGAGAAAAGTTAATAGACAAAGAAAAGAAATTCCAACATCTATTTGAAAGGAGTTTCCAGAAAGAACAAAAAGAATGGAGTGAGAGAAATGTCAAAGAAACTATATAAATTATAGAAGAAAATTTTGAATCTAATGGCATAACTAAAAGGGCTTGTAGAATATACCAAGCAAAATGAATAAATATAGACATATACTAGGCCACCATGCTTGAATTTTAGAAATCTAGAAATGAAAAGGAAATCCTACAAGATTTTGATGAGACAGAAAATAGGTTAACTACAGAAAACACCCCACAAATCAGATGGACAAAAATGATCTCCTTGACTACACTGAGAGCCAGAAGATAATGATGCTATATCTTTAATGTTATCACCCAAAACTGTATTTGCACCTAAAATACTAAACTTAAACTAATATTCAAAATAATGACATTTTCAAATGTACAATGAGTCAGAAAGTTTGCCACCCACAGTTGTTCTATGATAAAATTACTCAAGTATAACACAGGAGAAAAGAGTCCAAGAAGTAGGAAGAAGTAGGCTACCAAAAAAAGTGAGGAGCAAAGAAACCAATAAACCCAGTTAAGCCTAAATATTTTTAGAAGCATAATTTTTAAAAAAATCAAACAGAAATCAAATTCTGAAATTAAAAATCAGATGATTTTAACATAGGGAGGTAGTAGAGGACCACAAGTTTTGGGCTTTGGGGGGCAAAACAAGTTATAACATCCTAGGTTCTTAACTTTGCCAAGGAAGCATATACATTCAAATAAATTAATATAGGTGTGCATATATGTGTGTCTGTATGTGCATATATATACATATATATTAAAATGATAAATGTATATATTAGATCTATACAATAACAGCTAGAAATAAGTTCAACATTAGTTAAAATTCTATAAATAACTAAAACATATATAAATTAGTTGTATAAATTGTTAAAACCACTAGAAAAAGAAATTATATGGCAAAAACACTTGATCTGGATTCTCTGTTCTGTTTCATTGCTCTATGTCTCTATTTTTGTGCAAATTTCATGCTGTTTGGGTTACGATAGCCTTGTAGTGTAGTTTGAAGACTGATAATGTGATGCCTCCAGATTTGTTCTTTTTGCATAAGATTGCTTTGGCTATTCTGGCTCTTTTCTAAATGAAGCTTAAGATTATTTTCTCTAGATCTGTGGACTATGACATTGGTATTTTGATGGACATTGCATTGAATCTGTAAGTCGCTTTGGGTAGTATGGACATTTTAACAATATTGATTCTACTTATTGAGCATTTTCATTTTTCCAATTTGCTTCAAATGCTAAATGACCACAGAATGGTTGACAGTTGAGTTCTTCAGCAACTTCTTGTGTAGTTGTAAGAGGATCAGCTTCGGTGATTGCTTTCAGTTGGTTGTTGTCAACTTCGATGGCTGGTCACTGAGCTCCTCATCTTCAACGCTCTCCTCTCTTTTGCAAAACTTCTTGAACCACCATTGCACTGTGCATTTGTTAGCAGTTCTGGACCAAATGCATTGTTGATGTTGCAAGTTGTCTCCACTGCTTTACAACCCATTTTGAACTTGAATAAGAAAATCGCTCGAATTTTTTTTTTTTGTGCACCATCATTGCCATAGTCTAAAATAAATATAAAATAAATAGCAAGTAATAAGTCATTAGCAAAAAATAAAAATAAAGTGAGAAATGCACATAAAAACAGTATATAACACAACCACATTTAAGAATGTATTCCAATATCAAATGGCAAATTTCAACAATGCTGAAACCACAATTACTTTTGCACCAACCTAAATATAAAATTGGGGTTGCTTGCCAAGAGGCGATACTGGCACACTGAAAGTTACTCCAGAGAATAATGATTTCCAGATTTTAAGATCTAACTTTGGCCATTTGTCTGACTAACTCTTTAATTATTATACTTCACACTAGCTAAATTTTTCTGACTACAAAAAGCTGGTAATCTAGCATAGTGAAGCATCATGCACAGTGGTTGAAGCAAAGACTGCATATTCCTATACTGGTGCTAACTTGGTGGTTCATTTGTTATGTGACATTGGGCAAATTACTTCTCTTAGCCTCAATTTTCTCGTCTGTAAAATGAGGATAACAACTTGTATCTACTTCTTGGAATTTTTAGCAAATTTAAGGATTTAATACATATACAAAACTTAGAACAGTTTCTAGTACATAAGAAGCACTAAATATAATTTAGCCGTTATTCTTAAGGCTATCTCAGTCTTCGCCTTAAAAACTACACTGAATTTCTCATGCATCATTCTGTATCTCTGCTCAGTCATTTGAAGTTGCAAAGTCTTCAATACTTAGGTTAAACATGTTAGCTCCTGTCCAGAAGTTGAACAACATACTAGGCAAATGTCTTGCAGCGTGGTTTTGTGACCATGTAGAAAGAAAGAAACCTGGAATTAGAAATTCTGGAGTTTGTTTCCATTTTTTAAACCAAGTAGTGGCCATTAATCAAGAATTTTTATTCATTAATTTCAGCATTTCAAAAATGTAAAACATAGAGGCTGACCAAACTAAGAAATTATGGTCCATGAATTTCAAATTGTGAACACTGGTTATAGATACTTTGATATTGTTATTCAATAAAATTAAAATCACAGTAGCTTATTTGATACCTACATAATGATATGTTGCTAGGTAGTTATGCATAAAAAGGAAATTAATTTGTTAGCATTGCTTTTATAATATCATATCAAAATTTAACTTTTTATTAGTATTCGGAGAGGCTTCATAGATTTAAGATGGGAGACTCTAAAGCCAGACCGCTGGTATTTGAAACCTATCTCCACTACCTACCAGCTGCATGAGCTTGGGTAATTTACTTAACCTCCCCGCTCTCTTTCTCTCTCTTTTTCTTCCTCTCCCTCTCCTTCTCTCCCCCTCTCCCCCACCCTTCTCTCTCTGCCTCAGCTCCCTCACTGTAAAATGGAGAAATAACTAAAGCTCTTTATTGAATGGTGATGGCCACTAAATTATATAATATATACAAAGCACCTAGAATAGTGCCAGGTACATAGTAAATATCAAAATTCTTAGCTTATATTATTATTTCTCACTTTTTTTTCAGGTCAACATTCCATATAAATGTTAATGGTCTTATTCTTAAACCAAATGGCATTTTAGTGGTCATTTAAATTTAGTCCATTTTAATGGATTATTTAATGGTGACCCTTTGCATCACCATTACATACACCCACAAAAAAAAAGTGGGTTAAGACACAATAGCTTGGGAATTTATTTGAAAATAAAATGGACTTCTTTTGGTGATGTCCATGATCCATGGCAGCTACCTCTCCTGGGTACCACTTATTCAGTTATGTCTCTCCTCTCTTCTTCAGTGGGATTTGTTGAGTGCATGCTCTGGACTCACTATTCCAGGGTCAAGTGTTGGGGCAGAAGGGCTCATGGTTGTCAATTCTTGGATTCCCTGGACTTTGAGTTTACCAATTTCCTTCCATGGGTTTTCTGCAAATTTGAGCATGCAGGGAAGACAGAAGGAAGGATTGAAAGATCTGAGACCAGGGGAAAAAAATGAGAGAAGATAGGGAAAATGAAGTTAGAATTAAGGCAGTATTAATTAAGGTTTAGGGTAAAAGGAGAAGAGAGAAAGAGAGAGCCAAGAGAGAGAAAGAAAGAGAGAGAGAGAGAGGAAGGGCCTTACCTATTTGTGATCAATCACCCTCCAGGCATTCTCAAACTACTCAACAGATTTACATTTGTGGCTAGGTACTGGACAGCAGGTATACTCTTCTCCTTCCTTTAGTTTTTCAGTCATTTTTTCATTCATCCATTCATCCAATATGCCATTATGCAGCACTTTCTCTGGTCAAAGTAACCATCCTATTAGATTGGGACCTGGAGAAGGGAGAGGTGATTACCAGGATGAGAAAGAGACATGATTCCTGACCTTAAAGTGTTTGCAGTGTAATGGAGGAAACTGATAATGGCACAGAAACATTACAATAGAGCCCTGAGTTAGTGATTGTATTAGTGGTACAGAGAGCAAGGAATGATTAGTTCTGTCTGGGGAAATCAGGAACATTTTTACAGAGGATTTAACACTTGAGTAAGTCTCTAAGAACAGCTAGGTACACCCCACCTGGAAATAAACAATGTTTTGCAGGACCTGAGGCATGCAGAAGCACCATGTGTTCTGGAAGCAGTAGTTCATTATGGCTGTAATAGACGGAGTGTGGGGGGAAGCAGAAGACATAGAGGAAGAGGTGGGGGGGGTAGTTGAGACATCATGTGCTCAAATAGGTTTAATATGTCTCTTTCATCTTTCTTCTCCTCCTCCCACCATCCTCCCTAGTGTGACTAAATGAGAGAAGCTTGCAAGTTCCTGTTTCTTGTTCTGGGGAAGGCAGTGAATCCATGCAACTCTGAGAAGAATAGCCCGGGGTGACCTGAGCATCTGGAAGGACCATTTTCAGTCTCCAAGCTGGGACTGCTGAGTGGCTAGTGGTGTGACCAAGTGACTCAGCAGGATCGGGGTCTGTTATTGGATTTTCTCATGTCATACCTAATAATGTCAGTAAAACATAAAGCATTACTTAGAAATTATTGTCAGATGGATTTTTTAAGTTGCTTTATTGAAAATTGCATTCTTGCTGCACTGGCATAGATAGCCATCCCTGTATGCACGTGTGTGCATGTATTTGTTGGCTTTTATAGCCTATAGGCCTCAGGAACCCTGAAAAACAAGCATGATCTTCCAATATTCTTAGTTACATATGTATCTGTGTATTTAAGACAAGAGTACAGTGGAGGCTTTTTGTGCCCTTGGAAGTGTCAAAAGCACTATCAGGGGACCAGGAGATGCTGAGAATCTAACAGCACATGACCAGCTATTTCTTCTCTGGTTGACAAAGTATGGCAAGGACTCAGCTTTCCTGTAGCCGTCTTCTTCCCTGTTCAGGCCTTTGCAGTGTGGCTGAAACAAACACTCCTTCCTCTTGTATATTCTAGTCTAGATTGTGCAAAGCACAATTCTGTCTGGCAGAAAGAGGTAGTTCAACCAAGAGAATTCTTTGTCCGTGTTTTCCTGGGACTCGCCCCAGTAACGCTACCTAGAAACTGCCTGCCAGACTATGTGAACATACCAAATAGCTTAATGGAAAAAGAAACCTATATGAAAAAGTGACGGGAAGTTGCCAAAAAAGGTCTCATTCAAATATAAGCACAAAAATGCAAAAAGGCACAATTAACTAACTAGTTTCCTAACATATTAGGAAGCAACTCAATCTCTAGCTGGTTACCTAAAATTGAGTTAAAATAGGAGAAAAAAAGTCAACACCTTAGTTTGCAAAATAGATGTGCTCATTAAGTCAGTCTACTAAATGGTGATGTTCCACAAAATAAAATCTCCGTATTTCAACATGATCTGTTTTTAAGGTATAAGAAACTAAAACTGAATATGCTTTCTCTTGGCATCTTATAAAAAAGTTCTTATAGAATCTCAGTCTAATAGTTCAGCACCAGCAGCACCAATTTTGTGCAGTTCTCTTGAAAGCTTTCAGCAGTAAATCTCTAAAAATGTCCACTTAAGCAGTAGAGGTCATAAATACTTCGCCAGAGCAATAAAACAGAACAGAATTTTGGAAGTTATAATTTTAGTGGATATAACTGCACTTTATAAAAGGAAGGCCTCTGGGACCCAGAATAAATGCAAAACTCTGTCTAAGTGAACTGCAGTGCTAACCCATCTGCAAGTGGTAAATTATCCTTAGTCCCAGGTGTGGTGCATTATCCTAGGGGTGTCCAGTGATTAAAGGTAAGAACATGGCCAAAATCCAAGGGAGCACTGAACATTAATGATGGCTGGAAATTGTCAACAATTTCTCTGGAAGTTGATTTCTTTCTATTTGCTCACATCAGCCAGGCCCAAAGTTTAGCAGATTGTCTATGATCAGTTCCTGGCATGTATAGATACACCAGTGAGAGAGGCCCAGAGGGTGAAAAAGAGACTTTGGCTCTCCATTTGCTCTGGAAGTTCATACAGAATGAAAGTAGAATGATAATCCCATTACCCAGAATGATAATCCTATTACCTAGAATCCCCTCAGGCTTCTACAAAAGATAGACATTCACTGAGGCCATTATCCTAAAATTCAACTGATGATTGCAAAGCAACATTAAAATTTTATTACATTTGTGCTTGCCCTGCATGATACATCACTTTTTCTGTTTAGTACACATTTGCATAAATGTTCTTTTACATTTAAATCTGTGTCTGGGTCTTAGAAACTCCCAAGGGTCAAGGCTATACTTACTTGATTTCCCTAAACTCTCCACTACCCCATCCCCACACACTCATACACACAGAAAGAGCACTGTACATTTTAAATGCAAGTGACTATTATTTCATGATTACATCCATAGTTCTTTGTAATCTTTAGTATCAAAAATGTCCACATCCTTTATTTCTTCCACCAAGTTGTTGAATTGTCCACTTAGCCCCAACCTAATTTAGATTGGTGTAGCCTAGAACACTGATGACTACAATATTGAATGAGGGTGGCAGGCATAAGAAAGTTACATCTGAAGAGCAGATGAAAAGAAATTTTCACGCAAGGAAGCCCAAGCTTCCAATTTTTAGTCAACATTTGATTGTGGCCTATTAAAATGCCAAATCACTTTGCAATATTGTGCTATGTCTTCACAGCTTAAAATAGTCACTGTGAAATAGTCATTCCACCCCAGTTTTCCCATCTGAAAATAATAACACAGTGTACCTTTTGCTGTTGCTTCTAATGTTTTGGTTTTTATTATTGTGTAACTGAAATGTTAGCCTCTTGCATCTAAGGGTCACCTTCTAGTTTATTTGGAAAATAAAGGAATCAGAGGATTGGTCTCATGTCTCCTCCTGAGTCATTGACTTGGCAGTGCTGTCCCTGTCATGTGCTCCTCTCATCCTTGCTTTCTGCGTGGCCTCTGGTCACTGCCCTGCTCACGGCTGTTCACCACCTGCAACTTGGGGATATAGTACCAGTTCCAGAAGGGCCGTATTTTCCATCACTAATCTGTCACTTTGCTCCCATTAATACTCAGCCACAAAGTTTATGTGTGTTATGGATTCTGCTGCAGTTTTGGGGATTGGTCCAAATAAAACTCTCTAGTTTTCTCTCAGAAAAAAAAAAAAAAA
>VBSM01000361.1:74940056-74951031 GCA_008086735.1 Cheirogaleus medius
TAATCATCCCATAGGACATTTCCCAAACATAGAGAATCCAAAGGGAGCCTATGAGAGCTGGAGCTGGGAACTGGATTGAGGAGGAGAAGGATCTGCAGAAAATAGTCTATGATGGGTTCTGTAGCTTAAAGCCTGGTTATTACCATCCAGGCCCCCCAGCCTGTGTGATATGAAGCCAGCCTAGGCTCTTGGGTGGACACATGTTGTTTTTACATAACCAGCATCATTCCCTTTATACTTGTAATAGCGTCTTGAATTTCCTTAGGGATCACCCCCACCCACTTTCATTCCATGTGGTTTAGGTGGGGCTAGCCCAACCCCTGGAATCAGAGGTGAGCTCATGACCCAGATCTGGACAATTGGTATTGTGGTCTGGCCATGGTGTTTGCTTAATGACTCTTTGCTCTAATCTAAGTAATCTGAGGAATTTTCCTGGAGCAAGTAGGAAAGACGAGTTGTTTTGTGGTGTGTGTGTGTTTGTGTGTGTGTGTGTGTGTATGTTTGTGTGTCCTAAGACAGCTAGCAGAAAGGATGAAGTCTGAGCTGCCATCAAAAATCATAAAAGCATAAAAATGAGGCCACCTCAGAGGAAAGTAGAGCTAAGATGTGAAGAGAAACTGGCTCTGGTGATGGCATTTGAGACCCTTGGATTCAACCATGATTAAAAATGACACTGCTGGAATTTTCAGTATGGAAACCAAGTTTGTTTGTTTGTTTGTTTCACTTAGGCCAATTTGAGTCGATTTCCTGCCACTCACAATTCAAAGGTCCCTGAATGATATATTCTTGATTTTTTCCTCTTTACAACAGTTGTCCCATGAATAACGGAATAAATACACACACACACAGATACACACACTTCCCATGGATAAACAATAATCTCAAAAATATTGCAGTCTAAATTCATATTAAGAGAGAAGCACTTTTTATAAATATGATATAATATGCACAGATATCTGCATGAAAAATGAATATAGTACTTTATATTATTATGTAAAGAGTTTCAGTTTCCATTTCTTCTTTCCAGATAATAATCCTAGATTTTAGTGATGCAAAGGAAATGGTCTCCATTAGAGTCTTGTGACAAACAACAAAACTACATATTTCTTTGGTTATCCAAAAAATTAACCGAAATTAAAATTAAACTTTTTGAATTCAAGGTCCAGTTATTAGGCAGGCATCCATCCCCCTATCTCAGTATATGTCTAGAAGCAGGAGCTCACAGTATAGGATTTATGACCCTGTTCAAATTCCTGAGGTACAGGAATGAGAGAGAGGCAGGGCATATGGCTGGTTCTTCCAGTAACATTTGAATTTAGGCAACTGTAACCAATGTTTATAAAAAACATGAAATCTATTTACATTTTTTCAAATTCTTTATGACCTTTCTCAATACACATATATTCATCTCCATTTATGAGAGGAGAGTGGTTTATATTAGACAGAAATAGTCTGGTGGAGGGAGGAAAACTTGATAAATCACTATTCTATAGAACAGATGGTGTTTGTTGGGAACCCTTTATCATTGAGTTGAAGATATGATTTAATTAATTATGCTCAACTTGAATGGAAAATATTTCCAAATTATCTTAATTTATGTGGAGAATATTTGTCCACAGGATAAATATTTTAGTAAACCAGAATTTGGTTGCCCATGCTTCTATAAACTTGTTTCTGGTGTGGTGTGTTTTGTGTGTGTGCAGGAAGAGGATGGGTAATCAAGGGAGAGGGGAGGTAGGAAACTTTATTACCCTTCTGTTTCCACGTTGAAGGAGAAGGAGGGTGGTGAACAAGAGATAGAATCCCGGCTTGGGTGTCAGGAATTATTCCTATCCAAAGACTCCAGTCTGTGATTTACATTAATATGATACTGAATAATATGGTGTTCTTTTCATGGTCAGTGATGGTCAAATACAACCTTTGCCTCCAGGATCAGTATGGAAATTTGTTTAGTTCACTAATAGTTAGTTGGCTCTCAGTCCAGTGCACATTCTGATTCAACATATATATTTAGTTGTTTTTTTAAAAAAAATGTGTATCAAAGTACTCAGGTATCAGGGACAAAGAATTTTGTGTCTTCTTAAACACCCATGCCCTCTGCTTTCTGGCAGTTCATTTCAGCAATTCCTTTTAGCCAGTCTAAAGTAGATATAAGACTTTTAATTTGATCAGGATAGAATACAATAGTTATTTACTTATCTTAGGTATTTTTTAACTGCCTGGATCTTAATCTCTGGAGGATGGTTGACTTTAGCCTAATCTGTGATCCCTTTCTTTGGTATGAAAAGCCTTTCCCTTCCCCTACCCCATCCCTGCTAAGCAGGTCTGCTCCACCCCCATGAGTTGCTGCCTGCTTGACTGTTCATTGAGGACTATTTGTTCTTTCTCTAGGCTTCCCCATTTATCATATAATAGAGCTTATTATTGGCTCACTGTTATCTCCCAGAGTAAAACCTAAAGTCTTTAGCATAGTATTTGAAAATCTCCATGATCTTGAATTTTATCTTTTTATTAGATTGAACCATCTACATTCCCACCCATGTAGGCTTCCATGTACCTGGATTTAAATGTTGAGTACATTCTCTATTCATATAACATCACTTACAAACATATGGTCATGTTAGCTTTTTAATCAATGATTGTTGTCTAACAGCATGTTTATTACTTTTCCTGCTAATGAATTGAATTCTGATAATGGTTTTCCTCATGTTATACATAAGTTTTCTTCTTAGAATAAACCCCATATGTTCACAGTGAGTAATTATTTTAATGTGATATATTCAGATTTAAAATTTTATATAGAATTTTCCTAAAATATTCCTAAATAAATCTAAGTTATATAATTGTTGATACTTTTTAAGTTTTGGTACTAAAATTGAATATGTTTAATATAGTGAATGGGATAGTGAAATATTTTACTTTTCTAAATTTTCCAAGTTCATGTAATATAGGAAATATTTATTCCATAGAAGGTTTTGGACAAAAGTCTTTGGGGAATCAGATTCGTTTAATAACTATAGCGATAATTCTTTTAATTTTTTCTTAATGCATCACTTTGGTAATTTTATATTTTTGTTAGAAGATTTCTTCAGTTTATATAATTGTCATATTTATTAGCCAAAGTAGGCTATTAAATGGAATAGCATTTTCTTTGCCCCAATGCCTGGTTGGCAGATCCATCTAAAAGGAATATCTCTAAAAGGTTAAGAGTGTAGACTCCTGAAGCCAAACCTTCCCCCTGCCAGTCATAAGTGTCTCTGTAGCTCAGTTTTAACCTTTCTGTGTCCCAGATTCCTCGTGCTTAAAATGAGGATGATTATAATAATATCAATATCATAAATATTGCAAAGGTGCTGTAAAGATTAAGAGTGTTACTATATAGAAAGCACGTACAAATGCCTCATGGGTAGAAAGTGTGGCCACTTCTTTATGGGTTGTTTAATAAGCACCTCAAATGTAAAAGGTCTAAAACAGAATTTTGATCCACTACCGATCTCCCAAACCTGCTTCTTCTATAATCTCCTTCTCAGTAAAATGGATTACATTTTCACGAAGTTGTTTAGTCCAAAAAAACTACTAGGTATGACTGATTTCCCTTTTTCACTCATCTCTCACATCTAATTTATCAGAAAGTCTTACTGACTCTGCATTTAAAGATATCTTCAGAATTGGACAACTTCTCACTATTTCTGTCATTGCTGTCCAATTGCACGGCATGACCACCTGTGCTATACCACGTCCTCCTTAATAATCTCCTCATCCCACTCCTATTGCCACTTCACCCCATTCTTCACTCAGCGGCCCCCATCTGCTCCTCAGAAAACAAATTGGATCAAATCCTCTTCCTGCTAAAAAGTGCTTGAGTCTTCTTACAACACTTAGAATGAAATGCAAATTCTTCATTTTGATCTGAGAGGCCCGATATACATGGGGCCTGAGTCACTCTGACCTCTTTCCTTCTCAGGTGCCTCTTGCTCCATGCACAGGGTCTTCCTAATGGTGAGTGTCTTCAAATACACCAAGCTGGTTTTTCCCTCGGTCCTTAGAGTTTGCTATTTGCTCTGCCTAGAATGCTTTTCCTCAAGATCTCAGACAGCTGGTTCCTTCTTTTCATGTGGGTCTCTGCAGAGATGTGATCTCAAAGAGGCCTTCTCTGACCATCCATTCTAAAATAGCCCCCTCTATAATTATTCATTCTGCTCATTTCACTCATAGCACTACTTACTTTGATATGAAAATATATTATTTGTTTATTATTTACATGATTATGGTCTTTCTCTACCTTAGAGACATAGGGACAGGAACTCAAATTTTTTGTGTTCGATGTGGAAACAATCAGTACACATAACAATGCCTAAAGGCTCTCAATCAGTATTTATTCAATTAATCATTATTTAACAAATACCTACCAATAGCGAGGTTTTCCTTTATAGCTACTCACTCCTCCTCTCCCATGGTGGATGGGACCAGGCCTCTGTTCTCCAGTGAAGGCCCTAGTTTTTTCCTATCTTGAGATTTCTACCTGGTTTAAATTCTTCCTAAACAGAACTGATCTGTGTGTACTCAGCACTTCAAGATTTGAGTAAAAAGCAACACAGACCACCAGGCCATTGATGTCTGACATGAAGGCATCACCCCATTAAAGAAAAGAAAGGATTTAAGATAAGAGTTTATCTTTATCAATATTCTTATCCAATATAAAAGAATATTGAAAAAGTACAGTGAGAATTTGTATCTGGAAGCAATGAGACAAATGGTATAAACAAAAGAAAAATTGAGTTCCAGAAAATCTACCCAGGCATTCTAAAACGATTTGGGCCACAGAATTAGAAAATACTAAAACACAGATCAATAAGACACAACATTGTAAATGTCTTACTACCTTCATATTTGCAGTAGCAGGAGAAGGAAGTATGGCACAAAAGGACCATGTAAACAAAATCTATTAGCTGCCCTTTCAAAAAATAATCTTACCTGAAGCTTACCATGAAAAACGTCAGAATCCAAAATGTCAGAATCCAATTTACTGTTTGCACCAGCCTGCTTTTCAATCCATAGGGCTGGGTATCCTAAGCCCTTCCCTCCTACTGCCCTCCTTTCAGTTTTTCCTGTTCTTACTCTTCCCCCCAGGGTCCTCCCTTCATCCTGCCGACATCTGCGTGCTCATGGCAAAGCTAAATTCAAACAAATAAATGTATTCTGTATCCACATTTCTTTTTTAATGGAGTATCTTCAAGACTAACTCCAACTACGGCTCCCTCTCTCCAAAAAAAAACCTCCCTTAATGTTACTGCTGGTCCTCTGTCATAGCATAATTTTAATCCTTATATAGTGGGCCTGAAATACCACGTATCCACAAATTAGATGCATACCACTTAAGTTTTTTACTTTTCTTCTGTAACTCAATTTAATCTCCTTATACAGTTATTTCATCACATGGTAGAAGATTCACTCAACATTATTTCAGACAAACCTGATGATTTGGGGTTTAAATTCATGGACTTTTTGTAAGGACTAAATTTAGAAATGGGTTTGAAAACTCTTTGTAGAACAAAAGGCTACTTAAATTGTGCCATATAATGAAGAGGTTAGAAATACTGAAGATAAATTATTCATTATAATTTTTCTCTGATTCGCCCAGTTTATATTGATAGTATATGTTGTGAGGCAGTAAGTTATACGGTAACGAGAAGGACAGTGAGATTGAAAATAGGCCACAGGCAGTCATATTTCTGTTAAAATTCCACATGTTTTATATCTCTTAATCCTCACCATAAAGTCTTATGGTGTAGATCTGCATTTCAGGTATGATGAGGTCCTAGCTCAGGAAAGTTGAGTAACTGACCAAAAATATAGAGCTAATAAATAGCAACCTAGGGCATCTACTCTGTACTTTCCACATAGCGCTTGTTCCTTGTATGTATGTGTGTGGCTTTTCCCAAATCTGAATTTCTTTTAAGTTCTTTGTACAATTTAAATGGAGGAAAGAGTTGGGATAGAAAAAAATGTTATTAATCATCGAAAATAAAAACATTCAAACACTTGGACTGAGTTGGTGTTTAATTTTAGCTGTAGAAATATTGGGCATACAGAGGATCTTCTAAGAAGATTTAGATTCTATAATAATATATGAGCAGTGGACTTACAAAATATTCCAATTGTTATTTACATAACCATTAGCACTAGTCTGAGTGAGAGATTTACTGAACATGAGCATAGGCTATTTGTTATCCCCACAATAAGGATGAGAAAACCTGGGCATAGGAAAATTTAATAATCTTCTTAGGTCATCCACTATATACTATAATAAATCTGAAAATTAATATTTTCATCTTCTCCATAAAAATGAGCTTAGAAATATAACTTTCTTGAGTGCTTTCCCACAGAAGTTATCTCCTTCTGACAGATGTAGGATACATTAGGAAATATGAAGGTGATGTTTAAGTATCTTCCACCTCAGGCTTATTTCTCACATATTTTTGGGTTCATAAACACAACCAAAACTGGAATCCCCCAAATGCCAGATTTATCAACATATTCATTCAGGAGATGTAAAGAAAAGTGTTGAATAAATGGCTAGTTTCCATAATAAAGAGTAAACCATCTTAATTATTTAATAAAAAGTAATCTTAATAAATAAACAAATATCTATACCTATCTATATGTCTAAAATATGGCAGTAAAATAGTTCCTAAATTAGGGCAAAGATCCAATGCATTTTGAGAACCTGGTAATTCTCCTATTGAGTTACAAAGAAGAAACAGGCCCCATAAGTAATATTTCTCATTGATATTAAAAAAAGAATGAGTACACACAACCAAGCCTCCCTATTGCTATTTAACTCACTTCTCCTACCATGAAAATAGTATCAGTTCACAACAAAGGGTAGAAAAGAAGTGTTGAGAATCAGTCCTTTTGCCTGTTGCCAAAATAGTAAAGTCAACTCTAGGACAAGTCTAATTCCTTACTCAAAAATGTTTGCTTTACACACACACTACATAGCCTCCAATAGTTGACATGACCCAGATATTGATATGGAGAATGATATGGAAGAATAGCAACAAACCTGGATACTGTAGCAAACAGGAAACTCTATAGCTACAAAGTTGTGGTTTAATATAAAATATTTGACTTTAGAAGGACTTATATATCTTTAAAATACCTACTATTTTACAGCACTCATCTTCCTTTATAGGTAATTTCATTTGCATCAGTATCTGTTTCCCTCAATGGGCCTTTTCATAGCTTGGATCATGGCTTATTTATCTCTAACCCTTCAATTTCCAAAACATTGTTTGCTACAGATTTTTAACCACAGAAGTACACTAAAGGAGTAAATTAATGAATACTTACATTTGTAAATCCAAGCACTATTTTTCTTCCTTTATCTGGTGAAAATTATTGGGCACTTCTGAATCGCTTTCTGAATTTCTTATGATTCTATCTAATATATAGAAGGATTGATACCATTATTTATGTATAGAAATATCATAAGTAATTGGTAAAATAAAATATAACTGCTGAAAGTCATTTTAAATGAATAGGATATGATAGAAAGAAAGCATTGGCATTATAGTAAAGGAAAAAAAATTGAGACTTGATATTGAAGTTGCCTCTTTATCCCTAACACAACTACAAGAATTCATGCATTTATCATACTATTAGCTTTCTACTCTCAAGGAAACACAAATTAGTTAACAATAATAGAACCAACACTCATGTTCATGTTCGTGGTTTGAATTGCTGCATGGAATCAGAATATATTTTTTGTGGCATAATATTTTTCTAGTGAAGCAGCCAAAATACCACAAATGCATAGAATGAGCTGCAAGCATTCTGGCTCTTCCAGGCATTTCTGTGGCTTGGCATTGATAAATGCAGGTGAGATATAGGTTGCAGTTAGGATCAAATTACAACAAACACTGCCTTTTCCAAAAATATAAGAGTTGCTAAAACAGCTTCCCTATTACCTTGGGAGAGGATGCCTGTCCATCAACAAGCTGAGACTTTAGGGCAAGTTCTCACAATTGTATCTTTTCAGTGAGCACAAAATCTGAGCCCAGTCAAAATAAAAACAATAATAAATGGCCCTTCCCTCGCATTTCCACAACAACCTTGTGTGGAGAACACCAACACACATTGCACATTGTGACTTCCTTCTCCCTGTCCTTCTCCTTCTCTGTGCTTAACGATGTATATTTGCCTGCTGTTGAGTTCAGGTATGAGATAATTCCTTAATTGCAGTAACAGCCAATAAAAGAAATAATACTAGTACACATACGTTTCCTACAGAATCATTCTTATTACTTTCTATACCTACCTAACAATGACATTTATCACTTATATGATTTCCTAATATATAGATCATCATTTATAAGCATACAATTTGTTCATGGGGATTTTTTTCCCCACTAATTTTTTCCTAGTTCGGTTATATCAGATAACAACATAATAAAGCTTGGAAAACACAATGTATGGTATATATGATATACTTAGCACTTTTTAGTTATTATTTAGGCCATTTAACTTAAGATATTCTTTCTTAAGATAAAAATAAATCCTCTTTTTTATATGCACATGATTTTAATTTATTTTTCTGGCATAATAAATATGAAATACATTCTATAGTTCTCCACTGCTGTTGACTGTATCCATGTTACATTTTCAGTTATACTCTGTGATTGGTTGTCTAAAGTGAAATTTGTCTTTTGAAATAAACAAAGTTGCCTTTCTGAAGTTGATAGGTCTTTATGCTCACCACTTGTCATGTGGGTCAATTTCTCAGTATTTTAGAATATATCTTGAGAGCAAGTTTTTATATGGCTTTTGACATAGCAACTAAGACTATTGTTGCATTTCAAACAATGAACTAAATATTGTGGGGTCCATACATTTGGAGCCATATAAGGTTAAGCTGTGCTAAGCATAGTTTTAATTTATAAGAGAAAGATGTAAAGCATTGTAGAAAACAATATTAAAAGCCTCAGATTTTTCTCACAGAATGAAGTCCTCACACATCGTCAATCATTTTTCTTTGTTTCACTTCTCTGTGATGTTCCTTCTTACCACTTTCAAGGAGTTCCCTGTGGATATTTTGACCTTAAGACAACTGCCACCATTCTTATGGATACACAAAAAGACATTTAGTACAGCCAGATCAATGCAAAACTGATGCAATTAAACCATTTTCTAATGAACTCCTTCTCCAATTAATCTCTGATGAATGTTTTCCACTAACACAAACGTTTCAATCAACTCATGTTTTGTTCTGTTGTTTTTATTAATACTTTGACAAGGACAAATTGAATTTCACATTGCCCAGGAATATATTTACAACCATCACAATTATTTATATTTGCATTGGTAAAGATTTTAGGCCCCCACAATGTTTAGTAACAGAGGACTGCTCCTGTTGGAAACAGTAGAAAGACAGTTACCACATAGTCTAAATTCAGCGTTTGTATTGAGTATTTCCATTAGCACTGTAGAAGGTGGTGGTAAGTTGCTGGTAATCAAACTGAAAATGTGAATCAAATGGAACGGGATAGTTATTAGGCAGTGAAACAGCTTTCTAACTTCGACATTATTTATGTGGCCCTATGAAGTTTGACGGAGCCCTGATACTGGTATTAGAACCAAGCTCTTGGGTTCTGAAGTTAGGAAAGAGCATGAGCAGCACTGACATAGTTTTGACAATGCCAAAACAAGCTTGGAAATGAGAACAGTCAGTCGAACCAATGATTTGGCAGCATAGAAACCCAACAAATATGTTAATTGATGTTTATTTTAATATTGAATATAGTCAAATCCTTTTTATGTAAAACCAACCCATTAAAGGAGACACCCTCTGAAGGAGAACAGTTGAGCAACAGGGGTCAAAGTATCAACTGAGGCATTCTTCCTGAAATGTAACAAAATGAGACTGAAACTTTTTGATGAGGTTTCAAATGAGAGGGAAGGGAGAAATGTATGAAAACGTTGCATCCGTTTAGATTATATATGTCAGCATTAGCCAACATTTGTAGAGTAAGAGAAATTTTTCTCACCAAATTTTAGTGCTCAAAGGCTGTAAAATATGAATGTGTTAGCTGAGTATTTGTGAAAGGCCTTTGAAATATTAACATGTTAATTCAACAATGAAGGTCCTTGTAGTTGTGAAATGTTATATACAATAAGATTTGGTTTGGGGAATTTGTCTGCATTAAAACATATTTTGAACTGGCCTCTTTTTTCTTAAAGCTTCCTCTGGTTTTACATTTGCCAACTTTGCTAACATGGTGCAAGATGTGTAAATTCAATTGATAAAATCATGATATGTATAGGCACACCCTGCCAATCCATTAAGGATATCCTAAACATATCCATTATACTCTAAACCAAAGAACCACACTGTTTATGGCTTATTCTACTGTGAGTCCTACTAATCAATGCTTTCTGGTAAAACAAGGCGAAAGTCACCTATCAGAAAACACAAGTCAAGGCTAGTAATGCTTTCACTTAAGCAGGAACATAATAATGATAATAACAGTAATAACAATAACCATATATCAAGAATCCATTGGATACCTAACTCAGAAAATGCCACTTTAGGTATTCTCTTTTATTTAATCATTACACAGCTCTTAAGGTCAGTATTATCATTCCTATTTTACAGATAAGGAAACTTGGTGAGTAGTTTGTCCAAAATTAATCACACAATTAATGTAAAGCTGAAACTCAGATCCAGGTCTTACAGTACTGAAAACCAATGCCTGTTGCACTCAGCCACCCTGCCTAAATAAAACCAAAGTGAAACTAAAGGCTAAAGAGAAAATGTGATATCTTCTAGTCAAGGCCATATTGTAACTTCATGCTTTGAAAGCATGCTCCTCCACCCCTATCCCACTGCAAACACAGTGGTCATGAGAAAGAAATATTTTTTATAGGGTTTTCTCAACATCTTCTTCTAGGATTCTTAAGGTTTCATGCCTTAGGT
>VBSM01000361.1:74951131-74982493 GCA_008086735.1 Cheirogaleus medius
AAAAAAAAAAAGAAAAGAAATATTTTTTGGAAAACAATTAAATGGCACCAATTAAGAAAAATGAGACAGAGATTTCTGTGAACCTGAAGCGGAACAGGAACAACCAGGCATTAGTGTATGTGTTGGTGGCAAGGGTATGATAGTCACTTGCCTGTCTGCACACAAATTCCTTTCCTCCCTTTCTCTGGGCTGTATTGCAGGTAGCCACATTTTCAAGAGTTCCTTGAGACCTAGCTTTGGCTAGCGTGGGCCAAGGACAAGCAATGGCAAGAAACCAGAGAGTAGGAGAAAAGAAAAGCTAGGGTGACCTGCTCCCTTTCTCAGCCTCACTGGCATCTGGCAGTGCCTCGAACTTCTGCCAGACCCATTCTCTCCCTGCTCTCAGCTTCCATCCAGCTGTTTCCAGTTTCTGTCCAGTGGCCCTGGTGGCTAACTTCTGATAATAGTAGCTTGTTCTTGTGTCTCTTCAGGCATAAGGAAGGTATCATCTTCTCACTCTTGATAATCTCTTGGATGACTTACTGTTTGTTTTTTCAACTCACCTGTGTAACCAATTATCTGAATCAAATGCTGTTTCTGAAATAACCAAAGTGATTTCTAGTTTCTGGACCCTGACTGGTCTGGTATAAGAGTGGTGGGGAGAATTAAAAGCCATAGGTGCATTGATTTAGAAACTATAGGAATTTTAGGCCTTATGTATTACACAAATAAAAGTATTCCCTATTCAGGAGAGGGATTGAAGAGACTGTAGGAAGCTGACTCATGGACAACATTAGCAAAATCCCAAATTAATCACAATATGACAATCCAAAGCCAACAATATAAGACATGGTGCTAGAGCAGAGGTCTCAGGATAGAAGAGGGGCACGTGGAAGAAACTGTAAGCTAGGTAGGGGTAGAAAGAAAGAGAGAGAGAGAAAGAGCAACAGGCCTATCCAGATGAGCATTTGAACTAAAATTTCAAACTATTAGAACTAAATAACCCTAAGAAAAAGTACCTGCAAACTCTGGCTGTTAATTCACTATGACAAAATGGGAGGAAAAATACAACAGTCTTAAAAAGACTATTGTAAAATTATAAAATTGTTTAAGCCTAAGAAATAAAAAATAAGATCAACTTAAAAGAAAATTATGCAAAAAGAACAGGATTCTGAAACTAGAACTGATAGTTACAAAAAATAACAATCAGTAGAAACAAAGAACATCATATACCTTGCCCTCCAAAAATCTTGAAATTTCAAAATTACCAAACACATAGTATATTAATAAAACAAATATAGTGACTATCTTTGATTTTACTCCATTGGGTAGATCCAGACAAACTGAACGTTCTCTTCTTCGAATTTTGCCATACAGCAGGTCAATTCATTAGAACACCGATAACAACCAATTCATATTGGTGGAATCTCCAGTTTTCTCATTTAACCAAACCAAATGTGGCGTGAATGTATTTTTTAATTTAGATTTTAAGTGGCCATGTATGATATCATGGATTCTGTTTTGAAAAATGTGCAAGTTGAAATCAACTCAGCTGTGTTTCAAGTTGTCAATGTTTGGGGATTTATTATGTAGTTATTCATGTACTATAGAAGATAATGGACTCATTTCTATTTTTATTTATTTATGCCTTAAGACAGGCCTGGTACTGCCTATGGTAGGTGGCCAATCTCTCTGCAGAAAGGTTTGGCTATCTATTTGCACAAAAGTCCTGGTTAGGATCCTCAATTTTCATGATAAATATATTGATTCTATTATTTACTTCATTTTAGTAAATAAATAGAATTTCTATTGGTCAATAATACAGAATACCTGGATTCTAAGCCTATCTCTTCAATAGACCTAAGTAAAACAAACAAGAGATAAAATAGTTCTAAATGATATGAAAAACTCTGTATGTGTCTTGGTAGAAAATAATGTGCCTATTTTACAAGCACAATGACCATTCACAAGATTTAATCATATACAGAACATAAAAAAATATGTCAATACATGTAAAGCAGCAGAAATGATACAGACAAGATTTTAGGATCATAATGTAATACGAACAGAAATAACAGCCAAATAGAAATATAAAAAATGCTGCCAATTGGAAATGAAAAACAAACAAAAACTGTTAAAAACAGCAACAGAAAATTAAAAACAAAATAAAGAATACCTAGAAAATGAAAACACTCATATCGGAACCTATGAAATATAGCTTAGAAAATATTTCAGCCTTTGTATTTAGATTGATTAAGAAGAAATAATAAAAAGAAATGAATTGAACTTTTACCACAGGAAGGTAGAAAAGAAACAACAAAATAATCCCAAGGAAAGGAGAAGGAATAAAATAGCAAAAGAAAATCAGAAATTAATAAATCAGAAAATGGAAAAATTATAGAACTACTGAATAAATCCAAAAGCAAGTTGTTTAAAAAGTAAACAGATAACCTAATAATCAAGACAAAATAGTAGAAAGCACAAATATGCAAATAAGAATTGACAAGGGGGAAATAACTATAGATGAGAAAAAACTAAAAGGATCATGTGATGTTACTTAATCCTATTCAAACAACTTTGTACATCTTGATGAAATGGGAGCTTTTCTAGAAAAAGATAAATTTCCAAAACAATTCCAAGAAGATAAGAAAATGTAAACAGTTCAATTGTCATAAAAGCAAAGAAAGAATTTGTATTGTGCTAACTTTTTCTTCCTCTACCCCAAAGCTTTAGGCTAAGATTATTTCTTAATGTATGGAGCAGAAAACACTAATCAATTTAACTATTCAAGAGTATAGCTGAGGAAAAGAAATTTCTAAATTGCTTAATTTTTATACCCAATGCTAACAACAAATATCACTAAAAATAAACGATAGAACATGCACAAAAATATAAAGAACACATTTCTAGCTGATTTTTATTTACTTCTCTTAGCCCTTGATAGATTTAGTGGAGAAAGATTATTAAGAACCCTATGTGTATTTTTGTCTCTGTTTGATTCTGTTTCTGCTTATTAATGTCTATGCTATGTTTTTGATGAATAGATATTAACAGTTGTATTTTCATTGAAGAGTACACTATTTATCATAGCTAAAGACTCTTCTTTGTCATATTTAATATTCATGTTCTGTTTTAACTATTTCTGATATGGTATGCTTGAATTTATATGGTATGTCACTGCCTATCCTTTAATTTTCAATCTTCAATCTTTTTGAGTCACTTTGTGTTAAATAAATCTCTGTTACCGCTGGTTTTGCTTGTGAACCAATCTGAGAATACTTTTCTCTTAATATTAAGGTGAGCTTAGTTCTTTTGCATTTATTGATCTAGCATCTATGTTTATTCTTAGTGTGTCACCATATTTGAAATTATATTTTCTGTTTTATAGTATATTTTAACCTTCCTTTGTACTTTATTATTATGTCCAAACTGTATTTTCCCTAGTTCTGAAATTTTATTTGTTTGTACTTTTTTGGATGCATTGTCAAACACTGCTTAGAATATGTTGTGAAATAAGAATGAGGCAAATAGATACTTATGTAGATAAATGTGTATGTAGAGAATATACACATATTCATATACATATACCTTTTTAAAATTTATCTGTCTAACAATTTTACATTGCCCATATCACAAATAGCTAAAAAGACAATTCTATAATAGGAAAAACACTGGAGTAGACTCAAGGGACCTGAATTCTTGCTTTGACTCCAAACTGTACTTGCCAGAATACTGTAGAGGATGTCATTAAGCTTCTGTGTAACATTAAGAAACTATACCTTCCCTGTTTCTTTTATGGTAAGAATTTAGAGAAATCAACATTGTGAGAGCTCTTTGAAAAGATAAAATATTTGAAAATGTAAATGTTTTTAGAAATATCAGTTCTCTCTTTTCTTAATTTCTCAAATGATCCCCTGTAACAACAAAATTAAAAGTCAAAACCTTAACCTTCACATTATGAGTCAATCTGACTTTGAAATCCTCACCTACACAAATTCAGAAAAATAAGAATTGTATAAGCTCATTGAGTTTTATCAGATTGGTAACCCTGTGCGGTAATTTTGACCTTTGCCCATCCAGAGGTCACCCTGATGGTGCATATAATCTGCATAAATGCTTCTGGTGACTTTTAAGTACAAGTGACAGAAGGCACCTGATGATCACCACAATGACAACACAGCATTGTGTCTGTTATGCAACCACAGCAGGTGGCATTGGACCTGAAAAGTAATAGGGTGGGAAGTCCTCAGTCATTTATAGTTAGTCTCAAGGCTACATGAAGAGGGTACATACATCACAACATGAAAATAAAATAGCAAACATTCCTCACACAAAAAAGAAATCAGAAGATGGGCCAGAATGCGAAATGTAACGTGAGCTCCGCTGGTGTGAGCTAATATGTCATCCTTCTGTCCTTTGTTGTGCCTCAAAATAGAACACAAAGGCCACCTGCACCTCCTGTGCAACAATCTAAATCTTCATTAATTTACAATCTCAGTTCCCCTGTCCCCTAGGAACCTCATAGGCATAAATCATTGCTGTAATGTTACTGTAAATAACAGCTCACCGGGCTGTTGTTGATTCATTAACTCCTCGCTGTTTCCAACAACACACCATTTCATGACACGGGGATTGCTATGGGCATAAAGAAAAAGGCTATACATATCTTTAACAGCACACACCACTGCGCATCACGTGTAAGGCAAGGCTGTTCTTTCAGATAAGAATAACACTCCATGGCTTTTAGAGGTAAATTAATGATAACTGGAAAAGCTACTGTATTTTATAAATATGTATAAAGAAAAGCATACTCTTTAAAAGACACAAGATGCTTTCATTGAAATAAAAATTGACAAATTCTACTAAATGGTAGATAGAAGCTAGCAATTATTTACTGACTTCTAATGCACATAAATCTGCTCTCTTTTTGAATCTCCATAGCAAAACTGTCAGGCATGTGTTATGTTTCTCTTATTCACAGGTGAAAAAACTGAGGAATAAAGAGATTGATTTTGTTTCCCAAAGTCACTCAGCTGGAAAATTTCAAATATAGGATTCAAACTCAGGTTTGTCCTTCTAGAACACGACACTATTTTCTATTTCCTCTGAAGGCCTATTATATAAGAGGTACAATACAATGGAGAACATTTAAAACAGATACTGCAGAACCTGTAACATTAATTATCTTAAAAGTTAGCAGATTAGAGTCCACAAATAAGTACAAGACAACATGTGAGGAGAGGTTAAAAATAGTAATGGAATAAAATAAATATCAAATTCAATTTGCAAAATTCAGAAAAGTTCATGAAGAATGTGGAATTTCAAATAGTTTTTACAAGATTGGAAGAATTGCAATCTGCAGACAGAAACTGCATCATTAAACATATCTTATCAATCATATTAAATTGGATGGGCAATTTACTCTGTTTTATAAATGCATGGCAAACGGTTTACATTTTACATTGTGTGTTTTGCGAAAGAAGTTAAGTCTTTGGCAGATGAGAGATTGTTGCAGGTAAGATTTATTAAATCTACACTTTAAACATGCCTAGGAAAAAATTTCTAGACATTTTACTAAAAATCTGGGTATCTTAGCCAAATTTAAAGCAATGAATCTGTTCTTGTTTATAAATGAACACATCAAAAACAATTTCAACAAACCTACCACAAAGAAGAATTTAGCACAAAGGTATGTCAATAAAGTCCTGAAGTATATATTACAATGTGTGTATATTTAACACCTGGATAACTTGCTGACATGTGTTCTTGGGAAATTGCTCCAGCAATTTAAAATTCAGCTGTGTCAAAGTTCTGGGGTTAAAACTGGACTCAAAAGACCTCAACAAACTGGGTAATCTTTAGGACAGTGGGCCAAATTCTTACACACAACTGCTACTGACATCAGGGAAAGGGATCAGACTTCAATGGAAGGTGACCTTGAGTGATTTGGAGTAGCACTTGTCCTCAAATCTACCATTAAATTCATTTCAAGCTAACTTAGCTCACGTAAGTATTCAAAAGTTGTATTTAGGCATCCTGAATGAATAATATTTTAATGTAGCTGTAGGAATCCCTCTACAACAACATGAATAAATGGAGATACAGCCATCTGATTATTTCTCATGACAGAGGTCACAATGCTTTCAAAAGAGTCCATACTATGGTTGAAATATTTTTATTTGTTAAAGAATGATTTTGTCTATTTAACTTTTTTTTTTTTTGGTCATAATTTCTTACCTGCTTTAGTCTAAAAATTATATTTTAACTTTCTACTCAGAGTAGGTTTATTTTTTGTTTTGTTCTGTCATTTATGTTCCTCACGTGTTATTTGTTTTTGTAAATATCATTTTCATTAAAGCAACAATAACATTGTTTCTGTCTTAATCACAAAAGAAGATGCCCATTTTTTTCAATGGGATAGGAACATTTTTACTTGCTGGTTGTTTCGTTGTATATCTATTTCTTTGTATATCTATCTATATCAGTCAATTTCACATATATTAGAAGTTAAACACAATGCAGTTGAAAGTGACATTTAATGTTTTGAAGCACACTGGGCAGATGTAGAATCAGAAGGGTCCACAAGCAGCGTCTGTGAACAGTAGGTATGCAACATGAGTTCCTGACCAAGCTCATGTCTAAAAGCACCCTGCTTCCCTTAGGTGCTTCCACTTTGGCTCTTCCCTTCTCAACTCCTGATGCTTCAGACAGACAGAACTTCTTCTAGTGCTTATCGGTCATGACATTCACACCTTTAATCCTTTTTATGTGCCTTGACTCAGACACAACCTATTTCAAATGGGGTCTTTCAAATGGTTAATTATACTAATCATTCAGATTTTAGTGTAATCATCACCTACCACATTGCCCTTCTCTTTCCTTACTTCCCTCTTTCTACACACACACACACACACACACAGTCTCAGTTGGAAGTCCTTTGTATTACTGCAGTTCACACACTACCCTTATCGAGCACTGACGTTGCAATCACCTGCTTACTGGTCCAAATCTCACACCTGTGATAAGCTCCCTGACAGGTGCATACTTGATTGGTCTTGTTCACAATTACACATACATCTCAGTGTCTGGCTCATGGCAAGCATGTAATAAATATTTATGAAATGAATAAATGAATGAAGGAATGATTGTCTTTCATGTAGTACCTATATTAGGTATACCAGAGTAATATTTGCTGACTTTATATGTAGTGATTCACGTTATTTCTCCAATCTACCGTTATTGCAGTAAGCAGATAGAGAAAGAATATATGGCAATATTGTGGCATTTAAACGAGCTGAATAGTAGATCTGAGCAATTGGGGCATATGTGGAATTTCTTGTATAGGTAAGATTAAGAATATCAGCTTCTTGATATTTCTGAATTTACCCAATTATTCTGGAGTCCATCTGGTCTAGTCTTTCTTAAGTTATTAAAAATTGCAGAGCAGTTCCACAGGAGATTAAGTCCCTTGAACATTTGTGCTGGCTCCTTACCCTGGTCTACAGTGCTAAAATAGAAGAAAAGTGACAACTTCAGGACCACACACGTGAGATGGTATTCTTTTTCAATACTTACCTACAACTACACCTAGCCAGACTGCTTCTCATTGATAGAGTTATGCCAGGCATCCAGCCATATAGATCATTTTAAAAGCTCCAGTGCACTCCTTGCTAAATATTGATGGATTGGATGAGACATCTTTTAACCTTTACTGCACTTTCTACTCTCTGACATCTGTGAATGACACATTCACAAATTTAAAGCAATTTCAACTCTGAGATAGACTGGAATGTAAAATATTTTGGGATCTTGGGGATCGGGAAGGGGAAGAAACAAGATGTTGGAATAAAACAAAAGAATTGTGAAGAAAAAGGGACCAGGACGACAGGGGAGTAAGGTTGTCATGAATAATGAAGATTTAGTGTTTCAGCAATAAATCTAATTCAGCTAAAAGAGCACGCTGCCAAAACACTGTGCAAGAAATACCCCCAAGGTATCCAATGGGGTCTTTTTAAGCCCTGTTCACTTCACATTGCATATTTGAACACAGACAGTTAGAGTTCAGAGAGCACACATCTGGGTCACTGTGCAAGTCCCCATTCTCCTTTAAAAAAATAAAATACATGCACTCCATGTACTCTAGACTTACTCTACTCCCGAGTCTGCCAAGGAAAACTACTCCATTTTGAAATACAAAAGTCAAGACACAAAGTGGAATCAACCCACATGGAGTCATGCTCTGCTACTTTATGTATCCAAAGAAAGAAAAATATTTGAAGCACAAATTCTCGATTACTACTCCAACAGGCAACTGTACCCAAGGTTATTTTTTTTTATTATGATTGTCTTCTCCAACGAGGACTAGAAATCTCCAGGAAATCATGAGCTTTAACAAGGCAATATCCAGCCCCATCTACTTCTCTTGCACTTAATGTAGAATTAAGCTTTATAATCACAGTTTGACATGGCGTGCTCTTTGTACATTATTTTTAAGTTCACCATGGTGACATAAAGAGAAGAGCTTTGTAAACTTTGAAATGTTATCTATAAAAGAGAAAACCTTTATGATTAGATTAATAAATTGCTTTCATCTCGTTTTTATTTTGTACCTTGATACTTTAATATAGAAAAGCAAATATGTGCAACTGTCTCATTACTGGGATTCTCAAGCCCAGTTCTTTGTATAGAAGTTGCTATATGAAAATAGACCTCTTAGTGTTTAGCTAGAAAATAGTCTATGTGTTTTACAAAAATCATTCACTTAAAGAGGAAATTGTACATAAGCAGATGCTTGCTAAGAGAGTTCCATGATAACCACAGCAACAGAGAAAACCGAGTTAAATCAACTTAGCTATTGCTCCTAACAGGGGTGATTCAGGGTATAAATTAGTTTAACACCTAAACCAACAATTATGCATATCCTGTCTTGGAATGTGTTCTCTTACAGGTGATAATGATTATATCTGATAACTTGAGACTTCACATCTCTTAGAAAAAATATAGATGTTTAACCAATCTTTAATAAACTATTGCCCACTCTTCAATCTTTACCTCAGGAGCTAATGCAAATATCAGAACAATAGGCTGAGAAGAGGTTAGCCTCCTCTCATTTACCTTATTTTAATTTTATTCAAGATCGAACTTTCTACTGGTAAGTAAGGGAGATAATCAAGTAATTAATTTTAAATACATTTAGCCTCACTTCTATTTTGCTTTATTTACCAAGAACTGAGCTGGAAAAAATAAGGAAACAAATCTAAATTATGATGCCCACCCTTGAATTGCTTTCCATATACTTGGGACAAGTTGCTTTTTTGCTTTCCCAAGTTGGGAGACACCAAGCATAAATTCTTGATGAGTTAAATAGCAATATATCGTAGATGGAACAACCAACAATGTAGAGATATATAATAACAAAAGAAGTTTACACAATAATATTTGAAAGGACAGATCACTGTAGACCACAGTGGGCTGGGTCTCTCTATGAAATACTGCTGATTTTACTACTTGCATATTCAAATTGTTATTTGAATTAATTGATATAGTTAATGTGAAAAATGCCTGAACTACTCAATAATGGCTGTACAAATATTTGCATCTGTAATGAGAACTTGAGTCAACAGAGATATATCATTGATAGTAATAATACCCAATTCTTAAAAATCGATGGAATTTACAAAACAATTTTTACCTACTTTCTTACATTTTTCTATGTAAAGCACCAAGCATCTATAGTTGAGCCTTATTTGAAGGAGGAGAAATAACTTTGGGAGAAGTTGAAGGGATTGCCTAAATTTACATTTGTTCGTGGCAGTTTTTACTCAACCCTTATCTGTTCATTTCTAGTAGAATGTCAATTCCACTACAGAATTAAAAAACATTGTCATAAGGTAAATAAATTTATGTAAGACTCAATAACACTTTAAGTTTGATGATAATTAAGAGGTAACCCTATAATTTCTGAATTGCAATAACTAATGTTTATAGGTTACTAAGTTAGGGGTAAGAATATTTATGTACACTACCTCATTAAATCCTTACAGTAATTGTCTGTGTTGGACACTTTTAATAATCCCATTTAACATATAGAAAAATGGAGTTAGAGTTAAAATTCCAACCCTGGCCTACACAGGGTCAAGAGGCTTCCCCTGTAATCACCTATGCACTTTCCAGTTGATGCTATTCATAGCAAAATGAAGATGCTTCATAGCAAAAAAGGTATTCTTTGGCAGCTATATGTAAATTAAATTTTGAACCTATACCTATCATCATTATGTTGTATAACTTGATGGCTTACCACACAGAGATCTGAAGTTAGACTGTAATCCAATTTACAATTTAGTATCACAATAAAAGAAATGACATTCATATTAAGAATTGTAATAGCTTTAAAAAATAAGGATTTCGGGTATCCATGAAATTTGCAGGTATTTTTTAAACTTTAGGTTAGGTGAAGCAAAGTTAGATTGACTTTTAGCAAGATAAAACAAAATAAGACTCAAGATTTCAAACAATTCTTTGCTGACTGGAAAATAATTTCTTTCTTTTTTCTAAACCTTTCCTGTTTTTTTATTTTTAATTATTATGGGTATATAATGGTTACATATCTTTATAGAGTACATGTAATATTTTGATGCAGGCATACAATGTGAATTAATCAGATCAGGGTAATTGGGTTATATCAGACATTTATCACTGCTTTGTGTTAAGAACATTCTAACTCCACTCTTTTAGTTATTTTAAAGTAAACCCTAACTTGTTGATTGTACTCACTTTTTTGTGCTATCAAATATTGTCCATTCTATATTTTATCTAAGTATATTTTTGTACCCATTAACCATCCCCACTTTATCCTTCTTTCCCTTCTAGCCTTCCCAGCCTCCGGTAACCATCGTTCTACTCTCTGCCTCCATGGGATAAATTGTTTTTAATGTGTAGCTTCCACATATGAGTGAGAACACATGAGATTTGTCTCCTGTACTTGGCTCATTTCACTTAACATAATGTTCTCCAGTTCCATCCATGGTGTTGCAAATGGCAGCATTTACTTTTTTCTTGTGGCTGCATAATATTCCATTATGTACATGTACCACAATTTCTTTATCCATTTATCCGCTGATGGACACTTAGGTTGATTCCAAATCTTGGCTATTGGGAATAGTGCTGCAATAAACATGGGAGAGCAGATATGTTTTCTATATACTAATTTCCCCTCCTTCGGATAAATACTCAGCAGTGGGATTGCTGGGTCATATGGTAGTTCTAGTTTAGGTTTTTGAAGAACCTTCATGCTGTTTGGGGAACACTTTTTAAATCTATCAACTTTGAATTTCCAAAATGAATTCAAATGTTTTTTTTTGTTTTTTTGTTTTTTATATTAAGCCCCTTCCATTCTAGGAGCAAATGCTTTTTAAAAGTCAGGTACCATATTCAAAATTTTATTCAGTTCAATCAAAATGAAATTCACTATGGAAATAAAACATTTTTTTAGTACACTTCTAACAGATACTACCATGGTTAATTAATGGATTATCAGATCCACAGTTGGTAAAATAAGAAAACAAACACCATTCACACTTTAAGAGAATTCTAGGCCCAGATTCCAGATAGCTAAACAGAAGCTTTTCCTTCCTTGGAGAAATTTCAATGAACTCTAAAATAACTAAAAATGTTCTTAGTTATAACAGAGGTATATGAACAAAAATTCTTTGAAAACACACAGATTCTTTAGGTATTCCACCAGAAATTCTTATTTGGTAGTTTTTGGGTGGCACTGGAGTATTTTTATAAAGCCCCCAGCTTTTTTCTTGTGCAGCAATCCAGCATCAGTGAGGAGACCTGCATCTGGAAATTCCTGTAGGAGAACATTTCATTATTTGTCAATGCTTCTGCATTAAGCAATATATTTATAGCAAATAAATCTAACATGAACAGCTTACAGATAGAATTTTATGGTGGAATAGACTATTGAAAAGGGTGCTATAAATCAAATCTTATTTTAATATGATAAATATTGGGATTATTATTGCATTCCTGATCTGCCACTCAGTAATAACAGAACTGACCACTAATGCCATGTTGAATCTACTACAAAGTAGTTGTCTCTACACTATAAAAAAAATCTTATGTCTTACTTTTAGTTATTTTACTAATAATATAAGGTAGTAGTCATTTATACAAAATATAGATGAATTAAGGTAATATATAGAGATAAAATTGAATAGGCCTTCAATAACTAAGCTAAGAAGTTTATACTTAAATATAATTAGTAAAAATTCATTGCAATATTTTAATCAGAGAACTGACATGATTGAACTTGTGTTGTAGAGGATCACTCAAGAGGTAGTTCTGGGTGACAGACTCGAAGAGCAAGAGATTAGCAGCAAAGGGAACAGTTAAGTAATAGGTGATGAGAGTCAGAAGTCATGGCAGTGGGGGTAGAGAGGCAAAGAATAATAACAACTAACATTTCAATAATGCCTCCTGTGTGCCCGGCAATGTACACACATTAACTCATTTAATCTTCACTGTGATCCTGTGAAGTAGTGTTATCACTTGGCTTTTCTAGGTAATAACCCCAAACATAGCACCTTAACACAACAACCATTTATTTAGTACATAATTCTGTAGGTTGGCAATTCTTCTGGTCTTGTCTGAGATCACTCATAATCTCTGGTCAGCTGCCAGGTTGGCTGAGGGCTGGCTAGTCTATGATGGTCTCAGCTGGGAAGACTTGTCTCTGCCACATATGGTCTCTCAGTCCCCAGAAGGCTGACCCAGACTTACTTACATGGCAGTTGGGCAAGTTTTAAGAGGACAGAAGCATTCAAGATCTGTGAAGACCTAGGTTTAGAACAGACATACTATAATGTCTTCCTCATTCTATTAATCAAAGCAGGTCATAGTCCAACTAGACTGTAAGATAGGGAAATCAACTCCTTCTCAATGACAGGAGCTGCAAAGTCACGTTGCAAAGGTGAAGGATAGACAGAGGAGAAAAGACTATGGCCATGTCCGCAATCTGCTTTAGGCAGGTATTATTATTATCATGCCAATTTTGCAGATAGAGAAACAGAAGCAGAGAGTTATTAGGAAATTTACCTCAGGTCATTCAGCTAATACTTTACCAAACCATCTAGGTATTGACAAAGGATTTATCCTAAGGTTGTGAAAAAGAGAAAATGGTTAGAGAAGTATCAACAAAAAGAATCAATATGATTTAGGCTGGGCATGGTGGCTCATGCCTGTAAGACTAGCACTCTGGGAGGCCAAGGTGGGAGGATTGCTTGAGCTCAGGAGTTCTAGACCAGCCTGAGCAAGAGCAAGATTCTGTCTCTACTGAAAATAGAAAAATTAGCCAGGCATCACGGCACATGCCTGTAGTCCCAGCTACTCTGGAGGCTGAGGCAGGAGGATCGCTTGAGCCCAGGAGTTTTAGATTGCAGTGAGCTCTCATAACACCACCATGACACCACTGCACTCTAGCCTGGATGACAGTGCAAGATTTGGTGTTCAAAAAAAAAAAAAATAAAGGGTATGAGTATCACCAGGCATTCCATAGTGCCCAAGCTCCTGGCAGAAACCTGTGCATTGACATCCTTTTTGTGAGATGATAGCATCATTGTAGGCTTCAAATTATTTCTACAAAATATTTTAACATGAGCTCCTATACATAATTAAAAGTAACCAGGCGTACTAGAAGTAAGGCACATGAACAAAAGCAATACAGCAAGGAAAAGGAAGCATTGGACAATAAAATAAGACCCACAGGTTCTTCAAATATTGGCACTTACTAACATTCTTAAAATAACTGCAAATGCTTTCTAAAAAGATTAAAAACAAAATTGAGAAATTGATCAGAACTGTAAAATACAAAAAAATCCAGATAAAAATTCTAGAACTAAAAAAAATCATAAATATAATTAAGAATTCAATGGATGGGTTTAACAACAGATTGACATAATTAAAGAGACAATTAATAACCTGAAAGAAATACCAGGAAAAAAATAGCCTGAATAAATCACAGAGCATAAGACGTGTAAAATACAAAAGAATATAGAGTATAGAGGACACAGCAAGGACTACATATAAGGTTTTAGAATATTAGACACGAAAAAAAGAGAGAAAACAAGGAAAGATACTTAAACAAGTACTTCAAAAAACAATATCCAAGTGGCTTAGACATTAAAAATGTATTTCACTTCACTAGTAACCAGTGAAATACAAATTGAAAACACCAGATACTACCACTTACTTGCCAAAGTGACTAAAATTTAAAAAGGCTAAAAATGCCAAATGTTGGCAAGAATGTAGAATGGTAGTGTCTAGCCACAGAGAAAAAAGAAGAAGCCATGGATTAGCCAAACCTAGGAATGTAAGTACACAAGCGGAAGTTTAGCTTTAGTTTTGGGTAGGTGAAACCTACCTTTTCTTTGAGAGGAAGAAATAGTGGATGGAGATACAGGTTCGATTGGGGCCAAAATGTTGAGGAAGTTATATCTGAGGAGGTTCAGAAGGGGCTCTTTGTTCACAGCTGGCAAGTGTAAGCTCATTGATGAAGGGGAGGAGGGGAGAGTTGAGTAGGCAGATTGCAAATGCTGAGGAAAATATTGCAATAGCTTTTAGGAAGAAGGGAAATGGGAGTAGATTAGGCAAATATAGAAGGGTGGCTGAGAATGCTGAGAGGCAGCTGATATGAAAACAGTGAAATTTAAGTGACCTCAATCTCAATGTTTTAGAAATTTCTCTGGTCTCAATGATACAGTAACCATCTTGATTCATGAAATATAATCAAAGGTATCATTCCAATTGTCTCTGGGACCAAATTCTTTCTTTTAGTGAAAAATGTTTCTACACTGTACTTACTATAAAAGGGCATTATATTAATATATCTGTTCAGAAATCATTAGACTTAGATACATAGAAAAACATGCAAAGAAAAGTAAGACAGAGCACTTACACTAAATCTGGAACAGAATGGTTAACTTGACCATGGAAAACTATTGAATCCACATACTTGCCTAGGGACAGTCAGGCATTTAAACCATCATAGGCACTCTGGCATCTGTGTCACTTAAGCCATCTGAAGCAAAATGGTATAGGACCTTAAATGTCACTAAACTTTTCCAGCAAGAGAGATCTGGCCAACTTCCTTTGTAGATCATTCTAGTTTCTCCCAATTCTCATGGCCCGGGCATGCTTTCTTATACGTTTCATGGTCTATTTAACTTTCCCTGAAGTCTGGAAAGCCTCAAAATCCTGTTGACAGCAAGGATTTTTAAAAGTCTTTCCTAAGACAGCCAAAACTATAGCTCATAGCCTGCATAGAAACCTTGATTTTTACAAGCAGACCGGTGATATAGGTTTCCCTCCTATACTCAATTACATTCCCTCATTTCAGTTCGGCTTTGCATATGAGTTTTATAAAGCTGAGTTTGACGAGATGAAATGTTGTTAGGAACTAAAAGTCAGGATCATGGAAACACCTCACCAGAGATATATTTAATTAAAATGACTCACCCTAACAGCAAAAGAACAGGTAATTTTGTAGGTTGTCCCTCAAACTTTCTCTTCACCTTACCACCAAACCTCATGTGGTCTTAAAAAACAACAAAAAAAAGTCTCGGATCCAGAGTACATAGAATCTGGAAAGGTGTACATGCTTGCTTGGTACCCTTTTGCATTCTGTTATCCCTCAAAACACTAAAACAGGCAGGACCAAGTTTGCAAGCCCAGGAGAGATTTTCAACAGCAAGCTTATCTTGTTTGAAAATTTGCTCTCAGGTCACATGGGGCGAGCGGGAGTCCAGCTGACAGTGTGTCAAAAGGCCTCCAGTGAGCGAAAGAAAGCACCATTGGGTGCACAAAGGTCGAGCATCTTTGGAAGTGGGTAAATTGGAACAATATGATAGGCCTTGTCTAAAAACATATTCCATTTTCTAACTTTGCAAAAGCAGTTTGTGGCCTGGATCTTTAGCAACAGAGAAAATAAAAATAAATAAATGTAAGCTGATGTCAGAAGTGCTGAATTCTTTTTTGTTGGTTGGTGGAAGTGTTAAAAAGAACAACAACACAAACACATGCCTAAATACATAGCAGTTCATTCAAGAACCTGAAAACTTTGGGCAAGCCCAAACAGCATGTACCTACTGTCCAATTTGAGGGAATCAGGACAGTATTGGATTTCACAGATAGCACCACAGACAGCTATTAAAGTCTAATCCAGTGTCACATTTCTGCCGGGCACTGGCTAACAACCAGCCCAATTTGCTTGCTTCACTCACTCTGTGTTTCTTCATTGTTTCAAGCCAGGCAGAGACTTATCTTAATAATGAGTCAATCCTCAGCCAAATGTGTTCAATTGAAGGCCACCATGGGAGAATGGCAGGATATTGTCTTTCCAACAGCAAGTGAATTGCAGGCAGCTTAAGGCAATATCCATTTCACTATAATGCTGGTTTATGTTACAGCCCTTTTCAAACTTCTAATTGCCCTGTATTGCTGACATTTATATACATGCCCTATTTTAAATGAAAACACAACACTGAGGTCAGGAGGAGGTTCTGGGACAGCAGAGACCCCAGGTGAAGCCAAAGGGGGAAATTACTTTAAAACTTCTAAATGCCAAACATATTTAAGAAAAAGAGGAAAAAAAATAAAGTCTTGGGGCAGAAAAAACATTAATCATGGCCCCATGGTATAAATTAATAATAGCTATATTTAATACTCCTATGTAAACATTCTATGGTTGGATTATATAATTTTTAAATGAAAGTAAATATTATTCATTTGGCTTGGTAAGTCTGGTAAGTCTCAGCTTATATGGAGTAACTTTGAATATGATTTTTGCTCCTAAGTTCACATTTATTTGTTAAAAGCAAATACACCAAGCTAACCAGGTTTGTCAGCTGCTTTTGGCAATCACTACATGTTATGAGTGTTTCAGATCATTCTAAGAGTCACAATGAATAAAATAATATTTCACATTTACATAGGGCTTTTCACCTAGTATCTCATACTCTTTTATAAGCAATAAATCATTCATTCCAAAATTGCAACTAAGGAATCTCAAGTGCAGTTCTAATAAATAACTCCTCCCACGTAGCAAAAGAAGAAGCAAGGTATAGTCTATAGACTAGAATCATTTTCACTTGTTTATTCATATATTCATTCACTGAGTTATTGAGTCATTGATTCATATCCTGAACAAATATGTATTGCATGTGCATGTGTGTTTAACACTGTGTGGATTTCAGGCTATATAAATAAGTGTTAAAGAGCTTGCACTCTAGTTGGGTTCTGGTTAGGAAATGAATTGCTTAAGCTTCAACTCTGAATTGCCAGAACAAATTCTTTTCAATACTACATTACCTTAATCTTCCTATGAACATCTTATTGAAGAATAAAAAATTAAGGAATAGTCAACACCAGTGTTTTTCTTTTTATGTAATTACATATATTCATAGAATAAAAACATAGAAAAGAAAAATCACCATTTAAAATTTTAAAATTACTATTATTTCCACCAGAGATAAACATTGTTAATAATTTGGCACACAGATTTCTTATCTGTTTTAAATTTAAAATATATTCGCTTTTTACACAAATAAGAAAATGGTACACATACTGATTTACAACTGATTTTTAAAATTTTATCAATATATTATAAATATTTTCTCATGTTATTAAATTTAAGCTTTCAGTGTCATAAAGTCATATACAATGACCACACGGGTTTTGTTTTTAATTCTGCTTCAAGTTTTTATAGGACACTAGCCCCTTACTCAACTTCACCTGAAGAGATATTAATAAAAGGCACAAGTAAAGTTAACTACAAGATAAATATAAAAGACAATGGAAAGGCATTTTTTGTTTGTAACTCCTTATTTATCCCCTTAATTTAGAAACAACTGCAAAATAGAATAATTATAAATCTAAGTTGATGGGCACACAATGTGTAACTGTGACTATAGCAGTATAAAAGAGCAGAGAAACAGAGCTACGCAGGAGCAATGTTTTTGTATATTGCCAGAATTAAACTGGTATTAATCTGAGCCAATTTTAATTTTATAAATAAACAAATAAATAATTGAACTCCATGCTGTCAAAAAGAGACTCACTCTAGATAAAAAGTCACAAAGAAATTGAAAGTAAAAGGATGACAAGAGATATATCTTGCAAACAATAACCAAAGGAAAAATGAAGTGACTACTGTAATAATAGTAATAGACAAAATAGATTTTAAGGATGAACAGTTACCAGAAACAAAGAAGAACATTTTTTTTTTTTTTTTGGAGACAGAGTCTCACTCTGTTGCCTGGGCTAGAGTGCCGTGGCGTCAGCCTAGCTCACAGCAACCTCAAACTCCTGGGCTCAAGCGATCCTCCTGCCTCAGCCTCCCGAGTTGCTGGGACTACAGGCATGCACCACCATGCCTGGCTAATTTTTTTATATATATATATATATACTTTTAGTTTTCCAGCTAAATTCTTTATATTTTTTTAGTAGAGACAGGGTCTCACTCTTGCTCAGGCTGGTGTCGAACTCCTGAGCTCAAACGATCCACCCACCTCAGCCTCCCAGAATACTAGGATTACAGGCATGAGCCATCACACCCGGCCAAAGAAGAATATTTTATAATAATAAAAATATCGATCCATCAATAAGGTATAACAATTATAAACACATATGCACCTAGTATCCCCAACATATTTGAAGCAAAAACTGACCGAATTGGAGAGAGAAATAGATAATACAACAATAATAGCTGGAAACTTACATATGTTACTGTTGGGGCTCAGAAAACAATATCCCAAAGTGTGGTGCTTTGGCATGCTGCATACTTTGAACTGAAGGACATTAGGACCGCAGAAGAAAAGTCTCTTTCTTCCCTTCTGCCCTTCTTTATCCTGCTCCTCTTTCTCCCCAAGGCAGGCCATAGAAAACAGAATTCCTATCCATCCATCCTTTCTTCTAGATCCAGCCCCTACAACAGGTCACAGAAACTAGAACCCCTCTTGCACAAAGCCAGCCATAAAACCTAGAAATATGATTCTAATCTTCTCCCACTGATGTTGAAACCACAAGGGAGTTTCAGTCTAGGTCCATTTGTTAGTCACACAAAAATCCAGTTATTGAAACTGAAGATTGCCAAGGAAGAAAGAAATTTTTTAATACAACAGATGTCTTGATCTTGCCAGGAGAACAGAAAAAGCTACCTCACATTTGTCTCTCTGACTAAGGGTGAGCATGGGTTTTTTAAGGAGGGGCCCCATGCCTTGGGACAGGTTATGATGTAATTAACAAGAGGCTACTGCATTGGGGCAGGTCATGGGGAATGGTGATACATCCTTCAGAATCTCAACTTCTTTGTCTTGCAGAAAATCCACCATTTCTGAGAAACAACTCAAAAGATCAATAGTTAGTTAAGAGAGAGGATTATATAGGGGTCATTGAAATTTGTTCAATGGGTGCCAGTTATACCACCTTTCTTTGTAAGAGTTGACCATAAAGAAATTCTCTAACCTGCCTTCTCTAAAAATAGGTTATAACACCCTCATTCCAGAAGGGGTCCTACCCTATACCTGGGAGGAAGGAATGCTACACAAAGGGGTCAAGCAGAACCTGAACAGGCAGACCTTGCTGGGTTACCTACCCACTTTGTCTATTACCATTAAATCCTTCTCTCTTGTGTCCAATCACATTTAACTTTAATTAAACAAATTTGTTGTGCTTTTCTCTTGTTAACCTTCCTTTTGTTAGGAATGTCAACTGTGACCCTTATAATGAGTGAGGAAAGGTATCACACCTTTCTACTTCTACACTAGTTTCAATAATGGATAGAACAACTAAACAGAAGATCAGTAAAGGAACAGAGGACTTGCACAACTCTATAAGCCAACTATAGCTAACATACGTCTATCGAATAAGTCACCCCAAACAGCAGAATACACATTCTTCTCAATTTTACATATAACATTTTCCAGAATAGATCATATGCTAGGCCATGAAATAAGTCTCAATAAGTTTAAAAGGATTTAAGTCATACAAAGTATGTTCTCTGGCCATAGTGGAATAAAATTAGAAATCAATAAAAGAAAGAATCTTGAGAGCTCACAAATATATGTGGAAACTAAACAGACTCCTAAATAACCAATGGGTCAAAAAAGAAATCATAGTGGTAAGTAGAAAATACTATAGGATGAATGCAATGAAAACACAACTTAGCAAAACTTATGGCATATAGAAGAACAATGCTCAGAGGAAAATTTATAGCTATAAGTGCCTACATTTAAAAAGAAGAAAGATCCAAACCAATAGCCTCATCCTTCACCTTAGGAGACTGGCAAAAGAAGACCTAACTAGACCTAAAGCAAGCAGATAAAAGAAATTAATAAAGAAAAGAGCAGAAATAAACAAAATATGGTACAGAAAAGTGACAGAAAATAAAGCCAAAAGTTGATTCTTTGAAGATATTAACAAAATTGAAAAACTTTAAACTAACAGAGGAAAAAAAAGAGAGACAAGGCTCAAAATATTAAAATTGAGTATGATAGAGCACACTTATTGCTATCCTCACAGAAATAAGAAGGATTATGAGAAAATACTATGAACAATTGTATGCCAAAAAATTAGATAACATAGACGAAATGGGAAAATTCCTAGAAAGACACAAACTACCAAAACGGGCTGAAGAAGAAATACATAATTTTAATAGACCTACAACTAATAAAAAGATTGAATCAGTAGTGAAAAAAACTTCCCACAAAGAAAAGCCCAGGACTAGACGACTTCACTGACAAAATCTATCAACATTTAAACAACTAACACTAATCTTTCAAAAAGTCGTCCCAAAAATGGAAGAGAAGGAGGAAATACTTACTAACTCATTCTATGAAGTCAGGATTGCCCTGACCAAAAAAAAATAAGATAAAGGTATCATAAGGGTAAAATATTATAGAAAAATACCCATATGACTACCCATATGAATATATGTGCAATAATCCTCAATAATGCTTTCAACATATAATGCTGTGACAACTGCATATTTCTATGCAAAAGAATAAATTTAGACTCTTACTTCATACCATATGCAAGATTAACTTAAAATGGATCAAAGACATAAATGGAAGAGCTAAAATTATAAAACACTCAGAAGAAAACATAGGTATAAATATTTATGAACTTGGATTAGAAAAGCATTTCTTAGATATGACCAAAAGAATCTCAAGGAACCAAAGAAAAAAATAGATAAATTGGACTTCATCAAAAACTGAAACCTTAAAAAAAAAACTGAAACCTTTTTGTGTTAAAGGATATTATAAATAAGGTAAAAAGACAACCCATATTTTGGGAGAATATGATTGCCAATCATGTATCTGATAAGGATATACCATGGAGAATACATGAAGAACTACTAGAACTCAACAATAAAAAGTCAAATAACCCAGTTAAAAAAAATAGTTATAGGATTTAAACAGATATTTCTCCAAAGAAGATATACAAGTGGTCAACAAATGCATGAAAAGAAGTTCAACATCATTAATCATTAGGAAAATGTAAATCAAAAACACAATAAGATACCACTTCACACCCACTAAGATGACTATAACTTACATATATTCTCCTGTATACTTTAAATCATCTCTAGATTACTTAATACCTATAAAATGTAAATGCTATGTAAATAGTTGTTATACTGTATTATTTTTATATGTATTATTTTTTTAACATTTTTGATTTGCAGTTTATTGAATCTGCAGATATGGAACCTGCAGGTATAGAGGACTGACTGTACATATATACGATACCGTAGTATAATAAAATGCAAATACAGAAATCTCAGTATAATATATAAAAACTATCAACACTATATATGAATGCTATATGAATTCATGAATTATATGAATACAATATGAATAACATTATATTACAATTTAATAAAATATTATATACTAAGCATTTGTCCAAGTCTTAATAGTCTTTTATTTAGACAATACAAATGAGCTAAAAATTGTAAGATAATTGAGATATACATTAAAAATTGCTTGTATGAAATATGAAAATAACCTAAAACTATAAGTAGATAGGACAAATATTTTGTACTGTATACATCCATTAAGTTAAAGAACATACTCTAAACTATTTCATCTTTTGAAATTTGGAGCTTTCTTTAAGACCTAATGTATGTCATATTTACAAATGCTTCATACATGTTTCTTGGACTAAGATGAATAGCTACACAACAGGGCATGCAATTAGCTTCCCCAACATTCTCCCAAAGGGGCCAAGTGACACAATTTGTAAATGTAGGAGAGTTAACTTTCAATGGGGCAACGTTTAACTAATGAGAGACAGGAGATGGGATGGGTAGAAGGAAAGCTAAATGCTAAATTGCTCTCCTTTCCTCCCTATTACAAAGCATGGTTTTCTGTAAGGACTTTCTGGAAATGCCTCACTTACCAAGCAGCCAAGTATCTCTTTATGTTCACAAAGCAGTAGGCAGCTCAGTAACATATTACTCGCTTCTCATTCGTCTTTATTGCAGGTACCTGTCCTCTCACTTTGCTGATTTGGACTTGTACTTTCCAATAAAATGTTTGTTCTTTAGACATGTCTCGGACTTTTATTTCAACGAATCCCAGCAAGAGCAAAAAGACTAAATGGAATTAACTCTAAACAAGTAAGATATCACATCTGGTTAGTAAGACTTGTGAAAAATCTTTGTTGGGAACAGCATTTCAACTGGACCTGAAAGGGAATGAGTATAATTTCTGTTGATTGAAAATGGAGAATAGAAATCAAGATAATAAAAAAGAACTTAAGGTAGAAGAAATGACATGAACAAAGGTAGGAGTCAGGCTATAGACCTTTTGTTAAAGGAGATGATTCTACATATTACAGAGGCAAATATAGAATTCACGTTTGAGGGAGTTGTTTCAGGTAGTAAAGATTGGGTCATCAAAAATCTGGTTTTATAGCCAAAAAGAGTTCTGATTGGGGAAGAAAAGCCAGAATGTAGTAAAGAAGTTTTCTGATGACTAAAATATCAGGAGATATATCTCCTCCTGAATCAAATCCCTGTTTACCAATTTGTCCCTTCTTCAATGCCCAAGGATTTGGGTAGTCCGTTTGTCTTTCCTGCCTGCTGTGTCAGTCAGGACAAGCTGAGTAATGCTGTAATAGCAACCACAGTCCCAGTGGGTTAAAAAAACCCCAAAGGTTCATTTCTTACTCATATTACCTGTCCATCTCAGCTTGCACTGTCTCAGTCTTCTCTGTAGAACGCAGGCTAAAAAGTAGCTCTGCTAGAGCATTCCCAATTACAGTGGCAGAGGAAAAAGAGAAAATACAGGAGAAATAGCCTCTTAAAGCTTCTGTTTGGAAGTGACAGAGAATATCATAACTCATTTTCATTGGCTAACAGAAATCACTTGGTAAAGCCTGACTTCGATTATGCAGGGAAATATAATCCTTCCCCAACATGGGGAAGAAAATATTAACAAACAATAACACAGTTTAACACTGAAGGCACTCAAGAGAATTTCCTTCTCTTCTTTGACTTAATACCCACTGAGCTGAAACTCAGAAGAACAGATAACCTATCTCATGTGTTTTTTAAAATGCTTCACTTTTTAGAGAAGTTTTAGGTTCACAGTAAAATTAAGAGGAAGGTACAGAGATTTCTCACATGCCTTCTGCACCATATATGCATAGCTTCCCCTATTTTCAACATTCTCTACAGGAGTGGTACATTTGTTACAATTGATAAACCCATATGGATACATTTAGTCACCTGAAGTCTATAGTTTATATTATTAGGGTTCACTCTTGGTGTGATACATCCTTATGTTCTATTTCACCTTGTTCCCACTATCTACAGTGAACCAAGGAAGAAAATTATACTAAACGAGTCATAAGGTTAAAAGAAATCTTAAAGAATATACCTTATACTAGCCTCTAACCACCGAAAACTATATCTTAATTCTTAGCCATTCCTTTCAGTTCTCATAAGGATCATATTGACTAGTTTGTGGCAAAGACTGTCCTCTAGCATCCTCTTACTCTTTCGTTCATTTTATAGTAAAATTCTCATAGGGACTTGGAACATTTATGCCCTGCTATAGACTTAATTTCTAGTCTCTTTTGCAACTAATTAAGGCCCTATAGTCAATTATGTGCCAATAGTTTGAAAGCCAAAATACTGTGTTCAAATGTTGAGTAATCAGATAAAAATCACTTTTCCTGGATAGGGAAAATTTGAGGAGCTACTCACTGTACATGTTGGAAGCCATGAGTATACGCATCAGAGAAGGCAGATCTCACCCACTAGTTCCATCCCCCATCCACATTTGACCTTTTATGTGTGAGGGAAATAAACTGTTTATTTAGGCCACCGTCATTGGTGTGTCTTTGTTATAACACCTTGGCCTGTGCCCTAGATAATACTCAGTCATTAGATTTTTGCTCTATCCTTAGCCAAAGCTCAGCATCTTTACTTACTGTTTCAAAGTTTTGTCTGGACCCAGGCTCACTCCTAGGCTGTGGGGAAGCCTCAGAGGGGTTACTACAATGTTAGGACCCTTCCAGTTCTTTCCAAACACCAAACAAAACTTTCCATTCTTGGGTTTCTCATGAATTGTCTGCTTCCAGTCTGAGAATAGGCTCTAGTTCTAAATTCATTTGTAGAGCATATTAAAACACCAAAATCAATTAAGGTTAAAATTTTCCTCTGCTTAAGGAACTATATCTCTCCAATTTACTGAGTACATTTTTTCTCTTCATTTAAATGCACTATAGTAGTACCCCTTTATCCACGATTTCTCTTTTCATGGTTTTAATTACCCTCAGTTTGAAAATATTAAATGGAAAATTCCTGAAATAAACAATTCATAAGTTTTAAATTGCATGCTGTTCTGGGTAGTGGTGAAATCTCACACCATCTCACTCCATCCCACCCAAGTCATGAATCATCTATCCCTTTGTCCCACGTATCCAAACTGTAAATGCTACCTACTCATTAGTCACTTAGTAGCCAGTTATCAGATCAACTGTCCTGGTATGATGGTGCCTGTGTTTGTCACCTTTATTTTACTTAATAATGGCCCCAATGCATAAAAGTAGTGATGCTGGCATATTGTTATAACTGTTCTATTTTATTATTGGTTATTGTTGTTAATCTTTAACTATACCTAATTTATAAATTAAACTTTATCATAGGTATATATGTATAAATATAATATATTTAGGATTTGGTGCTATCTGTGGATTCAGGTATGCACTAGGGGAACTTGGAATGAATCCAGCACAAGTAAGGGAAGACTTCTCTATTAATAATCCTCATCAAAGAGAATGATCTGTCAGAAATCTGTTGGCATAGCTTTATTTTATTGAAATATCTCAGACACTAAATTCAAAAAGCAGATATAATTTCCTTGAGGAAGTAGAAGACAATTTGCTCAAAAAGGTTTTACTTTACATTAGTTGTTTCATTTATTCTATTGCCTGATGGAGATAATGAAATTTGCAACAGGAAAGTAGTGTTTCCGTTTATCTAATATTTAGAATCAGAGAATCTCTGTGGATAACCTATTTTATTTTTATTTTCTGTAAATATTATAATCTCCAATGTTACTTAACCATCTATGTCAAAATGCTAATGAAAACATGCCCTTGGCTAGTATTGTTTTATAAACTGTCTATTGTTCATATGACACAAAAGAGTTCTTTCAAATCACCAACAGTTCATTATCTGTCATAAATCTGGTTGAAGCCTTAAAGTTGCTTAAAGCGTCTTTATGTGTGTTATCCAACTGCTTCTTCCTTCCATGCATTCTGAGCTCTTTATAGACCGCTATCAAAGAACTTAAACTACATGTCTCATATTGGCCTATGCACTGGGTCATGAGCTTCCTGAGGTCAGAGATTCTAACCCCTCTGTCTCTGTATCCCCAGTTTCAGTTACCTGGCAGGTCTTCAATTATCAGGTACTGAATAGTCATGCACTGCTGGATGAGTGGGTGGACAAATGGGTATATGAATGAAGAAAAAAATATTCAAGTACTAAAACAATCCAGGCTCATAATGTTCCCTCTAAATAGGGGTAAATAAAATTGTTAAGTAAATAACTAAAATTAAAATTTCTCTTTTGACAATATGTATACATCACCTAAAATTACTTACCTTATTACCAATATAAGATAGCAACTAGACCTTAATTTGGTAAGAACTAAATTTTACTGTTAACCTCAAAGTACAGGTAAAGATAGCCTTATAGAAAATATAAATGGAAAACAGAGACTAAGCCACAGTATTCCATCCTCCCCCTGGACGGAGAAGCTGGGGTGAGAATAAAGACTATTGGGTGGAGAAGTCCATGGAAAACATCTGCCAGTATTGTTTCGAAGAGTGAAGGGGACGTTTATTGTGAGTGCTATTGCCAAAGCCCCCCAAAACACAACATCAATGAAGTGCTGTTTGTTTTTTCTATAGTCAATAGATCAAAAGCCTGAACAGCAGTGTGATCTGCTCTTTGTAAGGAGAAAAGGTCTATCCAGAGAAATGGGGAACACATCTGGAAATAGCTGTCTATGAAGCTGCTTGAAAAATCACCATGTAGCAGGAATAGGAGAAACATCTGTGCAGTATGCAGCAGACCAGCTGAGGAAAGGGAAGAGAACCACATAATCAAGACAAAGACTAGGGTGGAGACAGGCATCCCTTGAATGACAAAGCTTCCCAGATCTGATTTTGAACCACGTGTAATCAATATGGACAATTTTCCCTTCTAAAGTATTTAGATTAGCAGCACCTGCTTTGGGCATAGCAAAGCAAAATCAGAATACAATATGTTAAGATAATTACTCAAAGAGATCTCTAAATGTCATTGAAGAGCAGAACCATGTTACTTGTTCACTGAGTTCTAAATACTAATTGCGTATTCTTAAATCATGCATTAGAGCAACTCATAAACATGAGTTTTAACTCCAAATATCTTAAATATGCTTTTCTTACACAGCTTACATATATGAGTTTACAATCAAAAGTACTTTTAATGCATTATTTTTATCAAAACTGACACAGATTCAGCAATTTTCTTAAAACAAGTTTTTGTTTTGTTTTATTTGAGTTAGTACTATAATAATAGTTTTTAAAAATAAATATGCAAGTGAATATTCAGTTGCATACCATTTAAAGTACAAATTCACTAAATTGTTTCCTGTACTTCTAATATGGCAGCGCTGCCATTTTTTTGATAAATGACACTAACTGTGCTATTCAATTAAAATATGAAGTTAGAGTGTTCATTTCCATCTATGATTTTAAAATACTGCACTGCTATGAAACTAGATAAAAATATACTCAGTGTTCTTGTTATCTATGAAATTTGGTCTGTAAACATTCTGTTCCCAATATTGGTGTTAATTAATAAGTTGTCATTTTACATTAGAGTAGAATTGTCTAATGCTTTCATTTAGACCTGAGGCTATATTTACACTACAAAGTGCAACATGGAGGAAATCATGTAGATATTTCAGACCAAAAAAGGTTTGCTGTTGAGGAAAACATCAGGGAATTTTGTCAGAATCAACCACCTTAGCTTCCCCCAATGAATCATTTTACTACAAAATTACTCAGTTCTTTCCATTTTCTCAGTCCATGTTGTCAGAATTTAAAAAGAAAAAAAAAAGATTATTTTTAACTTTCAAGATATTCTCCAAACGGAATATCTTACACACATGATTTACAAATTAATTTTATACTTTGGCTCATTTAATCCTTTCTACACCCCTGTATAGATGATCCCAAACTTAGAATTTGTTCGACTTAATGACTTTTTGACTTTACGGTGGTGCGAAAGCAATATTCATTCAGTAGAAACCATACTTTGCCCACACAACCATTCTGTCTTTCACTTTCAGTACAGAATTGAATATTACATAAGATATTCAATACCTTATTGTAAAAATAGGCTTTGTATTAAATGATTTTTCCCAACTGTAGGCTAATGTAATGTTCTGAGCACGTTTAAAGTAGGCTAGGCTAAGCTATGATGCTTCGTAGGTTAGGTCTATTAAATGCATTTTCAACTTCATGATATTTTGTATTTAAGATGAGTTTACCAGAAGTTACCCCATAGCAAGTCAGGGAGTATCTTTATTAAGATTTTATTTTGTGAATGACAAAATTGAAGTTCTGAAGAGTGATTTAAGTTGCCTTAAGTTACATAACTGATAAATTGGCAGAACTAATCTTTGTATCCAAGTCTTCTAATTACAAATCTAATGTTTTTTTCTAAATACTTTTTAAGAATGTGAAAAAACTATCAAAGCCTAAGTGGGAAGAGCAGCTTACAATTAATTATAGAGTTCCTGTGTGTAAGCTCTAAAGTAAATGATTTATATATATTATTTAAATTAATATTTGCCAACTTTATTAAAATTAAAAAGGTCCGCTTTATGAAAGATGTTGTTAAAAGAATGAAAAGACAAGACACCAACTGAGAGAAAATATTTGCAAAACACTTATTTGATAAAAAGCTTGTATCCAAAATATATGAAGAGCTTTTAAAACTCAGTGATAAGATAAGCAACCCAACCTAAAAATGCATAAAAGATATGAACAGACACCTCATAAAAGAAGAAAAACAAATGGCAAGTGAGCATATGAAAAGATGCTTCATGTCACATATGATTAGGGAAATGTAAATTAAAAACAATATGAGAAACCACTACAGTATTAGAAGGGCTTAAACACAAATACTGACAATAAATGGCTGGCAAGGATTCATTGCTGGAGAGGGAGCAAATTGGTACAGCCACTTTTGAAGACAATTTGGCACTTTCTTACAAAACTAAATATAATCTTACCAGACGGTCTGGCAGTTGACATCCTAGGTATTTACCCAAATGAGTTGAAAGCTTATGTCCACACAAATGTTTATAACAGCATTATTTATAATTTTTAAAAAATTGGAAGCAACCAAGATATCTTTCAATAGGTAAAGGGATAAACAACTGTGGTACATCTATATAATAAAATATTATTCACCAATAAAAAGAATGAGCTGTCAAGCCATGAAAATCCATGAAGGAAACTTAAATACATATTGTCAGCTAAGTAAAAGAAGCTACTCTGAAAAAACTACATGCTGCATGATTCCAACTATATGACATGCTGTTTATATGACACTCTAGACAAAACCAGAGACAGTAAAAAGATCAGTAGTTGCCAGAAATCTGTGGGGAAGGAGAGAGGTGGAGCACAGGGGATTTTTAGGAAAATAAAAGCATTCTTCCTCATCCTGTAATGGTGTATATATGACATTATGCATTTGTCAAAACCATGGAACTGTATAATACAAAGAATGAACCCTAATGTAGACTAAGCACTTTAGTTACCAATTAGCTATCAATATTAGTTCAGCAGTTGTAACAAATGTATCCCACTAATACAAGATGTTAATAATAGAGGAAACTGTGTGTGTGTAGGGGAAGGGGGAGTATATGGGAACTCTGTACTTTCTGCTCAACTTTTCTGCAAACCTAAAACTGCTGTAAAAAATAAAATCTACTAATAATTTTTTTAAATGCCATGGGAGTTCAGAGGGGGAAAAAATTGCTTCCAGTCAGAAAAATCAGTGAAAATAAAACTACTTGGAAGAGATGGCATTCCAAATATACTTTGACAGATGGTTAAGATTTGGATAATATGATATCCTTATGTAGAGTAAGGACATTTAGGCAGAAGAAAGAGAATGAGTGAAGACAGAGGTAACATTCTCAATGCAACAGTTAAGCCAATGAGCAAATCTGCTTATCTGTGGCTCCTCTGTTCATTATACACCAATAATCTTTACTATTTAATCCATATGAGCCTCAGTTTTCTTATGAGTAAAGTAGGAATGATTATATATCACAAAGTTGTTCTTAGGATTAAGTGATATAATATGCATAGTAGCATAAGCATATGGTAGCCCTAGAAAATTAGCCTCATTACTATTTCTATTTTGAGTAGAAATGTATTCAGTGAGTATAGCTTGCAATGGATATTGCAACGGTAGGGTGGAGTTAGCAGAATTGAGAAGACAGTAAGAGAAAAGACAATAATGTTTGGTGAGAATAACTCCCACAACTTCATAATGCAAGCTAAAGACTTTGGACATGTTCTGTTTTTAAGGAAGAGACTGGAGAAGATTCTTTGGTCAAATGTGATAACATTTGTAATGTATCTAGTACTATGTAGGTCACATAGCAGATGTTAAAGATAGCAGAATGTTAAGGGAGCCTATGAAGGAGAGAATTCCAACAAGGTGAGCGAGGATTTTCAGCACTGTGAAATTTGCAGACGTATTGAGGAATTTGAAGAGGAAGTCAAAGCCATTGGATCTGTTAATTGTATGTAACTTTTGGGAGGACTATTTTCACAGAGCAGTTGGAGCAATGGACAAAGGCATGGTTATTTAAGGTGTAGGTAATAAGGAACGGAAAGAAAGCAGTGGAAACAACTCTTTTTAAAAGTTTGGATACACAAGGAGAAATCTAGGAGAATGACACAGTTTGGTAGCAAAATCAAGGGAATATTATTTCAGGGTAGGAGAAGACTTGATCATGTATATAAATACAAGATTTTTTAATAATACTAAAGAAGCTAAAGAAAGAACATACAGAGGGTAGATGACAAGAATGGGTGGAAGAGATGATTAATTTTTAAGGAAAGGAGGAATTATTTTTTCTCTAAAAAGGAAATAAAGATGAGGGAGTAATTGAAGAAACTGAAATTTTGACATAGAGAGGATAGAAGTTGAAGCACCTCATTCATTCAGCAAATATTTTTATTCATCTAAGTAACAAACACTGAGCAAGTGGAATGGTACAACAAGAACAGAAACATATGAGGCATACGATGCCAGGACAACCCAATAAATTCTGCGAGAAAAGTGAATGTGAAGTGTCATAGCAGTCAGGATAAGCCATATTTCAATTATGTCTTCTAAGTTAATAGAACCTGGTAGAGCAGTCAAGGAAAGGCATTTCAGGCAAAAGAGACAGAATATGCAAATCTACAGCATTGAGAATAAAGCAGCTCATATCAAAACTTACAAGTATTTGTTTGTTTGTTTTTTTCAGGCAAATTTACAGAAGCAGTGGAGATCATCACCATCATTGACCTTTACCTAATTCCAATGTTATTCCTTCAACCTTTTATTTTTCCTCCTAGTAAGAGATAGTCTATGGATACATATAACCAATTTTGCTGGTTTGTGGATACATATAACCAATAACCAGATAATTACCAAATCAATTCTCTCTTTTTGTTTGCCTATACATATTTTTTTTTGCTTTTATTTCATCATATAATAGGGGTACAGATATTGTTAGGGTT
>VBSM01000361.1:74982593-75002846 GCA_008086735.1 Cheirogaleus medius
AGCAAATATTTTCTCCCACTCTGTGGGATGTCTATTTGCTCTACTGATAGTTACTTCGCCTATACATATTAATGGTGACACCATTCTCCATATACTCACTTCAGAAATCACTTATCTATCTACCTATTGGCACCAAATACATTAGGTTACTCCTTCATGACGTTTTTTTATTTTTTTTATTTTTAATGGCCATTGCCTTGGTTTTAATGTAAGCTATCACTAAATTATGGCAAAATTGGTACAACCTTCTTAGACCCTGTCTATAGTTCCATACTTTTCAAAACCATCTTGTATCCCACCACCGGATTACCAAACACCACATTCCCCAGGCTGTCCTCCAGTGCGGACTCCTCAGGGACTGCCTGCTACTTAAGATGGGGCCTTACCAACAAAGCCTGGACCTTCACAATTGCCAGCATTCACCTTTTAACACTTGGCTTCTGCCACACTAAATGTTGGCAAGAATATGGAGTAACCAGAAGTCTCATACATTTTTAATGGAAATTGGGAAAAGATATGGAAATTTCTCATAAAACTAAACACATTTACCTTATGATCTAGCAATTCCACTACCAGGTATTTTCCTAAGAAAAAGAAAATGTATACAGGAATATTCATAGCACGTTTTATTCATGATAGCTCAAACTCAAAACAGCCTAGGTAGTCATCAATAGACAAATGGATAAACAAACTGCAGTATATTCATACAATGAAATCCCACTCAGCTATTAAAAGGAATAAATTACTCATACAACAAAATGAATGAACGAATCTCAAAAACAGTATACTAAATGAAAGAAATTTTTTTACATAAAAGATGATTGTTTTTATATGAATATATGCAGTTGTCAAACTCATCGAAAGGTACATTTAAGATGTGTGCATTCATTTTACATACATTTTACTTCCAAAATATAACTGAACAAATATTGATCACACCTTTATATATATGATGACGAAGTGTTTTGGGTGAAGTATACTGATATTTACAACTTACTTTGAAATGATTTAATTAATAAGATGGATTTACTTATAGAAAGAGAGGTAGATACATGGACAGGTATGTGATAAAGCAAATACACTGAAACATAAAGGGTAGAATAAGGTAGTGACATATGCTTGCTCACTATACAATTCTTTCAATTCTTCTGAATATTTATTTTTGTTTTTGTTTTTTAGAGATGGGGGTCCTGCTATGTTGCCCAAGCTAATATTTCTGAGTATTTGAAAGCTTTATGATAAAATGTTGGGAAAGGGAACCTGACTTTCCATTGCTTCCTCATATATTCCCTCTGCTCTAGCTATATGGTTTACTTCTATCTTCATTCTTTGCCACCTCTGTACCTTTAATCCATAATCACCCCTTCATTTTCTGTCATGCTCAAACCTAGCCTTATCCAAGCCATAGTCTGACCTCTTCCAAAAAACTTTTGATTACTAATTATATCTAAAAAGATATCTCTCTGTTGAAGTGAAGCTTAATTAATTCAATGCTTTTCACTTAAACTTAATTATACATTTTAACAAGAGGCATTCTAGCATAGTGAGATAGCATAGGCCAGGTTCGGAAACGAAGCACCTAAATTTTAATCCCAGCTCTACAGTTTACTCACCATAGAGCTTGGGGTTTCAAATTTCTTACCTAGAAAACCACTACCTTCCTTAGATGACTATTGTGAAGAGTAGATGTGTTAATTTGCATTAATATCTTACACTTGACACAGAGCCCAATAAATGTTCCTAATCATTATCTTTGTAATGCTTACCTAGTATCTTACTCTGTATCTTAAATCTTCCAAGTTCCTTGAAAGCAGAAGTTGATACAGACATACTGTCTCATTGCATTATTCTACAAAAATGTGTCATATTGCCGAACATAAAGTAGTCACTAAGAAAATGTTTCTTTAATGAACATATGAGGAAATAAAAAACTTTAGTGTGTCTTACCAGTATGCTATGCTGTCTCTGTCTGACCCTCTGTTCCAGAAATATAGCCTTAACTAAACAATCTCATCTAAGCAGCACATAGCAAAATTACTTACAAATGGAAAACTATGCTTTTTAATTTAACACATTGACTGCCACACTAGAAAAAAAATTTTTTCCCTGGGGCCATGGTGTTTTATTAAAACAAAATGATCCTTTCTAATTTGTTATTTTTTATTGTTTTCTGTGCGTGAGTTATATGCAACAAAATCCACATTTTTAGAATTAAATTGTCAATATTAATTGTAACAATAAGAACACCAACAAGTAAGATTTTCATGAACCAACTGCAGGGTTTTGCTTCACAAAGCCCCAGGCTCACAACTAGCCTGAGTTAAATACAACTCACATGGCAGTCAATGTGTTAATGCATGCTTTAGAAGTACATCTATGTTTGACTGCTTTTACAATCATAAAAAGAAATATTTGGTATGTACTGCTATTTTGCCAGTGTTTCCTTATGTACTAGGAACCAATTAGCCATTCAACTTCTAGAGTGGGGCACGCTGGAGTTCCAGGGAGGCTGAACTTTGAAGGCCTGTAATACAGAACAGAATCAAACAAACATGAGTTTTATGTCTTTGCCATTTCTTTAGAAAAATATTAAAACATTGCTGAGAGCTGTAATTTTATAAACTTCAAAAGCTAGAGGAAATCAAACATCCTACAGGATTGTGGTAAAACTAAGTCCCTTCATCACACCACAGAGATGACAACACAATTGTATTGCTGCGATATAGAAGTATTAATGTAAAAAGCTTATGATCAACTGAGTGAGAAAATTAGCAAGTTAAACAGCAAGTTGCAGGTTCCTACCTTGCCACAAAAACCAAGGGTTCCTGTAGAAATTATAAAGGAGTGTAAAGCCTTTTGGAAAGTCTTTCAGAATGATTAGTTTTTGTTTCAAAAGCTTATACACATTTTTTAGAACTCCAGAACTATGGAGCAGTTAGAAATCATAAGTGCTTATGTGCGAACAATCCTCTTCTTACGTGACATAATGAGAATTTGAAGCTCATGCACAGATGGCTTTAAAATGTCAAGATAGCTGTTCTGTACTTTCCACTACCCAGAACGTTTAGAGAATCTTTGACATCTGTAATTTATACAGAAGACCTGACTGGAACACAATCTCAAAGAAAGCCCAATCCTAAAGAAAGCCCAATGTCTTTGTTCTGCTTTGAGACCAAGGTGAGATGCTTTATTCCAGACTGGCCTCTTGAAAAGAAGGTTCTCAGTCATGAAAAGGCCCAGGAAAAAGTCTGCACAAGCACACTACTGAAATAGCTCAAGATCAAAAGGCCACAAAGGTTTGTCAGCAAGTAAAAGGGTAGATTTGTCAAGGAGGGTTTACCTGCTCCTGCTCACACACTGACTGGGTACTGTTAGCGAGCAGTAGACATTGCTCATGCTTCCATCAGAGGACAAAGCATGGCCTGAGTTCTACTGAGGTCTTTAAGAGCTATTGCCTCGAGATTCACCAACAGAGGAGTTATGTGACCAGGGGTGTCAACCCTTGGGGTCTTTTACTTACTACCCTTTATTAACAAGTGTATCTTGTACTGCATCTTGATTCTCACAGGTATTCACCAGGTATTTACCTGCATGAGGGCAGGCAATGCTCATAGCATATGAAAGCTAGAGGCCTTGCACAACAGGGGAACAGATTACAGCATTAATTTACGAATACCATATTTTATTTAGCAGCTAAATCCCTCAATCCACTTTTCCTATCCCTCCAGTAGCACCTAATTGCCTAACCCACTAAGAAGTCAGCTTCATGTGTCTACCTGGTAATAGCAATGTCTGATAACATCATTTGCCTCCAGAGTGATCTCAGATTTACACTCATCCTGTCTTCTCTCAACTTTATAGATTAGAATTGCTTTTTATGGAGTTCTGGTCTCTCAAAAGCTTCTCTCTCTCATCCTTCAAGGTTCAGAAGACTCCTACATATCGCAACCACAAGGAAATATCTGAAACTACTGATACTTTGCCTATATATGTGTGTGCATATATGCACACATGTATGTCAATATACAAATATACATACACACACACACACATAGTAGATATTCCTAAACCTAGCAACACTTGTCAATGAGTAGCTTCAAGACTGAAGCTTAACAGGATACATTTCCATCTGTATTAGTTTTCTATGGCTGCTGTCACAAATTACTAGAAAGTTGGTGACTTTAAACAACAGAAATTTATTCTCTCACAGTTCTGGGACCTAAAAGTCCAACATCAGTATCACTGAGACAAATTCAAGGTGTCAACAGGGCCATACCCCATCCCGAGGCTCTAGGGAAGCATCGGTTCCTTCACTTTTCCACTTTGTGGTGGCTGCCAGCATTCCTTGGATTGTGGCTTCATCCAATCTCTGCCTCTGTCTTCACATTGTGTATGTACCTTCTTCTCTACTGTTTGTGTCAAGTCTCCTCTGCCTCTCCCATATAAGGACACATGTGATTGCATTTAGGATTCACCCTGATAATCCAGGATAATCTCTCTATCTAAAAATAATTAAATCATATCTACAAATATCTTCTTTCCTTATAAGGTAATATTTTCGGGTTCTGGGAATTAGAACATCGTTGGGGGGTCTACTTCACCTTCCAACCATCCTCCTTCCATTCTGAGTGCTGTTTATGTGTATCAGGGGACCATTTGGCTTCCATTACTCTATATGTACCATTCTTATTATCAGAATTGTATTTAGATATGGCTACACATTAAGGACTGAAAGAGTAAAGCTCATTTCCTATGTGTAGAAGGAAAGGCTAATCTGACAGATGATGGCATCTCTGGTAATTCTTACACAAAACAAACAAATTAACAAATAAAAATTCCCAGAAAGGAAGGACAGTGCTCCATTAAGCTGAGGGAAAGTATCAGGCTCCCTTTGCCTCAATCGTGGGCATGCCAAGGTGCATCAGAGAGAAGAGTATAAAAACTATATACAGAAAGGTAGTGTTAAGATTGTACTAAGTGAAAACAGGCTAGGAGAAGTGTCATAAGAGTCCAGGGAACATTGTGAGGTGCCCCTTGTGTCCATCTGACTCAAAATGGGGCATGAGATGAGACAAGTTCATAAGCCTAGTGGCAAGATAGCTATCAGTGCTCTAGAAAACTATGTATTTCATTTATTGCACTCTTTATATTTCATGAGCTCTCTGTGCTTCCCCCCATTGGCTGCTCATTCATTCCCTCCTTCACTCAGTCCACATATAGTCACTGAATGCCCGGTGTGTGCCAGGCACAGCATTATACTGTGGGGATGCAACCCTGAACACAACAAGCATGCTCCTTATCCTCCTCAGGCTTTCAGTTTGGAGGTGTGACTCATTGGCTTTTTTTGTTTTTTTTTTTGAGACAGAGTCTCATTCTGTTGCTTGGGCTAGAGGGGCAGCAACCTCAAACTCCTGGGCTCAAGCAATCCTTCTGCCTCAGACTCCCGAGTAGCTGGGACTACTACAGGCATGCACCACCATGCCCAGCTAATTTTTTCTATATATATTTTTAGTTGTCCAGCTAATTTCTATTTTTTTTTTTTTTTTTTTTTTTTTTTTTTTTTTTTTTAGTAGAGATGGGGTCTCGCTCTTACTCAGGCTGGTCTCGAACTCCTGAGCTCAAACGATCCACCCACCTCGGCCTCCCAGAGTGCTAGGATTACAGGCATGAGCCACCACGCCCAGCCGACTCATTGGCTTTTAGTAGTAGGAAATTACAACCTATCATCTCTGTGAGGAGGGACCCAGGGCCAGTGATTTAATAGGAGCACATCAAGGGAATAAGAGTGAGCCTAAAGTGTGCAAGACCTAAGACCACTGTGAAACTGAAGGAAGAAGAGACAGAGCAATTTGATCAGCTGCACCTCCCCACTTGGAGAGTCTCCTTCCAGGGAAAACTCATAGTGTTCCTAAATTTTGCTTTAACAGAGAAGTTAGAATTGCTATACAACAGGGGTCTTCAAAGCCCTCAGAGAAGCTAAAGAACAGTGCTATGGGCCCCCTATGTGCCTATTTCCAACAGAGCAGCTCTGTTTTCATCTGTTTTACATCTTGGGCTTTTTAAACAAAGGGTTCTTCAATAAGAACAATGAAGATTGAAAACTCCTGCTTTAAAAGAGCAACCCCCATGGTGACCAAGAAACTTCTCCTGCAATGTGGCATGCATGGGAAACAACTCAAAATGCATGCACAGTGGATGGCAGGGCAGGTACCATCTGACATGAAGGATGGACTATTAAACTAATACTCACCCAATGACAGTAACTGGTGTAGATGATGATAACCTGATTCTTCCTGGTGTTTCATTTCTTCCTCATATGAAAGGAAAGATACCCAGGAAGGGAATGAAGAAAGGCAAACTGTTATTTCTCACAATGCTTGTCATCTATCAAGTGATTAGTTCCCTGCTTACGTTCCAAATGTTCTCCTCTTTTGAAGCATTTTACATCTTTATGAGTTTCTGAAGAACTGTCCATGGGGATTGAAAACACAAGGATCATAGAAAATTGCATAAGTCAGGGTAAAAAAAAAGAAATTGAGTTAAGATCTGGAAGTTTGATGAAAACCTCTTCTTACCCACTGTGTATGTATCAGTTTTATTAATTTACAAAATTTTAGAAAGATAAGTGCAACTCATATTTCCCAGACTACATTAGCCTTTGGGTAGGATAAGGTAATAACAACATAACCAACAATACTTTCTGGCTCTATTTCTGCCCAATCCAATTTTTAGAAAACCTGCCCAAGTGTCTCTGAGTTTTCCTACGTGGCATCTTGTGCTTTGAAAGATAATACTACCAGGCTTTTTCATTCTTGCTCATAGTCACAATTTCTTTAGGAACTTTTCATGTCAAAAGTGACAGCTATACCACTATGATGGTAAAGTCACTTACAGTGAACTAGCTAAGGGTTCTAGCACTTTAATGAGCCCTGCTCAGATCTCAGTTGTGCCTGGACCTGAAGGGGGCCTGGAGACAGAAACGAAGATAGCTCAGAGATGTCTGCAGGCACCGAGCACCAGATGGGACGATGGATGTATTTCTGCATAAACACACAACAGTATAAGAGCCAGATTGTGGACCCTTCCCTGCCATGCCTTGGCTCTACCTGCCCAAATATTTCAGAATGCAAATATAATATGGGGACTGAAGTAGAGGAGATATTGTCTCAGTATACATTTCTGCTCCCAGAAGAATAATGATCATGTAGACAATGAAGTTTTATTTTCTGATCACCTGAATTCACTGACTGATAACTTTCCTCTTTACATAAAATTGTGAAAATTATTAATTATACAAATTAATTAATTAAATATAAATATATGGCACAGATTATTATAGAGTGATATTTATAATAATGAATTATTAACATTATGCATAATTAATTTTTATAAAATAATTTATATTATATATAATTCAATTTCATATTTTCTCTACCACATTTTACACTATTTTATCTTTTCAGATATTTTATTTAATCAGCTAATATTCTCCAACTTTTCAGCCTTTCATTGCTTTATAAATGGCTTATTAAACCAACTAGACTCCGATACTACACATTTATGGAAAAAGGAGTATATGCCCTATTCCAATAAATCAAGAACAAAAGCTATAAATGAGGCAGAGGTGAAAGGGGACAAACTCATAAGTTCAGGACCCCAATGAGAAACAGCTCTTGAACATATAATTTGAAAATTGCTCTTTCTCAAACATTATACTTATTTACTTTTAGAGACAGGGTCTTGCTCTGTTGCCCAGACTGGAGTGCAGGGTGTTATCATAATTCATTGTAACCCCAAACTCCTGGGCTCAGGAGATCTTCGGGTTTCAGCTTCCCAAGAATCTGGGACTACAGGTGTGCAACACCCTGTCTGGCTAATTTTAAAAAAAACTTTTTGTACAGATGAAATCTCACTATGTTGCCCAGGCTGATTTTGAACTCCTGGCCTCCAGTGTTGCTTCTGCCTCAGCTTCCCAAAGTGCTGGGATTATGGGCATGAGCCACCACACCTAGCCCTCTTTATTTATTTAAGGAAGTTCCTAGCCAATTACTTTAGGTACAACTGAAAACTAATTCTGCCTCTGCTACGTTCCACCAAAGAACTGAAAAATATATCACCATTGAAAGGGGCTAAAGTAACCCCACCACCATCCCCTGCCAACACACCAACAATTGCACCTGAAAATTTCAGCCATGCAGGGGAGATTGGGCAACAGAGTATTGTTTAAAGAGAACAATAGATCTTCTTGTAGATTCACTAGAGACATGAGCAACAAAGCAACTACTGGAAAGTCTGGTAAATCTTTGCATGCATCTGGAATTGATAGGAAGAAATGACATAGGACCATTGTTTGTCTTATATGAATTCAAAAAGTCATCTTGTTGAGCGCTTTATTTTTTTCCTAAAGATATTTGTACTTCAACATAGTATAGCTCTTTCTTGTACACAGATGTACGTGATGGATGAATAGAGCAAGGGCCTATGGTTTCAATGTTCTCACCCTCCAAAACTGAATTATACCAAGATGCTGCTAATTGCACAATAGTTCTAAATGAAAGCTCACAGCAACAAAACTCACAGTAGGGGGTTTTAATGGACAGTATTATAATATTGAATAATTAAATCTTTAGCTCTTGAAGAGGTCTTCAGTTATGAAAGTTAAAGGCAACCAAACCTGGGATGGGAAGGAGCCATACAATTAATTAGGAGAAGAAATAGTACCAGAAAACAAAATAATTTTTTCTTTACCACATTTCCTCCTCCATAGAACTTTTGTGCATTTATTACCAAAGAATTATTATCTTGTTTACCATCCCTTTAGGGCTTAAGTATTATATTTACTTTACATGAGAATGTTCTATGTCACATTAAATGGAATGTCAATTGAGCCCACAATAATAGAGCTCATTTTTTTTCTTACTCTGAATAATTATACTACCACTAATGCTAATTATTATTTTTTATTATTATTAGCTACCATTTTTCAAGTACCAAGGGATGGTGGTAGGACTTTAGCATTAAACTAATTTTCTCAACAATCCATGTTGTATTGTAATATTCCTACAGACAGGGAAATGGAACAAATACCTTAGCCAAGATTATGTAGCTAACAAGTGCCGAGGAGGTGTTCAAAGAGAGGGCTTTCTGAATCTATGATACAAGAGAGGTGTAATAAATCATTGTTACCTCTTAAATATACTTTTTTCCTACTTAACTGGAATGATAGAAATGTTCAAAGCCCTACACAGATTCTGGTCCTAGATCCCTTGTTGGGATCTGAAGTTCATGTGTGGAATAAATTGTCACCTTTTATGAGAAGTGTTTGGTGCTTTGAACAAATAATATAGAAGTAGCTTTCCTTCCACATGAAATCTCCCTGCCAAAGACTCAAGATGACCTTAGGTTGCTTCCTGGCTGTTCAGACCAACTTTGGGACAATTCTAAATCTAAACCTGCTTTTCAGCAGAGTACCACTGGCATGTGAGGCAAAACAATTCTTTGAAGTGCTAGACTGCCTCAGTCATTGCAGGACATTTGTATCCCTGGCCACCACCTACAAAATAGTAATGGGACCAAAAGGCTCCCACACAAATACAAATCTGGGGGGTGGTATTGCCCCTACCTAAGAACCACTGAGCTCAGTTTTAAAATGTTCTATAGTCAGTAGGCAGCTGCTATATAGCTGCAAAAAGCAGTCTTAGACTTTCTGTGCAATGTCTGTTACATCATTTTGGTCCTAGCCCAAGAGTGTTAGGAGCAGATAACATGCAGCAGATTTGGACTAAGCCATGGCTCTGGGGCAAAAGCTCTTTTAGATCAGGAGAGGAGAGTTAGAAAGTCAGATCAGAGTGTGGAAGTAGAAAGATGGTCAGTCTCCATACTGAGTCACAGTCATCGGTGGGAAGGAAAGGTAAAAGAATACACAATAGAAGGTACATTTCTGCAAGGCACGGGAAGAAAGGAGCAGTAGTAGAGCTCAGTTCAGGCTCCTCTGGCTGGCTGCCAGCTTCCCACATGCTATTGGCTCATGACATGGCAATTCTCCGTCTGGAACCCAATAAATAGTGCCTTCAGCTTTTACAATTACTCGTCAGTCACCCAGTAACTACTCTTGGGCCCCACAGAAGACAGGCCAACTGTCTACTTTCATGTCTGTTGTAACTTATTCTTGAAATATGTCACCATGAAGACTAAAAAGCTTGATGCCCCGTTCAACACATTTTGAGTTATATTTTTTAAAGAGGATGTTTGGGCAATGACACAAATTACATGCACAAAGAAAATTAATTATTTGCAGACATGTAGTTATAATTATATGGGTTTATGCTATCCATCTGTGAACCTTAGTCTCCCCTGGTGCAAGCACTGCTTATAATAAAATGTAATAGCTTTAAGAAAAATGTATTATGCTTACATTTGCATAAGAGTAAACTCTTCATTATTCAATGACATTCATGGGTTCATATGGGTATAAGGAGCCTTGAGGGGCCAACTGGTCCATTCCCTGGAATTCAAGAGGAATAACTTTCTATCAAACCTTGAAAGAAGGTACCAAGGAAGTGCCATAGCCACTTGAAGAAATACTTCATCGTTTAGTGTCTTTCACCCTCAGGAAATTTTGCTGTTACTCCATCTGCATTTGTGAAGCAATTTAAACTATTCACAATTATCTGGGGCTCAGTGATGCTGGATAATGTCTAGCCATCTCCTCTATGTTAAAATGCATCATGACTGAGAGCTGGATTCAAGGATTTGTACCTCCTCTTTAGACTAAATAATATCACTACATTTAGCCTTTGCTCATAGGCATAACTTTGTAAAACTTTATAATTTTCAGTAAATTGCATACACATTTCCAGTGCACATTATTATTTTTTTAAGAGATGGGGTTTTGCTCTATCTCCTACCTAGGTGGTTATGTAATGGTGCGATTACAGCTCACTGTATCCTGAGCTCAAGTCCTTAGCTCAAGCAATCCTCCAACCTCAGCCTCTCAGTAGCAAGGACTATACTTACATAACACTACACCCAGTTAATTTTTTGTTATAGATATGGGGATCTCACTATGTTGCCCAGGCTGGTCTTGAACTCCTGGCCTCAAACAATCCTCTCTCCTTGGCTTCCTACTGTCTGGGATTAGAGGCATAAGCCACCATGCCCAGCTCCATACTCATTTTTAATGATAACAAAAAAAAAAATCCTAGAGTAAGACTTGGGCCACTGTAGGATTTCATAGATAGGAAGATCATCTCAGAGATCCTTTCATGCATTTTAAATTTGTATTGGCATCATGCCAGCTTTTAATGACAGTATCATGTAACTAACTGTGTGCCCTCCTTATCTAAGTGCCTCCTTATTACAGCACAGTGGCATAAGAGCTGCCTTGGCAAATGCGCAAGATATGGAAAGAGGTAAAAAGGAGGATTGTTACCTTTGCTCTGGGTATTAGGGTATACTTTACAGAAGGCATGGCTTTCAGCTCCATCTTCAAGAATGAGAAAGAGCTTTTCAGCAGCAAAGAGGAAGTTACTTTTAGAGGAAATATATGAAAAGGCATAGACGGATGAAATAATAAAAAGAGATTCAAGGTATTTCATGCAAGTCAGCATGCTAGTAAATAGGGTAAAGATAATAAAGTGAGGAAAGAAGGAAGGTAAAATGTACAGGGCATTGTCTATGTGTTGGATGCATCATAAATGCATGATTTCATTTAATCTTCATTGTGGTTATATGTGTTCACCTACATTTTACTCATAATGAAACCAAGGTTCAAAGGGGTTTACTACTTTGCCCACAGTCAGAGAGATAATGAGTAGTGAAGCTAAAATGAGGAACCAGGACTGGATGATGATAAAGCACATGCACTGTGTTCATCATATCACCCTTTCATTGCAAAAGAGGTAGGTAGCTATCAGATCATGAGGGCTGTGATTGCACTTGTAAGGAATTGGAACTCTCTTTCATAGACCAAAGAGGGTTAAAATAAAAATATAAAAACAGCTCTCATGATAGTGAGGGTCAGAAAATTAAAATAATGTAATAGAAATGGTTTCAGGAACACGCTGAAGGAGGCTAAGGTAATATCCCAGGTCAGATCCAATAAAGACCTAACCTACTGCAGTAGCAATGAGGATGACATGGATCAGATAGATTTATGAGCTCTGTGGAGGTTTTATCTCCAGGGTTTGGTGACAGCTTTGATGTGGAAAAGAAGGTCCAAGAAGAGTCTGGGATTACTCCCAGGTTACTGACTTCAGCAGAGGATGGGATGATGGTTAAGGGTGATACTGTAAATCAAGGTAGTAAACACCAGAAGTAGCCAGTTTGCAAGTAAAAGATAAAGAGTTTGAGTTTTGGACATGTTGAATTTGAAGCAGAGATAGCCCATAGTTAAGGATTTCTCTGGATTGGAGTTTAGAATACCTGTGAGTTGTCAGAAAAGAAAAAAAAAATCATCCTGGGGAAAGACATAGAATCAATAAAGTGTGGACCCAGGGATGAATCTCCAGGGTCATCAATTTTTTTTTTTTAAAGTAAAGAGTGGGAATTGAAGGGGAGGAAGATTCAAAAGACAAGTCCAAGAGGAGGAAAGTGAACCAGAAGGTATGATATCTCAGAATCAAAGACAGAAGGATATTAAAGAATTAATAGTGGTGAGTATAGACAAATGCTACAGAGAAGACAAATGATGTTGGGACTGATAATAGTCTACCAGTTTGAACAATTGTAACCCTAGTGGTAATATTGGCCAGAGAAGGTCAAGTGAAGTGGTTTAAGCTAAGGAATAATGGTGGTGTGCTAAAGAATTAATAGGAAGTGAAGAAGTATAGATAATAGATTAAAGTGCATTTTAAGAGCTTAGAGCATAATCAATAAATTGAATATGCAGAAATCTTAAGATACATTAATAAAAGTAATTTTACTATCTATTTAAAACTTGACTTCAATGAGTACAGTCCTTCCCTGCCCTCAGAAATAAACTGAGGCAGATTCCATGACTCTTCTTTTAGTTAATAAAAATTCTTATAGACACTTGAAATCATAACTTCAGTTTTACTTCAGTAATTAAAATTGTCCAGAACAATAGAGTAAATAAGTTTTCAATGTTCAAAGATTAAAAATTTGTTCCTTCTTCCTCAGCAAGGGAGGGGAATTTCAAGAAGGCACCTCATCTTGTCCCACCTGCCTTCCAAACCTCAGCCACTTGCTCAAGGTCAAGCCTCAGCCACCACCACTGTTGCCTCATCTCAGACACTACACTCTCTTTCAGCCTCCCTATGTGCGCCATTAAAGAATTGTAGCAGCTGCACTTAATCTCGTCTAACTGGACCTGTGGAGACTCTGGCTCTCCTGCCATTTCCACATTCTGCAAGGAATAGAGTTTGGCTCTTCTATTTGTTGCCTGGTGGTTGTGGGGGAGGGGGCAGGGTCCTGGGAACACAACCAGGAAGGGTCAATAGTAGGGAAATCCATGCCTCATGAGTTGAACTTGGACCCAAGAGGGTCAAGAGATGTAGAAAAGCCAGCAAGTGAATGCTTCTCCATTCCTTCCATTAAGGGAACATTCTAAGTCATAGTGGTTCTACAAGGCCTGTCTGGTAGATGCACGCTGGGAAGATGCAACCAGCAACATGTGCTTGCGAAGCTGTAGCGCACTCAGTAACGTTCTGCCTGGTATGCGCTTTCCCTCTTTCCCTGTCTCACTACCCTTTTTCTTGATCTTGCTATCTTAAAATTGTCCTTTCCAATGAGTCTTAGTGCATAAGCTTTTAAATGGGCTTTATTTTTTAGGTAACCCAGACCAAGACAGAGTGGATGGCTGGTTCTCTCTCTCTCCCCATAAGAAAGCAACTTTTCCTCTAAGCCCTTGAGGGCAGGATTTGACTGACACTGTTATATTATGGCTCTATACTCTGTTCGACTCTCTTTTTCACTGGCCACTTTGTGGAGACCCCTGAGTGGACCCTCTGACTACAGCTCGCTTCATGAAGCCGTGCTTCTCATTTGCCTGCTTGTTTCACCCCCCGCACCCCATACCCTGCCACTGCTGTCTTCAGTGACACATCTCACAGCCTCTTACTGGTGGGCATCCTTATGTCATGTTCTTTAGTTAGTTCCCTTGAGGTCCCTCTCTTAAGAGTTAGTTAAGTTACATCCCTCATTCCCATGGGCAGAGGGAAAGATGGCAGGTAACTCACAGCACTCCAGTGGTTCTCTTCAAACAGCTGTCTTCAAAAAAAATTCTCCTTTATTTCTGCCTTGAATAAGTGAATATTCTTAATATGTGAAGGATTAGAAAATCAAGTACTGCCCTTGAGATCTACCACAATATTCTGCATATGATCTAGTATCTCCTTTAAAATTCAACATCTATTGTTTTGCCTCAGCAAAATCCAACTTTAATATTTTTGGTAACGAAGAGGATGAGAAATAGGATTTTGACTAAAGAAAGATCTAAGGTTCAAGTAGTATTTTTGTTTTGTTTTGTTATAAAGTGAGAAAGATTTTTAAAGTTTCAAAATTCTGTTTACATAGACCCAGTAGAGAAGAAAGGCTTGAAAAGATATAATAACAAAAGAATATTTATTTTTCTCTTTATTAGTTTTCTAATGTGCAAAATGATGCTAATAATATTTACTCACACAGAGAGGTTGTGAACGTTAAATGAAATTTAAAAATATTAAAGGCATTAGCTATAGCAGTTTCAGAATAAGAGCTCAAAGAATCTGGAATTTGATTATCAAACTGGGTAAATTAAAACAATCTTATAGAATCGTGATGTAGAGCTCTTTTTTGAACTCAGCTGTGAATCTGATAGTTTTTCAGTGTTTCAGTATCTTGGATTAGAGTAATCTGAAAGGATTTATTCTTCAGAAATATAAAACCCCTTTTATTTTCTAGGTGCCTGCAAATTGAATTTCACATTAATCTCTCCCTTTTATTTCTTGTAATTTTCAATGCCATTCATATATGTGTATGAATATGCTTTAACCCGTGTTTTTTCTGTTTTCAGGCACATTCTGATCTATTATGGGTTTTTTATACTAATGAGTGCCGCTGGACTGATTTGGTCCAGTTGTTTTATTAAGCTACAAGTAAGACATGCAGATCTACAGACTTGACTTTTCTTTTCAGAAAACATTTACCTTTAATAAAATGATCATTACTTTATTTTTATATATTTCAAAATATTAAGTGGGTACAAATGTTTTTGTTACATGGCTAGCTTTTATAATGCTTGAGCCAGGGCTATAAGCATGTACATCACCTGAATAGTGTTCATTATATCCATTAGGTAGATTTTTGCCCTTCCCTTCCCGCCTCCCTCCTGCTTGATTTCCAATGACTTATGCCTTCCTCTGTGCACATGTGTGCCCCTCAGTTAGTTCCAATTTATTAGAAAGTACATTGATATTTGTTCCTCCATTCTTGAGATACCTCACTTAGGATAATAGTCTTCAGTTCCATTCAAATTGCTGCAAAAGGCATTAATTCATCTTTTTTTTATGGCTGAGCAGTACTCCATGGTATACATATACCACATTTTATTAATCAACTCATGAATCAGTGGGCACTTGGGTTGATTCTACATAGTTGCAATTATGAATTGTGCTGCAACAAACATTCAAGTGTAGGTGTCTTTTTGATAGAAAGACTTCTTTTCTTTGGGAATATACCCAGTAGTGGGATTGCTGGATCCAATGGTAGGTCTACTTTTAGTTCTTTGAGGAATCTCCATACTGTTTTCCAGAGAAAGTTTTACTAATCTGCAGTCCCACTAACATTGTATAAGCACTCCTTTCTCAGCATCCACAACAGCATCTATTGTTTTTGGCCTTTTAATAAAAGTAATTCAAACAGGGTTAAGATGATAATCTCATTGTGGTTTTAATTTACATTTTGCTGAAGATTAGTGACATTAAGAATTTTTTCATGTGTTTTTTGTTCTAGAGTCCCATTAAAATCCAGTGCTCTTTATTTATTTTCTGCCTGGATGATCTGCCCTACTCACTCAGTGGGCTGTTGAAGTTCCTGGCATTTATAGTACTTCTGTTTATCTTCTTGCTTGGATATGGTAGAATTTGGTTTATGGATCTGGGAGCTCCTGTTTTAGGTGCATATATTTTTAGGATTATTATATCTTATTTTTTAAGTTCTCTCTTTACCATTATATATGACTATTTTTGTCTTTCTTTTGTTTTTGAGACAGAGTCTCACTCTGTTGCCCCAGCTAGAGTGCTGTGGCATCAGCCTAGCTCACAGCAACCTCAAACTCCTGGGCTCAAGCAATCCTCCTGCCTCAGCCTCCTGAGTAGCTGGGACTACAAGCATGCGCCACCATGCCCAGCTAATTTTTTCTATTTTTGGTAGAGACGGGGTCTCGCTCTTGCTCAGGCTGGTCTCGAACTCCTGAGCTCAAAGGATCAGCCCACCTCAGCCTCCCAGAGTGCTAGGATTACAGGCGTGAGCCACTGCACCCAGCCTGTCTTTCTTTACTATTGTTGATTTAAAATCAATTTTATCTAGTATGAGAATGGCTACACTTGCTGTCTTTTTTCTGTTTGCATGTAATAATTTTTTTATCCCTTTACCTTGAGTCTGTATGAGTCCTTGTAGGTTAGATGTGTTTTCTGTGGACAGCAGATAGTTGGGTTATATTTTTTCATCCATTCATCCAGCCTATGTCTCTTGAGTGGGGCATTAAGACAGTTCACAATGAATGTTAGAATTGATATGTGGGATGCTATTCTGTTTATCATGTTGGCTAATACTTTATTGCTTTGCTTTATCTCTTATGCTATTGTTTTATATGAGGTGGGAGCTTTAGATTTCATGTGATTTTACCCTGGTGGGTGGCTATTGTGCTGTTCCATATATAATCCAGTGCTGAGTATTTCCTGTAGGAAAGGTCTGGTCGTGACAAATTCCCTTAGTGTTTGCTTGTCTAGAAAAGTCTTTATTTCTCATTCGTATATGAAACTTAGTTTTCCAGGGTACAAAATTCTAAGCTGGCAATTATTCTATTTAAGAAGAATAAAGATGGGGCCCTAATCCCTTCTAGCTTTTAAGATCGTCACTGAGAAGTCTACAGTTAGCCTGATGGGTTTTCTTTTGTATGTTATTTGATATTTTCACCTCACAGCCCACAGGAGACCAAAAAAAAGAAAGAAAGAAAGAAAAGATGATAGTAAGAAGAATAACTAACAGACACTGAGTACTTACTATGTGTAATCTACTATGCTTAGGAAATTATTTGCATTCTCTCATTTAATACACACAATAATCTTATGAGATAGGTATTTTTACTATCCCCACTTGACAGATGAGGAAATGAGGCTTAGATCAGTTAGGTTCTGAAAATGATTCTTCTCCCAAAGTTGCTAATATCAACAAAGCAACAAATTTTCAGAAAGGGCAGGGGTCTTTCTATGGAGAACAGGAAGAGAGAAGTGACCAGGCCCCATTGTGGGCCAAGCACTGTGGGCCGTACCTCTTTGCCCGCACCTCCTATGGAGCAGCCTCTGTCCTCACTTGAATGTGACTCAGTGCCAGCATTTCTGCCCACTTTGGAAACATATCTCACTCAAAATACATTAGCATGAAAAGGAGATTTTATTGAAGAATTCATAGTACGATACTGAAGAATATTTGGCAAAATTGCAAAGAATCCTCCTCAGGCGTTTCTTTCTCTAAAAATCTCTTCCTCCAGACCAGGTGTTTCATCTTTCTCCCTTTACCTCCTAAGGAAGAGAATCACCTCAGTTTAGTTTTCCCACTCAACAGACAAAAGCTAGGCAAAAAGAAAGCAGTTCAAGGATATCAATCGCTCCTTAAGCACGCTCCTCGAGTGGGGTGGGTGCGGCTTACCCAACCCATCCCCTGTGGCCTACCCAACCTACCCAGTTTATGCATTATGTACCTGAGGTTTATTAAGGGGGGCAGGTAGTGACGAGGTCAATTAGGGATGCTTACAGGGAATTTTTCTCTTTACTCTGTTGGTCTGAGATCAGGACCAATTCCCTGACAACAAAGAACAAAACTTAATACAATAGAAAGCAGGATCGGCAAGTCCTCTTGGACATTCAGAATAGTAGATATCAAGCTTTTCTGTGAGCTTCATGTATTGAGTGTTAAGTGCAGAATTTTGAAATTTAATTATCCTTTTTGTATCAACAGTCAGTGGCATATTTAGACGTGGGTCACTGCAACAAAAATGCAGAGGCAAAGGAAAAGGCAAAAGTGATGACCATCTGTGCCATAGTGTCTTCAATGAGAAACCCAACTTCTTCCTATGCAGCATAAAAGGAGCAAACTCAAGGACATGAAGAAAGATGATTAAAATATTCTGGAAATGTAATCGTTTTCAACCAAACTGTCTTTTCTAAGACCATATTTCCAAGTTTTTTTGGTCTTTGATTTACATGGGAATTTTTCTTAAAACACAGACATTTTGCAAAGGCTGTGGAATAACCACGTTTTTCTCTAAGTCTCACTTACAAATTTTTGAAATATGTGGCACATTTTCTCATAACTAAATGATATTGCTAATAATGATGGTATAATCATCAGCTTCTTTTCAATTTCCATGCAAAGACTCTTACCTATGAGAGAATTTATTAACTTGAAGTGGGAAGCATGAAACACTCATTTTAAAAATGTAATCAGCATTCTAAGCATAAAAACAATCTTTTGACTAGGGAAAGACAACTTTAGAAAAATGGATCGGCCGGGAGTGGTGGCTCATGCCTGTAATCCTAGCGCTCTGGGAGGCTGAGGAGAGAGGATTGCTTGAGCTCAGGAGTTCAAAACCAGCCTAAGCAAGAGCTAGACCCTGTCTCTTCTAAAAATAGAAAAAAAATCAGCCTATCATGGTGGTGCATGCCTGTAGTCCCAGCTGCTTGGGAGGCTGAGGCAGGATCACTTGAGCCCAGGAGTTTGAGGTTGCAGTGAGCTAGGCTGATGTCACAGCACTCACTCGACCGAGCTACTGAGTGAGACTCTTTCTCAAAAAAAAAAAAAAAAAAAAAGGATTGTTTGCCTTTTTGTAAACTTAATCTTGATCTTCCTTATAAAGGAGCTAATATTTTTGTCATTCCTGCTATTGGCTTGCAAATTTGGTTCCATGTGGAATGGTTAAGATCAATCTGTGCAATTATAAACAATCAAGAAGAAAAGAAAAAATCAATCAGTAATGTTCACAAAAAATATATATGCTAAAATGTTGAATTACTTTTTACTGAAATGTCATATCACATGTAACCCAAGCTGAGAATTATATTTGCTGATATTTATGACTTTGAGGTTATAAAATATTAGTTTATTAAATTAGCATTCCACAGTTATTTCTGACTATTTAAGATAAATTTCTTTCACTGTTATCTCCTTATTCAATATCTCTTATAAGACTAATTATTATTATCAGTTTTACAAAATGCTCCCTCTTTTGTACCAAGAAATTTAAATTTTATTGGAAAGCCCACACAACTCCCTACATATCTAAATCACAGCTAATTTATATGTATTTCACTATAAAGAAAAATTACCCCCTAAATTTAATATTCTTCAGTAAGTTAATATTTACTGGTGAAAATTGGTATACCCCCTTTCCTACTTTTCTTTATCCTAACTCTAATATATCCTTCAGATACTGAATCCACTTCAAGGTTTTAGATCAAAAAGCTGATAGCTGCAGTAATTCAGATGCTAGTAACTGGAATTCACAGTTATCCACTCCCACACGCCACCACTGTTCTCTCAGGCCTGTAGCAGCCCCCTCTGAATAGTAAGAATACAGCCAGTGCGGACCTGAGTCTTGGGAAATATTAATAGCATTTGCCAGTAGGAAGATACCTATCTGTGTGTTTGACCAATAGTATACTCAGATTTATCACTATGAAAGATTAAATTGCCCTTCTTTCCAAATAGCATATGTTTCAAAGGTTTTGAGAACTTCACCAAGAACTCTCCAATTTGGTTTTATCCTGAAGGAAATTTACCATTTATTGGAAGTTCAGATTTTAAACCCTAAAAGGCTGTATTAGTCTGCTTGGGCTGCTATAATGAAATACGACAGAGTGGGAGGCTTAAACAACAGAAATTTATTTCTCCCGGTTTTGGAGGCTGGGGAGCCCAAGATCAAGGTACCTGCAAGATAGGTTTCATTCTGAGGTGGTTTCTCTTGGTTTGCAGGCTGCTGTTATCTCAGTGTGCTCACATGACTTCTTTTTTTGTGCTCATGAAAGGAGAGGGGGG
>VBSM01000361.1:75002870-75021159 GCA_008086735.1 Cheirogaleus medius
GAGAGAGAGAGAGAGAGAGAGAGAAAGAGAAAGAGAGAGAGAGAGAGAGAGAGAAGAACCAAGCTCTCTGGTGTCTCTTCTTACAAGGGCACTAACCCTATCAGATCACGGCTCCACTCTTAAGACCTCATTTAACCTTAATTACCTCCTTATAGGTGCTACCTCCAAACGCAGACACATTGGATGTTTAGGCTTCAACTTATGAATTTGGCAGGGGGCAGGGGAGATAATTCAGTCCATAGTGAAGACCCTCCATTTCATGCTAGAAGCTGAGAGGTTCTGGGAAAAAAAGGAAAGGATGAAACACCATGGAACTCCTCTTTACCATACCTCCCAGGTTTCAATTCTCTCTTCCTTTATTTTCCATGTAGCTTTTCCAAATGATCTTCGTTCTACATTGACTAATAGGAAGTCCTGGGCCAGAACTTGTGCTAAAAAGGGACACTCTTGATGTAAAGGCCTAAGGAAAGGTTCAGAATCCAAAGAATTTAAGAACATGCAGATTTTAAGGTCAATTTCAACTTAGAACTTGCTCTCTCATAGTATTAAGGTTTACTTTAAGTTACTTTCCATTTATAAAGCGTAATGAAGAGAAACCCCCAACATAAATCATTTCCTAAATGTGCTTCTTAGAAAACACAAAACTTGACCAGACTTCAACATTCTGAGAATATAATTAAGAATTAAGATACAAAATGCATAATACGATATATAGTATATTTATTTTTATTATAACATTTAATCTAGGAATAATAATTTAACAAAAAATAATATTAATAATTTAGCAAGTAATAACTTGTTGTGAAAGTTCTTTGTATCTTAGTTTGTACCTTTGTATCTTCGTACCTCCATCTTAAGAAAAAGAAATTCTCCATTGTTTTGTAACATTATTATATTAATATGGAATATTCTTTGGTAAATTAACAATAAAATTCTGGTTTATCTACAATAAAATCAATACTACTACAAGTTTGAAATTCAACTAAGTCCTAATGCTTACTATTTTTGCTTTAAAAAAAGTAAATCATAGAAGCAATATAGAGGAGAAGGCATGTGTGTATGTGTACATGCATTTTTACTTTTGCAATTCATTGAAGGAACAGAACTTGTGCCACATTCACTATTGTGCACACAGCACCTAGCATAGTCACTGACAGGGAATAGGAGCTCAATACAAATTACATTACCTAGTTAATTAATCTTTATTGTATTCCTAGTGTATGACCCAAACTACCCTGTACAGCCACAATTAAAATTATAAGACACTGTCCATTGTCTTCAAAGAGATTACAGCTAAATAGGGAGACAAAGCCTCCTGCATAAAGTTATTAGGAATTCATTAGAGAATAAATATCTTGAGATAACAATGCAAGATAATAAATATGTGGGTAGGTGTGAACAACTGCACTTAATAACAGAACCAGACAATGGTGTTACATTTCATAAACTGTAGGATCAGAATAGTTCTCTTCCTCTTGTATCCAAAACAAAGGTGTCCATATTACACAGCTATTTAGAGGGGTAGGGCAATTCCAACCTTGAAGCAGACATGACCGAGCCTCTACTCATGCCCCAACATGCTTCTTTGCTAATGATACCAAACGTCTTGATTGAGACTAACAGGTGTCATAGTACTTATTTAGTTGCTGTCTGCCTCATCTATGTGGCTAAAATGCTTTCTGATATCTTTAATACTGACATAATAGCTAATAATATAAGCAAACAGAAAGACTATCCCATTGTCCTTGCATGGTATTGAGCAGAATTTAGAGAGCCATACAGCTGGTCATGAAGGGCTTTTTCCAAAAAAAAAAGTTCTAGAAAGCAGGCAATAGAGAAAGAAATTACCTAATTTTCATACATTTTATTAAAAAAACTAAAGAACGCTTTTATTTGAAATTTGATAAAACCACAGGAATTAAAGATAAAATAAGCACAAATCACAGCATGGAGAATATAATATTTATACTCAAATGAAATTGCTTTATATCAAAAATGGTTTTGCTGAAAGCAAAATGCCTGGAAGATTTCCCTTTGTTTAATCTAAACCAGTAGTTTCCAATAGTGTTCTATAGAGAAGCTTCCCGAGTCACACAAATGTTTGATAGAAATATAATTTGTGAACATATTTTGACATTTCAAATATTAGAAAAATGCATAATATAATATATAGTATATTTTAACACAGTGAAGGACTTGTGATACTCATCTTGACTCCTACATTAATTTTTTTATGCAGGTGTTGGAATAAAGTTTCTTATGCCATCTTTGTATATTTTGAAATTCTCATAAATGTGGCATTCACTAGGAAGTTTATAACTTTATACTGATCTTGTTAAGGCTTCAGAGTTATGCATGTCCACTCCTGTAACACTGAATGAATGAAGGGAGCACCACAGAGCATCTCAATATTGTGCAACTAAAACAATCCATTCAAATAAACGGGATGCTGAGACTTCCTTTAAGATAGTAACCAGTGCTTGTAAGTTCAAATTTCATATTTTTATTTTCATTACTACAACTTAATGTACACACACAACCTTTTGTGGATTTCCTTTGTAAGTTCTATAAATTTAAATTTATAAAATAAATGTATACACATTTTATCAATAAAATAAATTGATACGCATATATTAATTACAAATTTTATCATTTAGAAACTGAATTTATGCTAGTAAAACATGCATTAGGGTTTTGTTTATTTGACTTTTAAAAAGAAATTGCTTATAATTGCTAATTAGTCTAAAGTACCATAATATTAAACATTTACCAAAACCAAAGTTCATTCGTGCTTCATTTTAGTTTTACTATTCATTCTAATAAAAGTGCTCTACATGAAAGCAATATGAACTTTAACAAGATTAATCACCTTCATTGGGTCCCTATTCTCTCTGTTGCATATGTTGTTCCCACTCACCCGTTCAGTATCTTGGACTTCACTGGTTGTATGTTTCCTACTTTAATTTTTATCTCTCTGATCATCTGTTTCCTTCACTAACATTTGGGGTAGCTTTCCCCTGACCATTAATACATCAATGGATTGTATATGTGCCAGGAATTTACTGCAACATTAACAAACTACTCTAAAACTACCTAATAGCAGAAAGCAGCCATTCTATTTGACTTATGATTTGGAGCTAAGGTGTCCAAGATGGGCTTGGCTTGATGATTCATCTTTAATCTTCTTGACATCAGCTTGTACTGCTAGGGGAATATACTTGCGTTCCTTATGTGCATTCTTCCCCCACCCCCTATCTCTCTCCCTCTTTCTGTTTCCTTCTCTCCAGGGCCTTTCCCTGTGGCTTGGCTTGGACTTCTCATAGCATTGTGGTTTCAGGGTAGTTGCAGCCCTTACATCGCAGCTGGCTTTCCAGGAGGCAGAAAGCAGAGCCTTGTAGGCTGTTGAAGTGCTGTTGCAACATCACTTCCTCCATACACTATTGTATTGTTGCTTTGATGAGAGATCATATGTCTACTTTTATATCCCCGACTTAGAATACCTTCCTTCTTTCACTCCTCCAATTCATGTTGCTCTCTATTCCTTTAGAAAACATTCTTCTGTAACTTCTTTCCAGATTAACTTCATCTCTCTAATAAGTCCTTCTCCCTCAGAACTTAGACACTATCTTCACATATTATTATATGTAATGGACATCTCTAGCTTTTTGACTGTTTGTCATTGAGCACTTCCCTGACTATTAGTAATCCAAATTCATTTGTGAAATCTATCATTTTGTAGAAATCTTTGGCACTATTAGCCACTTCCTACAAAAGAAGCTGGATTATTCAGGGTTCTCCAAAGAAATAGAACCAACAAAATGTTTATACATAAAGGGAGATTTATTTTAAGAAATTGGCTCTTGTGATTATGGAGGCTTGGTGAGTCCAAAATCTGTTGGGGTAAGCCAGCAAGCTAGAGTTTCAGGGAAGAGTTGCATTTTAAGTCCAAAGCCAGAGTCCTCTGGCAGAAATCTCTTTTGCTCTTAGGAGGTCAGTCTTCATTTTGTTAAGGCCTTTCAACTGAGGCCCACCTACATTGTGGACAGTAATCTTTACTCAAAATCCACTGATTTTAATGTTAATCTCATCTAAAAAGCACCTTCAGAGAAATATTCAGAATAATGTTAGACTAAATATCTGGGTACCTTGGTGCAGCCAAGTTGACACATAAAATTAACCATCACAGAACCCAAACAGACTTGTTCCTCACTTGCTCAGCCACATATACTTGATACAAGTTCAGCAAATCAGATGCTCATTTCTTGGTTATTGAATCTTTGGCAATTAATCCAAAGGTTTTGGGAAAACAGGAGGTCATATTCATCACAGCAGCAGTAGCAGCAGTGGCATGGCATCCAGATTACACCTGGGGTGTGACCACAGCTATAGTTTCTGCTGCCCAGTCCTCTGTAGCTTCTTTGGTTTCTTCTAGTTGACAAATCTGGTCCTCTGGCCTCCCATGGAATCTGGGCCCTCTAGATATACTTCTGATAAATTCCCTGTTTTTCTAGAGATAAGCAGGGTTGGTTTCTGCTGGTTGGAACTAGGGTATGCTTAATGTTATGCTATGCTAATTATGAACAAGAGTCATAGTGAGAATAAACAAGTTTATAAATGAGAAGCATATGGAGCAATAACTAACACAATAGAGTGATCATTGAATTATATTAATTTTTTTCTTCATCTTTATCCTTTTCTTCTACCTATTCTTCCTCATTGTTATTAATATTATTATAAGTATTTTTATTGAGCTTTCTACATGTGTTTTGAACAAAAAACATGACTCCTGGCATAACACTCAGAACCACATAATACCCAGCAGTAACCTACTTGTCTCATACACAGTGAGATTAAAGTCCTGGGACTCTGAGGGACTTAAGTATTTCACACAACAAGCTATCCAGTTCAGTGCTGAACTCTTTAAACTATGCTACATTTCACTACATACTTGAAATATTTTGGCTAGCTACAAAAAGAATCTTAGCATGGAAATTACAGATGAAAAAAATTTCTAAGTTGATTTTTCAGAACTACAAATGAAGCTTTTTTCAAATTAGAAGTTAAAAGGTACCAGTTTCCTGAAATTTCTATCAATCACTTCCACAAAACACCACTAATGGATATGTTATTTGTGTGGTGGGGGTTGAAAATGTTTTGGAATTAGATAGAAGTGACGGTTTCATGACTTTGTGAATATACTGAGAACCACTTGAACTGTACACTTTAAAAGCATGAATTTTATGGTAAGTAAATTATATCTCAATAAAGAGGATTTTTTAAAAAAGCAATTAACCATGCCATAAAGATCTTAGAGATTCAGATTATGGGTGTCTATTTTTTTAGAAATTCATTATTTTTTATACTGCTAGGATCCCTCTATTTCTGGAGAAAATTTCAAAATCACTATTATTTCTTTCTTGGGCAGTTTCTAAACCTGTCAACTTATGTATTCACTTTAAATGAAAACTTCATCATTCAGATTTTAGGTAAAATCTACTTGTGGAATTCAGTCATTCCTAATGGACACATATTTTATCATATCTGGGGGCTTATCTGGCAGCTACTTAGTAAAGTAAGGAGATGGATTGATTCCAACAATATTAGAAGTTGTGCGGTGGGCCAAAGCCTCGAAAGCACATGAATAAATCAATGACACCTTTCCATTTCTTTATCATAGCTGAAACACTCAACTATGCTTAGGAGTAGTCACATCTAAACATGCTTAAGATAGAGCATTCACCGTTCTTTTGTTCTACTTCCCAGCACACTGGGGACAAACAAGGTTACATGACGGTGATACTGATGGCTACAAATACCACATAACGAACACGGCATCTGCATATTATTTGCCAATATTTCATTACCTCTTTGAGAAACAGAGAGAGAAATATTTCAGTCCTCAAACTCAAATTTAAGAAGAAATATTTTACAATAATTCACTTGCTTCCATTCAAGGAGCCTAATGTAGCTCTCAAGACAGTTTTTTTTTTTAATAGAGAATGTATCTATGGTCTTTGTAACATGAGGAGAAGAAAGGGGAGGAGGAAGAAGAGAAAGAAGAAGAAGAAGGAGGAGAAGAAGGGGAAGACGAAGAGAAAGAGGAAGGAGGAGGATGAGGAGGAGAAACAGTTGTTAAAACTGGCACCATGCCAAGATTCCTGCTCAGTACTCCACTGCATAAAATAGGAATGGGCCATTTTATCTTGTGAGAATCTCTCTCTGTCTCTGTCTCTCTCTCTCTCTCTTCCACCTTCTCCCCCACCCCCATATAAGTAATCTACTTATCATTGTGCCCAGACTTGATTAGATTTATAGTTTGTTTATCTGAGAGCTCAATGCTTTATTGCATCCAGAAGCCAAAATACGTGCACCTCCACAACCCAGCTGAATAAAACAAACTCATTTTGATCTTTGTGTACAAAGCCATCAGCACTGGTTCAAAGTGTAGCGCAGCCAGTTCTGGACAGCAGATGCAGAGTTCAGCTCTTCTCCCGGGCCCTTGGTTTCAATTAGGCCGTCCGCCAAATGGCCCATGTGCCTCTGTGTGCTGAAATGTTTCTTTGAGGCAGCTTTTTTAAATTAGGAAATAAAGACTTCCCATGTGATTTGCTATATATACAATTTATGACAATTGATTTTTATAGTTAAAATACGTACATTTTTTACATATTTCTCTTTCTGCAAAATAGCAGCTTTCTAACAAGAGAAGAAAATTAGCAAAATGTAAATACTGCATTTCATTTATTCTTCCAACTCTAAACTTTACTCAAACATTAAAACGATACTAAAGACCGATGGGTTTCCAAAATAAATTACTTCTTTGTCTTAAAAGGAAAACAAAAGGATAAGTATTTCTAACTTCTAGGAACTATAAATAGGGAAATAATAAATATGAACCAAAAAAAAAAGCTCTAATTACTTTAACTCTGCCAGTTCCTCAACCACAATGGATGATGTTTTCCTTACTTTCAATACCATTTGGGCCTTTTGCCTCCTGAACTTTCAAACACCTCCTTGTCACCTGGCAGTAGATATAACAAATTTCAAATCCAACTTCTAATGTCTAGCTGATACCCGCTGGAAGCATGAGCAAAGTGCCCAGAAAAAGTCTGTGCTTCACATCTCCAAATGCACACATTGCATATAAATGTAATTCTCACCAAGGACTGCTTCTGTTGGCAAAAATTTAGAAACTATTGAAAGTAGTTATCTAGTTGCCACAAGGTATTGATGATAACTCTTCTATTGCTACTTAGACAAGGATGCAGCCAAATCCTCAGAGGCCTACATGGGCAGTAGCCATTCGTTTCATAGGATGTCTAGGCTGTGTAAAAACCAGAAAATCATTACTCCTTGTGGTCTTTCACAAGCATTCAGGTCAGCTTTGAAGAAGCTCCCCCACAGGCCTAGATCTCCCCTTATAGTCGATCCAGGGGCATTTCAACTCTAAAATCCTGGGCCCACAAATGGAGCTATCACTTAGCAGATGTTAGTCACTGCCAGTGACAAACTGGCAAAGCAAAACTGAAAATAACTGGGCACCAGCACTAGCAACTGAATGGTAACCAGCTGTCAGTGGTGGCTTTGAGCAGGCCCCATCGTGCTAGGCCACTCACACAACAGGGACACTTAAGGGTGGCATACACATTTTATTAGTGGGACACATAATATTCAAATAGCCATTTCTTAATACTCACACTAATCTATGGTCTTACTCTCTTACTGTAAAGGAAAAAGTGAATAAGTTTACATATAAAAATAAATAATCAGTTTTGCATGGAGTAATTTCAATATAATAAAACACCTGCTATGGGTGAATCTCCATAGATTTGGGACAAAATCTTAAATATTTTTCTCTGATCTTTGTTAGGAATAATTTTCAGTGAACTATATCTTGGGAGTAAGATTTGGGGCAGCTGCAGAATATCATTAAATGCAGTGAAAATAAATTTACTAAATGGTGCTCAAGTAAACGGAAAAGATTAATGCAAATATCAAGTATGTTCTGCTTGCCCTAAAAGAGAACTTGACTTTTTATCTTGTGTACCAAAACAGCATTCACACACACACACATACATACTCATATCTATGAAATTGGAAGAACTTGTCTAGAAATTAAAGAACCATGGTGCCCTGCCTTCCCATGGCCCACTAAACATGGAGGACTGACTCACCAGCAGGCATGAAAACCCAGCTGCTAACAAGCAAATCCCCCAGTCTTCCGGAATTCAACCTGCTGCTCCTACTCTCACAAAACTTGCTTCTAGATTCTGGCCTCAAATTCATTAGCACTTTAGTTTTGGTGGCCCACTCAGAGTCATCTCATTGACTGATACTATTTTGACTCTTCATTCAGCACGTGGCTCTGTTCATTTCCCTGATTTTGGTGTCTACCACAGATTTAGATGAAAGTCCTTTCTCAAGCCACAGACTATAGAACCCTGTTGGCTCCAGATGAACACCTACACCATGGAGTAGGATCTGGACACATGTAAATGGGCAAACAAATTTTTAAAAAGATAAAAGACAATATCTTTAAATATTGACCCGTTATTTCCTGTGTTGTGATGAGATTGTTATTCATCTTGATCCTCATAATCTATACAATTAATATTTCAAAAAAGATGTCCCTAGGTGACTGTTATAGGATACTGTGAGCTCAATGACAAAGTCAGGTGTTGGCCAGTTTTCTCTGGTTCAGATAATTACTGAGCATTTGCTATAACTCAGAGTCAAGTGCTATTTGAAATCAGTTTTAATTGCTACATCAGTGAAAAAATACTAGGTGCTATAAACTTGTAACGTGTTTCCCTTAAGCTCAGGGGTTGTAAGATTGAGAAATGAACCCTGAAGTCCTCAGTACTTCCTTGAAATAGTCAAGTCCAACTGAAGTACAAAAATAAGAACACCAGTCAAAGGGATGACTTATTATCACCTGCTATCTCTTGGGCCCCAGATGCTAACATGGAGCCTACTTTAGCTGGTAGGGTGGACCTACGTGTCAGGCCATGGCCTAGAATCAGTGCTCCAGTTTTCCATGTGCCTTTATGTCATTGCCAAGGTTATATCTCTGTCTTTTATTATAGGAAATTTAATCCAAGGAACAGCAAGCAAACTTGCTGAGGATGTAGCAGTTCACTAGCAGGAAAAGTCATGAGCCTATTTTCTCGTAGTCACACTGGGAGAAGGCAGCTCTAATAGAAAGGAGCCAAATGGCGGGCTTTTTTCACCCCATGACGTAAGTATCCTTGTCCTGGATTCATCCATTCCTGTGGTCTTCCTCCTTTGCCTGAAGTTGATTGAAAGTATCTTAAGCACCTGGTGGAGGCCAACATGATGGTACTGCTGATATTGTTAATGTTAAAAATAACTAAAATTAGTTATGAAGACTTGTTTAGGAATAGAAACTATCATTAATCCAGAGTTTCTTGACAATTGCAGTGGCATCAGGGGAGCTTCTTTCCTCTGCATTATCCATAAAGGGATCCTGTACCTGACCCATACAAATTTCTGGATCCCTAAAGGTCTCCTCTGGGCAATACTAAAAGAAGAGCTCAAAAGGAAGTGCAGGAGCTTGAATAAATTGCATAAGAGTGGAAAGCAAAATGAGTCACCAAAGAAAAGGGAAAGCCAAGTTTTGACCTATAAAAATCTGTTTGTGTGATCAAGAAAATGTCAAAGCCCAGTGAGACGTAGCCAATTATTTATCACTACTTGTGTGAAGAGAGCATTATAATAAATAATACTGGCAAATATGAAATATATGTACAACTTGGTTGTGAAGGCTAAACAAACATAGCACAACCAACAATGAATTTAGAGAACAACATGGTGGCAATTTATAAACAAAAGTAAAATAATTAAGAATAATAAAGTCTTAACTATTCAGATGTTTTAGAAAATTATCTATTAGTTGAATTTTCCAGATAGCTGAGTTGTATTCCTTTCAGACTCTGAAAGTGTTTCATTTTAATCATTATCCTTAAAAAAATCTTTTCAAATTTTTATGCAATTTCTTGACTTTTTAACTAGAATTAAACTCATATAATATAATCTTTTATTTTAATTCACTTTACCTGCAAATAACACCAAATTCTCCTTTATTCTCACTAACATAATATGACTACTTTTAAAAAAATTGTGAACCCCTATAGTAATACTTAGTGTCAGGCATTGTTCTTAGTATTTAACACATATACTATTTCAGTTTAATCTTTATAACAACCATAGGGGGGAAGATATTTTATCCTTATTTATGACATGATTAAATGGAAGGACATAGGCTTCATAATTTGCTCCAGGTAAGACAACTGAAAGTTGCAAACCTGGAAACTAAACTCAAGAAACCTGGCTCCAAATCTGCGCTTATGACTGCTATGCTCTGTCGGTGCCTTTCCATTTCTGTTTTTTCATCCTAGCCCAATCTTCATTGGCAAATAAACCTCTTTTACATAGTGTTCACCAATCTTATGTCTGTGTGAGTCTATGATCACTTTTTACTTAACATTGTTAATGTAGTCTTCATAATTATTATACAGATGACTATATTATATTCTATTGAGTTAATGGACCCTCTTTCAGTAAATCTTTCCCCATTGTGGAATACTTAGATTCCTTCCGTTGTTTTGATGTCACTTATTTTTGTTTTAAATGTTTTTTTGTCAAATTTCATAAACTCGTTGACCTTAAAGGTGTTATGTGTGTTTGGAAAAGTACTTTGTACCCTGAAACATCATACACAAAAATTATAATTATTTAACATATTCTTGAAGACTCAAAGCCATTATTACAAATTTCAATTATTTAACTGTGATGTACCACAGTGCTACCTTGGAAACTAACTGAAAGGTGCAGGCTATTTATATAAAATGAACAAAGATCACACTGCTTTTTTGAGTTATGTCTGTTTCATAGAGGTTCATCTTTAGTCTCTTGTGCCATAAAGCTGACAGACCTCACTTCTGTTTTCAGAGTATATACACCTCCCTAGATTGAATTTATTGCAGTTATAATTTTGTTATAAATGTAAACAATGAATAAATAAGATCTGACTGAAGTTGCCAGTGCTCTTTTATAAGTGAAATGTATGGATTTTGCTATCCCCTTTCACTTGCTAAGAACTCTTTCATATACTTGCCTCCTTTGTTTCACACACGTGAGGGCATTGGGCAGCAGATCTACCCAAAGTTGAGCTACTGCAGTATTTTAGAAGTGAGAAAATAAAGAAAATGTCATTGAAGTAGGGAAAGATAAGAGAGTGAATTCCTTGAGATTCATAATTGATATATAAAATATGTAAATAAGGATCCACCACCTAAGATGTTTTCTCTTTAGGAATTTGTAAGTTAAATTTTGTTTGAGACCTAGGATAAACTCTATAAGTTAATGTATATGAATACCATACTAATTAACAATAGTAATAACAACTATATTAAAGATGTGTTTTTAATATTTATTATTGACATTTATTGTATGCCAGAACTGTACTGTGAAAGTGGTGATGTAGGCATATCAAAAATGTGTATGACATAATATCTGCTTTTAAAACTTCAAATCCATCTTAGTCTAGCCTTATAAAGCCATGAGAAGTTAATATAGAGCCTACAAATGCCAAATAATAAGCAGCATTCATGTGGATTCCAGTGAGAAAGCTTGATGTTACCAAATGTGTTAGTTAGTAGTTATATATTTATATTGAAATGTGACTCTCTGTATGTTTCTCTAGGTACAGTGAATTCCATCTTTAAGATTAAACAAACAAAAACAGTGAAGAGTTTTCAACTGTACAGAAAAGAGAAAAATCTCAGAAAAGAAAAAATACCCATAACTCTTTGGGAACCCAACAGATTGGTAAAGCCTTGGCTATGATGGATTACATGAGAATGTAGGAAGAGAAATACCATGCATTGTTCTGTAGCATTTTTCTTTTAACTGCCCCTTTGCCATTTATTTAATGTTTGCCTTATATTAATAGTGACTGATATGGAATAATCAACAGACTTGTGCTGTAAATCCAGGGAGAAAACTGCAAAGAATTTAAGGATTTGGCCTCATCTATAATTCTGCCAGATGAATGGAAAAGAGCCAAAGAAATGGAATAAAATTAAAGGAATACTGCACTTAAATTTTATGCATTATGTCTTTATGTAGTATTTTTGCTAAAAGAAATATGAAAATATACACCAAAAATATACAAAACTTGCCTGTCAACAAGTATGAATCACTAGTTAAGTGCCACCAATAAAGAAGCAAAAGGGAAACAACATAAATTATAATCACCGTCACCATCAAGATTCATGTGTTAACTTCACATATTTTCATTCCATTGGGTTAAATGTGTTAAAAGTAAGTTAAATAGGAATTATCCATGTGCTATAGGAACTTATGATTTAAGACAGACTACATAAGCAAGAGAAATGTCAGAAAAGCAAAGACAAGTATATGCACCTCAAAGAAAGACATAAATTGAGTGAATGAAAGAATAAAACTAAATCCTTTCTATTGTTTGTAAGTTGTACATTGAAAAAAAAGGGGAATGGCATGGCCCTGGCATGTTTTGAATTTGGAGTTTAACCACCAGTTGGCCTCAAAGGAATGATTTTGGGGAGATATTACTCCAATAATGGTATAAAATTATCTGAGCAGATTATAAGATCAGAAAGCTAGAATATTTGAGATTCTGAACCAAGAATTAGGAAGCATTGCTTTGCACATAGACAGATTCTTGAATAATGATTTCATACATCATGGTCCCATATTTTAGCATGATCAGACAACTCTGGAGTATTTCAAAGAAAGAAGTAATGTGATGAAAATGATGGATATAGAATAAATCATAACTCCATTTATGAAATGAACTTTGAAATGCCATTTTCCCATGTAGATTTATGGTGCCAATTTTTTTTATTTATTATTTTAGAAATCATATGTAATTATGCTTTTTTCTTTAGTCTTATAATGACCTTCATCCACAATCCAGGATATTTTGATCTTATCATAACAGCATTTTAGAAAAAATAATTTTTAATAATGAAATTAAAATTTTAATAGTCCTGAAATTAATTCCTTATATATTTAAAATTTTTTCATTAAGAGAGGGCTGAAGTTTTTAAATACTAGCTTTCATGATTCAATTTCCATTAAAAAATAGAAATAGCACAATTAATATGGTTCTCTCATATTTTTGCAAAGTAAAAAGTAGTTGTAGTAGTCGCACAGTTTTATAATTTTTTAAAACACCCTTGGTGTTATTTTGCGTTTCTTACTGAAACCCATTTCTGTATTGTTTATTTTTTAATTTGTTCTCCATTGCCTGCTTTGCAAGAAAACATGTGTTTGCAATTGTATTTAGCAAAATTCATGATCTTAACATTGTATACCAAAGTCCAATGTGCCTTCCTGGCACCAAACAGCCAGTATTCAAACACTTTTCTAATGTTTGGGGTTTCTGTCTCAATTGACAAAATTGAAAAATATGTATTAGCCAAGCAAAACCACTATCTCAAAGCCATGTTGAAAATTACTCCAACCTGTCAAAGCCAATTGAAATTCCCTTCCGAGCCCAATTCCCAATTTCATTTTGTATGTGAATAGAAAAAGTTGGATTTGATTATAACCACATGGAGAAGGAATCAAAAAATCACATATATCTTATATTGTTAATACTACATGCAATTTTCTTTTCAAATAATTTTATCTGTTTTTTTCATCATTTATCCCATCTCACCTATTCTGAATAAGTCAAAAATTTGTAGTATCTCTAATGAGCAGTTTGATTAGCAGTGAGTTGTATAACACATTCAAAAGTCCCAGCTGGAACATATAATTTTCACCTTGAAGATGAAACAATCCTAAAGAAAAAGATCTAAGATCTGTTCCTAATGCAGATCCAGAAATTTGAGATGTTACTCAATGTTGACATATTTTCTATTATTGTATTCCCACCAAAGTGATCTTCTAAATGTGATGCCCAGTTTCTGTTAATCCAGTTCTAACAAAAGGTCATGATTCTGGCCTTACAATTCACTATAGAAGTAAGCCCCCTTCTTTGAGATAAAAATTAGCTTTATTTTACACAAGATTAAGGCATGATCCAGTATGCAGAAGGGCTTACACAAGGATATGCCCCACACAAGATGAAGAACATGACTAAAATGTAACCCTGCCCCCAATCAATGTTGGGCAATACAAGCTGCTTGAAAATTAGAGCCCATAAAATCTCTGGCAAAACTTAGGAAAACAACAAAAACAAAATAATAGCAGCCACTGGGAAAAATAAAGTCAGGTCACTTGGAATAAACAATATGATTTCCACCTATAAAATCACTCCAGAGTTTATTATATTTAACATTTTTGAGCATTATCTAAAGGGGAAGCAGGTGTTCAAAGAAGTCTAAGACAATCACAAAAGAAATTGCATCTCATTTCACTGTTATTTATCAATGAGATATTCTGGAATTTTTAGGAAGGCATTGATGCAAATATTTCTCATTTTAGCTAGGGTAATGGAGACTCTGGTGTAGTAATGACATGTTCAATATTATTGTTAAGAAATGAAATGAATTGGAATCTAACTTTCAGGCACTTGAATGATTTGAGACATTCAATCATTTGGGGTGAGTGAAGGTTTGGATTCTAATTTGAGATACTTAGGCTTTTCATCATTTATACTTGCTTATGCATATAATATAAATTTAAGGGAGAAAGCTACCTGAGTGATTTCACAGGCTCTCCGTTTTCCTGCCATAGCAATCATGGAAGCACTTGCTATGGAAGTGCCACATGATCAAATTAGCCTAGGGTTCTGAGCTCCCACATGGAAGACAGCTGCCCTGGAAAGTTGCCTGTACCCTCAACAGACCTTGTGAGGGCAAATAAATAAACTGTCGTATATTAAGCCACTGGGATTTTGGTGGAGTTTGTTTCCAAATCATACTGTAACCTATCTTGACTGATATGTCAACCACTAAAAAACTGTTAATATATTTAACAATCCAACATTATTTCTATGTATAGAAATTTGAATCATTTATATATGTTGTTTTGTAATACTTTCTTACCAAATAATGCATTATGAACATTTTTTCAAGTTGTTACATTTTTTCCAAAATATTATTCTTAATAGCTACACACTATTAAATTAAAGCTGTGCCAAATTTTATCTCACCTTTATTGGGGTGGGGAACCTGCAGCCTCAAAGTCATATGTGGCCCTCCAGATCCCTAAGTGTGGCCCCTCAGCTAAACCCAAACTTTGCATAACAAATCCCTTTATTAAAAGGATTTGTTCTATAAAATGTGGATTCTGTCAAAAGGCCACACTCAAGAATCCAGAAGGCCACGTGTGGCCCCAAGGACACAAGTTCCCCACCCACCCCATATTCCACGTCTTTGTGCATATTTCTGATTATTTTTCCTAGGATAAAGTCTCCAAAATAAAAATGCTGCATCAATGTTTATTCATATTTTAAAGGTTTTTGATACACATTGCCAAATTACTCTTCAAAAAATTTTTACCAATTTATAATTTCTCTAGGAACATATAGCATTATCACTATACTATTGATGGCCCTGAAAATTACAATTTCTTAAAACTGAAAATTTGATATATAGAAATTATTCCATTTCTTATTTAATTTGCAGGCAAAGTTACTAGATATAGTTGGTTTCAGGGAGAAGATCTATAATTCAGGTCTTCCCTGTAAGAGTGTAAGCATATATTGCTATGCATTTTACTCCATATACCTTTGGCCTTAGCCTGAAAAAGTTATTATGCAATATTTCATTGTCATTATTTTATAAAGGTTCTGCATATTCAATTTTATGGTCAAGATAATTTTTTAATTCCAATCCTTGATTTTGTTTTTATTTGTTTACATATTTATTATTGGTTACTAGTTTTATTAATTCATGGTCTGAGACTGATTTTCATAATTTAGCCTTTTAAACTGAATTTATTTATTTGATATTTAAATATAATATTCTTTGTGTCCAGGTATATACCCATTGTTTAATAAGTTTCAGTTTCAGGATCACGGATGAAGTGGACATGGTGAATTTGATACTCAGTGTCTGTTACTACAGGGTCTGAAAGCTAAAAACCACATTTGTAAGAGAAACTGACAATTCTGGATCAAGATATAAATTAGATTTTGCTAAAAATGCCCCACTCCATCCTTTGAAATTCAGAAGGTACAATTGAGGCAGAGAATGACTTTTTGTTTTGCCTTTTGCTGCTGGCAAGTAAGGACAGAGATATGGCATCACTCCAATGTCTAGTCTCTAACTTCATGAGCACTTGCAGTGGAAAGGTCGGTGACAGCTTCCTGATCCCTGGATAACAGTTCCAGGGCTGTGTTCTTGAACTTGACAGTTCAAGTGGTATTCACCTGATTACCCACTTTCCTATTATGGCAAATGTAGCAGCAACCGTGGCAGGCCTATTTGGCAGTGCGATTCTGTAAATCGTTCCTGGGGAATCAGTTCACAGCCTACTCCTGTCTTCCCAGCCATTTTATAGGCACTAAGTTACCTGTGTCAAATGTCGTTCTGCTTAAAATAGCTAGAACGATCTCTATTTCCTATAATTGAACCACTGAATAGTTCCCCTCCCCTTGCAGTTTATAAAATTTGATATATAGAAATATTGACAATAATGATTTATTATATTACTTATAGTGTCAGTATTTATTTTTCTTTTACCTACTTGCTTTTAAAAGATGGAGAAAGTTGTATTAAATTCCTCTTGTATGATTGTGTTCTTTTCATTTTCTCTTTGATTTATAATTTTTTATCAATTTTGATGTTCTATTTGGTTTATAAAAATTTTATTTGGTAAAACTTCATTGTTTATGGTATCCTTCACCTACTAAAACATAATTACTTCGTTCAGTTTAATGTGTTTCTTGTCCTTGAAAGTCTTTCTTGTCTTATACCAATATTGTGACCTGGAGCTTCATTTTTTTTGCATTTATCTCATATAAATTTGCTCATTTTTTTAATCTTTAACCTTTATGATTTACTTTGGTTTTATTCATGCAGCAATTCATTTACAATGACAAATTGGCTTGTTACCTGGGGTGAAATGATACTGTGTTTAAATAGGTAAAGTAAAAAGCATAGAGTAGGAATTTAGAGTGAGTTAACTCTATAACTAGTGCTACTATTACTCAACCTTAGTAATATCAATCTCATCGAACACAGATTGGTTTAAATAATTTTTCAAAAGTAATATTATCAACATGTGACTTTTGCCTTATGCCATGACATTAAAAGCTAACTCTGTCTTAAGATGCAACTCCACTCTTTATACTAGACATGGCTTTAGTATAAAATATGGCCATGGTTGACCATACATAGCAAAAATAATCAAGGCTCATGACAGGTTACCTTCCACATAGACAATAACTTTGCATATCAATGATGCTTCATAGTACTAACTTTATGAAGACATTTTAATCAATATTTAAGGATATAAATTTCATTTAGAAATCAATGGCTTGTGTGACTCTAATGCAAATAACTCAAATTAATTGAAAATTACATAAACTTAAAATACTTAGCTGGCTAAGTTTGCACATGTACTGGCAGTGAAAACTACAGAACTCAGTCTTCTGTCTTCATTGGAGCAAGTTTCTTTTAACATCAATTTAAGGCATCACATTTTCAGAAACAAACATGATAAAACACATTATAGTCAAGAAAATATGTAAATACATTTATAGTTGTTTAATTGATGGTAAATAAGTCATTTCATGAAATCAATAATTTTTTAGGAATGCTTGTTTTCATTAGGAATTTTTGGATAAAAAGAACACTTTAAGAAATGTTATGACACTTGTCTGAGCTGAGAAAACACATAGCTATAAATGTAGTAGAGACACAGACAGGTGAGCAGCATTTACAGAATGTTGCCTTAACACACCTGAAACCTATTTTAGTTTGGCACAGGTTGCTGTTATAATTACTATCCTCATAGCTCATTTTGAAATTAATCATAAAAGGCCTTCTGCTATTGTTATATTATCTGTGGAGGAAGAAGAATGAAAAAAATATAGGGAAGGAGGTCAGTCACGTTAGTTTTCTATTATTGAATGAAAATTACACAAACATATCTTCTTGTTATCTCATAGGTCAGAAGTCCAGTCGCAGTGTAGCTGCTTAGTGTCTAACATGGATACATCAAGATATTGGCCAAGGCTTGGAGTTCTCTGGCAAGCTTATTTCAGTTGTTGGAAAATTTCAGTCTTTCATTTTCTTTTTTTTTTTTCTTTTTTTTTCCCAGCATATTA
>VBSM01000361.1:75021259-75031570 GCA_008086735.1 Cheirogaleus medius
ATCCCTATTAAAATACCATCATCATTTTTTACAGATATAGAAAAAATAATTTTAGACTTCATATGGAACCAGAGAAGACTCCATATAGCAAAAGCAATCCTAGGCAATAAAACCAAAATGGGAGGTATCAATTTACCAGACTTCAAACTATACTATAAGGCTATAGTAATTAAAACAGCTTTCAGTTGGCACAAGATTAGGGACATTGACCAGTGGAACAGAACAGAAGACCCAGATATGAAACCATCCTTATATAGTCTTCCATTTTCTTGCCAACTGTTGGCTAGAGTCTGCTCCAAGCTTCTAGAGTTTACCATCAGGCCTAGCCTGGTGGCTTTGCCACAACATGGCAACTTCTTGAGTGATAGTCCATCATATCCACAGGTCCTGCCCACACTCCAGGTGAGGGACTCATGCAGGGCATGTACACCAAGGGTAACTTGGGAGCCACCTTGGAATTCTGCCTGCAAACAGAGGTTGCATGCATATTTAACATTGTGTTGAAAGCATGGCTTATTGCCCTCTATATGTCATATGAATGCATAGAAGACAAGGTTTCTGCCTTAAAGAACAGGAATTGAGTCTTTCAGGAAAATGAAAAAGAGATATGAAACAAAGCAGGGAAAATAAATTAAAGCATCAAACTTAACAGCCATGTAACACAATAGAAGTTTTCCCCTTAAAATCAGAAGTTAGTGTTCAAACAATTGTGGTTCAATATTTGTACACACTGCAGTTTTCACCTGTGCTGAAAATGCAATGTTAACACCTAATCAAATAACAGTTCAACTCAGTGATCAATAAATATCTTGGGTTAAATAACTTACTGTACATAATTAAATAATTTTAAATGATTGCTCTATAAGTCTAATTTGCTTACTGTGTCCTGCCTTATTTTAAAGTGAAACATCAAATGTTGCTATCATGATTCATATATCACTGCATAGAATTTTTGATAAAAGCCTGAAATAGTTAAAGATCATCCTTGCCTATTATACTATTTTGCAATCTCTTTTTCAATGACACAATCATTAATAATTCAGGTTTTTTTTTGGATAATTATGAAATTTTTATCCTCATTTGTTCTTTTTCTAAATTCCAGATATGTGAAAGTATGTTCTACAGTAAGATTTGCTTTAGATGTCCTTTTCTATATATTCTATTTTCTAAAACTGTACTGCAAAAGTATTTTTCAAAGCTTAAAGAAATTCCCTCTGTATGACACTGTGGTGTTAGTATATCAAATAGCTTTTGCTTTTATTAAAAAGAAAATTAAATACTGAAATACAGAGTAATATAAATCTAAATATGTATACAAAGGATACAAAGCAAAATGTTAAATCTGTATGTATAATATAGTGTTTTATGCTTTAGTTTCCCTGGCAACCTTCTTGACAGATATTAACAGGGATATTGCTGTGAAATATAAAATAGCGTAAAACAACATTATTCATATTTTCAATCTGTGATTAACTTACTGCACACAGAATGCAGAAACTAAACCACAGATAGTACAGAACTAAACACAGAAAAGATTGTGACAAATCTGAGAAATTTATAATACAGCATTAAATGGCTCTATATATCAGGGACAAATTGTTCAAATGTCCAGTTTCACAGCTATTAACAATGGTACCAGTAATCGGGACCAGAAAAGTTGCTGGTAAAGGCCATTCTTTCTGTGAGCAAATTTGTCTATGTTGTAGTCCTGTAAAGATTTTTCTTATAAAGCATCATATCACTGTTATTGTTACACTGGAGACCAGTAGGATGTCTTTAAAAGAAATTAAATGGGCCTCATTTGCTATCACAAGACAGAAACCCAACTCAAAATAGCAAGGAATCTTTCCTTAACTAGAAAATCCAGACATGGGACCATATTCAAAATTCTCTTTCATTCTCTCTTGAGGATTTATCTCCACTACTCTACATGTATGGCTTTTACAATGCTCACATTGCAAACCAGTCATCAAGTGTTAGACATTCTATCACATTGTCTATCAGTACCATTTGTCGTGGTTGATCAGTCACTATAGCTTAATACACTTTTTTTGCTTGTCTTCCTGGATAATTGTTTAGTCGGTTGTTTTTGTTTCTGTTTTTCAAAATATTCAAATTATTTTATACCTTTGATAAAATATTCCAATGTTACCCATGTCATTTAGAATAAAACAGTAAGCCGACAAGTCCTCCATAGTCTGCCCTCCCCTCCTTCTCATCCCCCACCTTCTCCCCTTACTCATTCTGCTTCAGCCACACAGGACGTCTTGCTCCACCTCAGCACATTTGTGTTTACTATTTCCTCTGTCAAGACTTCTTCTCCCAGATATCTATATGACGTCCTTCCTCACTGCTTTGACATCTCTGTTCTAATTTCTCATTTCCCGTTTTGCTTTCCTTGATCATCCTTTCTAAAAAACAAGCCAAAAAATACCTCTCTCTCTCATTCCCTTACTTTATGTTCTATGTCATCTGTGTTCTTAAAACAAATTAACTTAGTATGTATGTGTGTATGTATGTATATGCTCATGTCTTTGTCTGTCTCTCTCTTTCCTAAGAGCAGGAAATTTTCAGTTGTGTTCACCACCATACCTTAGAGTACAGAACAGTGTATAGTGTAATGCAGATATTCAATTCACACTTTTTGAATGAACTGAATGTTCAGTCCAGGAGTTTAAATGGTGTCATTGGGCCCCTGTTTCCACCTCCACCTCTTAGCATTCCCATTTCTGCTTGGTCTCATTCTGCATTCATGACAATTCAAGTGTTCAGCAAGATGTCCACCAACAGCGCAAGACTCAGTCTGCTTCAGTGATCTGTCTGGTTGTTGAAGTCCCCAGAAATTATGATGTTACTGTTTATTCCTTTGCTTTGATGTAGTAGTATTTTATTTATGAATCTGTAAGTGCTTGTGTTAGGTGCATATATATTTAGGATTGTTGTATCTTCTTGCCGAGTTGCTGCCTTTATCATTATATAATGATCATTTTTGCCTTTTTGTATCATTGTTAATTAAAAGTTTATTTTATCTGATATGAAAATAGCAACTTTTGCTTACTTTTGGTTTCCAGTCACATGGAATATTTTTTTTATCCCTTTTCCTTGAGTCTACAAGTATCCTTCTGAATTAAGTGGGTTTTGTGGAGACAGCAGTTACTTGGGGTTTTCTTTCATCCATTCATCCAGTGTATATTTTTTAAAAGGAGCATTAAGACTATCTATGTTCAATGTCAGTATTGAAATGTGAGATACTGTTTTGTTCATCATGCTGAATGATATCTAGTTGCTTCGTTTTCTCCCTGTGCTACTGTTTTATAAGGATTGTGAACTTTAATTTTGGAGTGCTTTTACATTGGTAGGTATTGGTTGGTTTTTTCCATGTATAGAGCACTTTTAACCATTTCCTGCAGGGCAGGTCTACTGGTGACAAATTCCCTTAGTGTTTGCTTATCTGGGAAAGACTTTATTTCTCCTTCATTTGTGAAACTTAGTTTTGCCAGATACAAAATTCTTGCCTGTAAGTTATTCTGTTTAAGAAGACTAAAAATGAGATCCCAATCCCTTCTGGCTTGAAAAGTCTCTGCTGAGAGGTGTGCTGTTAGTCTGAAGGGTTTTCCTTTGTAAGTAACTTGTTTCTTTTGTCTTGCAGGATTTTCTCCTTCACTTCAACTTTGGTCAGGCTGATGATTATATGTCTTGGTGATTTCCTATTTGCTATGAATCTTCCAGGTGTTTGATGCTATCTTGTATCTGGATATCTAAATCTCTAGTGATACCAGGGAAGTTCTCTTTTATTTTTCTCTCAAATAGGTTTTCCAAGCTTATTTCTTTTTCTTCTTTTACCTCAGGGATACCTGTCTATAATTCTTACATTAGTTCCCTTTGCATAAACCCATATTTCTCTCAGTGATTGTTCATTCTTCTTTGTTCTTTTTTCTGCATTTTTTTTTTTTACTGACTGGGTTATTTTGAAATCCTTGTCTTTGAGATCTGAAATACTTTCTTCTGCTTGTTCTAGTCTGTTGTTAAAGCTTCTGATATATTTTGAAATTCCCTAAATGATTCTTTCATTTCAAGTTCTGTTGTCGATTATCTAACATTATATATCTCTTTAGTGAATTTTTCATTCAAGTCCTGATTTTTTTTTTGGGGGGGGGTTCTTTGCAATGGTTTTCTATCATCTTTTCAATTCCATTCATGTTACTTGCCATCCTTAATCTGAATTCCACATCTATGATATTTTAACAATTTCCTTTTGGGTGGAGTCTATTGCTGGAGAGCTACTGTGATCCTTTGCGGGTGCAGAGACAGCCTGTTTTTTCATGTTGTGAGTTTTTGTACTAGTACCTTTTCATTTGAGGCCACTTCTCTCAGTTCAAAACAGATAGCAGATATGTTACACCTGTTTGCCTCTGCTAAGACATCTGTTGCTCAGTGAAGATAGGAATGGGTTCTTGGATAGCATGCTTGGGTCTTACTCTAGAAGCCTGACCAGGCAGGAGAGGGGCAGATGCACTGTGATCCTTTAAACACTGCTCCTCTGCTGTGTCTACCCTCTGACTCTACAGTTGTCACCAGGCTGCTGTGGCAGTGCCAGACCCTATACCAGGTATGCACATGGGATGGAGCTGGCCAGCAGGAGGGGGCATGCGTGCAGGATGGAGGCCTGCTGAGAATGGCATGCACACATGTAGGCCTGGGCAGCCAGTGTGCCAGGTGCATGGCCTGGGTAAGGTCCATGCAAGGTGTGGCACAGGGTGTAACAGATGCTCATGATGTATCAGCCCCATAGGCCCCTGGGATGTGGGCAGAATGGCCCCGAGTTTGAGTGAGCCAGCAAGTCACAGCTTATGTAGAGAGTAGAGAAGGACCCCCAAACAGATTGAACCTAGGGGGCAGGGTACCTACTTGGCCTGGAGCAGCAGGTCTGTAGGGCATGGTACTCACATGTGCAGACCAGGGTGGCCACAGGACAGGGTGCATGGGCAGGGTAGGGCACACACAGGGAGTAGCACCCAGGGTGTCTGTGCAGGATGGTACAGGTCCATGGTATGCAGTCCAACCAGATCCAAAGGCTGCAACTGTAATGGCTTTTGTCCTGCTTGGGGATTTTCAGGCAGCAGCAGTGGCAGCAGTCCAGCTGCCCCAGCAGTGGACAGTAAGCACACAGGGAATGGGAATGTGCTCCACCCAGGTCATACAGGAAGTGTGGTTGAGCAGGATTGCCCAGGCCATAGCAGTGGGTGCTATGCTCTTGGCCTCCTGCTCTGCCTAGTAGTGGTGGCAGTACATATCACTGACCTACAGGGCACTTGTGAGTACTGGAATTCCCTTTTCCCTCCTTGCCTGACAGGGGCAAGGGGTAGGCTACAGTCACAGATCTGGCTCCTGGGTAAAAGTAACATTCTGGTATTGGGATGTTACAGTGGTACCAGCTACAGTGCCCACGTCTCACAAGCCAGCCGTCCCTTCTCTCCAGAGCAATTCAGCTGCAGAGCTTCCAGTCAGGTCTCTGTATCAGTCTGGAGGCCTGCTGCTGTAGAGGGGTCCTTCCACTGCTACAGTTGCAGTATCCTCAGGGGAAATGTGGAGCATAGGATTTTCTCCTCTTTCCTTTTCCTGTGTGTGGATACCTCCCCTGATTAACACTGGTGCAGTTGAGCAACTGGTCCCACTTCTCTTCTTCACTTCACTCCCACCTCCTCTCTGTGGATTCCCCATACTCTCACTCAGACAATTGATCCAAAGATGGGTATCTATTCACCATTTTCAATCCTCTCCATGAGAGTAGCATTTGCAGGCTGCTTCTAGTCTGCCATCTTGGCCCCAGTATAGTTTTATGGGACCATCATCACACATGCAGTCCAACATTGACTAAAACATTGCTACATGGCGAATGACTGTATTTGAAAGTATGTTGTTTAATTTCCGACAGTTTAAAGATTTTTCAATAATATGCCATTGATTTATAGTTTAATTTCACTATAGTCATAGAAGGCTCTCTATGTTTTAAATTGTTATAATTTTTTGAGGCTTATAAAAATGTATTGTCGAAGATATACCATATCTTGGTGGATGTTCCATGCACACTTATGAAGAATGTGTATTCTGCATTTGCTTATTGGAGTATTCTATATATATGTCAGTTAAATCCTGTTGTTGATTATGTCACTCAAGTTTTCTACATACTCTCTGATTTTCTGTCTCGTATTTCTATCACTTGCTGAGATGTCAGTTGTTGATGTTCCCAATGATAATTGTAGATTTTTCAGTTTTATCTTTAAACTCTTTCAGTCTTTTTCCTGTATTTTGAGGCTCTATTGTTTCTTGCCTTCACATTTAGGATTATTATGTCTTTCTATTGAATTATGCTTCTATCATTATGTGATATCTCTCTCTATGTCTAATAAACTTCTTTGCCTTAAAGTCTAATTTATCTGATATTAATATAGCTACTCTGGCTTTTTAAACAATAATATCACATGACATATCCTTCTATCCTTTTACATTCACCCAAGTCATTGAATTTGAGGTGAGTTTCTCAAAACCAGCATATAGTGGGGTAGTGATTTGTTACTGATTCTAACAATATCTGCCTTCTAATTAATATATTTTATCCATTTATATTTAAGATAATTATTGACATGTTAGAGCTTAGTCTTCATTTTATTATTTTTTTTTCTGTTTGTTTTCTCTTGTTCTAATTTCTCTGCTTCTCTTTTTTGTCTTCCTGAGGTTACTTAAACATTTTATAGGATTCCCTCTCACAGAATTTTTGAGTATATTTCTTTGCATAATTTTCTTATTGGTTGCTCTGTGAATTATCACAGCTTTCTGATATCAACATTACACAATTTCACGTGAAGTAGAGAAACCTTACTTCCATTTAAGTCTCTTATCCTCTTACTTTTAAATATCATTGCTTTGAGTATCAAAAAATATTATCAACTTTTCCAGTCATCAAAAATGATATATAAAGCTCATAAGGAGAAGGCTTTATTGTATGTGCCAATATTTGTGCTCTTTCTGTTATATTTTTATCCTTTCCTCGTGGCTTAAGATTCTTTCTTTTATCATCTAATTTCTGTTTAAAGAACATCCTGTAGCTATTATTTAAGGGTAGGTCTGCTGATGACAAATTCTTTATCTGATAATGTCTTTAGTTCTTCTTCATTTTGGAAAGATAGTTTCATGGACATAGAATAAATAGTTTCCACTTCTCACAGCACTTGAAAAATGTATTGGCTTCATGTAACCACCATAGTTTTAGATGAGAATTATTTTGCCATCCAAATTGGTGTTCTCCTATTGGTAATGTGTCCTACCTTTCTAGTTTATTTTTTCTGGACCAGAATTCTAAAAATGTCTTATGGAGAACAGTGTTTCTTATTTTGATGAAGTCTAATTTGCCAATTGATTCTTTCATGGGCCATACTTTTTTGTCATATGTAAGAAATATTTGCTATCCCAAACTTACAAAAATTTTCCTCCTGTGCCTTCATTCAAAAATTTGGTTGTTTTAAGTTTTACAGTCAGAGGTATGATACATTTGAGTTAAGTTTTGTATACCATACAAGGTATGAATTAAAGTTCCCTTTTTTATATAAATGTCCAATTGGTCCAGCATTATTTGTTGACATGTCTATCCTTCATCTACTTAATTGCTTTTGTGCCTTTGTTAAAAGTCAGTTGTCTATATTTTTGTGGATCTATCTCTGGACCCTCCATTATGCCCTACTGATTTCTTTTTCTATCTTTGTCCCAATACCAAACTCATTTGATTACTACTATAGTTGTAGTTTGATAATATGTCTTGAAATCTGGTACCGTTAGCCTTGTAATTTAGTTCTTTTTCAAAGTTGTTTGTATATTCCAGCATGCTGTAGCCAGAATTTTAAGATGGTCCAAAGATTTCCTGCCTTTCACCCAGTGTACATGCCCTACATAATCTCTGGGACCATGAAGCTGATTAGTTTTACTCCTACGATCACATTATATTATGTAGCACATTTTAATTTAAGAAAGAGAGATTATCTGGTGACCACTGAGCATAAAACAGCAACTGCTGTCGAACTATTATGTGGAATTAACTGCTGCAAACAACAATGATGAAGCAGATATTTTCTCAGAACCCTAGACAACAATTCAGCCCAGTAATACCTTGATTTTGATACCCTCTACCCACATCTTTAAACACCCTAAGCAGAGAACCTAGTCATGCTATGTCAGACTTCTGACCTACAGAACTGTGAGCTAAGAAATGGATGTTTATTTTAAGCAACTTGTAGTCATTATTAATGTTGCAATAGAGAACTAATGCAAAGTTCCTTTGCATTTCCATGTGAATTTTTAAACTGGTTTCACAGTTTCTACCCAAAGCATTGCTAAATTTTGAATGGAATTGTAGGTAATCAAAAGAGAAATTTGAGAAATAACATCTTAACAATATTGAATCTTCTGACTCATCAGCAAAATATAATACTTAATTTATGCCAGTCTTCTTTACTTTTTCTCAACAAGAGAATACTTTTTCTCAATACTTTGTAGTTTCAAGTGTGCTTACTAGTCCTTCACATTATTTGTCAGATTTGTCCCAAAGTATTTCATATTTATATGTAATTTCAAAAGGTATTTTTAATTTTAATTTATAATTTTTCATTGCTAGAATATAGAAATAAAATTGATTCGGTATATTGATCTTATATTCTGAAGCCTTGATAAATAAAGTCAGTTCTACAAGCATCTTTAGAGACTCTGTCAGAATACATAGACAATCATGTCAACTGAGAATAATGATAGATTAACTTCTTTCTTTTCAATCTGAATTTATCTCTTTTTTCTTCCTAAATGCACTGTCTATAATCTCTAGTATAGTTGAATAGAAGTGCTAAGAATAGACATCTTTTTCTTGTTCCTTATCTTAGGCAAAAAAGATTCAGTATTTCACCATTAAGTATAATGTTAACTATAGGCTTTTTTGTAGATGCTTTTTATCAGGTTAAAGGTTATCAGGTTATCAGGTTTACTTCAATCCCAAGTTTTTGAGTGTTTTATGAGAAATAGATGTTTAAACTTTGTCAAATGCTTTTTCTGCACATTTTGACATGATATTTTGGGTATTTTCTCTTTTATCTTGTTATTGTGTTGAATTCCTTTATCACAAATTAATCAAAACCTCAGGCTAATTCCCAAACTGGGGTAATTTTTTAGGGTCTTCAAAACTAAGAGTGGTGTATATTTTCCCTGTACCATTTCCTTAGGGAGTTTAGAGACATTCTCATAAGCTATTCTTTTGGCTCCACAAAGCACTTTTGGGGGTTTTATACCCTTCCAAGTTGACAGTGGTAGGTAGGGAGGCTATGGAAGGGACCAGTAGAGATAAAGGAGAATGGTTCTATTTTGAGTGTCATCTTCTTCAAGACTTAAAACATTATTACTTAATAAAACCAGAGATACGAGTGACGCAAGATGGCAGCCACCACGGGCTTGGGAGTAAAAGTCCCTTGCAATTTCTGACTGTTGGAAGAACTCGAAGAAGGCCAGCAAGGAGTAGGAGATGGCACAGTTAGGTGGGGTCTAGAAGATGACAAAGACATGACACTTACAAGATGGACAGGGATGATAATTGGGCCTCCAAGAACAATTTATGAAAACCGAATACAGCCTTAAAATAGAATGTGGACCTAAATACCCAGAAGCACCCCCCTTTGTAAGATTTGTAACAAAAATTAATATGAATGGAGTTAATAGTTCTAATGGAGTGGTGGATCCAAGAGCCATATCAATGCTAGCAAAATAGCAGAATTCATATAGCATCAAAGATGTCCTGCAAGAGTTTCGGTGCCTAATGATGTCTAAAGAAAATATGAAACTCCCTCAGCCACCTGAAGGACAGTGTTACAGCAATTAATCAAAAGGAAAAACCACAGACCCTTCCCCTTACCCCCATTCGATTTAAGCAGTCTTCATTTTCCATAGTAGTAAATTTTCTAGATACGTCTTGTAGACCTCAAAGTACTGGAAAGGAAGCTCCCATTCAAAGGCAGTTTATCTTAAGATACTGTAAATGATACTAATTTTTGTCCATTTGAAATATATAAGTTGTGCTATAACAAATCATCCTGTCAAGGGTAACCACTGTCCACGCAGTTGAACTTCTGGGATCAAGAAAGTATATTTAAATTGGTTCCCATCATAACTGGTGGGGCACATCTAACTCAACTGCGAAAAGACACCTCACACAATCACCTTGCTGCCGATTACATGGCCTGGGGTCTCTGCCTTCTCTCCTTTCCCTTCCCCTGCCTCCAT
>VBSM01000361.1:75031670-75156214 GCA_008086735.1 Cheirogaleus medius
TTCTCACGATCCTCAGCAGGGATCCAGAAAGAACTGGGTGTGCACAGCAGATCCCCGAAATTGGAGGGCTGACTTCCTGGCAAATTGCTGCGTTTTTCCACTTTCTGTTCAGGACCACTAAATGCTGAAATGTGGATGGATACCGAAATAAAAGCAATTCATTGTGGAAAAAAAAAAAAAACAGAGATACAATGTTAATGAGATTTACAATGAGGTTTGTGAAACAGGCAAAATAACTGAAGTAGTATCACATACAATATGCTTAACATCATCAAATGGTGCAGAATCATGTGTTGAGGCTTGGGTTCTCTGAAAGGGATAAATGTTTTTGATGCTGAATGTCAGAAAATTTTTAAAGGGATGATCAGAGAGCACAAGCTCCTTTATGATGAATTCATTTTTCAGATGTGGTCTTTAGTAGTAAACTAGCTATATATTGAAAATGCAAAACAAATCTAGCATGGAAAATCTCACATAACAGTTATCTTTGGAAGAGAAATTAATAAAAGATAAAATTACTTCAATAATATATTTTAATCCCCTCAAATAAACAAATATAATGCAGTAAAATACTGAAGTCGACATTGTGAAATTTAGGTAGTTTTTATTCTAATATAAATAATTATTTTAGAGCTCTGTTTAAGTCCATTATTCTCTGCTGGTAGGATCTGTGCAGTTCGGTCAGTGGAGTGTTGAAATCCCCAGCTACTATGGCATTACTGTTTATCAATGCACACAAATCAGTGGCATTCATATATGCCAAGAACAGTCAAGCCGAAAATCAAATCAAAGACGCAACACCTTTCACAATAGCATCAAAGAAAATTAAATATTTAGGAATATATTTAATGAAGGAGGTGAGAGACCTATATAGGAAGAACTATCAAACACTGAGAAAAGAAATTGTAGAAGATATAAACAGATGGAAAACCCTAGCATGCTCATGGATTGGCAGGATCAATATTGTTAAAATGTCCATACTACCTAAAGAGATCTACAGAAATAATACAATCCCTATCAAAATACAATCACCATTCTTTACAGATATAGAAAAAATAATTCTATGCTTTGTATGGAACCAGAGAAGACTTCGTATAGCCAAAGCAATCTTAGGCAAAAAGAACAAATTGGGAGGCATCAATTTACCAGACTTCAAGCTTCACTACTAGGCTATAGTAACCATAACAGCATGGCAATAGCATAAGAACAGAGATAGAGACCTTTGGAACAGGACTGAGAACCCAGACATAAAACCATCCTCCTACTGTCATCTAATCTTTGAGAAAGCAGACAAAACACACACTGGGGAAAGAATCCTTATTCAATAAATGGTGCTGGGTTAATTGGAGAGCCACATGTAGAAGACCGAAACAGGATCCACACTTTTCATCACTCACAAAAATCAACTCACGGTGGATAACAGACTTCTGTTTGTTACATCTTTTTATACTATAACAGATTTTTTCCCTCATTTTATTGGTCACTTTTTATTGTGAGCTCATTTTAGTGGAGATTATTTTCTCTGTGGTAATTTCATGTGTCTTAGAGAGTGAAAGTCTTCTCTTAGATATTTCTGCCAGGTAAGTTGAGAGTATCACTGGTTCAAGATAATTTATTTCATTAATTTCTTAGCTAAGAGCACTGCTGGAATCATAAATAATACAAATTTTTATCACAAATCAAAGCAAGTTTCTTTTTCCCCCAGAGTCTGGGCTGGGAAAAAAATTTTATCTTCTTTTTGAGCAAAGAAGTATTTTTAAGACTATATTTTCATGTAAGCATACTTCTGATTTGATTCAGGGGGTTCCCTTTTCTTTCCTGCCACTGTCAATCTAATGATTTATTCAAAACACAACATGCAGACAAGAAAGCATTGTTTTATTATTTTTACTGACGATTAGATAGTAATGGTAGAAAAATGAAGGTAATGATGATAATATAATAGCACAGTAGATAACATAAAATTAATAGACATTAAAGTATTTCAGTCTCCACCCACTGTCCACTCATTAAGGAATAGAAAAGTTTATTTTATTTGACTCCCTTTTTTCATTAATTCATTCACTCATTCTGCTGACAAAAATGTAAATTCTTTTATTTTTATTATGCAAATTACTTACATCTTTTCATCTTCTCCACTAATTAAAATTCTGTGTCTACCTTGGCACAATCAAAACCTTATTGAGTTGCTCTATCAGCTCCTTCAGCTTTGAAATTACAGGCTCTTTTGCTTTATCATGAACAAATTCAATTTGTAGAGTCAAAGTCTAATTTTTACAATAAAATCTGTGTAACCTTCAGAGTGCTAGGTTAATAGTCATGTATATAAGTAGGTGTTTAGTCATTCTATGTGGTTATTATTATCCTTTAGGGTATAAGTTGATGAGATTCTGCTTTTGCTATAGCATACTTTCTAGTGAGAGACACTTAAGCTTTCTTAGGAAGATTACAGACACACGTTCTAATACATTCATAGAAGTAGAATGAAAATTAAAATTTTAAGTAGGTAGCTTAAATTAGTAATTACGAGAAATTTCTAGTTTTCTTGACCTATATGTTTTTATGTGATATTCAGTTACCTATCTCAAAAATAGGTTTTAATTTTATTCTTTTAGATGTCTACAGAGGAAGGCCCATGTCTAGTTTTCTAGTGTAAATACTCTCACTGTCATAAGTTTAGGTGATTGTCCAGATAGTCTGGAACTTAGGATTAGGGCTTCTAAACATCAGGAAAGGCTAACTGTTACCCTAACTATTCCAGTGGGCCTCTGGTAAGAGGGCTAATCATGCACAGATGCACCCTGATACTCTTGGGCTTAGAGCCAACTCAGAGAATTCTATTTTGTCACTTTGGCCAATATGAATGATAATATCAACCTTGGTATTTTCCTGAGCCACAAACATGACACTGATCTTAACATTAATTGGCATGAAAAGAACAAAAATTGCATCTGACTTCATAAATTTCAGCTTCCCAAATGTAGGCTTTCTAAAATATGAAAATAACAAGTAGAAAAATCAAGTTTATTCAAGCTTGAAATTCAAATTTTTTTCCTTGTTCATTCTTTGGCGTACACACACACACACACACAGACACATGCACACACATGTACATTCACACACATATATACACTTACATAAAAATCAAAAAATATTGATTCATTTTTATTTATATAATATATAGTTTGTTGCATTCTATTTATTTATTACTAAATGGTTTTAATAACACTGGTTATATCATCTGACCAGAACCTCTAATTTGAAGTTTAATGTCTTTCATTTACAAAAAGTGAGGAACTGATCATTATTTAAATATTATAATAATAAGTAGACAAATTCATCAAATATATACAATTTCATCATGACAGGATGATCAGACATAACCAATTATAATTTGTATCATTGTCATTAAAAATAAAGGAACCATACATAATTCATACTCTGATAGTATGGTTATCTTTGATACAACCTTACTTTGTTCTATAAATGCTACCACATCCTTCAGCATAGGTGATGAAGTCTTTATCTAGGTCTTGGTCTCTTCATGCCTAAACTTTTTGTAATCTTTCCTCGACTATGCTTGTAGGTGCACACACCTCACTTTGCAGTATTTCTTTTCAATTTCATATCTGATATGTATCTCCATCTAGCCAATTACCACATTGATATATAACCCTGGTTAGATGTCTATATCCCTCATCCTACTCTATGCCTTGTGTTCCCAGTGTCTATTTCAGTGCCTGGCACACAATAGTTATTCAATTAATAATTAGAAAATCAGAGAATCTGTCCCTTCAACATTAGTTTTTTTTCAGCATATTATGGGGTACAAATGTTTAGGTTATGTGTGTTGCCTTCCCCCCATACCCCCCGGAGTCAGAGCTTCAAGCGTGTCCATCCCCCAGATGGTGCGCATCGCACTCATTATGTATGTATATACTCATCCCCTCCTTCCCCCTCCCATCTGCCCGACGCCCGATAAATGTTATTCTTATATGTCCACTTAGGTGTTGATCAGTTAATACCAATTTGCTGGTGAGTACATGTGGTGCTTATTTTTCTATTCTTGGGATACTTCACTTAGTAGAATGGGTTCTAGCTCTATCCAGGAAAATATAAGAGGTACTATATCACCATTGTTTCTTATAGCTGAATAGAACTCCATGGTATACATATACCACATTTTATTAATCCACTCGTGTACTGATGGGCACTTGGGGTGTTTTCACATCTTTGCAATTGTGAATTATGCTGCTATAAACATTCGAATGCAGATGTCTTTTTTATAGAGTGTCTTTTGTTCTTTTGGGTAGATGCCCAGTAATGGGATTACTGGATCAAATGGTAGATCTACTTGTATCTCTTTAAGGTATCTCCATATTGCTTTCCACAGAGGTTGCACAGCGCACCACTACACAAAAAGAATGCTTAGATTGACCACTGAAAACTGAAATTATTTTGTTCTTTTCCACCCCGCCTATATCAGGAAACACTCTTGAGTTGATAATATTAACCACCACCTAGTGGCTAGGATAGAGAATGATCTGATTTGATATTTATTACCTGGCACCTGTAAGGGTTTGGGAGGTCCAAACAATTGGAACTAGGGTTTATCAATGACAGCAGGAGTAGTAAGCAAAGCCAAGCAGAATCCATGTAGGTCCTGGATGGATGCACCTGGATGCTCTTGTCCTGGGTTTGGACTATGTAATGTTCCTTTGGGATGTTTGCATACAGCAGTGAGGACCCCAATACCAGACTTCCTAAGTCCAAATCTCAACTCTTCCTCTTATCATCCGAATGCCTCTAGACAAGTTAGTCAACCTCTGCATATTATATTTTCATCTATAATATTGGGATGTACTATATGGGCCCTCAAAATCATCATATCCACATTGAGGTTCTTGTGAGAAAGAGATATAATAAGTCATGTGAAGATTAGCACAATATCTGCTCTTTGTAAAGTGGTAAATATACCACTTTGGCCACCTTACCCCTTCTCATATATCTCCTATTGCATGCTCAACTTCTTCAGAAAAAGTTATCAACCCTTTATCCTACTCTTCCCTTCTGTTCTATAATAATGGCTGGTAACGCAAGTGTGGGTCTATGGAACATTACCTATATAAAATTTTAAATAAAATTGGCCCTAAATTCTATGAATGCTATTAATCTTTGAAAATGCCTGTGAATCTACTTAAAAACCTTCACAAATTTGCCATTTTCTAAGTCCCTATCTAATTAAGGTATATTTTTCTTCAAGCACCAACCTATGGAGAAATATTTTAAAGTCTTTCTCGTATAGCTTCATTGTGAAAAACTGAAAACATTTTATTACATATTTATACTTTAGGCATATGTTTTATTGTAAAAAGTGAGCAATTATACTAATCCTGGAAACCTGATCACCACCTAAAATATTGTTATTGTAAGATAGTATAGGCCAAATAAACTTATGTTCTACAACTTACTTCTAATTTAGGAAATGAATATAAGAAGAATGAATATGATATCTGCGCTGAACTATTTGGGCCTAGTTGTCAAGCATGTCCCCTTGTCATTTGAAGTGGTAAATAATTCAATCTCAGTTTTGTTTTGTTTTCTCCTCCCTGGTAGAACAACTATCCTTTGAAATTTAGAATGATCAAAACAACACGATCAGATACTTTTCAGATTCCATTGATCATATTCCAAATATATTACTTAGTGATGACACTCTTTGTTCATGGGGATGTTCGCAGTGTGTTTGAAACATCTCTCGTGGAGATATTAAATGTCTCAGTAACAGGTCAGATTATGAGAATTCTTTGGTTTGTTTGGTTTGTTGCCCTCATTTCGGTAATATAATTTGTTCTTGAACATTTGGAGGAGGTGAAGTTTCCCTGGTATTGATAACTGCAGCTGTACCAACATAAGCTTTCATTCTGTTGGTTTCACTCCCAAGCTGAACATTCTTCTACTCATCACAGACCCAAATCCAAAACTGTGAAATAGTAGAAGCCAGTCACATTTCCTTCTGATTTTGTTCTGTCATGGCTTGCTAGGCTTCCCTTGGTCCCCTCAAAACACACTGGCAGAGGCTCCAGAAACAGGTACAGGGCAACTAGCCAGAGGTCTGAGCAGATCGTAACAAATAAGACTCTAGAACTTACAATGTGGTCTTCTTGGCTTGCAGCTCCTACTTTGGAATATAATATGGAGTTTGGAAATATAGGTTTATTTTGCGATTCTAAACAAATTATTTAAATCATAAGAGGAAAGAAATCCTCAGTGTTAGAGTAAAATTTTAAATTATTAGCATAAATTTTACTGCTCATTTTTATATTGTACAATGCCACTTTTATATGCAAATATAAAATCATCTAACTTCTAAGTAGAATCATGGAAATTATACAATTCCCATTTTGTAGCATACACATGTTCATGTATTTTGTTTGTACAGAACAGTGTATACTCTGAACGCTAACAAAACTGTTTTCATTTCACTTCTTGATATACACACATTATATTAATACTAACACTTTCTACCTTCAGCTACCCTTTATTAAGGAAGGAATGAAACAGAAACTGGGTTGGCCTCTTTCTTTCCTTCTATAACACGGCAGTTTACATAACACACTTAACTTGAACTTCCCTTGAGTCTTGCTAAAACCCTACACATCATGGGTCCAATCTGACTCTGTATTGATGGGGCATCAAAAAGGTTACATCCCAATGTGATGGCAAGAAACTGTGGGCTCACATATTGCTCATACCTTCTCTGCTCATGAGCATGTTCTACTATCCCATCAAACTTCACTTACAAAACACAAGTTCTAAGATGAAATTCTTAAGAATTTCAAGATGATAACAACAGAGCATTAAACCAAGAACAGGACCTTTCTGAGCCCAGAAACTTGTGTGACCTAAACAGTTCCTATGCTCATAAAACCAGTCCTGTTGGGGGCCTTCAGCTGCCCTTTAAACAACAACCTCATCAATCTAATAAGTTAAATGGTGGGATCAAACACAATTGTCATATAAATGTCACTAGCATCACAGGGCAGATGACTTAAGTTTTGCCTTACGTTGGAACTTGGAGACTTTGATTGTTGATTAGTTTGTGTCCAAATACAATGTTATTTGTTTAGACTGTGAAAAGGAATGCTAATAAGGTGATTGCCAAGAATCTTGTAAATTTGAAGCTTATATAGATTCTTTTTGTGGTAATACAATCAGGAAAAAAGGCTCTGTTACAGATACATTTATATCTGAAGTAAAGAAAGATTTTTAAGCTAGGGATGCATTCATTCATTGGTAGATCTTAAAATCAAATTATTAGATTGTAATCAGTATTTTTTAAATTAATGAAACAGACAAAACAAGAGCAGAAAATATCAGAGAGTTTCACTTATGCAAAGATATGTAAAATTTTATGAAATATTTATTTCATATATATACATATAATACATATACGTTAATGCATGTATAATACATATGTACACATATATAAAAGAATGTACTGTGTTATAAGATGTGTTTCTTATTGTGAGTCATTATTTAAAAAGCCACTGTAATAAAAATCTGTATCCTCAGATGAAGTGTATGGTTCTTAAAGCCAGGAACCATCTTTCCACAGTATAAAAGCTTAATTTCAGGAAGACCACATTCACATAAGTCATCCTAAAATTATTTTTTTATAAAATGTTACCTGCCTTTACAAGCTTAGTTTATGTGGATTATTATGCTCTTCAAGATTTGTAGATAATGTATGCAACAATACTAACATTTCCAACATCCACCAAAGATTGGGCATTTAGAAGCAACGAAAGGAAAAACACACTTATTCATTTCTATTATCTGATTTAATTCTCACAATAATTTCTAAGATGGATAGAAGCAACCCCTTTTTATAGGTGAGGGGGATGAAACTCAAAGAATTTAAGTAATTTGCCAAAAGTCACGTATCTTATTACTGGCAAAATGGGACTTAGAATCTAGGTTGTCTATATCAAAGTCCTCAGCATTTACATATCCTGAGGTGTTATAATCTTATACAAATGCTGAAAAGATTAAAATTAAAAAGGGAAATAACATAACTGATGCACAAAAATCAAGGTTTGATTGTGTTACAGTCTAGTGAAATATAATTTAATTTTGGACTCCATTTTCCCACTGAACCATACCGTAACTAATAGGCAATATTCTTTTGTGAATCAGAGCCTCAACATTTGCGTTTTCTTGTGGTTACATTATAAGAAATAATGTGCAATGTTTTGATTTCTTTGTACCCACAGTCTAAGCCATTCAAAAGCAACAAAATTCCACAAAGGAGGAGGAAAAAACAAATCTCAGAAAATTTTGGAAAGAAAAGTATCAACTTTTTATAGCAATCATAAGAAAATCATCTACATTCATATCAAATATCAGGTTTCCAGCACAGGAAAAGAAAACTGCAGTACCTGCCATTTTAAATTACTCCCTGTCATGTTTTTATTCCTCCTCCTCCCTTGGGATGTTAACGTCTTGAAGAAATATGTGTGTGCTCTGAAAATATTTCCTGAAGTCAGTGGATTCCATATGTTCCTAGGGAAACAAATTATTCACTCCGTGGGTCATTCCTGGCGACATTTAGATCTTCTAATCAGTACATTTAGGCCCTATGCACTTTGTATTTTCGGAGCTCTCTTATGCAGACCCACATAGAACCCATGAAATATTTTCATTGAATCAAACCCTCCTTTTACCTAAAAGAACACACATGAACACACATACACACACCGTTTCTCTCTCACACACACACACATACACACACACATCCACATAAATACACAAATACATATTTTTTATAGTTTAACACTGGTCATTGGTATAAGAAAGTACAAGACAGCTATTTCAAACTATGTAAATGATAGTTCCGAATCCAAAGGAAATATTAGAAATGTATGGGAAAATACACTCAATATCCTTAGTTCATAGACAGAATTGATCAGATGGGAAAGGGAAAAATAATAAATGAGGAGGGATTGTTTTTGCTTGATTTGTGTTTGTTTTATTTTTCTACAAAAATAAAGGCCAGGAATAGGAGTGTGACTTTTACTTTCCTTCAAACAAAAACAACAACAACAAAAAAGTGTAGCTCTTGACATGCTTTCTTCATTTGATTTCAGGGCACTGCTCTCTTTCTGTTCTCTGAGATCCCCCTAATGATTCATTTATTTTCTTGCTCTCATGTTGGAGTGTCCTCAGACTATTTCTTTGGTCTTTTTCTTTGTTATCTTAGATCATTAATATCCCAGGCTTTGATTGCCATTGATAAACTCTCAAATATATACATCATTAATTTATTGTATACACATTTGTTGATCACTGTGTCCCAGGAATTTATGTTAGTTTGGATAAAATAGTCAAGATCATCACCATCTTATAACTTAAAGTAGAGTACTACAACCATATACTAAATACGTAAATATATGAAATAAGTAAACAAATAAAAAATAAACAAACAAGCAAACAGGAAGAATTAAATGACAACAGAGCCAGGAATAACAGAAACAGGACACAAAGTGAGAGAATAAGGTAGGCAAAGGAAAAGACACTGAGGAAGTGACATTTAAGCTGAGATTTAAAAAAAAAAAAAAAAGAAATATCCCATGTAGCAAGGATCTGGGAGAAAATTGTTCCAAGGTTTTGGGAATGGGACTCCTCACATCTTAATATTTCTGAACCCTACTGGACATTTGAGTGGTCTATAATTTTGTTGATTTTAAGAGGAAAAAAATGGAACTCTCTAATTTCCCACACAAACCTAGTTGCCCTGATACATTTCGCTGCTATTTCTGTCTTGGTCAAAAGGTGTGGTACTACCCAAGCTAAACACCTCAGAAGTCTTGACAAGAATCTTCCTTCTCCCTCACATCTTACATTTTCCTTCACCAAACCATGTACATTCTACTCTACTCTACATGGAAGGTGCTTAATAAGTGTTTTTTTGTTAATTAATAAATGACTCAATAAATGAACCAATGAGTGGATATGTCACTGGGATTCTGACTACTGATGTGAAAAGTTTCTAAGTGCCACCACCAAGTCTATCTTAATAACAATAGTACATGTTTCTTCCTAATTTAGAATGTATACCCTGCCTTTCAATGGAACTTAAGCTATTTTTGTTGAACTTATCACAATATTGAAGAACTGGGGAGAGCAACTAAATTCTATCTTGCTACCACATCTCACTCAGTCTGAAATCAGGTCTTGATCACTGGAATTTGATAGAACCTACATTTTTATTTTAGGAAGTTTTGTTTGTGGGGAAGAGCATTAAAAAAGGAGAAAATGATGTCCATCTTTTCCTCATCTTTTGCTATCTATACACAGACAAGTCATAGATTTATACTCCTGCCCATATCTCTTCTTTAAAATTCTTATGGATAGATTTATTTGTCTATCTGACTGCCTACTCAGCATTTCCATTCTCATGTCTAATTCCTAAACATAAATATCCAAAATGAATTCCTTATATTCTCCCCCAATCCCTACTTCTCCAATAGTCTTTATTGTCTATGTTAATAACAAGTCCATCCTTCTAGTTCCTAAGGACAAAAAGTTTAGAGTCATGCTTAACACTTCTCTTTTCCTTATAGCTCACATCCAATCCTTCAAAAACATCTTCTTGGCTTTACTTTTTACATATTTTCAGAATCTGACCAGTTATTACCATTCCTACCTCTCCCACCTTGTCCTAAATCCACATTGTCTCCTGCTTGGAATATTGTACAAACTTCCTAAATAGTTTCTCTGTTCCGCATTTGTTCCCTTATAGTCCTTTCTCAACAGTAGCCAAAGTAAGATTTTCTGTTTAAAACTCTCTGATTGCTCCATCTCACCTAGAGTAGTGTCCCAAATCCATACAGTTACCTAATAGGCCCTCTCTGACCTGCCCAGTTATCACTCAGTGACTCTCTAGGCATGAACTGAACTTGTACCCCTATTTGGATCTGCATATCCCCTAGTTTAATTCAAGCTTCCATGCCTTGTCAACACTCTCAACTCTTGCACTGTCCTCTCTGGAATTCATGGTTTGTCCTCTCAAAAACCCCAAATTCCCAGCCTCTTTTCTACTGGTCCCTTCACCACATCAGATCCAACATAACTCGCATGCACCTCAGTTTATGCTTTTTTCTTCCACATTCAGGGACAGGGTAGATATTCGTTATGCTCTTTATTGCCACTTCTGTCTTCCCCTCAAAAAAATCAGCTCTTTTTAAGCACATGCTATCAGACTTAAATATATGGTAACTCCACCCTGTTGCAGATGTAGATCATCTTCCCTCTTGATCACCAAGTATTTTGTCATCTGGAGAGCATCATTCTCTCTACCACTACTCTCTACCATAACCCTACTATGGTTGGTGATATCAATACCCATCTAACACCTGTCTACTTGGTTCATTGAGCTCCATTCATTCTATGCTGTTCCCATGCCATACCCTTAAAGCAAGCTGAACTATGTTTCTCAAATAGGCCCCGTGTTTTCCAGCCTCAAAATATTTGCGTAAGCTCTTTTTCTATTCCAGAATACTGTCCTTTTTCATCTCTATCCACCAAATTTCTACTCATCGTACCTTGCCTGTATAAATGTAATTTTCTTCAAGCAGCTTTTTAAAATTTATTTTCAATTGACACATAACTGTACACATTTATGGAGTACAATTTGATAGTTAATATTTCGATAGATACGTGTTTGTATAATGATCAAATCAGGGTATTTAGTGTGGTATTTAGTTCATGCACTTGTCATTTCTTTATGATGAGAACATTCAAAGCCTTTCTTCTAGCTATTTTGTAATATACAATACCTTACAGTTAACCATCATCACCCTGCTGTGTAACACTTTTATCTCATTGTAGTTTTGTTGACCAGCTTCTCCCCATCCTCCCTTCCCCACCTTCCCATCTCTAGTAACCACTGTTCCAGTTTCCATGCAGCCTCTCTTGATGATCTAATTTGACTGTGAACTCTCCTTCCAAGATTTTCTGCCATTCTTATTATATTTTTTCTTAAATTAAATTCTTTTGCACTCATCTTGTCCTCCGATATCTCATAGAGATGTGTGTTGTTATCATTATGGTAAGCCTTCAGATGGCAAAGGAGTCTTTTTACCCATGGTGCCATTATTTGATGAATCTAATATAGCCCTTTTACTAAGTAGATGCTCAAAAGTTATTGTTAAATTGAAGAATTATAACTTCTTCAAGTTTGACGTTCTTCTTTAAGATGTTTTGAATTTTAACAGACTGCTAGGTCCAGTAAAGCATATAGATTTGGGCAAAGGGCTAGAGTAGCAACTGTTTTTGAATTCTGAGTGCCTACTACAATGCTTTGATATTCAAATAACTTCGCTGAATGAATTCTGTTCTGTCTTTGTAGGTCAGAATTTCCTGCACCTAACACATTCAAAGCAAGACATGCTTAAGCAAGAGACAAACATCTGCAAAAATCTTGCAAGAGAACAATAATCCAGAGTAAAAGTGGTGGCAATTCTCTAAAATTGAAATTCAAACCCTGGGAAATCATAAGAATCATCTTGAAAATATTGTAAAATATATATAGAGAGAGAAATACCTAAACCCCATCCCAGACACACTAATCAGAATCTCTGGATGCAGAACCAATCATCTGAATAATTTAGAATCTCAAATGAGACCTTTTAGAAACTCCTCTTGTAGAAGACATGGCTGAGAACTGGTTCCATTGCTTACCAGTAAATAAGATCTCTATACTCCATCCACAGTGAGAGACCTATATATCTGAGTGTTTATGATCATCTTATTTGAATAAGCATTTAGGAAACATGATTCAAGCAGTATAATTTAATAAATCTGCAGGTCAGTGATAATTATAGGTAAGTATTTTAAAAATATATAATTTAATGTGTATCTATGTTATTTAAAATAGATTTATATCATATATATATAATACAATTTTGGCATATGAAAAATAATTTCCAATCTAGTGTTTTCTCTAAGATTGTTGAATATAAAAAGATTAAGAAATGTGAGTTAGTATGTATTTGATATTGGTTGTTCTTGGCTTGTCATGCATAATTGTGTCATATGAATAGGCCCAAGCCAAGTAGAGATAATTTAGCAATGTAAAAGTAGCATGACAGCTAAGAAAGATTATTTAAGGTCACATAAGATGGCCAATTGGAATTGTTGTTTGTCAATCTTGGGGTTAATCACAATGGAATAACACTAATTTTACTTAGCTAATCCAGATCTCTTCCATTTTCAGATAAAACTAAGCAACCACACCTTGTTCTCAGAAAAGATTTAATAACTGAAAACTGAAATGAGATTGAATTGTCAAGTAATATTTTTCATAATAAAATTAAAAGTATTAGATAAGAGGCAAAACACTGGACATTGTTGAGTCAACTTATTTAAATTCTTATACTAATTCTACCACTAAATTGCAATGGAGAAAATAAAAGCTGTCCTCCTTTTAAATGTGCCTGTCTTAAATTCTGACAATATTTTTAAATCTAAATATTTTTAAGAATAATAATAATAAAAGACAAGAGTGAATATTTGTTTTGAATGTGGTAGACATAGGAAACTCTGACCTATAAAGACAAAACAGAATTCACTCATTCAACAAAATTAATTTGAGTATCAAAATACCATAGTAGTCACTTAAAACCACCCTCCCCCAGCAAAAAAAAAAAAGTCACTCTAGTCCTTTGGATTCATGATTTAACAGAGAAGGCAGGAATATTAAGAGATAAAAGTGAATATATGTATTAAACATCTATTGTGTAGATATCTGATATGAGTTCTGTGGGCTTTTATAGCCATTAAAAATTTAAGGAAGAGAAAGAATTTAATTGGGCTGGAATAATAAATAGAAAGATAGTGAGGCATGGGAAAGTATTCTAAGAAGTGTTCTGATCTGGTAAATACAGGGTTTTTTTTACAATCACAAGACTGTGGGTCCATTGAGAGTCATGTGATCTTCACAAGCCAGTTATCCTTTCTGAACCTCAGGTTTCATGTGAGAAATAGGGAGAAAAATAATCCCACCTATCTCTATGATTATAGAGAAGATCAAATGAAGTAAGCCTGTATAAATGCTTTGGAAACTGCAAAGAGCCACGGATATGCTCCAGGTGCTTCTAGTCAGGGAAATGATGTGAGTCGAGGCTCAGAGGCCCCCATGAGCCCAGTGTATGGAAGTCAGAGTGCAGACAGTAAGAAAGCTAACCAGGTTGGAGTGGAAGACTTATTGGGAGTCATGTGAAGTAGAGTTCGATAGATTTAATTAGAGTCAAATGATTTTGTTTTCAATCTTGAAAAGATGTTCAGAGTTCCATTAGTAGGCAACATAAAAGCACTCTAAGCTATTGCAGTTGGAGAGAAGGGGGCAGGTCAAAGTGCAATCTTGTTCTGCTGAAACTATGCAGATGAAGCAAAAGTGGAAAAACAGATCAAACACTAAATGCCTATGTTTCAGAAATGATTTGATAACAATCTACACTACGATGAAAGGGAAGGGGTAGGTAGAAAGGCTTTGTGAAGACAGGATTAATCTGGCAGAGTAGCTGGCCTGTTGCTAAAGACAGACAGGCCTCTATTTCCATACATGTTGCTGCAAATGACAGGATTTTATTCTTTTTAGGGCTGGATAGTATTCCATTGTGTATCTATACCACAGCTTCTATATCCATTCATCCACTGACAGACACTTACTTAGGTTGATTCCATAGCTTGACTATAGTGAGTAGTGCAGCAATCAACATGAGAGTTCAGATATCTCTTCAATACACTGGTTTCCTTTCTTTTGAATCTGTACCCAGCTGTGGGATTACTACATCATATGGTAGTTCTATTTTTTGCTTTTTGAGAATAAAAAGGGATCGGCTAATGAGTACAAAAATACATTTCAACAGAAGGAATACGTTCTAGTGTTCGATAGCACAATAGGGTGGCTGTAGTTAACAATAATTTGTTACACAGTTCGAAATAGCAAGAAGAGAGATTTAGAATGTTTGCAACACAAAAAACATGATAAATGTTTGAGGTGATGGATATATACCAATTACTAGATTTGATTATTACACATTGTATGCTTTTTTCAAAATATCACATGTACTTCACAAATATGTACAACTATTATGTATCAATCAATCAATAAATATATTCCAAGAGTATACCCAAGATTTCATATTGTTTTTATGCACATGAATAGAAATGGAATATAGAAAATACAATTCTTTTAAATGTTTAAGACACTGGAAAGTCTAAGAGATAGGGGACAAGGAGAACTGGCAACATGGTAACATTTTTTTATCATATTGAGCTACCTGGGAAAAAGAACATAAAGTTTGGATAAAATAGAAATATTGAAGTCATGTGTGTAGAGTTGATATGGAAATGTAAGAAACTTTGACTTATTGATATGAGAAAGAGAGGCATAGGATATGCCAGAATGAGAATGCTTAAGAAATAAATGAAGGATGAGAAAATGAGTAATTTTTTATTATAACTACTCTTTCAGTTAGATGTTTTAGTAAATATAATTTTTATTACTTTTTTGAATTTTTACTCATATATAATAATACATATTTATGGCATAGATGTGATATTTTGATACATGTATACAGTGTGTAATGATCAAATCAGAGTATTTAGCATACTTTCAAACATTTATCATTTCTTTATGTTGGGAATATTTCAAATCTTCTCTTCTAGTTATTTTGAAATGTACAATAAGTTGTTAACTATAGTTCTTTTACTGTTCTACTAAAAGCTAGAACTTATTCCATCTTTCTAACTGTATATTTGTACCCATTAACCAACCTCATGTCATCACCCCACGCTTGCTGTCCTCAGGTAACTATTATTCTATGCTTTACCTCCATTAGATCAACGTTATTAGCTCCAACTTTTGTCTTTCTGTGTCTGGCTTATTTCACTTAACATAATATCCTCCAGTTTCATCTATGTTGCTGCAAATAACAGGATTTTATTCTTTTTATGGTTGAATATTATCCCACTATGTATTTACACCACATTTTCTTTATCCATTTGTCCACTGATAGACACTTAGGTTCATTCCATATCTTGGCTGTTGTGAATCGTGCTGCAATGAACATGGGGTCGCAGGTATCTCTTTAATATACTGATTTCCTTTCCTTTGAAAAAATATCCTGTAGTGGGACTGCTGGATCGTACGGCAGTTCTATTTAAATTTTCTCAAAACCTCCATACTGTTTTTCCTAATGGCTATACTAATTTACATTCCTACCAAGAGTGAATAAGAGTCTGCTTTTCTTTACATCTTCACCAGCATTTGTTATTTTTGTATTTTTGATAATAGCCATTCTAACTGGGTAAGATGAAATATCTCTGTCATTTTTATTTGCATTTCCTTGATGATTAGTGATGTTGAGCATTTTTTTATATACTTGTTAGCCATTTGTATGTCTTCTTTGGAGAAATGCCTATTCAGAATTTTGCCACTAAAATATAAGTAATCCCATTAAAAATAATATGGGATTACTTATGTTTTAGTTGCAGAGTTGTTTGAGTGCCTTGCATATTCTAGATATTAGTTCCTTGTCAGATGAATAATTTGCATATATTTTCTCCCATTTTACAGGTTGTCTATTTACTCTATTGATTTTTCCTTTGCTGTGCAGAAGATTTTTAGTCGATGAATGTTGGGTGCAGGGCAGGTGGGAGGGGGAGGATGGGATGGGTATATTCACACCTAATGTATGCGGTGCACATGGTCTGGGGGATGGACGTGCTTGAAGCTCTGACTCAGGTGGGGCAAAGGCAATATATTTAACCTAAACATTTGTACCCCCATAATATGCTGAAATAAAAAATAAAAAAATAATAATAAAATTAAAATTTGTATGGAACCATAAAAGATTTTGAGTAACCAAAGCAATACTAAACAAAAAGAACAAAGCTAAAGGCATCACATTGCCTGACTTCAAAATACAGCTGATCCTTAACACAACATGGGTTTGAATTGGGTTGGTCCACTTATCTGTGGAGTTTTTTCAAGAAAATAAGAATTGAAAATACAGTATTCTTGGGTTGTTAAACCTCCATACATGATATGGAGGGCCAACTTTTTGTATACATTGGTTCCACAGGGCTGACTGTGGTACTTGAGCACACAAAAATTTTGGTATACATGGGGGTCCTGGAACAAATCCTTCACATATACCAGAAGACTACTGTATACTACAAAGACATGGTAAACAGAATGGTCCTAAATAAAAACTGACACTCAGAACAATAAAACAGAGAAACCAGAAATAAATCCACATATATATAGCCAACTGATTTTCAACAAAGGCATCAAGACACACATCTGTGAAAAAACACTACTTTCAATAAAATGATGCTGGGAAAATTGGATAATCATATGCAGAAAAATAAAACTAGACCCATATTTCTTACCATATACAAAAATCAACTCCAAATAGATTAAAGACTTAAACATAAGATTCAAAAGTGTAAAACTACTGGAAGAAAACATAGGGGCAATTCTTCAGGACATTGTTCTAGGCAAACATTTTATGGCTAAAACTATAAAAAGTATAGGCAACAAAAGTGAAAAATAGGTAAATGTAAATTTTTTAAGTATTAAATTATTTAAATGTTAATGATTAATAAAATGAAGACTTTGAGTGAGTCTTTAAAGGTATCATTGTAATATCATTGTTTAGTGTGTTTGTAGACAAAGAGAAGGAATCAGGAAATATAGGAAATTAAAGAAAAAAGTTCCCAAGAGGAACTGACTGAAAGAATGAAATCAAAGTCTTTTTTTAGGATATAAAAATTCCCTATTTCTTTCTGTTTTTCCTGCCAAATAATTCCCATTTTTTCAGAGTGGCAGCTTGAGGTAGAAGGAGGCATTTGGAAAAGAAAAGAAAAGAAAAACAGGCATTGCAATCCTTCTTAGCAGAGTGGAGCAAGTCTCCAGTGGGCATAGAACCATTGCTGACTGTGGAAATCAGAGGACCCTAGGGAACTTGGTGAGGTGGAATTTGGGACTCTTTCACTAAAGATCAGGTATTTAAGTTTGAGTAGAACTACTTTTTATTGAATGCTTATTAACACCCAGCATCATCCTAGCTGCTTTACATATATCTTAGTGAGATAGATAGTGCTATTCTCATTCTTTTAAGAGTCTCATGGATCTTAATAACTGGCCAAAAGTAAAATAGCTAGTAAGTAGCAATACAGGGATTTAAATGTGGATATGTAGAACTCAAAAGCCTGTGATCTTTTCCTACTTCACTCTTTCCTTCTCTGTAAAATGAAGATATGGAACTAGATGTTCTCTAAAGTTCCTTCCAACTCTAACCTTCTTCCTATCCTCATTGTGTTAGTACATTATTGGGCAACTCACCCTACTCTATCTTTGCCAGCAAAGCACAGTTCTAAAATGAACCCTCTGACTAGCACTAACAATGCCTGCTTTTCCCCAACTTCCTCTGCTTGCTGAGCACTTAATGCCTCATCTTCACACTTCTTTAATTTAGAAAAGCACTCTCAATTTAGTAAATATGTCATAGTAAATTTTGGAAAAAAATATTCCCTGTCTGAATTTTTTCCTTTTCTCTGAAAGGCACTAGCAAAGGTTAGATGTTAAATAAGAAATGATCTAGATAACGATGAATATGTTTTAGGAAATTGAGGCAATACAATTTCCTCTTCTACTCTAGAGGTATAGAACACCAGAAATTCAGCTTTAGAAATTCTATATTGTTCAACAAAATTGTAAAAACGATTCATATCTACCAAGTGATTTATGAGAATTTATGCTAATCTTACATTTTACAGATGAAATGGCCAAGGCCCCAAAGCATCAAGGTAATAGAGTATTCAGTAAACACATGGATTTGGGAATGAGACTGGCAGGATTAAATTTTGGCTCTTAATAGCAATGCTTTCTAGGTTTGATTTTCAATTACCTCAACTGTAAAATGGGGGTATTTATACCAGGGAGTTGTTGAGAGGATTCAATAACTTAATGCATATAAAGCAGTTGGCACACTACTTGACCCAGAATAATTGCTCAATAAAAGTTATTGTTATTACTGCTATTATCTTCATCACTGTCAATATTATCCATATCGTTATTATGCTCATCCTTGTTATTCAGGGATAGTCAGAGAAGACACTGGAACCCAGGCCACATGAGTCCTGTCTCCGTATTCTTTCACATTAGTTTCACACTGTGGAATTTCAAGTTAATGACAAACAGGACCGAAGCTTGAAAAGTGCCTTCTTCTTGGGGACCTTTTGCAACATTGGACATTGTTTCAGTAAACACCACCATGTATGTACTTTTCACAACCCAACCCTTAGCATAGTCGATTAAGATGAATGCCCTCATAGAAAGCAATTATAACTCTTCATCACAGATAGCAATATTACAGAGCTGAAACAATTAAATACACCATCATTTGGAGGCAAATTGAAGTTGATATTTTTCATCAGTCTAGCTGTTTGCAGCGCAACTATTCTTTAATCCTCCCACATTCTTCAGACAGTAATAATGATAACCCCATTTGCCTAGTACTATGGTTTATACAAAAGTCTTCACTTGCATATTTCCATTCAATTCTCACACTTTTCTGTGCACTAGACAGAGTAGGCATTATTACCCTAATTTTATAGGTGAGGACACTGAAGGTAAGAAGTGACTTGTTCAGGGTGACCAGGCTGGTAAGTAGCTGAGCCTGCACTCAAATCCAAAATTTCTGATTCCAAGTACATATGTGCTCTTCCTACTACGGAAAGCACACTACCCTGAGCTTGATTTCTTACATATATAATAATTATTTACAAGATAGTCAAAAAGTGATTTTTGTTTTCAGATCAGATTCAAGTATGAAAGAGTTGCTAAATGAATTCTAGAGTGATTAAAATGCACTAGCATCCTGTGAAATAAGTTAATAGGCCTACAAAAATAATGTCTGGTTTCTGGAGGTTCAGTAGCTGCACTCCTGCCACAGAGAATTGTATAACTGTGAAGATAGAGCTAAGAATCTTTCTTTATGTCCCAGCAGTATATTAGAAGTAAACTTTCTAGTTTAAAAAAAAAAAAAGGAAATCTGACAGAGCAAGAAAGCAATGATCATCGTTCTAAGTTGTTATCAAGACTTCTGTGCAACATCTGATTCTGCAATCTGTCATTACCCAAAGCCAAGAAATAGAGACAGTGGGAGTCAAGTCCCTTGTAGAAAGCAGTGGAGTTGTTGGGGGCTTTGTTCCCTTCTTTGTGCCAAATGGAATGGGACTCTGGCAGCAACACTTCGAATAAATCGTGAAAACAGTTCTAAGGGCCAAGAAATTACTTCATAAGGGAGAGGGAGGGAGAAAGAGAAGGAGGCGCTGGATCCCTGGGGCAATCAATTTATGTGCTGTGGTATGAGATTTGATTATCTTTATCTGATTTGTATAACTTCAAATGCTATTGGTCACAAAATACCCTAAGTTTTTAAGATCTCTGGCTGATTTTTTAACCTGATGACCTGTCGCTACATACTGGTTGTGAGTTCCATTTCCTCAAGTAATTGAGTATGAATTAGCTTCACAGTCCCTAAGAGTGTTATCTTGTCTTTTAAGTAGCATTAGTTTTCATTTTTGAATTGTGCAATTCTAATTCATTTTTCAATACCAAGCTAAAATAATAACAGCAGCTCGTAGTGAAAAAAATGTTGAATTCTATATATGGAGATTTGAATTGAGGTCCCAGTTTTGCCATTAACTAATTGTATGACATTGATCATGTTATGTTCACCTCCCAGGAGCTCAGTTTTCTCCTTTGTTCAAAAAAATATTTATTTTTAATTTCTAAGGCCTTAGTATAACCTAAAGTTTTACAAATTTCTGACTTCCAAACAATCCACAGGAATTTCCATGATGCCAAACACTGAGGTAGTATTTCTGAGAACAGCACACTCCCCTAGTGCTCTGATAACAGAGTGAAAAAATCTAGAATCTACATGGAATATAGCTAAAGCCATGTTTTATTCTAAAGTTTTCCAAGAATTAAATAAGCAGAAACAAAATCAGTGAAGATTTCATATATTTGTTCCTGCCTTGCTTTAATTCACATCTTATAAAAATATATAAAATAATATGGAAAAATAAAAGTATCAAAAAATTAAAATAAGAAACTTGTGAGTAGAATCAAATATTAATATCACAAGGAAAGATAGAATTAAGATATTATATAGGTCGAAAGGTCTTATGTAGTTAACATTGGACTTCACATCAGTCCTTCGACCATGTTTTTCACATGCTTAAATTTCACGAACTATTGTGTGGGGTAGCAAAATTATACTTATTATTTGAAAGGTCATATATTTTAAATATTTGTGGTCTTTTCTTACAAAATAGCTATCTTATCCAGAAAAGACCCCATCTGTCACACACCTTTAGATTTGCTGGAACTTAGATAATATTTGAATCATTGGGATTTGGCAATTCCATATATCTTACGAAAATAATATATTCCTCATACTTTTTAATGCATATATCTGATTCATACTGAAATATATTTCAAATCCAAGGTCTGGATCTTTATTGAAATAGTTTTCAAAATATACCTACCAAGTGTTTATTACTATTTGATTCTTGTGACTGCACTGACAACCCAGAAGATACAAATCAAGTAAAAGCTTGATGTTCATCTGGTGGGGATCCGAAAGAGGACATTCATGCTGTAGGTAAAGTCTTGCTTCTTTTCATTAGGCTAAAGAAAACTGAGTGTGGACTTCAACCCCTGGTGGACCAGTTCTCAGGCATAAGACAGAATCCAGGAGTCTGGTTGGATCCGATTTGTTTTGCAGAGCACTGCAGAGCAAATGTAAGCCAAGGAACAAGCACTATTATAATCACAGGAATTACTGGTGACTATCAGAGGAATATTATTGAGCAGAAGATATAAGAAACAAACATAAAGACATAGACAGGAAATGAGGTCAAAGGTCATGCAGGAGTCAGATATCAGAGAAGGAAGTGACATGCAGTGAAATGTTAATGATAGTGCTATATTGGCTGTGAATAAATAAAGCAAGGCTGTCAGAGCCTTTTTCTTTTTCTTTTGAATGGCAGGTAGAGCAGTCAGGTTAAAGGAGTATTAAGCTAGATATTTCCCACCACAGCTATCGAGTAGAGAAGGCATCTAGGTAGAACTTTGCACTAAGAGAAAAATGTCAAATCCTCTTAAAATGTCCTGGCCCTCTTGAGGCCACCTTAGCACCATTGCTCTGGCAGAATATGTAATAGCCTTCTCAGACCACTCGATAACTTAAGTGTAGGATATCTAAAGGAAAGGAATTTTCTGTAGGTGTTATTTTAACTTTTTTCTCATATTAAATTCATGGAATCAATAGTGTGCTAGCGCCAGCTCCCACTGTCTCATGACAATCCACTGTGTGCATCTTTTCCCAACTTCACAGTCAATGATACCACATTAGTAGCTTGATATTGACTATGTAAAGGGTATTTACACTATAAAAATTGGCAAATGCTAAAAATCAGGGCTTTAAATTTTTGGAATAAGAGTTTGTGTTTTTTTATATTTCAGTTTTTGGGGGGTTGTTTTATGTTTCATTTCATCAGTTCAGGTTTTTGTGGTGACACATTTGTTAAACATTTGTCAGTAAACCACTACTGAAAAGTAATTTACCTATTGTCTTTTAATTCATAAATACAGATCTAGAAATGGAAGAAATGTGGCTTCCAGATATGTATGGTGAATAGAGTACCCGAGTTTACCTTTCCTCGTTTCTAAAATATCACACACACACACACACACAGAGTAAAGAAATAAAAACAAAAAAAGAAACGGAGAGAAATCAAATCAAAGCCAGAGAGAAGATGTCAAAAATTTTCCAAAAACACACAGCAAAGGGATGGTAGTAACTTTCCTAGCTGACTAGAAATGGCAAACTCAACCATATTCAACCTTTCAGGTTGACTTCATTCTGCTGCCTGGAGTCTTGTTGATAGTGAACATTATTAGATGCTTTATGAGACAAATTGATCAGATTTAGCCCTAGCTCCTGTTGGTCATATTAGAGTGGCTGATTGAGTTGCCTAGTCATTGGAAACTTTGATAGACACCAAAATGGTGTAGAAAAGAGAGTAGAAATTATTAGGAGACAATTCTCCATGAGTCTTTTCCATTTTTCCTCCTCTATGAGCAGAGTCACTTTCTGTTCTTTTTCTATATTATCTTTTTGAGGATACTTGTAACACAAACATCCTTGGTATATAGAGACAGTGTCTCCCATCAAGGGAAAGGGCAGGTTTGCTTACTGTCCGGTATAATAAAAATTATGTCTATCTTCAGAGCAAAGGGCAGGAATGGTTACTGCCCATTATAAAAGATTTTGGCTCTTTAATCTCAGGACACTTCTCCTTTAGTATAACCAAGTTCAGGCATTACTTAAATCTTATTTTGCACTGTTTTATAGAAACTGGGGCATGGCAAATTAGCATCAAGGTAAAAAGCTGATACTCTAGCTATTGCTATTGCTAACAATAACATCCTTTGTTTCTGAAACAGGAGTCTTATGTCTTTTGCTAGCATCCATGAAATGTAGCAGACTAACTTGTTAGCATTCAAGCAGTGTAAAATCTCATATAGGATTTTTTAAAAAATCATTAAAAATAGTTTGCATGTAAGAGAACTATGTTAACAGACTCATCTCTGTTAATTGCCTTCATGTGATAAGAGATACTTAGATTTATCATAAGCTTGGGAGAATTTAAAAGGGTGGACTAACTAATATATGTGCTTCATATTGTGTTTGTCTATTATATTTTAGATACCAAAAATATTGGTTTTATATAACTTCACTTTCAAAAACCTATCCTACTTATTAAAAATAAATCCATTTATACCTAAAGATACATTGAGTGCATTATCTCTATCCTAAACCAAATTTCCTCTTAGTTGATAGAACTTGGGTTAAGAAATCCTATGACTTTGACTCTGAGTTTTGCCTCAGTTATCCTTGATCTCTCCTTCAATTTATACTCTGTTTTTATTTATGTCCTCAGGATTTTCAATACAGTTGCAAATCTCAAATAGTACTAATAATTTACAAATGAATTATATTGGCATATTGTTTTTGGTTATCACATCTACAACATTTAATTTATTTGTCCAGGGCAACATTGTAAACATTTTATTAAAAACTCTAGAGAACACGAATCATGTCTATATGGTACTCTTTATCAGGGTTTCTTAGAATTAAAACAAAAATCCTTTCTTAAAGAATTTTTAAACAGCATTATATCTAGATCGGGGCAGTCACAAGCTGGAATATAACTTGAGAAAAATGCAGATGGAGATGATGAAGGATCACAATATGCAAATAAATACTAGAGAAGAAACAAAATGTAGGAACTGAAGTAAAACATCAGACAAAGAGGAAAAAGAGGTCAATAAATTCCAGAGAAGTCCATAATGGGAGGAGACCAAAGTGGCAGAGATAACAGTGTAGGTGGAGACCTGAGGCAGACATGCTAGTACACATCATGCTTGGATTATTCTGTTTTATAACTTTAATGTTCTGAACAACTCCATCAATACAAATGCACCACTTCAGCAAATCTTTACAAACACTCAGTTTCAGTTTAAATACATCACACAGATGTTTATATTCAGTAGAAAGAGAAATTTGAGAATTTTCATCAGGATATATAAAAATTGAGTCTGGAAGTTTGTGGCCTAACAAGTCCTCCTCCTCAAAAACAAAGGCTTTATCATGAAAAAGGCTGTTCAAGAGGGGACAAAAGGACTGAGAGGTTTCAGAGACAATGGGAAATAGTGCACCCACCCAAACTAATCTATGCTGTCTTTCTGGTCACATCAAATTGGCCAAGACCAGATTTATGTGCTTACTCAACTTAGTGTCACAAATTGTTTATTTCAATAACTACACATTGGAATTCATGGTTTTGGTATTTTTCAGGACTTCAGGATAGAGCTCTGTGTAAGCAAGTTCTTATTTCTATCAATGGAATTATTTCCCTAGAGTTTATGACATTTTAAACTATAATTTTCTTTTTGTTTAAGTTTTTCACTCTCTGCTATGTATGCAATAAAACTCATTGATCATCTACTATATTTAAAGCATTGTGCTCAGCATGGGTACAAAGAGATGAATAAAACAAAATTCCTGCCCTAAAGGAATATAAAGTAGGCAGTTATCTTTGGAAACAGACCATCACAGAAGCAAACACATATTGCCACTCCAACAAAAATATTTAGGTTGTTAGTTAGTTCAACTTGCCACATTTATTAAGCAATTTCACCTACCAGAATAAAAGATATTTTATAAATATATATGCATAATATATATAATTTTACTATACTTTTGAAAGTGAAGCAAAGTTACCAGTGACCAGGCTCATTCTTTTCATTAATTTTTATTAAATTATAAGGTACTAAAAATGTAAAAATTAGAATGGATTAAAAATTAATAATGATAATAACTTGTGGTTTTTCTATGACTACTATAAAGCTCATTCTTCAGTCATGCATCCAGTACTGACTTGGTCATTCTGTTCTGCCTATGTAAAGGAGCTGCTAAGTCAATCTCATTTTACTGTGAATTCACTGCCATCATAAGGTTTGTATATTTTTTTATTTTTTTTATTTCAGGAAATTATGAGGGTACAAACATTTTGTATTTTTTTAAAAAGTGAATCCAAGGAAAGCTTTATACAACATGACCCTGATAAAAGATACGATAGATGTTGATGATTCATCCTGCTATCATCTCCAACAGCATCTGATAGTCATCTAATTTACTTATTGGTGGGGCTCATCCTAATAACAGCCACCTCTGTTGTCACACACAGGATAATTATCACATTGAGATATCAGGCCATACACAAACTGCAACTAAGAAATCTGCATCAGATGTAAATAGGCGATTTTAAACCACATGGACAAAAACAGAAAGACCATATTCTAGAATGCATTGTCCTTTGCTTCAGACAGTAAAGCCACTTTATGTTCATTCATATATGATCTGTACTTAATATGTGGAGCAGCCTGAGATAGGAAGAGAATAAGTATTAATAAATGAAATCTAAATACAACCATCTAATTTTCACCACTTACTGCAAATCTTATCTTCTCCAAACTTATTTTACAAAAGCCAAGATACCCAATCTTCAACCAAATCAAGGTCCCTGGTCCCTTTACCCATCTTTTCTCTCCTAGAATATTAACTATTCCACCCCATATGCATTGTTCCAGCTGCTTCTTTACACAGTCAATACCCCTATAGCCCAACACTTTTATGTTTTTGCCAGTTCATGGTCCCTTTTGAAGTGCCCATTTAGAAAACTTCGAAATTTGTTTCAACCCAAGAAATCCACCTCTTTGTTTCTTACCCTCAGGAAAGAAGGAGAAAATCACTTATTGTGAAAATTGTTTCCCTGCAAGTTTGTGGTTTCTGGCCTCCACTGGGCCTAAAATGTTTCATCTGACCCTTGTCTTTGCCCTCCTCTCTTGCTTGCTCATGTTAGCCATTTCAAATTTTCCCCCTTTTCTTAGGTTCAATGCTCTGCCCTACTTGTCACTGCCCCATTAGATGATTTCCTCCTAACTACCTCCCTACCATGTTCTTGACTGCACATTTCACAATAAGCTTCCTGAAATGTAATCCTGTCCTCCCTTTGCTTTGTTACTGTTTTGGAGAAGTCAATGATCATTTCTTTCCTGGATTATTGCAATTTTCTAACTGATCTCCCTGCCTACAACCTTATCTTTCCCTGGCATCTGTCCCTTCATGTGCAGCATATCCATTCACTCTAATCCTAGTTCCATATGCTGTCAATTCCCAAAGCTGTATCTCCTATCCTGATTGATCTCCTAAAATACAGGTCCATAGTTACAACCACTTCCTGAATATCTCCAAATGAACACTCTGCAGATTTCACATGCCGAATATGGCAAAAACTGAATTTTTAATTTCCTGCCCTGCAATTTACTCCTTCCCTGCACTAAGTTTTTGAATCAATAGTGCAAGTTAGAATCTGTTAGTCATCATGGGTTGCTTCCTCTTATTCACCAACCTCCCTCAAACATTAAGTATAATTACTAAGCATTGTTATTGTACTTGCCAAGTATCTCTTGCATATTTCATCCTTTTTTCTGTGATTGTCTCTCACTGGTGTTCAAGTCTCTGTCATTTTCAGTTAGGATCATGAACATAGCCCACCAACAATTCTTGCTTCCTCGTCCTCAATCCCCATCCATGCATCTTCCCTAGCAACACCAGAGCAATATTTCCAAAGCATACATAGAGAATTCAGTATAAAAAAGGCTGGACATCTCTGATAAAGCCTCTCATTATTTATATTTCTACGAAAAATGAAAAGATGACATAACACTTGTAATTAAGATGGATAGTAAACTAACATCAGAATTTAGGAAGCATTCAGAAATAATCCTCACTATTGCAAAGTCAATGGCACCACCAGAATTTAAGGAAGCCTGCCCACCAGAAAGGAGGAAGGAATATATTATATTTGTTGAGTACCTACCGTATGTCAAGTAATCTAGCAGGTACTTTAGATAGGAAACTAATTCATCACACTCAATGGATCAAAAATGTACTATCCAGAGGGGACTACACTATATCCTTAATAGTAAGTATAAATTTGGGAGGCAGATAGAGGGTTTCCTCTCACTTCCACCTCCTAATCCCACCATTAGGAACCCCACCCCACTGTCCACCTCTGATCTAATCTTTCAACTTTAGGAAACTGGGAAGGAAATAGCAGATGGACATGATAGTAATGGAACATTTCTATAAGATATTGCTTATAGAAATGGATATTTCTATAAGATATACTTCGTACAAGTGAGTCATTACAGACATAAGTAGAGACAAGGTTTGTGGAAGAAGGATATATTGATGATTATAGTTTTTAATGTATATGTTTGTTCAAAATGACATATAGCAGTCAGTGGAATGTAAAAGTAGATCACATCTTAGATAACAACACTAGATAAACAATTTCAGGTAGCAACAACTGGGAAATAACTCCATGCACCAACCAGTCACTATAGCCACAGGTCTAAGAAGTGGACGTAACCATCACCAAAGTAAACAGACTCTGAAGCCAAAAGGAAATGCACACATTAAGTGTGTTGGCAAACACCAAACATGAATAAACAGAAAAATAAAAGAAATAATAAAGAGAATTGTGAAACTTCTAAAATAAAATAAATAATGACAACCTGGGTAAGGTTACATTAAATTGAAGTTAGAATGGAAGAAACAGAACTTCGAAAAAAATAAATTTAAAATGTATACATTTGGTAGAATTAGCAAGAATTATACAAATATAATAACAAGAATTTACAGCAATAACAAGAACAATAACAAAAACAAATAACAAGAATTTACATTTATAAAACAGAAGAGAAAGCCATAACAGTAAGATGAAAACCCAGCAGAATCACAGAAAGGAGATCTAGATGAAATAAGGAATGATTGCTTTCTTAAGCTGAAATGGAATAACAGAGTTAAAACCCACAGCAGAAGGTGTAAATGACACTATTAATACTATGAGAACTCAAACTAGTGATGCAGTGAGAAGGTTTAAAATATTCTCCCAAAATACTGTAGAAAAAGAAAAAAAAAACCTAAATGATAGATATGTAGAAGAAGTGACAAAGATCTAAATAAGCAATAATACTTAACACAAAGCATCTTTCAAAGTACTTTAGATATATTTAAAACATTTAGTTTCCTCAAACAACTCATCCTCATATTTATAGATATAGAAATTGAGTAGAAAAAGATAAAATGACTACCCAAGGTCAACAAAGCTAGTAGGAAGAGAGAAAAGATTACAACCCATTTGACATCAAAGTTTGCTGTTAGTCACTATGCTATAATTTCCCTCAAAAAGAACATCTAGGGAAAAAAAAGCCAAAGAAAGAGAAGAATATAACTGATAAAGGACTTAAAAAGTTATATAAAATGTCAGAATTAATCCATAAAAATAAATAAAAACTAGACAAAAATTTTATATGATGAAAATAAAGGAAAACAGCTTATATAGCTTTTTTCTGCAATAATAATTGACAAAAGCTGTTGAGAGAAAACTTTTCGAGCCAATCATTTAATATTCAGCCAAGTTATTATTCATCTGTGAAAGCAACTGAAGAACATTCTTAGATACTCAAAGGTTCTAAAGTATACCACTCTTATAACATTTATGAAAAAAATAATTACATACTCAAAAAAAGTTTGCATTATACAGCTAAGTGGGAAAAGTAAGTTATAAACAATAAGTATTAATACATAACATTGTACCCTATAAATATATAGGGTAAATTGTATAAATATATACAATTATTATTTGTCAATCAAAAATTTTAAAAATATAAAGTAAAATAATAGTCATTAGTTAAGCCATTTTTAAAAACAATCTATCTTTACAAATATATGAATTAAAAATATCTAAAAATTATATACCAAAATGTTAATATATATGAAAAGTTTTGTTTTTGTTTATTTGCAGGGGGTGGGTGTGGTTTTTGTTTGGTTTTTTTTTTTTTTTTGGTAACCAAGAAATGAATCAAAATTAGGAACTTAAGAATGGACAATCATAAGATTAAAAATGATGATAAATGCTGAACTGTATTAAGCATAAAATAAAGTTGAAATACTCATTCGATAATAAAACTAAATGAGAAAACACAAGGAAAACAATTATGTGCTAATAATAATCTAGTATAAAATCTAATTTTAAAAAATCAGAACCTCAGTGGCACAAAGAGCTAAAGAGAGTAAAATATTTCCATGCATTTCATCATATACATGGACCCAAATGATACCATGAGAAAAGAATAAAAACAGGCACTTTTAGAATTAGAAATTTTAGTGGCCAGTAAACATGGAAAGCTATTTGTCATCCTTAATTAAGGAAATAAAAATTAAAGCAACAAAGAAATGTTATCTTTTCCATATGAGCTTGGCATAAAGATTTATAATATATAGCACTGTTATGAGTATAGGTAAAAATGATCACAATCAAAATTTGTAGAGATGATGAAAGATGTAGGACTTGGAAGTATCTTGTGTAATTTACAATGTGCATAACATTCAACCCCAGCTTTCTCACTCACAGTATTTCTCTATCCCAAAGAAATACTTGAACATGGAAACATAGAAGCATTTACAAAAATATTTATCATAGCATTATTTGTAACAGTAAAAAATTGGAAACATGTAAATATAAGTTCAAAAGGGAATAGAATAAATCAGTGTGGTACATCATGATGGTACGATCCTGGTATTTCACACTATGGAATGCTGTGCTTACAAGAAGAACACAATGCACTGGTATAGAACAATCTCTAAGATCCATTGTTTTATGAAGAAATAAAATTGTAGGAAAATGCACACAAGATTATTTCATGTATAAAAAAATCCCATAAAGCAAAAAGGAGACATTATCTATCTTAAATATGTATAAAATATCTATTAAAATATGGGGGAAATGGAGAAAGGAGAGGAGGGGAATTTTTTTAATAATTCTTACGTTTTTATAATTCCATATAGGATTTATTTAAAAATAAGTAGATATCTCTCAAAACCCAGGTTTCCTAGATAACTGAGGCTAAAGTAAAACTTGGATCTCAATGCTTTAACAGGGGAAGGGGCAGGTTTGGGGGAGGGTGTGCAATCCCAGGGGCAGCAAGAGTGAGAGAAATAGGAAACTGAAGCAGGAAAGCAAAGAAAGCAAAACCAACACAGGCCAGTATGGAGCAGGCATAGCTTCACCAGATAACATAGCTGGGGGTGTATAGTGGCAAGCCATATGGAACACCTGCCCCTTGGAACTCTTGGAAGTGGGATAGGGAGTGGATTAGGGAACAAGCCCTGTCATCTCCTATCCTCATTGGTTAACTTTTCTTCACAAGTTAACTCTCCTGAACTTCTGGGTTGGATTAGTCATTCCCTTTGGATAGTTGCAAAAGGCAAATCTCAAGCCCAAGGCTCGGTGATCTGAATGCAGAAACAGTGGGAAGAAACAGAATTGTCAGGCATTCAGTTGAGTTGAGCCCGGTTTAGATGCTCCTGTAGGTCCTCCCTTTATCAGGTGCAATAAAGCCCAACTTCCTGACAGGGGATCCTGAGACAGCAAGTGATATTTGAAGTGAGGTGACCCCACAGTGAGACAGCCAAAGATCTCCTTTGAGCATGTTGCCAACACCCAGGGAAGCAGGTGTAGTCAAATGGAGTCAGGAAGGTGCATATATGTTTCATTCTATGATGTGTTTATTAAATTATGAAAATACACAAGTTTTAGAATTAAAACTAAATAAACAAAAGTTGCTAATATATTTTTACCTTCAATAATAAGGGAAACAAGGAAACTAAAAAGTTTTTGAAAAAAATGAAAGTTTTTCACTAGTAGAATTAAAAATGGGATACTTACTTACCAAGTGCCTAGACAAGTAAAAACTAAAATACAGTTCATAATGGAAATAAAAGAGGACTGCCAGGAAGCACAAAAATCGGGAAGCATAAAACAAAGTACCAAGAAGAAAGATCAGACATTTCAATTATGCTAAATGGTTAACATCCCATCAGGAGACAAGGAGACATAGATAGTACTAAAGCAAACAAACAAACCAATATCCAAGTATTTATTGGCAAAATACTCTTCATCAGTTCTTATACCTCTCAGCGTACAAACTAAGACATTACTTTCATCTAATGCAAAGTTTCTCTAGCTGTCAATAGAAAGCGAGCCCAAGAAGGCATAGATGAATATAAATGAAAATTCTTAGAATCTGTTCAGAAAATCTGATGGCCAGAGCTGAGCAATTTAGAAATCTGAATCTAAATGCTTAAATTATTTGTAATGACACCCAAGTTAACCATAGCAGTAGGAATATGAGTCCACTTCCTTGATTTCCAGTGTGGGGGAACAAAAAGTATCATTTTCCAAATCACAGAAACCATAATGGCATTGGGATATTTTTGTGGGGTTGAGAGAGGAAAGGTGGAGGAAGAGTATGAATCCTAATGCTTATGGAGAAGATTCTTTGGAAACTTTACCTTTTTGGGTTTTTTTTTTTATTTTTTTTAAATTTTGGCACAGGACTGAACAGAAATATAAAAGTAGCAAGAGAAATTCACCAATAACAATTTGAATAAGACTTTTAAGAGAATATGCTATAATTAATGTTCTTATTTCTGTGCCTCTGCACCAACACAGCTTTTTTTCCTCCAAACCATTTTTTAATATTTTTTGCATTGCTGTAAATAAAACCAAATTTTTGTTCTCTCTAGTTCAAGGATCTTTAGAAAAATTTTCAAAGTCAATATCTAAATGTTTGAGATAATTATTGCACTTTAGGAATGTACATCTGCCTTCAAAGTCCATCCTATTTATTTTTAGAAAAATTTGCAGTTAAAATGAAAAATAGTTACTTAATTTTTTCTGTTCCTTTATTTTTATCCTTGATATGAACTGCACCCAGAAGCATATAAAATATAAGAAACAAAAACCATACACTCAGGAAAAAGGCACCAAAGACAACCAGAAACTTTTTCATGGTTATAAGTAGCTAACATTTTATTATGGAGACTACTCTATGGCACTATTTTTTCCCCAAGGAATGATCTTGGCATTGGCTTTATGTGTCTTTGTAGATAAGCACAACAGCTATAATGTGTTTAGTTCTAGATTCCGAAAATAATTTTATGACATTTATATCTCTTTATTTCAGGATACTTAAGCACTAGCATTATCAGTCATCTATTTTAGTAGCTCCAAAAAAGATTTGAGTTCAGTACACACACACACACACACACACACATCATCATCATCATCAGGTATTTAAAGGAAAAAAAGAAGGAAGAAAGAAAAAAGGAAGGGAGGGAGCAAGGGGAGGGAGGGGAAGGGAAGAGAGAAAGCAAAAGAGAGTAGAAGGAAAGAAGGGAGGGAAGGAAGGAGGGAGGGAAGGAATGAGGGAGGGAGGAAGATTTGTTGAAAAGTAAGACTTGTCCACAAAACAACTGTAATGCAAGGCAGAACGTGATAGAAAAAGAAAAATAAAAGCAAAATTCAAGTGAAGTTTCTCTAAAAAGGAGGAATCATTCCTATAGTGTGTTGAAAGGGACAAGGATTGGGCCTTGAAGAACATATAGGATTTCCATAGTTATAGATAGAAGTTAAAGAAATCCCAAGAGAAAGAAAGAATGCAATAAAAGGAACAAACATTGAAAAAGCATGGGAGGTATTTGGCGAAAGTGTATGTAGTCCAGTTGTACATGTTCAGTGATGATACAAGTATATTAAAAACAAAATGCTAGACTTCCAGTATTTCTCCAGGAACAACTGGCTCATACCCAAAATTTCAAGACATGCTTTCATACAAACCATATCTTTTATAGAAATATCATAAAATTTAGACCTGGACCTTCTAGTTCAACCTTGTTTTAGCAGAATTGAAAAATTGAATTTCAAAGAGGTTAAGTGGTGTTTCCAAGTTCATATAGTTAATTAATGGCATCATCGAGGTCCATATTGGAGTTGAGTTTATTATTCCAGTCTGGGAGGAAGGTTTTTCCTGGCCCATAACTACTCTCTTACTCCACACCTTACTTCTCACTGTCTTCCCATTTGTGCCAAAGTGTGCACTGGTTCACATGCTGACTCAAGCAGTCTGTGACCGAAAGAGAGGGTATTTTCTCTGTAAGATGCTAATTGGTTCACACAGGGAGTCAGTCTCTACCTCAGCCTTATTAGCTCCAGGTTTTAACTAATTCCCAGACTGGGTCCTTATTAACTAATAGAGTCAAAAAGATTGTCACCAAGAAAAGAAATACATAAAAAGAACCAACAGCACTTGAAATGCATTAAACATAACTTTCTAAGATTTGACTCCCTCTAGAGTATGTTGAAGGAAAAGACCTGATCCAGTAAATTCTTTTTCAGTACACATTTTAAAACATGGAAGGTTCATGCTACAAAACTATCTCTCCTCTCCAAAGTCTACAAGTTTTCCTAAAAAGAAAAAAGAGAAAAAACAATTCAACTTTTTTTAATGGATAAAAATTAAAATGTTTGTGTTGAGTAAACTACTGATTTATATCTCTAACTCATTCACCTACTGGTGCCAGGACTAGAGATCTCTAAAGTCAAGTCATTAAATACTGGCCTTGTGATTTAAAGTATTAAAATTCCAAATTTATCATAATAGCTTTTGTATGAGTCAGATAGTCTTTGTTTTTTTAATGAACTACCATTTAATAAACATTATCAAATCAAATAAATCTATCATAGAGCCTTTATTTCTACAATTTAAAACTCACTAACTGAACTCAATGAAATTCAGCTTCTCATATCCTTGAAGAAAATGTATTCATTTGTAAATGTGCAAATGTTACATGTTCCTTTATGGCAGAATACACATGTATTAGTTCCACATTGCAAAAAAGAAAAGAATACAAAATCAGGAACTTGCCTAATTCTCCTAAAATGTTAATACTTGAAAACGTTTGAGAAAGTTGTTTCATGTGTTTTGCATTTACAATCTCAGGTAGACTTATTCAACATAATAAAAATTTTCTTAATGTCACCAAAGCATTATGGATCATACATACATTATAATAGAAGTGTTTATGAAATCCCTCATAGGAATAATACTCATTTTAAGATAATCAAGTTACATTAGATCTTTGTCCATTTCCATTCCAGTGTGGAAACTATATAAACACACACACATAAATACACATATATGATGTTTATCTATAATATATTATGTATTTTTGGATTTTAGTGAGCTTCGTTTCATGAGCTTCTGCTATCTTATGTTACACTGATAGATCCTATTGCAATGTTATTTTAGTAGCTACCACCCCCAAATTTAAATAGTTACATAAAGAAACCTGGAAATAATATTGAAAAAGAAACCAAAAATCTTAATTTGAATAACACCTTAACCCTCAACTGTATTTATGCAGGAATTCTTCTCTGTAGAAAACACATTTCATTTTAGGCAAAATGACCCCCTATATTATTCTCTCTCTGTAATGCTCCTCCTCCCAGTAAAGAAAGGTCTTGTTTGGTCTTGAGTCCCCAGCTATTAGTTGATTAATAAAGTATTTTGGCTTGTCTGCTAATATTAATAATTAACTTGTATTATTAATATACATTAAAGGGGTAGAGGAAAGTCATGATGGTGGGAATCTGTGAGGGATTGGCTTTTTATTTGAACACTATGGTGCATTAAGGGTTCATTTTGACTTCTGTGAATTCTGAATGAGAGATAATTGCTCACCTTCTGCAGGACTGAGAAAAGAACTCCAGTTTTTCACAAGTTGCAAAATATAGTGACTAATCCTTATAATATTGTATTACACAGTTGTGTGGTGTCTCTTGATGTCAATAGACCATTTCCCATTCCACAGACTGGACTCACTTGACTTTCTGTTTATTTAAGTGACACTTGTTTGAAATGCTGGTTGCTTCTTATCCCTTTGAGTCACACACTATGTCTGGGATCCTCTCTGCTCTGGCACTTTTAGCAGCTCATTAATTACTAACTCTAGCAAAGTCCTGCTGTTTTGCAACTCCCTTGCTTTTGTTGGGAAATCACAAGCCCTTGCTAGAATGAGAAGGCCGGACAATAGTTATCAGCCAAATGTCCACTTTGAGTGCATATTACAAAGGCTAATTATCTTAGGGTCTTATAATTTTGCTAGGTATTCAATTAGATAAGATAACCCATTGTGTCTCTAAACTTCCTTTAAGTTTAGCACCAGGGGAAATCCAGGAAGCACCTTTTTTTCTATAGTATTTGCATTCCACTAACAAATATTCAGAAAAGTTAAATAATCATTAAAGTTTTACAGTGAAAATTGGTGATGAAATAAAAAATAATCTTTTAATTCACACAGACAATTTTAGAGGGGGAGCACAGAGCACAATATTTATAGGCATAACAGCACTCTCAACTCATATGGCACTTACTGTCTGAATCTCTCATTAGCTATCAATATATCTGTGCTCCACTGTTATTTAACTTTTGTGCATAGAAGTCCTGACATCCCCACCCCAAAATAAATTCTAAGCCCTTCAGAATCATGAGCTGTATCCCCTAATATTTTCTATCTGTAGCACCTAGCAGGGTGTTCCACTTAGTTTTGCATGTAGATGCTTAAAATACATGGTATTTCTCCCCCTACGAAATACAAATAAAATTATAAATGATTCCATAAATCAATGCATGGTATTAAAAAATTCTTGAAAGAAAACTAGCATAATTTTATACAAAATTAATGTGTCAAACCAACCTGGTGTTCTATGTCAAGACAGAAGATAAATTGAACAGATGCAATGAGTATAATCAATACCAATCTCAGAAATGTGCTGTTGCTCTTTGTGTCATATTTATCAATAAAGAGACTACATATTCTTAAAATCAACATTCTTCAATCTGAGGATCACATACAAATAAAAGGAATACAAAGGATGGATTTCCACAGTCCTGAAAATACCTACTCATTCACTTCTTATTGAACCATAGGACTCTCAGTCAAGTTAACCATTCCAATTTGCTTTCTCTCTTCCCTCAAAACCATGGTTATCTTCTCTGAAATGTACCCTTTCAACACCAGTCCTTTCCCAAACAAAGAGATTTAGAGTTGTTGAGAATCATTCACTGATTTAAATGCTCTTGATAATGACAAAGGGATTTGGGCTTATTTGAGTGCTGCCTCCACCTCTGCCCCCATCCTATCAGATATTTTAGAACCTATGTCTCATCCCACATTCTCTCCTTTCCATATTTGTCTCCCTGTTTCGGGTGTCTACTGCCTCTTGTCATCTGGTGAAGGATGTAACAACACTGAGACAAAAATGAGCTCCCACAAGGTCACCGGATGAAAGGGATGAAACCTGAGCTGCTTGTTAAATATACAGATGAACAGCTTTCTCCCCTGGAAATGCTAATTTCTGATTCTGTAGAATCTAGTATCTGGAATCTACTTTGTTAACAAAGGCTTTAGGTGATTCTTATATTTAGGTCCTTTGGGGAAAGAACAGAGCAGTGTGTCTCAACCCTGAGAGCACACTATCATCTCCTGGGGAGTGTTTAAATCACACAGATACCCCAATCACCAGAGATTCTGATTTAATTGTGTTGAAATAGAGCCCATTCAACTGTCCTTTTAAACACTCCTTCAGATGATTATATCTTGAAGCAGCTTCTCAAACATTAATGTACATAATAAACACTTAGGAAAATAGTTAAAATGATTGAGTAGATTGTGATTTAGCAGGTCTTGGGTGGGGGCTGAGATTCTACATTTCTAACAAGTATCCAGATTATCTCAGTGCCGCTGCTCTGAGGATCACCTGTCATCAGCAGGGCCTATTAAACTGAATATCTTTGGGAATGAAGCCAGAGCTGAAGCCAGTACTTGCTCACACCCCCTAACTCCTCTCCCCATCAACACACATTATGTATATGCTTTAGATTCCAGTGGTGAGTAAGATATGCAGCATGGAAGAGAAGGTTGAGAATAAACTGTCAACCTACCTAGATGGAAGAACTCTTAGGTGCACAAATGTGACAACAGGCCATAGTGCCTTGCACAAGGCCTAGGACATGCACTCTCAGGAATGGCTGCTGAATGGGAGACTGAACATTCTGAAGTGGCATATGCAGAGAGTGGGTCATTTAATTAGTCACAAAAAGGAGACACCAAATTAAATGGCCATCCTACCTGCACCTTTCCTCTAACAGTAATACCTTCAACACCTAACCCACCCTTTCGCTGTATCTCCATCAGATTTAGACTTAACTTGCTTCAAATTCTGGCTTACCACTCAAATCTTCAAAGACTGCACTTTAACCGAACCAACCTAGTTCTGCTCTTTTCTCTGTAGTCTAAGAGCAACTTTTTTCTAGTGACAAAAGTATATATATGATGACATTTTTATTGTTTATATATTTCTTTAGATCTTCATGACTTAGTTATGAACTGCTGGAGACCTGTACCCTTCATTTCTTTGGTGTTATTCTCACTACATTTAATAAATTTATGCTTATTATCCACAGAACAGATGTGTAGCATGCTCACTGACAGTGTGGAAGTAGAATCTAAGTGATTTTTAGACAGTACAGCAATTTAAAAATAAATGAATATGTTTTATCATGCAAATATAAGATAATACATACATGCATTGCCTTATTTGAGAAAGGTGATTTTATTCCTTAAGTGTGACTAAAAAAAAAAAAGAAACCAGGGTCAGTTTGTGCAGCAAATTCATATGAATTTCCCTAGTTATAAAAGCAAATATTGATTTCAGTTATCAAAGTAAATGCAGAATTATTAGGGCTTCTTTCTATTATATTCAGAACTCCCTGACCCTAGACTTTGCAAATAAGAAGTACATGAAAGTCAATGAAGAATTATTAAAAGAAGAAGAATTAAAATGTTTAACCCAAGAAGTAGATAAATTCTTAATTGTTTTAAACTTGCTGAAGGGTGCTTAGTCTGAAATTATAATGAAGATCAAGGACAATGCCCCAAGAAGGTAGGACTAGAGGAATGTTAAATGTGAGTAAATGAAAGGATGAGTAGATTGGTGAATGAATGAGCTATTCTCAGACTCCTTTGATATGAAACTAGGATATGGATTTCTAAAATAGAATGAGTGATTAAACAGTGCATACTGTATGAAACAGCATTCAGAATCCTAGTTAGTCTTGGTGTTGCCAGTAGGACCTTGGGTAAGACATTTACTCTTTCAGGTATCAAAATACAATAATATATACTAGATGATCTCTGAGAGTACTTCCAGTTCTAGAAGACTATAAATTTTATAAGTCAAATTAAACTAGAACTTTCCTTAAGAATCAGAAGTTTTGCCAGTTTTAGGCAAAGATTCTAGTTTGTCTTTGAAATGTCAGTTCAGTATAGAAAACTTATGCCGGCATAACTTGCCATTAGAGGGAAGTGAAATTTGTTCTGTATGTATAAAAGCTTCTAAAGAAGATGGGAAATTCCTTCCCTGAAAAGTCTTTAAAAACAGTATACATCTTTGTCTTCAAAGATGCTTTAAATGTTCTGCTGTCTCAGGTTCAGGTGGCAAACAGGTTTCCATATTGTATTCCAGCTCCCAACCATTGGCAGTGACTGCATAGAGTGCTTTGCATATAGGATTCTGAAACCTTTTAGGCCTTGGTGGTCCAGAGGGCCAAGATCACATCAATCATGTGCGCTTCAGAAGGAAGGTGGTATCAGACTGAAATATTTGTCCAGTGTGAAAGATTAGACTAACTGCTCTGTCAAAGACCCTTCAAGTTCTCTAAAATATATAGTTATCCACTCGGTATTGAAGGTAATCCTTCTTTAACAATGGACATAAAAGAATTCATTCTTATATTTAACTTTTAAATACCTATTAATTCAGAGACAATATCTTATTTCAGTGGACTCAGCTGCAGCTCCATTTTTCAGTCATTCTTGCCCACTATCAATAAGAACCTACTGAATTCACTCTGTAAATTATCCATTACTTCCTGCTTTGGTATTTTGATGGAAATCGTCTACCTTTATTCTCTTATTTATTCCTCTTTAGCACACATATTTTGATTTATATATGTCAGGACCGGTTCTAACTGAAAGATGTGGAATTTGACTTAAGGGCAACCTCAGTTGTGTTTCTCGCTCATGTTATGTGTACAGCAGGGGCTACAGAAGGAGGAGGCTGCTCGCTGTAGTCACTCAGAAACCTGATGTGATGAGAGCTTCATTCTGTCATGTGCTTCCACGATCACGACAGCACTAGAAAAAGAAGGTGTTATATTCAACGCTGGCTCTTCAAACTTTTATTTTGAAGTGACTAATGTCACTTCTGATCTCATTTCTTTCAACTTATATGTCCCATGCTTAACTTTAAAAGGGGGTTGGGAGAGGCAGGGAAATGCAATCCCTGCACGTGTCCAGAAAGCAGAGTGAAGAGAGAGACAGAACTAGTTGCTGAACTGCCCCATGGTGACCACAGGAGGCCATGCCAGGGCCAGCATTACAAGGAAAATTCCTTTGGTCATTTTTCACCCATATTTGAGTATTGTATAAGATGTCTCTGGCCCCCAAGCAGATCTGCCATTGAACAATTATATTAGTTCCTACAAGCACAGGGATGGGTTTTAGTTCATCCTCTGATCTTTGATTATAAGTTTATTATGGACATTTTACTCAAGGCCCTAAATGTCCATAATTCTACCCCTTCTATATAAAAAGGGCATAAATGATTAACAGTCAAGAGGAGACTAGAGTTTGACTTCTTCATTCTACACTCCTATTCTCTTCCCTCCAGTTCCAGAAGCGTTCTCCATTCCCTCTTCCCTCTGATATCTTAAAAGATATTTTTAAATCCAGATCCCTTGCTACACTATGGCTTCCAGTGAAACTGTGAACTTGGAACCAAAACTTTGCTTGTATATATAAAGGAAATTTGGAGTTTAGAAATCCCTTTCTCTAAGCAGATCCATGGCAAGACTAGGTTCTCATGGAAGGCAGCTTTGAAACTCAATGCAGAATAATAAAATTGTTCTCTAGGGGTTATCTGCTTTTACCCCAAACAATAAATATCCCTGATTCAATGGGTAGAGTAGTATAGAGCAACATAATTTTCACAGATGAAAAATACATCTGCTTAACATTTTCAAAACTAATTCCTTCAAATTAAGCAATGTGGAATATTAAACTTCAGGACTATAAATTAAACAAAATATTTTTCATTAGGTGGGGTAATCTTTAAATTAGAATGTAACACAAGTGCTAGTATCCAATCAAACATGTCTATGTCACCACTGAAGTTTCCTCCAAAGAAGCATTTAGAAGTTGGGCATGTAGAGAAAATCCTTTCGAACAATCCTTACTAACAGGTATCAATAATAGCAGCAATTCTGATAATGATTTATTTTAAAAAGAAAATAGGTGAAAAGTAAAAATGGTATATGTGTTTTGCCTGACTTCCTTGTGTTTAAAAGTATATATGCACTCATTTTCAATCTTCAGTGTAAGTTCTGAATAATTTTTCTTCTTTCTTATTTATGCCAAAATCTCAGGTGCCTATATCAGGGAATTTTAAACTATTTTTAGAATAATCCATGTGTAATCTTTTATACAATCTCCCCCTATGTTTAGGAGATTGCAATAGGTGTCAAATTTAAATTTATATTAATGCTCTGTAGGGCCATCTCTAAAAAATAAAGTTCATCCTTGGAACACCCACACTTCCTCTTTTGATGCTGCTTTTTCTTGCAACTTCTGTTTCTGCCCTTACTTCTCCACCTCCCATAGTTCCTCAGCATCCTTATTAGACACAGGTCTCCCCCATACTCACATTTCATAATGCCCTGCACAGATCAGACCTTCTCCCCTTACCAAATGTCAAAGAATTTTAAGAAGAAAAAAATCTAATTAAAATAATTCACTCATTCTTAACTTCCTTGGGAATGTTTGCATTTAAAATAAATTTCTAAATGTGATGATTTCAAGTAGTATTAATAGTGATGTGAATGATTCCATCAATCAGAACTAAAAAAGGAAAAATATAAATACACATGCATACCCACATACAGAGGAAAACCAAACTATACACATAATATAATTATCTGGGGAGAAATCATCAAGGTATTACTTATCTATTAGAAAGCAGGCCTGCCCTGAATTTCTAACTATTATACCATGTGTCTTAGTTCATTTGGGCTGCTACAACAAAATACCTTAAACCAATTGAATAATTTATAAAACAACATAAATTTGTTGCTCACAGTTCTTGAAGCTGAGAAGTCTAAGACAAGGCACCAGCAGAGCCACTGTCTGGTGATAGCTTGCTCTCTGCTTTAAGGATGGTAGCTTCTTGCTTCACCCTCACATGGGGCAAAGGGCAAGGGAGGTCCCTAAGCCACTTTTATAATGGTACTTATCCTGATTGATGAGGGTGGAGCCTTCATGATTTAACCAGTTTCCCAAAGACCCCACCTCTGAATATAATTGCACTGGGGATTAAGTTTTAACTTTGGGGGAGACACATTCAGACCATAGCATCATGTATCTTTATAAAAACATAAAAGATGCAATATTGTATGTAATTTACAATATTCCTTAAAATAAGTGTTGATTCTTATGACTACCAATTATGAAAATTCACTATAAAGTCGTGAAAATCCAATGTATCATTCTTAAGTAAATTAGAGAATCGAGTTACACTGAGGAAGTAAATCCATTCATTTACTTGTGTTCTTTCCTAAATCTTTAAGGAAAATTTATTTTGTAGGGAAAAATGATTGTACCTCATTTCATTAAATTGTAGATGTATGGAATTTAATGAGATAGTGCTTCATGTTTCTGCACACTAAAATGATAAGTTGTGCTGCCAGTGTTATTAAACAAAAAGGAAAGCCCCCCAGCAAGGAAGCATTCACTCAGAGGTTTTTTTTAGAATGAGAAGGCTTCTGTGTTGTATTCTCAAACCTTAAGTAATGCTATCCTCGCTCTTTAGACAAGAGGAAAGGAAGGAAATAACAGATTGAGATTGAAGTTTTGTCTGTACAAGGAAAACACTTGTGACTGCCCCCAAAATGATAGTACCACAAAGATTTTTCTCTGTGAGTTCCAAACCATAATTGTTTTTTCCTTATGGATCTAAAACTGAAAATTTGTCCCAGAAATGGCCTGTAACTTTGTACTGCTTTGATAATCAGAAGCTTCAAGTCTAAAATTGAAGTCTAAAATTCAAGTCTCATTTCAGAGAAAGAACTAATCTAGAACCAGACACTCTCCACAGGTGGTCAGATAAGGTATATGGTAAACCTCAGTTTTGCTTTCTTTTTTCAATTCAGTGTCAGTTTTCTGACTGGCCAACAGGTTCAAAAGTTTGACTTTATACATGGGTCAATCACCTGCTCATTAGTTCTGTGATAGTTTGAAAATAGCCAACAAATCTTTGCAATTTCTCATATCAAACAATGTTGTCTGTTGGGTAAACTCTGGAATCTAGGCTGGCCCTATAGCTTGTTTTGACCAATAAAATGCAGTAGAAGTGACACTGGAGGACTTCCAAGGAGATTTGCAGCTTCCCCTCTCATGCTTCTGGAACCCAGAGAGTTCTGTGCTCTGAGAATAAAAAACCACCTGGGAAGAGTGGCCTGCTATCTCTGCCATCTCAGCTGAACTGACAGCTGCATGTAGCATATGAGAGAACCTGGGGGAGATCAGCAGGAGAATCTGTCACCAACAAAGTGGTGAGAAGCCACGTATAGTTGATATTTTAAGCCACAAAGTTTAGTAGTGGCTTGTGATACAACCATCCATAACTGATAATACATAATACATAACAGCAATATACAATCTCTAGAAAGAGAGTCCTTTGTTTCCCTCTGTCTTCTTGCAGAATTCTTCTCATTGAGGCAATCTCACCTATAAACATAGAACACCACCTGCCAAATTTGGGAGTGGTAAGCAGGCTGGCAGCCACATGTCAGGACCACCAGCCACCAGGAGCTTTTTCAATTCCTTGTAATGGCTTGAAATCTCCCACATCTGGAGCATATGCCACAGGCCAAGTGAAATCAAAATATGTTTCTGGAAAGAAAGGATTAGATGGGGGAAGAGAAGGAGAGAAGGGCAAGAGCTAAACTAGCCCTTTATCACTAATATGATTAGGAGTAGGGAACTTGTAGGGTGTGGAGAGCTGGAAAGCTGAGTGGATAAGACTTCTGATAAGGCCTGGTGCACAGAGCACTGTCTGGGGAGAACATGGTCTAAAGGAATAGTAGAATGTATGGCATGCTGGGGCAGGGCAGTGGGGCAAGAGGATGAGAGCAGCCAGACTCCTAGGAAGGCCGCCCTCATTTCTTTGGTGGCTGCTTTAAATATACTCAAACACTTGTAGGAAATAGGAGAAAAGGAATGTCAGTTTTCTCACATGAGAGGAATCTGCCCACATTGTCGCTACAGCAAATCGGTCAAATCATTAACCTACACAGACCCCCACACAGGTATCGCCATTAACAACACTCCCACACAGTCAACACTGAGCCACAATGAGTGCTGGAGGAGGAGGAGGAGGCCTGATACCACTCTTGAGTGTGGCTGCCTCCCTAGCAAGCAAGTAGCCAACCGTGACTACCGACCACCACAAAACAGGACAGAAGAAGAGCTCACTCCTCCATCTCGAAATCAGGGCCAATTTGAAGCAAAGGAAGGAATCCCTCCCTATCTGTATTAAGGTATTCACCATAAGTCCTTTAAATGCTGTACATCTTAGACACAGAGTTTAGTTTTTTCCTTAGTATCCCTTGAGCATTGTTTCTCTTTCCCCTTTCCACAACATACCACATGGCCCTTATCACATGGAAACTGTAATGGTTTATGTGTCTGCCTCTCTTACTGCCTGTGTTCACCTGGAGTACAGGGCCCTAGTCCACATAGCTTTATATCTCTAGGGCCTAGCATGGTGCTTGCCACATATTCAGTGAATGTTGAAATCAAAGTCACCAGCTGACCAAAAGTAGCTACCCAAATGCATCAGCAGTACCCAATGTAAACCATAAATGATAGGTAAATACATAGTTGAGACAGGTTTTGTTCTGTTTCATTTATAAATACAGCTACTTTGAAAAGATGTTTCCTAAAGTTTTCTTTGAGCATGCTCTTATATGCCTTTATATGCCACTTTGTTTCTGTCATAAAGTATAGCATTGCTTTTAATCAGAGCACAATACAATCCATAAAGTCATCCCTTCAATATTCTTGCCTTAAAGGCCATGCATAAAACTCTGCTTCAGTGTCTAGCGTTGAGTCACTCACAGTAGGCATCATCGACAAATATTTGTGGGATGAATGGACGGCAGATTGACCTGAGCTTCCTCCTGCCTTCCCTGATCCCCTCCCTTCATCCAACTCAGTTTTAATCAGAGTGCATTCCTCTAGAAAGGCAGGATGACATGGTAGGAAAAGCACCAGTTTTAAATCAGATTCCCTGGTTTCAATTCCTAGCTCTGACACTTAGGGACCCAGATGAGTTTTTGGAAGATAGACAGTTGTATAAAAGGACTATTTTTAATAGTGCAGACAGGGTTAAAGAAGCCAACAGGAGATATTGAGGCACCCAGGAACTAGGAAAAGTGGGAAGCCATTTCTACTCCTAGGCCCATAGATCAGGGGGAGTAAATGGTGGTATTAACACCTAGTTGAGAGCTGGAGCCATGAAAAAGAGGCTGCCTGGCAGAGCTGTAGTCTCTCAAGGAATATAACCACTTCCAGAACGATGCCAAAGCAGGGAGAGGTGGCAACATTCTTTCCTCCCATGCTCCTGTCCTCTGCAGTTGAGAGCCTTTGGCTGAACTCAACCAGAAGTCAGAGGAAGGGAGCTCTGGTGATGGAATCCAATCCATGCAAGTCAACTTCCTGGCAAACAGAGAGGGTAGAGAAAATAAATCTTAAGGTAATACAAAATATCCAGAATACTTTCTATGTAAGCCTAGGTGAGTGACTACTTTCCTGGCTTCAGTTGTCTCATCTATGAAACAATGTGTTTTGAGGCTATTTTGAAATAGATGCAAAAGCAATTGCAAAAATTTGCTCATTAATATGTCTCCTCATCTAGTACTCCAGATCTTATAATATTTTTGTCTTTGATAGAAATCCCTCAACCTAAAGCTGTAACCGCGCCACTCAAACTTCACTGTTGATCTTCTGAAGAAGATCCTGGAACAAAAGAGACATGGATATAAATCCTTATCCAAAGAGATTAATAGGAAAAATAAAAAGTGACTTTTATTTCCCACTTTTTATTCCAAAAAGAAAGTAACAGCGTGCAATAAAAAGAATCATTCTTACTCAGTGAAATATTTAATACTTGTTTCTCCCTCACCTATGATTCCTGTAAAGAAACCAAAATGAGTGATATCTCCAAGAGACACAAAAGTCCTTTATCCCTGCTCTCTCTAGGAGTCAGCTCAGAATCCAGGGTTTAAAATTTGGTCTTCCTTGTTGTCCCAAAATCTACAGACATCTAGACAGATTAAACTAGTCCTAGATTTATCTTTGCTGGGCCAGAGTCATCTAGGATTCTTGTAATGGGTTAGGCATTTCCAGAAAACCAACAAGCTTGAAAGCAGGTTTCTAAATCTGGACCTATTCAATTAAACACAATTCCGTAAGTGAAAGCTGTGATGTCACACAACTAGAAATAGCTTTGACATTTGCAATTACAAGTCTGTCTTTCTTTTTTGGAGATATTACCATTATTTTCAGAGTTACAAGGGACTTTGGAAATCACTTAGTTGAATTTCCTCACTTTTCAGATGAAGAAACCTGGAACACAACAGCATAAATACAAAGCAAGGACTCACCTTGGCCCTCAGGTTCCTAATCTAGTGCTTTCTTATGGCGACACACAGCCTCTTTATATTAAAGCTCTATAATCACAGAAAGTTTTCCAAGGCGTTAAATTGTTTATATTGAGTATTATTAGATATTCACATTTTAAATGAGGCCAGCAATCAACTGATTTGTGAAAGAAAGGAGTTTTAAACATAGGCATACTGGACGGTGCTCACCAAAGTTTTGTAAATGTCCTATGACTTCATCTGGGAGGAAGAATATTCTTTCTTTTTGACAGCAAATAATCGATCATGGGTCTCAATTTTCTCATTTTCTTAATGCTATATAGTCATTTTATCACTTTATAACACATTAACTACCATGAGAGTTGTATTTAACTCACTCTAGTTTTGACCCCATGGCCACGTGAAGCATATATAAAATCGTATTTGTTGATGTTCTTATTGTTAATTCTAAAAATGTGGATTAAATAAATAAAAGTCAGTAAATTTCATTTTTCTATTTATGTTTACCTTTAAATTACACTTGAAGTTTTAATTCTACTTTCATAATAAAACACTGTGGCCCCAAGGAAAAGTTTCTGAGTTTTTTTGTGTGTGGCAGTCAATGTGTTAAATTGTTACAATAATTCTGTCTCCTTACTTTCTCTAAAAATAGTAGTTGTCCTTCACCTACTAATTTCACTGGCTTTCAAATACCGCTGTCTGCTCTATATTTCAGGGATGACTTCTAGCTGCATCAGTTACACAGACACCGCCAACAGTACCCTGTTTGACTTATTGACTCAGATGCCTCCAGATCTGAGCAACTGGAGAGTCGAGCATTTTCAGAATCTGCATATTAGCTCTGTGGTATAATGACTGATGTCAGCCCTGACTTTGCCAAACATCTCTCATCACTACTAGTTATATCCCTTTCCAAAATATTGGGCTTGCTCTCCCTTTCTGGAGCACACCCCTTCCACATATTTGCAGTATGGATTCAACAATATGACAATCATTTTCATTCCTTAAAAGTGCCACTGCTGCAATGGATAAAAATAACTTTTTACTGTTGTCACTGCCTCGTTGGGAGAAATGGTAAAGGAGAGATGAGATGTTGTAGTAACTAGTCTGGATATGTTTAATCTCCTATCTTTGTCCAAAACTATTCTATTCTCCTGGCCTGAGTCTCCTAAACTCTTGGTTATCCAAACTCCCTGAGACTAATGCTTTTTGGAGAAAAATAACAAGCAAATGTTGACCTCCTATGCTAAGCCTATGGTTTTTAACTTGCTTTAGGCTTGAGCTCTGCAATCCACAGGCAGCCACAGGCTTCTATGAGTGTTGTGTTTTTGATTGAAGAAAAAAAATTGGAGGAGAGGATAGTATGTTGCACAAAATATGCCATGGCATGCTTTCCATAAGCTTCTAGGACAGTTGAGGGAATGTAAGACTCAGCCAGGCAAGTAAACACACATTTAATAGTACGGTAACATGGATCAGGAAAAAGTTATTCTAAAGCATAGCGTCAAGAGAGAAAGAATACTCTCCCCGTTTATGTAATGTTTTCCTTATGTTTCCTTCAAGCAGAGCTTATTCCTTGACAAGCTTTTCCTTCCCACTGCAGCTAGCACTTCTTTTCTGGGATGGCTCAAGAACTGTAGCTTCTCACTGAGTTTGTTTATTTATTTACACTGCCAGTCCTGTTCTCATCCAAACTAACATGTGTCTGCACAACACACGGTAAAAAGTAAATGTCTTTCTTCATGTTTATTTCCCTGAAGTTGTTCACCAAATTGCTTTTTTACATCCCTTTTGCAATCTCATCCCATCCGGCTCAAGTATCCCAGATTAGAAAGGCTGTCTCTGGAGTCCTTTTCAAAGGGAGCCTCCCATAGCCTTTAAATCCCCCATGTTTTATGGTGCAGATATTCAGGATCTGCGGTATTAAGCAAGAAGGAAAGCAAAGCTGATGGGGACAGGCACAGAAAAATAGAGTGGCTTCTTTTTTGGATAATCATTATTGGAATTGTCCTGTTATCTGGAACTTTTCTGGTTCAGAGTGATAAACTCAGTCATTTACAACTAGACATTATGCAATAGATAAAGGGCAGAGAGGCTCTGTGTGTATGCTCGTGTGCGTGCATGCACCTACAATGTTCAGAAAAAGACAGTTCCACTACAGAAAGAGAAATGTTGTAAATGAGAACTCTCAAAAATAAGGCAAAACTCATAATCTTAATGAGGTTACTGCCTTCATAATAATATCAAACCTAAAGAAAACTATGCCTACTTTCAACATTCCAACACAAATATGCAAAATAATAAATAATATTTAATTAAGGAATTAGCATTGAAAGTCCAGTTTCTCGGATTCTAATTTTTAGCACCTTGAAAAGAATGCATATTCCAAGTTCCCTTGCATCCAGGCCATTGTATCTCCGCAATTCTACTTTTGGGATATATAACAAATACATCAAAGAAGGACTCTAGAGACATGCAACAATTTGTAGCATTGCAAGCTTCCAAGATGATATGAATAGGGACAATAACTTCTTTTTCTCCTCTAATTTATCAACACATAAATTGAAGGCAATCCAGTAATAAGGATTACAGATGGAGGCTGGAAAGAGAAATACAGTTGTTACTTGTTTTCCCACAAGGCTTTAGTGATTTCCTAAACCAAAATTATTTGAGCATAAGAATTAGCAAGGTGTCTATGAATGGGGACTTTTACAAAGCGGCCTCCCAGAAGTTTGCTGCTGCGTAAAGCTGTAGCGCTACAGAGTGTAGTCCTTCAGATATTTTGTTAAATACAACACATAGGACAGGTTTATATAAAAATCACTTCGTGAGCTTGTGACTTTCAACTAAATACTTCTTTCAGTAACTGCTGAAAGCACAACGGCTTGTGCTACTGGAGAATAGAGGAGGGAAGCTCACCATTGACTAACAGCCAGGGTGTACACCGCTCAGAGGTGCTGGCCCTCTGTTCTCCAGTCCCTGGGTGGGCCAGGGAATCCCATTCTCTGCTGCCATGGGTCCCCAGTGGCGCTAGGAATAGAAGAAAATCATGGACCTTCCCCTTCTTCCTCAAGACCGGAAAAATCTTTCAAAATATTATTTCCAGTCCCCTAGATGAAAAATAAAAATACACAACAGATCCTCTCAAGAACATTAGGAGACAGAGAGGGTGAAAGAGAGCGCGCCAAGCGATGGCGAACTGACTACGGAGGTAATTGCCTAAGGGGAGGAGGAATCTTCCAGAGCCCCAGCAAAGGCTTGGTTTGGAAGAAAGCCCTAGCACAACTGCATTTCCAACCCAACGATCCTGAGCGCACACACCTCTGGGTCCTACCCGCTCAGAGCAGGTAAACCGCGGTGGAGCTGACGGGCAGCGCCCATTGAGTTTCCTGGGGACGACCAGCCCAGAGACCGACTGCAGCTACTTTTATTGAAAGAAAGAAAGACAACAGAGGAGAGGGTCAGGAAAGCTGAGAAAGAGTTCGCAGCCAGAAACCCTCCAGCGATCTGCCAAAGGGTCGAGGAGCGAGTTGCCCTGGGGCCGGACCTTGCGCCCTGGCGTTAGAGGTGGGGGTGGAGGTGCAGGGGAGCGAGGGTGCTCCGCCACCGAGAGCTGGGGTGCCCAGCCTGAGGCCCGGAAGAGGAGCCGGACGGGGGTCGAAGGGAAGGACTCTCGCCCGCTGGACCTTCGGCCTCAACACTCCCAGCCCCAGCGCGCCCAACTCTCCCCGCCGGAGCTGCCCTTCTGGGACTCTTCGCCCACTCTCCCAGCTCGTGTTCTGCCGCCGTCTTTGCGGTGTCCAGAGATGCTCCGCCGCAGACCCAGGACCCCTTAGGCGCCTCTTCTCGTCCCCTCTGCCAAATCGCAACGCCTGTACTTTTCCAGCTCCCTCTTTCCCTCTTGAAATTGAAAGTTATTGAGGTCGCTCAGGGTTGTTGCTCCAGCAGTTTCCTTCCCCGCCCCCGAGCTCCCCCCGCCCCCCGCAGCCATCTCCCCCTTCTCTCCCCCTCCCTCCCCTCCTCCTCCCCTATGGGGTGCTCCCGGGAGCCCAGCCCAACACTGGTGCAGCTCCCGCTCGCGAACGCCAGCAGCAGTTCGGGGTCTCTCCGCCGCCCCTTGGCCATGGCCGCGGTGCCCACGGCGGCCGCTCCCCTGCGCTCCCGGGGCCCCCGCCGCTGCCGCCGCAGCTTCTGAGCCCAAGGGGCCGCCGCCGCCGCCAGCCCGCCTGGATCCCGCCTGCGGCCGCCGCCGCCCACCATGCTACCTGCGGCCGCCCCGGCGGCTCCTGGAACGCTCCTTCGCGGGGATGACAGCCACCCCAAAGAAGCCGCCGCAGTTCTGTGCTTGGACAATTTGAAAATACAATAGTTGGTTGCCCTGTCCATCCGCCCCGCTTCGCTTGCCATCCACAGCACGCCTATCGGATCTGAGTGGAGAAGTCCCGCTGCTCGGGTTCTCTATATATACGCCTAACACCTACCTACATATATTTTTAAAACATTAAGTATAATTATCAAAACTATAAAGGAGAAAAGGAAGGGAAACATTACTGGGTTACTATGCACTTGCGACTGATTCCTTGGTTTTTTATCATTTTGAACTTTATGGAATACATCGGCAGCCAAAACGCCTCCCGGGGAAGGCGCCAGCGAAGAAGTAAGTGCAGGGTTTTTACGCATTTGCTCCCTCCCGCCGCGTTCACCTGTCGGGTCGCTTTGCCTGTCCTGAGTCGGCTCCGGGAGGCAGCGGTCCTCCCGCCCCGCACCCCACGCCTCCCAGCGGAGATAACAGTTTGGGCTCTGGGGATACTGACGGCGTTTTTCACGCCTGCCTCTCGGCGCCCCTCTCTTCCCCGGCATCCTAGTCGTCGGGCAGACCCGGCGCTAATGTGGCTCCTGCCCCCTCATAACTCAGGTACGCGGGAAAGTTCTGTCGGTGGTTAGACTCGTTCTAGGGGTCTGTGCTTTCCTTTTGAAGATCGGACGGGGACCTCGAGTGCCAGGAGGCGCGGCCGAGGCAGCAGCTCGCCTTGGGTCGCCGTCTCGTGCGGGGACACCTCGGCTGGGCCCTCGAGCCGCGCGGGGACAGCCAGCGAGCGAGCCAGCGCCTGCGCGGCCGCATCCCCGACACGCACGAGTGCAGCAAAAGGGCGCGTGAGGCGCTGGGGGCTCGCGTGTCTGCGCGTTTGCTGAGCCGCCCGACGTCCCACGCTCGGGGTCTGAATGCAGCCGAACCTCAGCCGCTGGGAGTCGGAGGTGCCGGTTTCCAGTTACTCTGTTGCCTGTCACGTGTGAGCGCTTTTACCATCTCAGGCCCTTTCAAGTGTGTCCCCAGGGACACACATATACTGAGGGTGGGGTTCCCCCTAGACACTCACGCTCGCCTCCTCCCTGTCCCTTATCCTGTTACTCGGAAGGCTGGCTTGTGCAGGCTTCTTAAGAAGTACCCTCGCTGCGATTAAACGGGCCCCCTCAACAGGTTTCGTGTGTGTGAAAGGTGGCACCTTCCCGAGATACGAGGACAAAAGCGAGGGTGGCACCTCACCCTGCTTCGGGTAGTGCGCTGCGCTCGCTGCTCTGGTGCGTGTGCTCGCGTGGGGAGACCCTTCGCAGGTCCCAGAGCCGCGGGGGTGGGGGTGGTGACCCTGGCTCCTTCGTTGCGGACGCTATTTGGGAGAGGGAGGAATAAACCTCTTCTAGAGCTCTGGAGGCGCAGAGAGCGATGTTGCTGCCTTGGCCCCTCGGACCTCCACGCCGGGGCAGCGCAGGACCAGTGGCCGCGCCTCGTCCCCGGCGCGGAGCCCTCCGCGCGGCCCGCCAGGGAAGTCCCTCGGGGCAGGAGCAGGGGCAGCGCGGAGGACACAACACAGGCTTGTGTAAGCTGGAAATTTAGTAATCGCTTCTCGGCCGCTGTTTGTCCCAGCCCTGCTCCTGGGCATGAGGGTCTCCTGAAAGCTCCCTTTGTACCGCTCGCCTGGGCCAGACAAGGTTTGATTCACCTGAAAATTGCCTCTAAGAAACGTGGCCCGGCCCGAGCGCGAGGGGCTCCGGTCCGGCCTCACCGCCTCTAGATCGCGTAGCAGGGAGCAGGAGAGCCTAAACTAAATATGTCAGGGCGTCCGATTTATTATTCTTGGCCTCTGAATGGTGTGTATTCTTTGTAACTCTCCCACCCACGCTTTCATTCAGGCCATGAGGCCCCCTCGCGGAAGGAGCGGCCTGGGGCTCAGCGGTGCCCTCGCGCCTGGCGGTCCCCGTCTCCTCTCCTTGCAGGGTCTGACCTGGGGAATTGAGTCTCGGGGTAGCTGGGGAGGGAGGGGAGGCGGAGGGACGGGCAGAAGCCCTGCCTGCGGCTTTCTATCTGCTCTTCCAGCCTGTGCTCATTGGACACCCACAACCCATTGCCTCCTTCACTGCAAGGAGGGCCCCCAGCCGGGAGTCACACACTTGCCGGGGCGGGGCAGGGTACTGAGTGTCAAAGTGTCAGAGACATCTCTGTTTGCAGCTTTGGGGGTCCCTGTTTCTGAAGGGAGACGCCGGAAAGAAAGCTTGCTGTCCATTTGTTCCCACCTCCCCCAGCGAGGACCAAGGTCCAGCAAGCTGCCGCGTGACGCTGCCCAGGTCGTCGGGGCGCAGCGGGATGCTGCACCTCTAGGCTGGGACTGGAGAGGAGTCTTGGAGTCAAAAGGGAAACTGCTTTTCGAGCTCTCTTAATCGTGTCACGGCCAAGTCAAAGGCGCCCTCTGGTTGTGTTGAGGGGATGAAAGAGGGAATGGGTGGAATTAGGCTGAAATTCCAATTATTCTGTGGGAGTGGGTCTGGGAGAGAGCGCCTGCAGGCGATGCTCTTTCGCACTTGAGCCTCCTTTGGCGGCTTGGTTTGCTGTTGCAATCCTGGGAGAGGGGCGACCCCTTGCGTCCTCCGAGGAGACAAACGAAACTGTATTGGCAGGTGCAAGATGACTTTTTGGAGAATAAGGAAGGGGTGGTGGAAGGTAGACAGTTTAAACGCCCAGAAATTCAAGGTTAATCTGCATATGCACAAACTCGAGTATATAGTTTGTTTGGAAACCTCTTAAAAATTAATATAAACCTTTTTATCAAATAGGGAGTAGAAAACGTTTTTTAAATGAAAAAAAATAAGATATCCGTCAAACGTATTTTAAAAAGAGGCCGATTTTTCTATTTATTCTTCAAGAAACAATCAAAGTGAATATTTAAGAATATCCCCCTTCTGGTTTGTAAATAAATAGCTTTACTTTCCTGAACATTTAAAACCACCACTAAAGATATGAAATGTAGAATATTGAGGTGTAAGAACTGTTTTGCAAGTTGTTTTTTAAGAGAAAAATATCTCTTGATTGTTTTAGTAGAAAAGTATAAAAGTTTCTTACAAACTAAGGCATATATTCATTTGCAGTGTAATATATTGTCAGGTCTAAATAACCATGGCTTGTCCTTAGAAAGAGCAGTGTCAGTATTGTCCTGTTTCCCTAAAACAACCCTTATTCCATTTATCTCTACTTGGTTACAAACCAGTGATCCTAATTGTTACAAACTAGTGTTTCCTCACATAAAAGAAACAACAATTTAAGACAGGAGTCTTGTGATTTTTAAAAATCTAAGTTATGGGTGAATAAATACACAATAACTTTTTATCTGTTTGAATTAATATACAGCTCCTAAAGATGGCAAAAATTGAATTTATTCAAGGTAAAATTAAATATAATTTTTATTTAAAACTCCCCAGCCAGCAGTGTTTTTAGAGGCATGCCCTAGCTTTAAGTACAGCATGTCAAATCAAGAACCTCGAACTCAGTTTTTGTTATATTTCCAGCTCAGCCTTTGCAGTTTGGTAAAGTCAATCTCTGAATTCCAGGTTGTGTGCTAATAAAATTAAAAAGCATCTTTGCTGTAATAATAACTATAATAACTTCCTACTGCATCACCTTTTCACTTGTATTATTCATTTGGGCCCTGAAGTAGTCACTTGAAGTGTAGAGGCAGATATTCATCTTCCCATTTTCCAAAGAAAGGGCCTGAGAAACAGGAGTTAAATAACCTACACAAAGCCATACAGCCAGTAAGTGGAACTTATCTCCTGCCATGAATCTCACAGTTATTTAGACATTTATTTTGTATGCTGGTCCATGTCATAGAAAAGACATCAGGCTTATGAAGTAATAAATTCGATTCTCTCCAGACCATCATTTAATCCAATATCTTTAGAGAATAGCTGTTCTCCTTGCCTTGAAATTTTTGAACTGATATTTATATGTATTATGTATTGGTGACCAATGTCAAAGAATTAAATATCTAATAATAATCATAAAGTTTGCTAAATAGAATATAATATTATTCGATTATCCAGAAGATATTGTAGGATCATATTGTGCCAAAAGGCTATTGTTAGAAATATCAGGTGCCATTTAGTATCCTTTTTACTTGATGCCATCTATTACTTGGGTTTTAATTTCTCAGATTCTAGATAAATGCAAGTTTTGAAAAGCCATTTGTGTATTATAATTGAAAAATGCCCATTGTGTAATCTATAAAACTTTTAAAATTCTTTCATAAATAAGTCTCGAAAAAGAGCAAGAATACAAAGGAATAATATTAATGGTAATAAAATAAAAACAGACTTACTGGAATATACTGGTCATTACTCATGACATTTTTTCAAAAGTTGAGCCATTCTTTGAAATTATGATACACTCTTGGTGATTATGTTGCTAATCCTGGAAAATAACAAGTTAACTGATAAAATATAAAAAATCTTTAATTCTACTATGCATTCTGTAATACTAATTTTGGATGAAAATTGGGTTTGTATATTGGCTACAGTACATTTTTCTCACCTGTCTACATTTGTCACCAGTCTATCTTGGTTTTGAGAGAGACATTGTTTTACAGATAGGGACATGAGCAAAATTTGCTAGAGAAAGTATATTCTATTACATGTCATGTAAATATCTGTGTAAATCAAAGACAAATTCAAACTCATAGTCAGGAGCGGCAACATCTAAATATAAGCAAAAACTCTTTGTAATTCTAATTTAATCATCATTATACTATCAGGATTGTTTCTTAAAATATCCTTGGTTTTATACTATTTTAATTCTTTGTTTATTACTTCAAAACAAGGATTTTATCAAGATCATTAGAAATGATCATTTTAATATCGTCTTTTGAGTCCCACGTTACTCTCTAAGTAATTGAGAATATAAGAATGAATGTGAAATTGATTTAATGTCATTATTTTAATATTTCCCTAAGCATGAAATATGAACAGTATTTCAACTTGTAAATAGGTAAGCTTTGCTAAATTATTTCTCCATTAAATATTTCCCTGGCATTTAATATTCTACAAATTAGGTCCCCAGAAAGTAATGAATGGAAATTACAACATGTAGTAAAATTTGATTTTCAAATTTTTATGGGGTAAACCTTGCTACAGTACTACAAACTGAATTTAGTTGTTGTCTGATCCATTTAGATGATTTGAATCCGGAAAGACATCTCTAGATTGCTACTAAATGTCTAAACTATTTTCTAGTTAAATGGTAAATCTATTTTTAGATGCAATAGTTCTTTTGAATTTTATGTAATGTTGATAGAATACTATGTAGAGTTGTCAGAAACCTATGTAGAGTTAAGACTTAAAGATCCTTCTGCAATTATAAAAATGAACTATCAAAAAATGAAACCCTTCTAGATACAGTGATTTACTAGATCATCTTTTCCCCTTTATCTCTACTCAAATGTTTCATTCTGGACATTGCCCTAACCTCTCTATCTCTCACTATTCATTCACACAACCTATCCCCACCCCCAAAAAATTCTTTTCCAAGTAGTGAATTCTTGAAATGCCATCAGAGTGGATATTGTGTTTCAAGAAATGTAAGAATCAACTTTGGTTACCATTAGGAAAACATCATTCAGTTTCAAGAGCATGGTAAGGATCATGCAAGACAGTGTGTTGAAATTATATGTTTGACTTGGTTAGGACTATTTCTTCTCCTAACAGTGCATTGTATGCTGGAATTCTTTTTAGAATGATAATTTGAGAAAATGTCCCATCATAAATTATAAAGATTTTTTTTTTTTTGGCCTTGTGTTTGATTTTGAGAGATGCAGATTGCTTTCTTGATTTTGGATTTTCTCAGGGTTTAATATGCTTGAATTATCTTAAAATTTATCATCTGTTGGACAACCTAACACATGTGAAATGCTTTGCAATTATACCTTAACAAAATACCTGAAGTGTAAAATATACATCTGTAAGAGATGCTGCCGATTTTTTCTGTTTCTTTAATTCTGGGCATCAGATCTTTCCATTAAGGAATATTACTAGCATTCTGATTAAAGTAGTCATCAAGTAATACTGAAAAAAATGGAATGTTCCATTCTCAGAGATTGTGGAGGTGCTGAGAATGCTAAATATCTAAGTGTCATGAGTGCTAAAAAATCCCATTTTTTGCTCCAGAGGTTTCAATAACATGAAACTTTTAAGCAAAATACCTTAATTATTTTCACATATGAACAGTTTGAATAATTTTTAAAGTTCATTTTTAAAAATTGTTGAAAAAAATAAAAATATGGTTGCAGGTGCCTCTTATCCAATAAGAGCATGTCTGCCTTATTTATAATCTCAGCAAAGGACCTAGTTACCATCTGCTGTAGCTAAAATTCTTCTGGAAGTATTTTAGGGAAAATTCAGTGGTACTAAAGAATATGATTGCCCGATTACATATATTGAATAGCTTTTAACTGTCTTTATATTTTATGTCTTTAAATCTAGTCTTTAAAACACCACCTATTAGTGTTCTATCTGACCTTTAAGAATTTCATTAATAGCAAGTATCATAAATTTGTAGTAGAGACTGAGACCTGAGAAGGAAGACTCTCCAGTGTTTATTGGGTAAAGGCAGCCTAAGAAATTGAAGACCTGGGTTCTAGATCCAGTGCTGCTACCAATGTCAGGATATCCAAGGCATTAACCCAGGCAAGTCCCTAACCACACTAGGCTGATAGTTCTCCATCTGAAAAATGAGGAGGTTGATCAAGTATATCTGAGTGACCCCTATAGTCTCTTCAATTTGTAATCTTTTAGTATGAGAACAGTAACTTACTTGCCTTATTCATTTAAGTTTAGCAGATAAAAATTAAGAGTACAAACAAATTTGTGTTCATTTATTATAAGTAAATTCATCACACAGATTAACTAATGAGTGACTTATCAATGTGAGGAATGAATTAATTATGATATGCCCCATCCTTCGCAATTTTTTGTGTCCGAAACAATGGCCACATCATCAATCAGCATACTCAGTCTATAACAGGTCCCTCTTGTCCTTGCACTTAGGATCACAGCGCCTTGGTTTGAAATATTGACTGGGGGATGCTTCAGAGCTTCCCTGCTATGGCAGGCTTTCAGTGGTGGCCCGTGCTGATGGAAAAAAAGTGATTATATTAGTCTAGCTTTAAGGGAATGAGGCCCTATGCTATGACAGTGAATGATTGAGCAAGAGGGTATATACAGCAGATGAGTTCTTTTGATCAAATCAATATTTCCAGTAAATTAATTGGATATGAAGGGGAAAGGAAAGGAAGGTCATGTTTGGCACTAAACTTTGTAGTATTAGGACTCAGGTCTGGGTGAATGGAAAAATAATGGAGACAAAAAGAAAAGTAGGAGAAGCGGTTTTGTAGGAAGTCTATTTTTCTTTTGAACTATCTTTACTTTGAGAAGTCAGAAGAATATTTAGGAACACAGAACTAGTTTCAGAGAGTATCAAGGGCTGAAAATGAGTACTTCAGAGTCACTCACATAAAAGGGATGTTTATTATTATCAAAAGTATTTGCAGTGCTGACATTGAGACTCAACTCTTCTTGGTGGTGTAAAGATAAAATTAATTACATTAAGATTCTTTGTCTATTTGCAATAGTTTAATATATCATTCTCAACTGTGGTTTCTTATTTTTATAGTACTCTCTGTATTACATAAGGGTATGGTCACTGGTATGAGCTGTAGATGTTAGCTGCCAAATCTTGTAGCTGAAGATTTATACTTAGAAGTCTCATTGCCTGTGGAACTGTTACCTTGCCACAGATCATAAGGAGACTTGAAATACTTTAAGGTAATGAAAGACAAGTTTCTATAAGGTGTAAAAATGAATATTTGAACCATTCAATTTGGATCTAGTATCTATTCATAACAATAGCATTCTACTTTCTCTACAAAGTGTGTTCTCTTAAAAGAAGAGAATCTTAGGATGGGCTAAACTTCAGTCCATCTACACAGCGTGGGGATTCCCTCTACAAAATACTCGCTGAATAATTTTTCCAGTCTCAGTAACAGGCAGGCCCCAAGCTCTCTCTCTCTCTCTTTTTTCCTCTCAACCCATTTTGGAGTTGCTATATCAGAAGCAGTTTATTCTCCTCCTAATCCTCTTCTTAGCAGTTGGCATTGGCATGGGATTAGATTTAGTTCCCTTAAAACACCTTTCTAAAACAAATACACAATAACACAGTGTACTATATTCACTCCCAAAAATTGTCCTCGGAAAACTAGCTGGTAAGCATATTTATAATTATACCCCAATACAAAGCACATTCCTGAGAGTAAGTGGTAAAGCAGCCCCCATTTTATAACCACATTATACAAACCACTACCGCACAATATAAAATAACAGAATTTGTGAGCTGCTTATTTTAGAGCACTGTTTTCTTAACATATGCTCAATAAGTTGGTAAGAAAAAGAACAGTAGTTGCTCATTGTTATATTCTATTATACAAAGGGATCTCATGAGTATGAGCAGAGTCAACCAGACAAAGGCTGTCATGTAAGTAGAGGAAATACCTGTCACATTTTGCTAATAAGAAAGAGGTAAAATAATATGCCAAAGTATGTGTAAATGTCTCATCATGGCACACTATAGCTTTGTAACTCTAGGGCCACTGTCCCATTTTTATATATTTTTATCTTAATATGCATATATATTTGTTAAATTGAGTGTTACAATAATAATAATTTACTTAAATAGCTTCTATGTATTAATCACCTGTGAGTGCCAGACTCTATACTTGATGTTTTTACAAAAATTACCTCATTGAATCTTTAAACCCACACCTACCCTGTAAGGAATGTGCCAATAGTCCCACTTTAGTCTCTCATTCAGGGAAGATGTAATGGACCTGGAATTCCAGTCGAGGTTTGATTACAAAGCCCAAGTCCTTGCTTGAGTTCTTTACTCCACCTTAACTATTGTGATTTGTACTTGAGGCAATCATGGGATCCTCTTCTGAAACTCCACCTTACTTTTTCCTTTTCTTACTCTCTTTTCTTTCCTCCTTCCTCTTTTAATAAATCACAAGTTTTTCTCAAACACTTACTATAGAGGTTGCTTCTGGTATTCAAGTCAAGTACACCACCACCCCCCATCTCCTTCTTTTTTCTACCCATTGTCCTCTCTCCTTAAACCTGCGTTACTGATGGTTTTTAAGCATAAAAAGTTGCTGATTTTTTAAAATTAGAAACAATAGGATTGCACAGTTTATATGTAATACTCTAAAATTATTCTTTCTATCTACGGTGTGCACATCCAAGAGAAGGTTAACATAGGCATGAGGATGTGGACAAAGTCTATAATTTTGCAGTTAAAAATCAAAATCCTTCCATGTAATTTATAACCACAACAGATATTTCACTGGCTAGTGTTTGTTATCCAGAAAAGTCATCTTTATAGTGCTTCATAAAATCTGTTATTTATATTACTTTTACCATGAGCATTAACAGTAACCTCCACTCTGAATTCTTGCTTTATGGGACTTGGTACAGAGATTCTCAACCCTGAGTTCATGTTAGAATCACCCAGGGATCTTTTAAAAGAAAATACTAATGCCCAGACCCTACCCTAGACAAACTGAAACAATTTCTGTGGATGGGGCCTGGATATTCATATTTCCAAAAGTAGTCATGGTGTATAGGCAAGACTGAGAAATATTGTCAGAACTTTAATTCAAGAATAACTATTGCAGCTGAGCAACTGTTGAAAAACAATGCCCGCTTTATGAGGGTTAGACAGGCAAAATAAGCTTGTGTTGAGTGTGATAAGACATGAGATATTAACATATGTCATTTGAACAAATAGTAGTTTAGCATATAAAATAATCTAATAGCCCTGTATTGTTTATCAATAGAGTACTGTTAAACTTGTAGCACTTACTGGCGCTGGCAAGACCATCTGATATGGGGAGCAGCTGTAAATACAGATGAAACTTCTCGATGACTTGCCTGCCACTCACCTCCTGCTGTGTGTCCCCTACCCCCTTCCTAAGTTCCTAAGTTTCATGGAAGACAGTTTTTCTGTGGGAGGGATGGGGGGCAGTGGAGCTTTGCGGTTGGTCTATAACAGGGCACGGACTGACACCAGTCCTCAGCCTGGGGGTTGGGGACCCCAGTGATAGAGAATCATCTCAGTTGAAGAGTTCAAGAAAAAAGAGCAAAGTGAACACAGTAGGACATGATAGTGAATTTACAGCAAAGGCTGGCTTCATAGAATAAGAACACTGCTGCTAGGAGAGGTGACCATGGGTGAGTGGCCTTGCTGCTGAACTGTGCTGTGGGTGGGGGATGAGTAAATAAGAAAATTGTAGAAGATGAGGTCTCAGACATACTCGATTTTTGTTCAAAGCTACTTAATAATAAACAACTGCTTTTTATGTCTTACCAGATGATTGGTAATGTGCCCTAGAGTCCTCCTTGTTTTTAGGAAACACTTAATGACTAGGAAACTGCCTAACAAGAAATAAATGTCCCTTTCTTTTATAGTTTCTACAATTCCCGACTCACTGTCGATTGACTACTGATCAGTAAAAGTACTATAAATAGCACAGTTTTAACTCTATCTTAATGGGTTAAGTTTTGCGGTAGGTGGTTTGGTCATGAACTTAATGTTTGTACTTCACTCCTAATGTGCTCTTCTTTGAGTAGTTATCTTCATTAAATCTTGTTTATTAGTCTTTTCTAGTCCATGAAGGATTTTCAAATCTTGCCATAAACCGGGAGAGCTCTATGTAAAAGGGAGGTGGAAGTCTGGGCTTCCTGTCAGACTTAATTCTGCTCGTTAAGGGGGCTCTTTGGGAAAATTTGGGTTCCAATGAGTCACTAGGCCAAATCCCAATAACCACAATTGCCAAAAGTAATTAGACTGAAGAAAGCCAGGCTCCTTGGAAGGAAGGTCATCATAGCAAGCTTTAGCCGTTGCTCCGCGGTCAGACCTCGTTACTCCTCCCTAAGGATTGGGAGCAATCATGAGTTGCAGAGAGCAGGAAATCCATCAGAATACAATGCTTTTCCACCCATTTTTTTTTCTCAATAGGTTATTCAGCCTAAGCACGTGAGAGATGGAAACATGCTGTCAGGACGTGCATAGTTCATGTCAGCATCCTCTTATAAACCACCTTGTCTGCCTGCGTGAGCGCACGTGCCCACATAGAAAACTGCTGTCATCACTGCAAGTTCTCCTCCTCCCTTCCTGAGTAGATAAAAAGAACCCGAGGAATTTAGTCTAAGTCTTCATAAAAGAGGTGTCTGACTAGGATGGAAAGGGAAGGGAAGGAATTCTTGTAAACATCCTTAGGTCAACTTAGATATAATATTATTGAAGCAACATTTTGGCAACAAGAAAATGTCAGTACATTACATCAGGACAGGAGTTGTAAAATCTCTAGAGATAGAAAGGTCAAGAGCAAACTCATGATTCCTTACATTTAAAACAATACATTTTAGAAACATGGTTTATAAATAGCTAAGTAGAAATTAACAGCAAATAAGTGGTGCTATAACTTTAAACTTTCAATATTTGAGAAATTAAAAGACTGTTAAACCTTTCCATAGGAAAATATTCAAGTAGTGCAAATGTGTCTGTGTTTAATAACTGAAGTGAAAGTTTGTCCTTGAAACTACTGGCTGGAGTACTTAGAAAGGATATTCCACCACTTCATGTGATGAATCTTTAATTGAACAAAGACACAGAACTACCACTGGTCACAGTCCTTATAGTGGTTAAATTTCAAATTCCTTTATGTTTCAGAATGACTTCAGTATATTTCAGTATTCCTTTCAGCTTAGACTACTAGTTCTCTGTTTAAATATGTGGATGGGTGATATTGCTTATTTTAAATCTACAGAGAAGAAGTCAGATTCCATTTCTGGCCAGCTTTTTCTGGCAACTGGCAATCTCCAGGTATCATTTAGCAAATAAACCTTGTCTTTATGCACTTTAGGCGCATCTAAGAGTTATAATGACCTGCTTGTCACTATGACCAATATAGTGGAACAATATATATGATTTTATTTATTCTTGAATTTGATAGCAAGATAACCAAAGGATAGAAAAATCCTAATTTTTGGAAACTTAGCACCAAAACTTTGACCTCTGCTGCCTTGTACCACTTGGTACATGGTTTCTGCCATGAAACACAAAATATAAGGACAAATGCTGCTTGGCCATAAACTGAGGATATACTGAGCAGCTAAATATTTGTTTCTTAAGAACTTAGTTTTATTTTAAAATTTATGATGAGTTTTTTGATCTAGAGTCCAGAAAGACCCTCATTACCTGTTGGGTAACAAGAAATAAGGCCCAAACATGGTATACTTAGCCCCTCTGGCTTGAATTCACATACTCATTTCATGCTATCTTCAAGATGGTAACTCTTAGTCCCCTTCACAAAGACTGAATATAGTTTAAATGGGCCAGTCTCTCTTTCATATAGCACATTTCTCAAACATCCAGCCAACTTTCCACTTATGCCCAGAGCTTGATGTGGATCCAAGCTTTGAACATAGATCAGCAGGATTCCCTTGGAGGCCAGTTAGGTTTGCAAGATCACATAGATGCATACTTGGCTCTCATATAAGCAATGGCACTTGCTATTACACCCAGCATCAAGTCTCAAGGACCAGCTCCTGACTCATGTGCATTTTGAGACCTGTGAGCATTATGTGACCATAACCCAAAGGTTAATATCTGATAGAATAAGTGAGAGTTCCAGTAAGAAGAGGAGCCCCAAACCATTTCAGGATATCACTACCATTTTCAGCATCTATGTGGACATCCCACTGACATTCCAGAAATTTGTTTGAAACTGTTTACCTCTGAACTTAATAGGTTGCTCCTGCTATAAAAGGAGAGCTTACACTCTCAGAAACCCTTTATGTAATAATAGTTTTTAGCCAAACTATTTAATTCACAGGCTGTTGGGCAGAAGTGCTATAGTTGGTCAGATAAGAGCACTTTTAAAATAAAAATTGTCAAGATTTTTTAGTGTAGCATATTTTCTTCACCCTTCCTAGCTGAAACTCGTTTCCTCATGCACTCCCCAAATTCTAAAACAGTTGCTAAGATGAGTCGAACACTCTTAATTTTAGAATATTCCAAAGAAAAAATAAACACGCAGACAGCCGAGTTAATTTATAAAACATTGCTGCATTTATCTTGTCATTTATCTGGGCAGATTTCAGTTGTCACTTCCACTAAGTCTTGTGTGCTGGCTCTACTTAGCCACTCAGGGAAGGAACAAATTTTTTCTATGTATTCACCACCTTGAGGACCATTGCACAGAATAAATTTGGTGTTTCTTCACACTTCTTGTACACATTTTTTTCCTCATAGACAATTTATTTACTGGGTCTCTGAGACCTAAATAATCCCTTTACTTTAAACCTGAAGCAAATGGAGAGTCATTTTTACAAGAGCAATAAACTAAAGTGGCTGTTCAAATACTTTACTTGAACTGAGTACCTTTTTGTTAATACAAACCCTCATATTCTAGCAGGCAGCTCCCTGAAATTCTAGGGCTGCTTAAAATTGTATGACCAGGAATCTCCCCTCCTCCACACAGCAGCCCCCTTGCTCCTGGGAGTATGCCAGCAATTTTGCAGGATTCATTCTGACAACTGTTCTGGTATAAATATTTAGAGAAATCCTTTCCATTAAAGATTAAACAAAGTATAAGTAACTGTTCCTGAATGATAGATCTTATTAATGTTTACAACAGCAGGTCTGATGCTATCTGATGCATAGATTTTGATACTGTCCACTAGAGAAAAGACTAAAAGAAAAAGAATCAAGAGATGAATTAGAATGAGTTGGGTGTAATTTGATCTGTAAAATATTTTAAGTTATCACTAAAGAGGTAACTTTTTTCATATGCACAAATGTAGGAAAATGAGTCCATTACAATTGAATATAGTACAAATTGGCTGCTGGTGCTTTAACAGTTTAAAAAAGGTGGGGGCAATTACAAATATTCTAATCACCATGCAAGTTCAAATGCAGTTCTTGGCTATTTCTCCATATTCTCCCCAAAATGAAGTAATGTGTCTAAGATCTGATCTGATGTAAGCTCTGGTTTTTATATTATTATTCAAGAACTATTAAAAGGGAAAATGACTGAGCTCTTAGGCTTGTATTGAATATCATTTATTAAAACAGGGTGTTACCCCAGGCCTCCAAGGGTGAAAGCACACCAGTGTTCCCTTTTCCTGTTTGCACAGCATTTTCAAATGTTTATTATATACTAGGGGATTACACAGCTAAGCCATTTAAAGCATCAGAGACTTCATTGACTCAATTTCAAATTAATTCTACAGTATCAATGCTTCCTATGATACATGACTAGAAAAGGTATACAACTTTAAACAAATTATTGTTTCCTCTTTCCCTTGATGTTGTAAGGCCTACATTGAAATATAAAAAGCTATGACTTTTAATTCATTTTCTTTGTTGATAAATCCCAATCTAAGATTTCTCATTCATATCCAGAATTTTTTCTCCTTTACAGAAGTAGGATTTTTTAAACTTTATATTAAGATAATTTTCCTGTTAAAAAGCACTTTAGAAATAAGTTCTACATAAATAACATTAAAACATGTACAATGGAATTTTATTCCTCCTTGTTTTGCTTCAAACATATACTGGCAGTCATTCATTGCTGAATTTCCAATTGAATCCCACTTGAATACTGTATTTATTATGATTTAGCAAAAAATAATAATAAAAAGGGATCTATGGAATATGAAATGGAAACTTCATTGGAAAAGAATCATGTCTTTCTAATGATCTTCTTACAAACTAGGCTTTCTTGGGTTTGAACTGTAGTGAGAAAAATCCCACAGTAGGAGGCAGGGGGATTGATTTTCATTTATACACTGCTGGATAACTTAGACAAATCATTTAGTCTGTGATTCAGTTGTATCCACTATAAAATGGGACTCATAATCTTTCATTTATCTGAAAGCAGAAAACTGATCTTGAAGCCCCTCTAACAGTAAGAACAATGAGCTTTCCCTTTCCATTCTTGTAGCATGCCCTAACCATAGTTGTCTGTCACAAATTCAAGAATGTGGAGTTAGGGCTTGAATTCAAAAGTATAGATTTCTCTTTGTACTTTCATGGAATTTTTAGACCATCTTTTTCAAAAGTTACCAAACAAAAAAGAAATCTTGTTGAGGAAAAAATATGTGAAAAAAATTGAAATCGAACTTAGCCATAGCTGAGATATCATATATTCAGTCATTCATTTAACAGCTATTTAATAAACATTTATTATGTGCTGAGATTCCAAAAATGAGCAAAACATATTTGAAACCTGCCCTTGTAGCATTCACAGTGGTTAAGGAAAGAAAATATGAAGTCAAAATTAAAAAACAATATTAATTTAGAACACCTAGATATCATTTCCAAGCTGTATAATATTTTGTTAATTTGTTTAAATAGAATTGGATAATTAGATAGTTTACAATGAGCCTAATACATTCCCAGATTTTTCTCTGGAAAACAGGGATACAGCTGTACTAGACAGTACGTGGGAATGAAGCAGGATGGTGGAAGGAAGATCAACTGAAAATACTGGGATTTATTAGGGCTCCCAGCATTTTCTTGTCTTAAAATTTATGACCAATGAATGGGAGTCATCACATAGCATAACGTTTGTGACAATCATCGGAAGTTTGCTATGCACACTGTAAACGTAGTTGGCATTGTTAGGTAAAGCTTGTAATGGAGTGGCATAGTTTGGCGGAGGGAATTTCCATTTTCGGCACATTGACGAATTTCTATAGCTGAACTTTCACACTAGTTCATTAACTGGAATTACTTTTACCAAACAAACACTAAAATATTGTATGTTTAAAAATAGTGCATTTTTGTCCATCTCTCTGAGGCATTTTTCAAACCTTTTATGGTAACCTCTTGACCACGACATGGAACATACAATCTAATCTACTTAAAGCACCAGTTTGGCAAACACATGTCAACAAGTTATTTGGATTTCTTATGTAAGTCTGTTGAGGACTGTTGATGACATTTCCTAACATCAGTTGATAGCTTTAAAGATGTAAGCTGCCAAAATTTAGAGTCTTGAAAATAACTTGATTCAGTTCTATGCTGTAGGTTATCACTAACTTGTGAAGGGTTTTGAATAAACAAAGGAAATTATCAGCTACTTTTGAATGCATTATGTCCTGTGACCCTCACAACAATTTTGTAATATATTGCTGTCCATTCTATAAATGAGGAAACTGAGGCTCGAAACAATTAAGGAACAGATAAAAACGACATAGAAATGGTAGACCTAAAATGTACACCCAGATCTTCTGACCCCATGATCAGCTTTCTCCATTACTCTCTGCTTTTCATTAAGCCTGTTAAGTGAGAATGCCAGAGGCGGTTTAAATGAGGGAGAACGCTCTTACTGCAGCTGAGATGGAACTATGAATACTTCATTAGAGGGCCCAGCATGGTGGCTCATGCCTGTAATCTCAGCACTTTGGGAGGCTAAGCTGGAAGGATCCCTTGAGGCCAGAAGTTCAAGGCCACAGTGAGCTATGATTGTACCACTGCACTCTCCAGCCTGGGTGACAGAGTGAGACCCAGTCTCTAAAATAAAATAAAATCAATAATATCTCATTAGAGCAGAGGTAAGGATGAAAGAGATTAAACAGGCCTACTTGACAGAGTGGTTACTTAGGAAGGGCAAGGAGAAGCTTTTAAAGCAGGGGCCAAATAAGTTCACAACTATTGCTCCTAAAAGACCCCTCTGATAGCTAAAATCAGTGGTGGTAAGAAATGGAAAGATGTGAACTCTATTAACTGAGGAGGTAGAATCCACAGGAAAGGGTGATTGGAGATGGAGATGCGGAGGGTTTCTAGATTCCTGGCTTTAGCAACTAACTGCATAGTGCCGTTTACTGAGATAGAGAATACTAGAGAAAGAGCACATGTCTACTCAGTGTACAATATGTTTTAATAGCTAGAAAGATTTTGGGGGATGCTGTAAGCAGCATGGCCCCCTTGTGTTACTGAAGAAGATAAACAGAGGCCAGAGAAGTAAGTGACATGATTGAAGTCACTTTGCAGTAGAGCCAAGAGTGGAAATGACTCCTGCGGCCACTCAGTAACACCGAAAAGCTACACAGAAGACGGTTCTAAGGACTCACATTCCAGAGAAGTGCTCTGTGGATATTCTTGCAATCTGATCTCTTATTTGTTTAATAATGGTCTTCTCAGAGAGAATTATCTGTTCATTGGCTGAGGATTTATTTCACAATCTCCTTATTTCCTTACTCCAAGAGATGTCATCCCTTAAAAAGTTACAATAACCTGTTACCCTAAACTAAGAAGACTCATGATGAGGCACAATTTTTAAAAACAAACTAATTATATTAATATATAATATTCTCTCACCAAATACAGTTATCAGTTTCCTCACTGAAAATATTCTTATTCTATTCCTGGGGAAAAGGGAGGGAGTTCAATTCTGGCTCTGAGCTGGAAAAGTATCATTTTGTTCATTTTAAGCAATAACTTATATCAATATAATTTTGCACAGCATGTAGACACTTTCTCATCATTATCTTATTTGATTTGTTTCAATACCCTTTGGAAATGGGCACAGCAGGATTTACCATACTCATTTTACAGATAAAGCTCAAAAATGTTAAGTGATTTGTGTAGTATCGCAAGGCTAGTAAGTGGCAGACCTTAGCTTCAGCATTCTTGTAGGGGGATATTTCTGTTTTTCTACAAGTCGTGGCCTTTCCTTTACTGACACGATCCCCATATATCTACCATGAGGTTTCTACTGTTAGTATAAATTTCTTTAGTTTTGACAATAAAGGCATGATTAGGGGAGATTAGGGAAAATCTTTGGTATAGATGAGGCTCTTAGTGGCTGACAAAGTGAGTTGGCAGATCCTTAAGGTCCTGTTCCATTTGAATACCAATGTGTGAGCTCATCATGGAAGGAGTTACCTGAGGCAAGAGCACCAAGCATTGTTAGCAAATTATCTTAAGGAAAAAGGAGAAAACTTATTGGTGTTCTCTATGGTAGTAGAACTTCCTGAGAGACAGGTTGAGGGTTGAGATGAGAGGATGTTTATTAATAAATATTGCTATAAAATAATTGTATGGGTTGCCCCCAAATATCATGATATTTGTTTCATTAGACATGATCAAGTAGACTGTTCCAGGGAAGTGGTTTGAACTAGATCCCCCCAAATTCCAAAGGTTTATGATTCGATAGAGCTAATTAACTATGTGGATCTCAGTATTCTCATCTGACAATTTAAAGATGGAAGAGCGTTAAGATCCTTTTAAATTCCACAGTTATATTCACCGTCCTCTCAAATATTTTTGTGTATTCCTATATAAAGAATTCTGTTCATAATATTCCTCTCTTTTTCCCTTTCCATTTATCTAAGTTATTCTTTTCCTTCAACCCCCATAACTATTTTTAACTGTTCTAGTCTTTGAATGCCTCAACCATCATTAGTTGTTCCTGCCTTTTAACTTGTTGCATAAAATTCCTAGTCTATATATTTATGGCCTTTGGAATATAAAAAGATTATTTTATTAACTGTATTGTAGGCTTCTTGAGTCAGAGACCATGTTTTGTTTCTCAGTATGGTCACTACTTAGAAGACTGCTTCTAGTAATCATTGAATAAATACTTATTTGTGAAGTTGTAATGGTGTGATACTGAAAGTATAGTATTTATATCACCTGTGTTAGGTTTACCTGGGGTGCTTCTTATAAATGCAACTACCGAAGTCCACCATCTTTACTCCCAAATCAAATCTTAGGGATTGGAACCTGTGCATCTGCATTTTAATAAATAATCCAGGTTTATTTTTACACATGGTAGAGTTTTGGTGCTACAGGTATAGACCTTTGGTTTCTCTGCACCATACTGATATCATTTCTATGGCATGTCTTACCTCTTTCACTCTGTTTAAGTATGTGCTTGTCTTCAGTGAGTTGCTAGAACCCCAGAGACCTTCTTGCCCAGACTGTTGTGTGAGACTACCAACAATACCCATTAAAGTCTGTGTCTGTAGTCCTTAAAAAGTAGCCACTCTTTATGACTGTTAGTGAGTTCGTGGCTTCTACTACAGGAGTCCCCACATCTCCTGTATTAGAAAGAAGCATCTGCATCTGCCCTCTTTCCAGCCTCCTTGCTTAGAAGTTTTTGAGAGTTATTTTTGCATACAGCTGCTGGCTGCCTCAAATCCAGATGGAGACAACACAGGATGGAGTTAGTGTCTCTGGGGCAAAACAAACTGTCTTATACCCATTGATTTTTTAAATTATTGCCTATAAGAGTGCTAGGTACTTTAAATATTATTTTGCTTCACCTTCTCAGTATAATATATCAAGCAGATATTCCCAAGTTACAGGCAGAGAAGCCTAGGCTCAAAAAGATTAAACAAACTTTGTCTAAAGAAATAATCAGACTGTGTGTGAACTCTTGTATACAGATAATTTGTTTTATTCTTCTTTGTATGATTGCTAACTAGAGGGAGTCTCTGGAAGTTGAATAATTTAATTTTAAAAAATAGCTGGCAAAAAAAGATAAATGTTGATAATTCATCTAGAAAATGTCAGGACTGAGATTCAAAACCAGACTCTGTATGAGTCCAGAGCCAGTACTTCATCACCCTGGCCCTGAGCTCCTCTGGGAAGTGTGCAGGGCCCATTTCCAAATGAGGTGGCAATTCAGGGAGCCACACACTAAGTACAAAAATGCATCATATTCACAAAGGTGCATGTATGTTCCTCTTCTGTCACTAATTTTGTAAATTTAGAAGAAAAGTTCATTTATTACTTTTGCTGAGGACTTTAGATATGATACATAAAGCTGGATTTTTTTAATGGTATACCCACTATTTGCACACCGTCTAGTGCCTGTTAAAATACCACAAGTCCCTCGCCTGCTGTTTGCTTATGCTAAGGCTTCAGCCATCAGATACGCTACTTTAGCGTGCTATGTGGCAAGAAGATCCAAGTGTATTCATAATATAACAAAGTAGAGTTTGTTTTTAGCACAGACAGAAGTTTGTTTCATTCAAGAATGTGAAGTTAGTAGTTATGGACTCACACCCATGCAGATTCATTACCATTAAACTATCACATTTTCTGTTTATGTTGATTTCTAATTATTTCTCCCCTTAAAAAAAAAAAAAAAAAAGGAATGCCTCTCTCAGCCAGACCAGAGCACATAATGATTCCCACTGTTGGATGAACACAGTTGGATCTGTCTCATGAAAAACTCTGTTATTACCACCCACTAACTCATCAACAGGTCCTGGCTCTCTACAGAATCTGGGTCTCAGTTACCCCTATCCACCCCCTCTTGTCCTCTATTCACCTCCACTTGGGAACACTGCCACTTGGAGAAAGGGAAGCTTTCCCTCACTTAGCGACAGCTGGAGATGCTGATTCAGTACCTTACATTACACTCATAGCAGAGCGCATTAGCTTTATGATAGATTTTCTAACTTGTGATTAGGGGGAAAAAATATTTTGGTTCTACAAATGCTTTTGTTAAAGTTTCAGCAGCAGTATCAACTATAACTAGCTGTTCGGTCACAGCAACACGAATATGATTTTCACTACTTTTGGAGAATCAACTTGGAAATTAGCCCATAGATTATTAATGCATTTAATGAATAAAAGAACATAATACTGAGATTCTAAAAGAAAGGTCATTTTAAAAGTGAAAACGACAATGTTGTTGTTCTAAATTATTTAGACTGATGCAATATGCATTGCTAATGGCAGGAATTTAGAAAAATACAAGAAAAGATTATATGTAACGCTAATTTTTTTATTTTTTATTCTTTCTTTGTTCTTATTACCTTTTATATATATGATAACTTTCCTATTTCCTCTCCCTCATCCCCTACACACACACACACACACACACACACACACTCCAGTAAAAGAGAATGAAAACTTAAAACCTGGAAAGAAACTAAAATTACTGCTAGAGGGAGATGGGGAGGAACAGAGGAGAAATGAAATGTTCCCAAGAGCAAAGAACATGTAGATTGATGCACAGTTTCTTCAAAGAGTGGAATCTCGATGTAAATTCCTAAGTTTGTTGCTAGTTAAAACATTCTTCTCTAGTAAAAAAGTTAATAAGAAAGCATATTTTCATGGAATACAAGATGCTGGTTCTGCTCCAGGGCCCATAAAATTAACAAAAATTAAAGTGAATAACTATCAGGCAAAATGTGTTCTTTCCTTTCCTTCTGATATTAAAAATACAGAGTCTAAATGTACTTAGGCTCTTTACTTCAGCCCACAAACATCTAGCTCCGACCCCCTTTTCTAATCATTTCCTGTCATTCTCAGCTCTGTAGCCTCATTAGTTCCTGTTGTGCTGCTCCTCCTGACTGGTTCTTCCCCACGGCCTTCAATTCCCCTAAAATACTTTCCTTGGGTTTTCATGACTGACTCCTCCTCCTTCTCCAGGTCTCAGCTAAAGAGTAACCTTAAAGGGTCTCTCCTGACCGCTGTATTTAAAGGATCTCCTCAGCGTTATTCTCTGCCTTATCTACCTGTTTATTTCCTCCACAACACTTCATCACCATCTTTAATCACTGAAGTCTTTGTTTACCTGCTTATTAACTGATTAATATCATGACATCAGGAACTGGATGTTTTGTTCAGCCCTACATTTTCTGCATCATATGTAGTGTTGGGCACATTGTGAGCTCTCAGAAAGTTTTGTTGAAAACCTTACTCATAGTCTTCACATTGTATCCAAATACCAGCTGTCTCCAACCTTTTTGGCACCAGGGACTGATTTCATGGAAGAGTTTTTCAACAGACCAGTAGCGAGGTGGTTTGGGGATGATTCAAGCGTATTACGTTTATTGTATACTCGAACCTCTGTGCTAATGATAATTTGTATTGGTAGCTGCTCCCCAGCACTATCATCACTGCCTCAGCTCCGCCTCACATCATCAGACATTAAATTCTCCCAAGAAGCGTGCAACCTAGATCCCTTGCATGCGCAGTTTATGGTAGGGTTGACGCTCCTATGAGAATCTAATGCCACCGCTGATCTGACAGGGGCGGAGCTTATGCAGTGATGCCAGGATGGGGAGCAGTTGTCAATACAGATGTAGCTTTGCTGACTCACCTGCCACTCACCTCATGCTGTGCTCCCAGTTGCTAAGAGGCCACAGACCCATACCAGTCTGCAGCCAGGAGTTGGGGACTGAAGCCATGTAGAGTGAAGCCCACTTTCATCTATTTTTCATTTCTAATCCTGATTTTGTAGCATGTGGTCAGACACAGCATAGCTCCGGGCCACTAAATTGGCATCTAGCTACCAAATATTCATCATATCTTAGATTTCAGGGATTCTACAGCTACCATCATTTGCTAGCCATTTTCTTAATATATTGAGCTGACTTGATTTTAGTGGAAAGTCTAGCTAATTGCTGTTTAATGTTAGGTTCGTCCTATTGCTGTGGTTTTATTTTAAAGTATTTATAGAATATAAATATTAGACTCCCTGCAGGAAATTATTATTCAGTAAGAGAAAAAGAAAGACTTTCTAAGTTCTCAAAGAAACCATTTCCATTAAAAACAGTATGTTTCCCCACATAATAATAATGGTGGAGCACCAACTGGGCTGTATTCAACAACTGGTGAATACATTCCTCTCTGAGACTATTAGGAATTCTGTGAACCCATTGGTGTAGGGACAAGCTTTCAGATGAGAGGTTGATTCAGTGAGACAAAATATACAACAGACTGTTATACTAGCTGTTAGAGTTCAATTAATGTCTGTGCTTATGCCATTGGTAAAAGACTAAATAGAATAAGTGTGGAGGGATGTATGTGCATACATGCATGCATGCATGTATGTGTCTATATATGTGTATATATACATGTATACATACATGTGGAACAACATATACATATGTATATTTAAATACCATAGGTGAATTTTAATTCATTTAATAACTAAAACATTGGTATATGAAAACATTAAAACCATCAAGTAATAAACAGTATTTCAAAAATAGCAAGATCTATATGTGTATATATTCAAACATACAAACATGTGGCTCTTAGAACAAATTATTAATCAAAAATAATAATGGAGGACTATGAGTAGACCTCTGTTCATCCAGATACCATAGTTTGAGAATATAAAAAAGTGTTATATTCCAATAAGTAATTGTATTTATTCAGAAAAGCTTTTGCCCATACAACAGAAGAATAGGCTCAATAGGAAAAAAAAGCCCTTGTATACATTTTGCTGTCTATACCTAACTCCCTCAGATTACCTGAATGGTTGTAGAGACCTAGCCATTGTCAGTTCTACTTTGGAAGCTTTAATTAATGAACAAATAAGAAACATAGACTTGCAATATTTTCTTGGATCAACCCAACAGAGTTTGAAAGAGACTGCCAAGTAATTCAAATTTTTAACATTATATTTTTCTTAAAGTGAACATTGCCAAGTATTCCAGAGGAACCACAAAACATCTCTTAATTTTCAGTGACTATAATATTGTTCTAAACATAAATATGACTTTGTAACAATCAAGTCCCAAGATATGGTAGAAATGTGTTGTCCTAACTTAGGCAATAAAAAAATATATACTACATTTTCTCTAGGTGAACAGACTATTGAAGTAAATGAAATCTTAAAAAGCTTTTATTATTTTATTTTGAATGCTTTATTGTATAATTAAGCATTCAGAATGTATATAACTTGGAACTTGATTCTTTTACCAGATATTAATAGTCATAGCCCACTTAAAATCAATTATTATAGATACTTTATATTAAATATTTACTGCTTTAACATCTTTATTATTTTTAAAAAACACAGATAAATAACTTATATTTGATATTTATTGCCTTTATTCATTCAGTAATAAAGAACAATTTATTGAGAACTTATTCAATAAATAGCCACCCTGTGTAGAAGCTGAGAATTATCAAGAAAATTATCAAGAAATTATAAAACCAACCATACCCTTCCCTCAAAAAGCATACAATCAATGTGAACATCTTGTAAGAAGAGAAGGCATGGAGGAAAGAACAGATGTAAAAATAACTTTGATTATGGAATTCCTTTGATTTCTTCTCTATATACTGTCTCTTAAGGCCACTACGTACAGAAGAGTAAGCAGTGAATGCTGTGAATACAAAAATGCTTTAGGGGGATTCTGTATCATGTTTTTTAGTTAAAAATAACTTTTATCAAATTTTAATCTATTAATTTTTAATTATATTATAAAATAAATAAGTTACTTTCATGTATTTGGCACATCTTTGATATCAGTCAAACCTGTTTTATTTAATTAAAGTCTATTACATTTTGTATTTTTGGAAATTCTCCAACCTCGAATAAATGTCAATTAGAGATAATTGGCAGCATGTGATAATGGATTTCTTTCATATAGCAATTTACAATTGATGTTAGTACATTTGTAATTGAGTTTTTTTAAATCTCTATAGATTAAAATAAGGCAAATCCTTGAAGCTTGCACTTAAATTGTTATGGAAACAGATTTAGTTTCCAATACTGTATTTAGTTTTGATACATCATAAACACTGAAAATAAGCAGCCAAAGGTTGCATATTTACCAAATGCTCTGATGCCATTAAAACTCTGGATGTTTTATCAAAGTTGAATTAACACTCATGACAATGGCAAGTCCCTTAGGAACTGTTACATCAGTTATACATCACAAGTTAAAGATTATCAAATAGAGAGAGAGTAGGAAGGCTTGTTTAATAGCTAGAGAAATTGAAGTCCTTATTCAGGGGTTGTTGTCAGTTCAGACACTGCAAATAGATTTAAGTTATGAACAAGCATGTACTCTCTTAGTACACTTAACCTTCACAAGGTTAAGAAAGACACTTACCTCTTTCTTAATTTTAAGGAAAGACATATTAATTTTACTGTGTATATGACACACTTGTGATCAGAAGGTCCCAATTTAAAGTCCCCATGAATTCTGTCCATCTTCCCACTCTCATCTGTCCCGTTATGCATCTAAAGTTTATTTATATGGAAAGAGATAGGTACCAGATATCAAAGATATAAGTTCTAAACTTTGCTCTAAACTCACTATTTGTCCAGTAATTTACAGCATTTTTTTGAGTCCTAGTTCAGGGTTTCAAAATCAGTGGTTTTGATAGCTTCTCTTTATTTACCTAATCATAGAACAATTACCTAAGATAATTTAGCCTTTTATGAGGTGCATTCTTTGAAAGCTAAAGTAGTATAGAAATTCAAAGTATTATAAAAGTCTGCTGATAATACATTTTTTTCTCTTACCAAATGTCCTTTATTTTGGATTATGATTCCTTTTTCTGTCATTTTCATCACCTCCCCCTTTCCGAATGCTTTTTCTAATTAAGCCACTACTACCAGGGACTCACATGTACATCTCCAACAGCCCCTTCAAAGTAAGCTCCGTCTATTAAGCATCACTTCCTTGATATTTTATAAAATCTGAAAAATTCATGATTCCAAGCCATATTTATATTTTTAGTCCACTTTATTTTATGCACCTTGCCCCACCTTCCAACAGCAGGCTTTTACTCCCCTGGTAGCTCTTCCTCTCTCTACTCACTGGCTAAAACTAGAAACACACATTCTCAAATCCTTTCTTGCTCAGTCCACATTTAGTTAGTCACATTTGGTTGATTCCACTTCCTAAACATCCTGGAACATGCATCCCTTCCTTACCACATTATAGTACCTCTGCTATATTGTAAGTTATTAGCAGCCGTTTACCTTGTCCACTACATTATTCTTCTAGTTTCCATGCTTGCCACGCTGCCAGGGAAATTATCATATCAATCACTGGATTGAAATCCCCCATGTCTACAGAATAATTTCCTTGGCCTATCCCACAAAGAATTTTATAATCTAGATATATCCTATTCTTCCAATCTTCTTGATACTCCTCATACCTCCATTACCCACTACTTACGCCCCCAGTTGCATCAAACTCTGCCAGTCTTCTTCTCAATTTGGGTAAATGTGTTTCCGCTAGCCCCACAAGGCCACTAATAAACTCCAAAACATTTTTTAAGACTTAAGTTCAAACACTAGAGAGTCTGTGAAACCTCCCTACCTCTCCACCACTACCATCTCCATTGTTCATTTAAAATAATAGCAGGAAATATTGTTTGGAAAAAAGTGATTCAGAAGTGCAAAATGAAGTTAGTATTAGAATGGAGAAAAAAGAAAGAAGCATGAGAAAGTAAAATCCTGTCTTAGAATCACAAGATTTTATGGCTAAAAGGGTTGTTACAGTCAATCTAGACCAAAGTTTTCTGTGGTTTCCATATAAAAAGTAAAAGCTCTTGCCTTAAGATGAAGTTTGGGAAATTTGTATCTAGTTGTGTAATACTGACTGAATAATTTGAGTGATCTTTATACAGCATTCAAGAAAGCAGTTACTCCACTACTCAACCATAAAAAGAAAAAAACTAGAATCATAGAATCTGAGCTTCATAGTCTCAATTTCTCTTACTTCCCATAGCCAGCATCTCAACCTCCATGAAGAAATAAAAAATTGCCATCGTTTAATATTCAAAATCCATTGCCAGTATGGAAAATTTACTGTTTACAAACAAGTAGAAAAAATGTTCTTGTTACATGGATAATGTATAATACTGAAGCCAAGGCTTTCAGTGTACCATGTACCTATCATCAGAATAATGTAGATTGTACCCAATAGGTAGATTTTTATCCCTTACCCCCCATCTCTCTCCTTCTTAGTTTCCAATATCCACTACTGCTCTTTATGACCATATATATCCTTCATTTAGCTTCCACTTATATATGAAAACATGTGATATTTATATTTCCATTCCTGAGATACTTCACTTAGGATAATGGCCTCCAATTCCATCCAAGTTGTGCAAAAGACATTATTCCATTCTTTTTTATGGCTAACTGGTACTCCATGGTGTGTGTGTATGTGTGTGTGTGTGTACACATCACATTTTCTTTATCCACTCATCAGTTGATAGGCACTTAGGTTGCTTCCATATCTTTGCAATTGTGAATCATGCTGTAATAAACATTCAGGTACGGGTGTCTTTTTTATAAAATGACTTCTTTTCCTTTGGGTAGTTACCCCATAGTGGGATTGCTGGATCAAATGGTAGGTCTACTTTTTTCTTTAAGGAATCTCCATACTGTTTTTCATAGAGGTTGTACTAGTTTACATTCCCATCAACAGTATACAAATGTTCCCTTTTCACCACATCTGCGTCACCATCTATTGTTTTCTGACTTTTCATTAATGGCCCTTCTGAGCGGAGTAAGGTGGTATCTCATCGTAATTTTAATTTGCATTTCCCTGATGATTAGTGGTGGTTAGCATTTTTTAAATTTTAAAAACAAACAGAAAATGTACTTGTAAATTGGAACTAGGTCTTTCTTGATTTTTTTAAAAAATCTATTTTTCAAAAACCTTTGTCAAAAAAGCCAAAATATAAAAAAAGGAACTATTGTAGCACAATGTTGACTGTGTTGAATTTCATCAGTAAAAGTTTTAGAGAAAGAAGAGAATTGAGCAAGGTATTTTGGCACATCTCATAATTTTAGTGGAAACTGTTACCAATTGTGAGTCCTATGCAGAGCTCTCTCTTGAAGAAGTTTCCAAATATCAAAACCTAATTTTTATACGAAATTTATCTTAAGAAATATCTAGTTTTTGAGGTTCTAAATATGTAAACAGGTCTATATTAATAACTGATCTATATAAAGTTATATCATAATTGACAAAAATTTCGGGGTGTGTAAAATTACAATTGTGTGTTTCCTTTCCATAGGCACATTTCAGAGATAGGGGTAGATTGGCGTGGACTGATCTGATCCATCTTCATTAAACCCAGAATCACTTAGTGCCCTGAGCTTGGAGTGATTTTCTTTCAAGTTAAGGTCTACTTTTCCCCAGACAAGTGGAATTCCACAGACAATTCTTTTCTGTAATTTTCAATTCTTTATGAAAAGGTTTTACAGGTTTTTCCCTACATTTCTTTCTTCTTGAAATGGATATAATAGATTCTGAACATATGGCGCTCTCTTGCCCCTTTTCCTTTTAAGGGTGTTTCCAACCTTAAAATATGTACACATTTTCTGTAAGTCTCTAATGCTAAGTTCCTGGCATGAAAAATGACCCTGTTACTTGGAAAGCAGTTTTCACTTACAAGTCCCCCAGGCCCTATAATGTCTAAACCTCCTGTGCCACTTTATAGGACTGCCCCACCCCACAAAGGAGCATGTACAGGAAAAGCAGACTTCCCTTCCCCCACACATTTCCTCAGTTTATTTACAAAACGTCTTGGAATGAGAATGAGTTGCTTGTGGTTCCTGTGGCTGATCCAGGGATGGTTTCCTACAGGCAGAGGATGCTGGTCAACCGAATGACCTCTGTGTAGCTAGCCTGTGCACCCCTGTGGTAAGGATATTAGGTCTTATGCATCGCCCTTCTAACTAATCCTGGAGGGATTTGTTTTTATGGTAAGAACTTAGTAATAACCAAACGTCATTGTAAAGACAGATTTTAATAACGACAAGGTCCATCGGAGCTTATCTTTTTCACTACCAACAAAAGAAGTCAGAAATATGCTGGGATGCCTTTAGGCTCCTGTGTGTGCATCAACCTTCTCTTCTTAAAGGATTATTTCTCCCTTCTGGCATCCTGAAAGGATGGTAAATTTATTAGCATTATATTTGAATAGAGAATACATTAAGAGAGGAAATCATCCCAAATACCAGCTACTTGATGACCCTGGTAGTCAGCAGTTTCTATCAGCTCACACATAGGTGATGATGACTAGTTAACAGTCACAAGAAGGCTTAAAGTTGTAACGATCTCAATTAAGCATAAGTCTCCCAAATGTTCATTTAAATTTGCTCAGGCTTGCTACTGAACACTCTTACCTCACACATTGGTGACTCTTGGAAACCTTGGAATATGTATAGCGGTGATCCTTAAGGTAGATGGTCCATCCTCACCAGACATACATTTCGTTAGAGTAAGTGAAAAATGAAAGTACAGAAACTATAAGTCTTCTCTCCCCAAAGATAAAAATATTATACATAAATTGCCATAGATAATTACATATGATCCATGTGGAAATACTGGTTAAAATAAATATCACACTTTCACTATTATATCAATTTGAACTAGTAATTATTAAACTCTTGTGAGAAGAAATATTTCAGGAAATCATTAAGGGTGTTGCTGAGTAGCTAATATAGTCTCATAATAAATGTGCATTGGATCAAAAAGTAAAATTGTGTTCCCTAGTAGACCATAGGTGAAAAAAGATATTATAGAGTGTAGTGTCCTTACTCAAGTTAAGTCCCAGCATATGATGATTTACTTGCTGAAGAAATTAAAGACATGTGCTTATCATCTGATATACAAATGAAAAGCAAAACTAAAGTGTATTAATTTCAATGTGTAAATGAGCACAAAATTACCAGTCCTGGATCTCACAGGGTGCTAAGTCAGTGAGGATATCATATTTATACATATATGTTCTATAAATCCTTTGAGGCAGTATATTCCTGCTTTCCAAAAGCTCAACATTTAAGAACTTTGAAATCAACAGCAATAAATGTGCTAAAGGGAAATATAAGATCACAAAAAGATAGGAAAAAATCCTCCTACCTCATTTACTCATTACTACCAAATTGAAAGCTAATGACAGAAAATGTATGCCCTGCCCAGAAAATGTCATTTAACTTCTATATCTCTGATTTAACCTTTGTTTTTGTCTTTCTGCATTTGTCTCCCCAGTGCATCCTAACGTCAGTCAAGGCTGCCAAGGAGGCTGTGCAACGTGTTCAGATTACAATGGATGTTTGTCATGTAAGCCCAGACTATTTTTTGTTCTGGAAAGAATTGGCATGAAGCAGATTGGAGTGTGTCTCTCTTCATGTCCAAGTGGATATTATGGAACTCGATATCCAGATATAAATAAGTGTACAAGTAAGTGCCTACACAAAATTGTATTTTTATCTCATCCTTGGGGACTTTTCCAGGTCAAAATGGCCTCTCATATATTTTTGATATTTGATGTTATGTAAATGATAATGTTTATCTGATAATTTGACTAAACCATATTTGGACTTAGCACTTAGGGCAGGAAAACTTTCACCACTAACTTAGAAAAAAAATCACTTAAGTTTTGTTTTATTTTTTTAATTTGTAAAAGCAAAGACTGAGAATGTGACCATTACTCATTGAGTTTATAGAGGATTACTTTAATCCTCAATTCCATCTTAGTTCCTGTTACCATCAGAAAATCCAGGTATTTAATAACCTGAAGATTCATTTCAGCCATTTTGGCTTCAAGGATTCTAGTATAGGAACTGAAACATTTATTTATCAATTGGAAATAAATGTTAGAAGCACTCTCATCTGAACCCTGAAAGTCTACTCTCCAGACTATAGACCAAGTGACCTTTTAAAACTGTAAATTAGGAAATATCACTACTCTATACAAATATCACATGTAGCTCTGCCTAGTCTCTCCACACTTACCTCTTACGACTCCCCCTCAATCATTTTGCACCACCCTTACTGGCCTTCTTACAAGATCTTTCTACGTCAAGCCTTGCAATTATTGTTCTACCCTGGCTGTTCTAGCAGTTTGGAAAGCTCTTTGCCCACACCTTTGCAAGACCAGCTCCCTCATTTCATTGAAGATTTTGCTTGTATGTCATCTTATCAGAGAGGCACTCCATGACCATTATATCCAAAATAATTAGCCTCTTTCCCTTATTAGTCATTCTCCATCTCTTTTTCCCACCTTTTCCTATTGTTATTTCACCCACCTTTTGCTGTCTTTTAGTTTTGTTTTATTTTCCAGAGCACTTATCATTGTGGAACCAGACTGCCTGGTTTCAGAAACCAGTGTGTTCTGTGGCTCTGGACTAGTTACATAACCATTTTGAGCCTCAGTTTCCTTATCTGTAAAATGAAAATCATAATAGTAACTATCTCATTGAATTGTAAAGTTTAAATGATTTAATATTGTAACTTATTGTAAAGCACTTGTAGCACTCCTGGCTTACAGTAATTCACCATATAAGGGTCAACTATTGTCATTTATTGTCTCCCCTTCTAGAATGTAAACTTTGTGAAATCTGGGTCTTATTTCTGGGTCTTATTTCTTTTGTGTGCTGCTATCAACTAATACCTAGAATAATGCCTGGCACATAGTGGACAATCAAATAGTTGTCGAATGAGTGAATAACCCTCAAGAATAGCACAAAGGCAATGTCCCAGTATATTTTATTGAAGTTCTGATGAAACATTTTCACTATCATTTAATATAAATAGATAGTTGGTCTTACAAACATTCTTGGTTGCATATATATTGCCTAAAATTTTTATAATGCAATCAGTACAATGATTCTGAAATCATTAACCAATGCACATCAACTGAATGACTGTGGAGGAATCTTAATTCAGTTGGCAAAATAATTTTGAACCCCGTGTGTTTGTTTGAAACAAAAGTTGCATGTGCCTGTGTTGGACACATGCAGAACTGGTAGTTAAGAGAAGATAATAAATCATATTTCACTTTTCTTTTTTCTCCTTCAGAATGCAAAGCTGACTGTGATACCTGTTTCAACAAAAATTTCTGCACAAAGTGCAAAAATGGATTTTACTTACACCTTGGAAAGTGCCTTGACAACTGCCCAGAAGGGTTGGAAGCCAACAACCATACCATGGAGTGTGTCAGTATTGGTAAGGAGAACTTCTAAGAATTTCAATGGATTAAACCTCAGATGATAATGTCAGTCTCCGTAGAGGTGCTTCTCAGAGTCCTACTTCAAAAGAATCTGAAGGACTGTCTCTTAGAGGCTCTCCCCATCCTTCTTTACAAAGATAACAATCTTAAGGATATTCCCATAGACGTACCTATCATATACCACAGTACAATTTAACACCCAGTGGGTGCTCCGTTATTTCTTAGGGACTGTTGATAATTGTTTCAATTCTGATCATTATAGATTTATTTTGTATTATTATTTAATGAAATCCTACTTACAGTAAAATATATATACTATATATGTATATATGTGTTATAAACACTATATATGTGTATGTTTATATATGTATGTGTGTGTATGTACATATAAAATGTCTCAAACTAAATTTTCATGTAGGGCAAGAGTTTCATAATAAACCTAGGTCTAATCTCAACTGGCACCCAAAATTATTTTCCAAAGGGGGAAAATGTATTCTTTTGATACTTCCCATTAAGGCTCAGTTGATGGATCAAAGACCTAGAGAACTGGTATTGTTATAGTTAAAAATCTCACTTTTTTCTCTCACACTGCTTTGCTGAAATGTTCTGCTTCCACAGGTATTCAGAAATAAGAAAGAGAAGATTGTGGACTTACTCAAACTGACAGAATGAGACAGTCCCAGGGTCTGATTAATTGCAGGCTGAGTTTCTTGGGGCAGGGGGAGGTCCCTCAGACAAGTTGTTTGTCTAAATAACAGATCACTGTCAGGCTATATTTTCCCTCTTTTAAATGTAGTGCAGCTACTACAGCTACGAGTTTGATGAACACTTGGGGAGCAGATGCTAGACCAAATGGGAAAACAGCTTACAAAATCTCAAAATCCCCTGGGCAAGAACTACAAGAACCTTTGATGCTGCAGTGATGTTGGCATATGCACACAAATGCCCTCCTGATTCAGTACAAGATAGTCTCCAGGACTTCCCTGGAGTCCCCACAGTACGGATCCATTAGAATCTAAAGTGCTGGAGTAATAACTCTAAAGTGGTGGTTTAACCACTTCAGGTTTACCACAGAAGTTTTATTTCTAAACAAAATTTTTGGTAGGATGAAATAAATAGATGATATTTTAAAGTTATTTTCAGAAGCATCTGGAAAACAACAATCCTGAAACAGTTCATGGATCATTTTGGTTAAATCTTTTCTTCACTAGTAGTAAAAACACAGAAAAAAACAACTTAGGAATAGGGTAAAAGGTACATGAGAAAGCACTGGAAGTTCCTCTCTTTATAGATCCTGAGGGCTGATGATTAGAGGTAATAAGTTCCAAACAGTGGAAAAAATAGGAAACACTTCTGTGGGATATTCAAGGATAGAAATTCAGAATGAGTTGCAGAAAGTTTGTGGGATTTCTCTACACAGGTAAAAGGACACATATTTAGATGTTTAGTTGTTGAAGGTATAGCATTCAGTCTTTAGAAGGCTATTTAGCTTAAATTTATCAATGCTTTTCTACGGGAGAGCATTTAATACTTGGCACTGTTGGATTAGCCTTTAAAGCTTTCTGGCAATTTACATTTTTTAGAATAGGGGTGAGCAGTCTAAAGGCCATTTACTGAATCTGGCTCATTTAACAGGTACATATGACCTAGGATACGGTGGTAGTGCAAATCAGCAACTTTTGTTCAGGGCCAGCTCTTATTGCTTGCTCCTTAAGTGACGTCTCTCATCATGTGGTGCCTGGCCTACAGGCACTATACTTGCCATGCCTACAGGCTTGTCTCAGAATTTCAGAGAAAAGTATGCCTTGCTTCCTTGTCACAGAGGGATATTAAAGCCTATTCCCTTAACAAATATGAAAACTAGGATCCAGAGAGCTGAAATGATGAGCCACAAAAGAACATTGTAAGTTACTGTCAGTGCTGTAATCAGTACCTTACTTTAGTTCCCCACTGCTCACCCAACAGGTTAAATGTGTCTTTCTCTTTGCTACCTACATTTTTATACTAAGAGGAAAGATCATAAACAGACGCAATCCTGATATAGAGCTGGGGTGAAAGATTTACATCACAGCGTGATGACTTCCCTTGGTTTGTAGGTCAAATTAAACAGAAACATCCACTGAATCCCATTTTATAAGAGAACATATTCTTTTCACTTTGTGCTACAGAAATTTGCTCCTTTTCTGCACTGTCATTTTGTCATCTTTGTCGCTTCTCTGGGTGAGCAAACTTGTTCAAGTAGTAACAGAGGGAATATGGCACACTCCAAACAGGATCAGCAAGGGACGTGCCCTTGCTATGTGCTCTATGTAGTTAGTCACCAGCAATTAGAGCAAAAGAGTAATGATGTTGAAAGGTCAATACTGGTAGGACATCCAATTCAACTTTGCTCCCAAATTCAGGAATCCCTTTTAAAACATCTCAGCCTGATGATCAACTACAGCATGACCATTCCCAGGGACAGGGCAGTTATTACCTTTTCTGAGACATGTGCTTCATTAGTGAATAGCTAAAAAATTCCGGTGTTAAGATTTTTCTTAATACAGAAGATAGAAGGAACACAGAAGTTGAGTAGTTCTGTTTTTTCTTATCTACCTCTTAACCACCTCTTAACCAAGTAGTGCCCCAGTTCTACATTGTTCATTAAATGACCTGAATACAACCTTTCTGTTGTCTTTAGCATTTTTCCAAAGTTTCCATTTTTTTTTCTGGAAATATCTGAATGTTAACATTTTATGTTCATTCTAGAGTATACCTGTACGAAAAATTCACTGCCTCTCATGGCTTTTTAACTATCTGGTCTCACTGGAGGTTTTTACTATCTAAACTTAATAGTTTTGAATATTTTCTCTCCTCCAATGGAATTACCTAATATTGTCCTTGGAATTTCATTTTTAGAACAATTTATTTTCTAACTCTAGACTAATCATTGCCTATGCTGTAATGTTTAAAATCTGTTTTTCTGAAGTCTCAGTATACATTCGCCTAGACCTTTGCTATTATGAAAGAGCACCAAAGTTCTGGTCACTTCCACATAAGATAATTTTTTCTAATTTAGCCCTCTTAATTCTGGCATTAAATAAATACTGAACAAAGTGACAGCTCACAAACTTTGTCCTTTCTGATTTGCTTTCTTGGAGGTGTTTTTATTTGTATGTGCTAAAATTCCAATACTTTTTAATGGTTAATATCAGCATGGGTTGCTAGGAGATAAAGTATATAACTGGGAAGAGATTATAGTATTATCAAGTGACTTAGTTGCTCTATTCTTCACCAAAGTTATAAGGGCATAATATAACTGAGCATGAAAACTATTTTGTAAGTGGTTTGATAAAGCTCATTTAATTTCACAGAAACTGAAATTCACTTATCTAATTGCTACCATTTAACTCCGGGTTGCATTCAGGTACTCGAAAGTGACCGAAAAAGCCTGTGAAAAATGGGTGACAAATGGATTTAAATTTCCAAAATATTTAGCGTATCTTTCTTGAGGTTATGATGAGAATATGCTTCTCTAAAATAAGGGTTTATTAAATCAAAAAGCAGCAAGAGAGGTTACTGGAAACTTGTTTTTTTTGGAAAGAGATTCTTATATCACCTGAAAGAGCTACTGTTGCAAGCTGTTTTCATTCTATGTTAAGTTTATGGGCATAAATATAAGAATAGCACCTTTCGGATGTTACTTTTCATTAGAAGTGCAAAAATCTGTTATAAGACCTGAGAACTCTGTAATTGAAAAGAAAAGACTAACACATCCAGAAAAAGGAAACAAATTTACAAAAGAAGCTTCAGAAAAAGTACATTAGTTCATTTAGGAATCAGTCAAGTTAATTTTAGAATCAAGTTATGAGCTGAAATGGACCCAAACATCACTTTAAATGGATGCTGCTATGCCTGAACCATACCCAGTAATAAATGACAATATTTAAGTGTCCAACAGCACATTAAGTAGAAAAAGCACTGACTGGGAACTCTGCGAGTGAGGTCCCAGCATTCTTTGTTTCAACAAGCCCTCCAGGTGATTCTGATGCATGCAAAAGTTTGAGAATCAATTCTCTAGTACATAAATAATAACTATCCTATCAAGTTCTAGTCAAGATCAATCAATAATTGCAGCAGTACTCTAGAAATTATAAAAATATTGATCAATTTTGAGTAATTATATTAGTGCCTGGGTTAATCAAATCTACAGGAAAAAGTAAATCTAATGTAAAAAATTAGTTTACCTGATAATATGAGTACTAAAAAACTGAAAACATTTCATTCCTAATTTTCCCATTCTCTTTGTTTTATATTTAAGTCATCTTGCCCAACTTTGATCTGTAAAATTTCTGCTCAGAATTTGGGCAAGTACTGATGAAAGCAAAGCTTTTTTTTTTCCCCTTAACAATGGTGAAAGTGAGCGTGAGCCAACTGAAGCTGTTGCTGTGTTCTCTTTCAGTGCACTGTGAGGCCAGTGAATGGAGTCCTTGGAGTCCATGCATGAAGAAAGGAAAAACATGTGGCTTCAAAAGAGGGGCTGAAACACGGGTCCGAGAAATAATACAGCATCCTTCAGCAAAGGGTAACCTGTGTCCCCCCACAACTGAGACAAGAAAGTGTACAGTGCAAAGAAAGAAGTGCCAGAAAGGAGAACGAGGTACAATCATAATAACAAAATGTGCTTGTGTGAATCCTCATAACTCGATGCCTATTTCATTTTATTTCTTAGGGGAACATTTGGTATTACTTCTCATTTCTAAAACCCTACGTTGTGTACCAAACACATATGATGGCTGTAAATTATAGAACATAGATATGGTAATTCTAAAATGTGGAGCCTGACGTCAGAACTTTAAACTGCTATAGAAGTGTGCTAATTGAATTCTCATGAATGAGGCTGCATTATAAGTATTTGGGCCATTGTCTTCAATATAATCCACCTTCCTGGTGCCTAGAAACCTTTTGGGAATTCCCAGAAATCCAAAATCTAATGGCATTTGGTCCAAATCCAAGATACCACCATCAACTTTACTCCTTTCCTCATCGTCTACAAACCAAAGTAGTGCAATTAGGGTGTAAACTTTTGTAGCTAAACGTATATTTTTAATCGAATGTAATTTGATTTTACATTTGAATTAAATGACCAAGGCCACATTTTATGAATGTAGCACAACTATCAATGACATTCTGTCCCCAGATATTTTTCATATTATAGTAACTTTATAGACCAGATTATAGAACCTATTAGATCAATATTAACTGTGTCAGCACTTGTTCTGGACTCTTATGAATGCCAAGGAGAAAGACACCATTTAATATGATGCTTGAGGGTAAATGAACTTCCATTTAGAAGCACCACAGTTGACTTTTAAAATATTTTTTTCATCTGTCTCACATTTTCAGCACCACTGCCTACAAATATGTTGTATAATTTTATACAACTATTGGTAGTTATCTGGTGAGCCCATAAATGATTCTCTCCATTAATTGCAGCTTGAAAGGAGTTTGGTTCCCTCTGCATTTGAACTTCCTTAGCTTATTTCACTCATTTATTATTACAGTCTTACTTTATGGCCTTACACTGTGTTAAGGCCTAGCGATTCACAACTGAATAGGATACCATCTCTATCATGAAAATACTCTTGGTTTAGTGGAGGGTTGAGATGTATAAACAGATAATCACAACAGCATATAGTGTCTTGGTCCATTTGTGTTGCTATAAAGGAATACCTGAAGCTAGGTAATTTATATAAAAAATGGTTTATTTGGCTGATGATTCTACTGGCTGTAAGATTGGGCATCTATCTGGGGAAAGCCTCAGACTGCTTGCAATCGTGATGGAAGGTAACGGGAAGCCTGGGTGTGCAGAGATCACATGGTGACAGAGTGAGGAGGTGCTCTTTTTAACAACTAGCTAACTCTGTTAGTGGGAACAGAGTTCCTCCCATTAAGCCACACCTTCAACACTGGGGACCAAATTTTAGCATGAGGTTTGGAGAGATCAAACATCCAAACCACAGAATATATTAAGGGATATAATAGAAATGTGAACTACATTCAATGGGAGCACAGAGGAAGGCACTGTGCAAACTTGAACATTACTCATACAGAAAACAATTTGGTCACCTGTACTTTGCAAAGTATCTTTCACTATGCCAGAATAACTGGCCATCATAAAAATGTATAAAGCCTGTTGTTGACATTATAATCAAGTAGTTAATGTGATAAAATTCTTGAAGTCATAGATTATTTTAAAGAGAATTTCAAACCTTTATAAATTTGTAAGAGGTTTTGGTTAAAATTTAATTTAAGGAAAGAAAATTGGCTAGTGAAAAAGGTCTTTCTGGCATTTGTTACCAATTAATTTAAAACATCTTAGATTTTAAAAGTTGGATTTAGAAGTCAAATATTTCATCACTCTACTTGTTGGTATGCTCCCATACTCGTACATTTACTACGTTTACTAAATTTTCTTAACATTTAATGACTTACAGGTGGTCTTTGTTAATATCATTCTTTCCACAAAGATTCTCCATTACTAATAAGTATTCACTATACTTTGCTTTTAAAATATAAGTGAAGAAAAGCTTATCCAATAGAAAAATTAGAAAAACTAATTGCATTTTATTATTTTCATTTGAGAACGTGGCCTTCTAATACAGTATGTTTTGCTAGCGCTGGACTTAAACATTAACATTGGAAGTGTCAGTTCTTAAAACTAGAAACTGATAAGATAAATAATGCCACAAGAAATTTGAAATAGTGACATGAGTAAAAATTTCTGTCTGATCATTTTCCCTCTCCTCTGAGGATACAGTTGCATTTTATATTTACAAAGAGAACTTTAAACAACTAGAAAATTGTAGATGTTTTATTCTTTTTCAAATTTGGTAAAGCATAGACAAACAAGTAAGAAACGTGTATCACATTTATAATTAAATTCCAATTAGTTCTACTTTTATTTCCTCTTCATTTATCTTCCAGTGTGTTCATTAAAAAATTTCTCAAGTAGCCTAGAAACTTAAGGCAGGAAGAAAACCACTTCTCCCTTCATTTTTTTATTTCTCTAAGCTAATGGTTTTCTTAACTTATCTTGAAGTTTACTCATCAAATATCCTATTTAAACACAAAGAAACCAAATAGAAAAGTAATTATGACCTATGGATGCCCTGCTATATCCAATATATTGAGCATCACATCAAAATAATAATATTACCCAGAGTCTTCATTAAGGCTTTGATATATATTTATATAATACAATAATATATAATAAAATGTTTTTATGTATATTGAACATTTACTCATTGTCTTGAATTTATAATCTAAGTGGTAAGAACCACAAATATATAAAGAATGAAACATACTATCAGATCAAATAAAGCAGAAGACTTTCATTTCTCTTTATATTTTTCTATATGAGTTTGTATTTCTTATTTTAAGTGGGGAAAACATTAGAAACATTTAAGCAGCTTTAAAGATAAACACATATAAAGACATGATTTCTCCTACCACTTAAGATAGCTATTATCTGAGTTACTCCCAAATGGTTATAGATTCACAAAATAAAAAGATTCTTTTAGGTTCATTGATTGAGAATTTCTAGATGAGTAAGCTAAAAGATGAGATTTTTCTTACAAAATTTTGCCAGAACATTTTGAATTGAAACTTACATTTATGATCCCTGCCTAGGAGGTTAACAATAGACAGAGGTAGATAACTCATATTTGGAAAAGGTATGGAGCATGTGTTCAGGATTTTTTCTGCTGTTGTAATTGCCAAAGGCAAAGTCTCCAGGGAAGAATGATAAGATCCAGAAATGACTTTCCAAAATGTACACAAAGAAAAAATTGAATAAAAGGAAATAGTTTTTAGTAACAGAATGGATTATTCTAATCATGAGATATTTTTTAACATGTATGTGTTGGAAAAATAGGTTGCAAGATCTTCGATACACACATTTTTCTTTATTACCATTGCTCTCAGGCTTAGTGCAGAATAAATGAATCTGAGGAGATAAATGTAATTGCAGCCCCAAATCTAAATTTTTACCTGATACACTATTTGTTCACGCCATTTAGCACTATTTCCCTTTACCTGTCATGCTACCTTTTAATCAGCCTTAACTTCTCCATCAATTACTAGTTTAATAAGAGGCTATTACCATTACAATTATTTCTAGCTTGAACTTATCTCAATTGAATTATATACTCAAAATGTCAAAAATTTATATTTTAAGAGATTATACAGGCTGAAATTTAGACTAGTTTAACATGTAGATTAAAACAACATATTGAAATAGAAGTAAACAAGGAGAAAATGTATTTTCAATGGTTGTGAATTTATATTTGATTCTTTTGATAAGCTGGGTGCAACCATCTCAGATAAGAAGAAGTGAAATATGTGTGTACCTGCATCTGATGCAAAATGGTTTGTGTGTGTGTGTGTGTGTGTGTGTGTGGTAGCAGGAGAGTCAACAAACACATCTCTCATTTATTTGTACTTTCCTCTCATTAACTGAAGAGAATTTCTAATAGATTGTTTTTAAGGCAGTTCACAAGGAATGAAAGAAATTTTGTTCTTTGGTTAATTTCATGAAGAAGATTCTCATTTATTACAGGCAGTGCATGATCTTGGGACAGAATGGAGAGAAAAGAGGAGAGTCATGGAAGAAATGAGGTGGGGGGGGTCTACCTTCTTGGTACAAAGATGAGCTAGCATTCATTCCACCAGAGAAATGAAAAAGAAATCCTTTAAAATAGAAAGACATCAAATGTCCAGGGACATTCCAGGGAAGAAACAAGAGTGGGGATCATTACATCATTGTACTATTTGAATATATTATATGTTGCCTTATGTACCTTCTCTACATTAAGTAGACTAAAAACCTACTAGGCATTATGTAAAGGAAAAGTCTTAGATGTTAACTTACAAATTGTTATTAATCTTGCTCTCTAATATCAATATTACAAGTGTGCATCACGTCTATTATGAGTATTGCATTTAAAATTACAGCAAGATCAGTTTTCAAAAATCTAACAAAAAATGACAGTGAATCTGCTTTGTTCCTGGGTTTGCTCCTCTATCCTTTAGTGTACTTCTTAAAATCTGTATAATGACTCCAGTGCCATATATTTGAGTTCTACATGAAGGATTTATATTAAATATTAATTCAAATTCAAGATAAGATATTTAGCCAAGATTCCCAGAACAGTTCATCAAAATTCCAATGGATGGATTCATTAACTCAAAATTGTAGATGCCAACTGGCTTTGAGTAACTCAAAATTGTAACTGGCTTTTGAGATTATGTCTTCTGCCCACTTTCACCCCATGAAGAGCAGCTGGTCTAAAGACATTCATCCTGTGCAAGCACTGAAGGGTGGCAGCTTTCTGCTCTTTCCCTACACCCATTAGTAGACTAGCCCCTTGACATAGATCAGAGAAAAAATATCAGAAAAGTATGAGATGAGATAATAATGGCACTAGAGACTGTGGTTCTCAACTAGGGCAACTTTGCTTCCCAGGAGACATTATTATCTGATAATAGTACCAAGGATGAGAAACCTTGGTGTAAACTCAATAATCTCTCTGTAATCCTTCTTGTGGCCCAATCATTTTCTACCCAGATGGGTTGCTTGTTCAGATTCTGGAGAGGACCAGTTGCCACCAATGAAAATCCATACATGGTAGGAAGCCTTGATAACAAGAGCAAAATGGTGGAACAGAGGGAGAAATTTTGCTCCCCAGTATAAAGGTAATAATCAATTTTACTAAAAATTAATATTATTTTAATGTAAAGTATTCCAGTGCCACACAAAAAATGTTCAACTGTATTTAAAACCTCCAAGAAAGTTAGCCCATTGCAGTAAATAACAACCTTCTCTCTCAGAGAGATATTTCATAATGCAAATGTATGTATTTCCTCTTAAAGGCTAAGCCAATGTTTTTCTTTAATGTCCTCAGTTTTATTTAATGCCTGCCAGTTGCTGAATTATTATTTAGCTTTCTCTTCACCAAAATTAATTATATATCTGAAATCATCTCTTATTTTGTAAGACTCTCCTATCTATCAGGTTGAACTGTATGCAACTACCATTTTTGTAGGTTATATAGGGTCAAATAGGAGCAGTTTCATATGGTTCAAACTAAAACTTTAAAATTTTTTATCTCTAAATTTTTCAAATATTAGAATCAGACCAAGAGTGTGGTTGTGAAGGACTGAAAGATTATAGTTTGTATATGCTACAGTGTTAAATATTAGTCTTTTAATAATAGTATGAGTATACTATTGTCTTTAGAAGAATGTAGGCACCGCTAATCTCTAAAGACCCTCATAAAAGCATGTTTCATCTTCAGATCCTTTTCAGTCATGTTCATATATGCCCTATTCCCTGTTTTTATTTGATTGTCATTTTTCTCCTCAGCTATATTATTCGTCTTACTCTTTGTTTCTTTCCCACCAACTCCAGTTTAATCATTGAAGCTTGCAAATCCCGTGGATATGCATCAAAATTTATTATTGTATTGATAAAAACATTTTGTAGCCTCAGTGACAGGCCCCAACCACTTATCATTTCCTCTGACATTGCCATTGAAATGGCAGGATCTTTGTGAGGATTCTTTGTTGCCCAGGTTTGTGGTTTGAAAACCAAACCAAGATCCTTTATATTCATAATTCAACTCCCCTCTGTAATAATAAGCAGTAGGATCACAGCCATCACCCGGATAGATGTAGAAAAAGTGAAATGACAGTTACACAGTTTCTTGCCTCTAACACATTTTGCAATCCTATTGTATATTCTTAAACTTCTCAAAAGTAAAGAAAAAAAGAGAAATAAGCTGCAGAAAATAGGAAGCTTTTTATTTCATGCCTCACAATCCTGGGTATGATATCATTTTTTTACAACTCGACAAGGAGTTATTCCTTCTTTATAATTAAGACCAAGTTTATATCATTCCATTTTGGTAGGCACCCTAAGATTTTGGGGACATTATTAATGATGGTCAAAATTTATGGTAAACATTCTCCAAGGTGGGAAGTGCTTAAATATTACTATTATCCATGTTTTCCCTTCCTTCATGGGGTGGTAGAAAAATTATTTGAAGCCTTCTCTGTTGTATTGGTATGTATCTCAGCATCACCATTCTAAAATGAACTTTATAGTAAATGGTTTTGGCAAATACCTATATTCTCTGAGATTTCTTTGGTGATGTTTTTAAATATCTGACCCATTGGTGCATGTGGCGTAACACATACTGGTCAGATTAGTTAATAGAGTAGTAGCTGTACTATGCAAAGCATCCTTCAGCCCCTAAGCAAACAATGATCTTGCCATTGTTTGGATCCCGTGCACAAGGGTTGTTTCAATTAGCTTTTACTGAATAGCAAATAACCTTAAAACATAGAGGGTTAAAACAACCACTTATTTAACTATCTGTAGCCAGGCAATTTAGGCTGAGATCTACTGGGCAATCTTGATGTTGGCTGCGATCCCTCACATGGTTGGGTGGCGAGGATTGAGGAAACCATTGTATTTCTATCCTCATCAAGATGGAAGGAAGTTCTACAGGCTTCCAAGAGGAAGAGGAAAAGTGTCTCCTCTTGAGACTAGACATAGAACCTGGAACAGTTTTAATTTCACCATATTCTGTTAGTCTATGCCAGTCACAAGCCCAGTCCCGATTCAAGAGTTGAAGAATAGATTCCTGCCAAGAGAGAAATAGCTTCTCTATTGGCAGGAGAAGCTGCAAACTTACTTTGCAAGGTAAGCATACAGAGGTCTGCCTCTTGTTTGTAATTGGACGAATGTGATTGCTTATTCATTCAACAATCTCCTACTGTCTGAAATACTGTCTCTTCCTTTATAAAAACACGGTCAATTGTTGATACAGGAGATGTGCGTAGGGTATTATTTCTATTGTACTTTCCAATTTGTAAAGGGCAGGATGGAAAGAATAAATAAAATTCCAGGCCAAGATAACTTTATACACTCAACAAACATTTATTAAAGCACCAGCTATGTGCTAGGCACTCTAAGGTGCTGAGGATATAGCAGAGCAAAAAATTAAAAAGACAAAAGTCCCTTTCATTGTGGATTTTATATTCCAAATGTCAGCATCGTGGCTTGTGTCAGTCCACAAGGCAATCACCATCAGTGATCAGCTCACTTGTAAGTACGTACCTCTGTCAACAATTTTCATCTTTGCGATTTGTACCACCAGTAGCTTGCAGTGTCCATTAGAGTTTGCCAACACATTATAAAGGCATCTGTTTGTGCTGGCAGAAATAAAATCTCTCTGCTTATATTTTGTTTTAGTCTCAAGGCAAATATAAGGTATTTTTCCTGCAACCACCATATTGATTTGCTAATACGTGTTCGTAAGATGGCTAAGTAGGGTTAAAGGCACAGCTTGTGGCTGTGGGACAGTGCTGAGTTAACGGGCCCTTTGGAGAAATGACCCCAAGACCTTGGCTTCCTTTGCAGATTGTTCTAGCCAACCAAGATCCCTGCCAATTAGGAGGGCTCCCTAGAGAGGGACTCAGAGAGCATCAGCATAAATTTAAATTCTGGACCCCCAAATATAGTTTCCAAATGAGGCTTCTTGTCCTTTACTAATTACAAAGTAAACATTTCTCCAGCAAAAAGACACTCCCTCCTTTCATGCTCCTGTCTCCTTCTCACCTCCCTAATACAGTCACTCCTTGAAACTGCTGGTGTGGCTGAAACCTCTTTGGCACAGGAGACACCCAGCATTTGAAGGCACAAAAGAATTATTCTTTCCATAGATCATTATCTTGTTCTCTTTTTATCTACTCCAGCAACTTCTTTATTGAAGCATTACAGACTAACTTGGTAGATGGTACAGCCTTCAGAAAGGACTAGATACCTTGTCCCTAGGCCTCTCAAGAGATGTAGCCAAGCACATACAACCAGGTTACAATTAAATTCTGTGACATCATTGAAACAGAAACATTCTCAAGCGTGTTTACATTAAAACCATATCCTTTTGACATCACGAATGGGAATGCACCATTCAAATGTTTTGATTCTTGTGCATTGCTGTCAAATCAGACTTCAAATAGAACAAGGTATATTTTTTTACTGATGGACAAATCTAAGCATAAAGATAAGCATAAAGTTTCCAGCATGGTATCTTGTACCAGTAGTTTATTATTATTAGCATAACAAAATAGATATAAATGGAAAATTCTTTAAAATCTCTTAATATACCATATTCTCACGGTCTTCTACACATACTTCCCTTTCAATTTTCAATTCAGTCCCTTTTGCCTTTTGTTTAAAACATCCCATTTCTCATGTCCCAAATTGGAAATACTTTTCTATAATTTTTCTCTCTGTTTCTGAGTTTCTCTAAAAAAAATCATCTATGTGATATAGGTACTTTAATAGAAAAACAATAAATCTGTATTTATCCCTCATTGATAGCTTCTTTCCACCAAGCTCACTGTTACCTCCTCTGTTACCTCCTCCTCAGGACATTTTAGTTGAAAGTGACAAATCTCAAATTATCTTAAGCAAAAATAAAACTATTGGCTTAAAGCACACAATTGCTCTAAGTGCTCAAACAATACCATTGGGTCCATCTCCTGCTCTCTCTCTTTCTCACTGTTTCAACTCACCCTGCCTGCATTCCTCATTGTTTATTGGCCTTGTTCTCCTCTGATGTGGAGTCTTTCTCCATTTAGGAGGAGAGCGGGCTCCAGGAAGTCTATATTCATAGTGTTCTAAATCTAAAAGGGTAGCATCCTGTCAGTGTCCATTCATCTAATCTCGTGAATGAATTCAGACTGACCCTACTAAGGTCATATGTACACCCTTGAACCAGTCTCTGTGGCAGGGGAATCGGGAGTTCTGTGATTGGTCTAAGTCCCATGCCTGCAGTTGAAGCCACGGACAAATGGGCCATTTTCAGTGGCAGTTCTCATTCTCCTTGGAAATAAATGTGCTAAGCTGGCAAGAACAACACATGTAAATAACCCCCTTCTGAAAAAAAAAAGCAAAATTCGCTAAATCTAGAAATTTATGTTCTTCTACAAGATACTCCCCGTTCAATCTTACTTATGAAAAAATTTAAGTGAGGAAGAGTAACCAAGGTTTTTTCCGTCTAATTCAGACTGGACACGCAGGTCCAGCATAATGCTAATAATATTCTGGGAGTGATCGGTGCAGGCTTAAGAACAGACACGTCCATTTCCATTTCTAGCTGCCGAGCATTCTGTGTGAAATGTATACAGAGTGTGGGTAATGACCTTTTGCTTGATTATGCACCAGGCCACTGAAACTTTAAAATTAACTCAAACTGATTACTGAAGTCTTGTGTTTATATTGTGTATACACCACTGGGTCATAACTCTAGCCTCTGTGAATCCAGGCTGCCGTAATTGAGAAATATGCCTTGTAAAGGATCGTTTTGTTTTGTTTATTTGTTGTTTCTGCTGGAAGAGCCTTCTTTGCCTATTTTTGCAAAGAATCAGATTTCGGGAAGGATTTCTGAACAAAGTCTAATTACTTTTTACATCTCAATGTGAAACATGTACATTTTAAAATGACATATTCCATTCACTTTTTATTACATGAAATATAATATCTGGAATCACAATCCCACTTACTTTTTACTTTTTTGAATAATATCATATTTTATACCAGGAAATACCAACATACTAGACATACTTGAGAAATATGAATAATTGCTAATTCCAGAAATAAAAGATATAGAATATGTGTGCATCGTTAGGATCAACAATTAGTATCTAATTAACTGTAACTCATGAACAAAAATTATGGTCCTATTAACAGAAATAACTAAGTTTTTAATAATGTGATTAGTAGAATGCTAATTAGACAGCTGATTATTTTTTATGGAATATGGACATTTGATAGTGAAATATCTCTCAGAATAATAAGTAATTTTGTAAACATCTACTATGCTGCTTATCTCTTCTCTAGCCAACACCAAAATCATGAAGGGATTTTGTTTTAGTTCAAATTTGGTTTATCTCAATAGCTGAGATACAGTTACTAAAGTATTTCATGGACATACCTGAAGTAGATTCACCCTTATCCAGTTTTTCAAGGTTTGTTTTGAAATGTGTAAGAGAAGGGAGATTTTCTATTTCATTTCTCTCCTTCAGCACCTTTGCTTTCTACCATGTTATATACCCCAACCTTATTATCCTGTCCTCCCTTCCCTGCAGGTTTCTTCGATTTTGAATAAGAATTACCTGCCCATAGAATCACTGTTTCTTCTCATGTTCATAATCTTCCAAAACTAGTGTTTAATATGTCAATGTCACCCTAGTGAACTAAAAAAGTCAGAACCATCTCGGTTCAACTAGAGGTTTGTCATTGGTTTTGTTTTTGCAAAAACTTTATTTTTTAATATCAATAATGGTATACATGCTCGTGTAAAAACTCAAAAACTTAAAAGATACACAGATAAAAAATTAATAATCTCACTGTCCTTCAGTCCAGTCCTATGCCCTGAGAAAAGCAATGTTAAAGTGTGTTGTATATCCTTTCGTATTATTCTTCTACTTATAAGTATATACCTATATAAAACATATTCCCATAGAGAATTAATATATTATTTTCTTTTTAAAAAAAATTGGCCTAGTCTTTCTGTGTCTACAGAGAAAGAGAGAACTGTACACCCTGGTAGCTCAATTTTATGTGTGTGTGTGTGTGTGTGTGTGTGTATCTATTTGCATCACTTTTTAATTTACATGTCATAGACCTCTTTCCAAGTCATCCTTTTTAATCACTGCAAATTGTTACATTCTGTGAATATCACATGATTTACTCAAACACTCTGCTATGAATGGACAATAAAATTATTTCCCAGTTTTTGCTCTTAGTATTATAACAAAAATCTCTATAATGTTAATGAACTGATACACTCATTTTCTATGAAAGGTAAAGGAGGTGATGCATCATACTATTTAGAACACAGGCTTTGAAACTATCTTTTTCCAAATTTCAAAGGTGCTTTTAACTAGCTCGCTTTACATGGATTATTTAGCCTTTGTAGATCCAATTTTCCTCATCTGTACAATGAGGATGATAACAGTAACTACCTCACAAAGTTATAGCAAGGAGTTATGAATGTGTATAAAACTCTCTTACTTGTGCTGGCACATAGTAAGCACTCAGTAATTGTGAAATCTAATATAAAATGGAATCCCAAACATTGGATGGATAAATCAAAGGATATGAACATTTGAAATATTAATATATTCTGCCCGATTATTTTTCAAAGAGGCTTTAATAGTTCACACTTGCAATATATCAGAAATGCTGGTTTCCTTACATCCTCATCCAAATTAGATACTCTCAGTCCTTTAAACTCTTGCCTATGTAATGGACTAACAAATGGAATCCTATTGTTTTGTTATTGGCATTTTCCTGAGTATTAATAAGGCTAATCCCATGGTTACTGGCTATTTGAATTTCTATAAGATGTCTATTTATTTGGTTTGCCCATTTTTCTAATTTTTCGGTTGAGTGAAACATCAGTTGTAGGAACTTTTTGTATAGTAGGGATATTAACCTTTTGTCATATGTGTGGCAGATATTTTCTTATTCTATTATTTATTTGACTATAGTGGTGTTTGCCTGTCTTTTAAATAATTACAACTTTTCCTTCTGGTATGCTGATTTTTAAAAGAAAACTTGTTATTAATAGATACTGTAATCTTACAGGTATGGATATTCAACAAACATTTATGAAGTGGGAATTTGGAGATTGTATGCTAGCACAGTGCTAGGCACACTAGTTTAAATTTATTTATGTATTTAAGTGATGATCCATATATATAATCTATGTTGCCCTATATTCTGCATAAACTCACTTCTGCCTCTACTGATAAAACTAAGAGGACTTATGTTTGAGCTAATTGTATTTTAGATTTCCTCCTCTTGCATAGTAATAACAAAATATGAAACATCAGAATAGGTCAAAAGGTACCTTAGAGATGCATAATTAATCAGTCATTTTTTGTTGTTTTAATAAATGACATCAGAGAGTTTAAGTGACTTTGCCCAAGTGACCTTATCATAAGGCTGGTAATGACAGAAGAGGAATAAGAATCTTAGTGCATTACAGTTTCCACTATATCATGCTGCTTTATGGACACAGTATTTTGTGTAGTGTGTTTTATTGTTTTCTGTGAACCATGTTGATATTATTAATTCAATTTGTGGAGCTATCCACATAAAATGTATCACCATACTGTTATAACTCTACCTGCTTTCCTTTCAAAATCACAAACCCTATTTTTAAACACCAAAGGGAGCTGTTTGAGCTACTTGAAATAATCTTCCCTGTTGCAATGGAAAACAGTCTCCCTGTAATGAAATGGGTCTTCTAGCAGTTTGTTATCACTGTCTGGGGTGGATTGGGAACGGGTGTTCTAGAAAGCAGATTTAAGCATTAGGCTAAGAGAGTTTTCCTTGAAATGTGGTTCTGAGAAGGAGTACCAAAAAAAAAGTAGGACAAAAAAAAATAATAATGAAAAGGCAAGTAGGAGTAGTAAGAAGAGCCTTTTAATGGACATTTTACTGGGACTTGTTTTGCTCCTGGTAATAGATTGCTTGTTTATCTACAGATGCTTACAAGATGAGAAAATTGGTTTCAAAATGGAGTTTAGTAACAAAACCCTCTGCACTATTGAAATCCTTTGCAGAGCCCAATATATAAAATAGGTAAAAAAAAAAAAAAAAAAATCAGTCTCTTGTTATTGGCAAGGATAGGGGAGAGAGAAATTGAAACTCTTGTGCACTGTTGGTGGGAATGTAAAAATGGTACAGCAGCCATAGAAAACAGCATGGCAGTTCCACAAAAAATTAAAAATAGAATTACTATATGATCCAGAAATTCCATTTCTGAGTATATATCCAAAAGAACTGAAAATCAGGTCTCAAAGAGATATTTGTACACCCATGTTCATAGCAGGATTCTTCACAATAAGCCAAAAGTTGACTTGGGAGAAACACAAGTGTCCATTAACTAATGAATGGATAAACAAAATGTGGTATATACATACAATGAAATATTATTGTCTTAAAAAGGAAGTATATTTTGACACATGCTACAATATGGATAAACCTTGAAGACGTTACACTAAGTTAAATAAGCCAGTCACAAAATGGCAAATAGTATATGATTCCACTTGTATGAGGTACCTAAAGTAGCAAATTCATAGAAACAGAAATTAGAATGGTGGTTTCTAGGAGCTGGGCAGAAGGTGGGTAGAATGGGGAGTAATTGTTTAATAGATACAGACTTTTCAATTTTGCAAGATGAAAAGAATTCTAAAGATGGATGGTGGTGATGGTTTACAATATGAAGGTATTTAGTGCCACTGAACTGTACATTTAAAAATGGTTAAGATGGTTATGTGTATTTTACCCCAATTGAAAAAAAAAATAAAAAATGAAGTGTGCTTGTTTTGAAGTGAGGTCTAACCAACCAACAGCCCTGTACTGAAGTACTGTATTTAAAAACTGTTGAACAAAATCGTTCCTAAAACCTTATATTTTTCAATTATAGTCATGCTAAAAATCTGAATTTGACATTCATATGGACCTTTTGCTACAGAAAAGCATACTATATTTTTTGTAGGAACATTGCTTGAATCTCAGAAGGGAAAAATATGTCAGTGTGCTCCCCAGGGCATTGTGCAGAGGTTATGTCAGAAGTCTTGGAGTCCATTATGCTGTAGCTGTAGGATGTTGTAGAATGGCAAGAAATACGTAGTTGTGAAAAGTAGCTCTCTCAGGATATACTAACATATTGGGCTTTGTATATAATATTTGTTTTTTCTAAGGTTCCTCTTAAGGTTTGTATTCACTTATACTGATTTATGGAAATGGCCCTTCCACATTTGTCATCTGCAACTATAGTAAAACTATGGAAAACAGATGAAATTTTGTAACATTTCTAACACATATACTATACACATAAATTTTAATTTGTAGTAATTTTTAATGTATGGCACCATCACATTTTGAACAATATCTCTTCCTATTATTTGTCCCATATAATCCCCTAACATAATGCTTTTTTTCAGGATTTTTGTCACGTAGCCCTCCTTTTTCTATTGCTAAATACATAATCTAAAACATTAGGTTGCAAACTGGCCTTAAATTGGCAAGGAGCTTAGAAGAACTACTCTGAAAACTTTTTATGTAAACTCAAAGGAGGTCAAATTTAGAAAAACTTCAGCTGCTGGACTTGGATCCCATGAGCCACTGATCATTTATAATTAATATTAATAAATGACAGATGACAGATGTTTATTGCTTAACTAAAAATGTGTGTGCAACACTAAATTTTAAAAAGTTAGTTTAAGACCCAAAGGACTTGAATATATAAATTGGAATAATGAAAAGAATAAAACTGCCAACATGTGATTCAGAATCCTCTAACTACAAGCACCTAAAGTTCCATAGGAAATATAAAAGTATTTTTAATTTATCATACTAAACATTGGATTGCCATGAAACTCTATTCCTTTAAACTGTTTGTTTCACAAGCCTACATTTCTCTCAAAAATAGGCTTTGAATCATTTTATACACATACATATGTATACACTCACACTTACACACACACTCAACTCTTTATCTCACAGTCTAAAACCAAATTGTTTAACATATACAGTTTTTACAATCAGAAATTAAAAAAAATAATATCCAAATGCTGAGTTGGTTTAAATCCTTTTGTTCCGTAGAGTCCCACCAAATAATATAACTGGCAGGGATTTATTTATCTCTGGACTCTAAGGAGTTAGGGCACAGTAGTTTAGTTACCTGGTTATATAATTCTGGGATGTGCTAAGATGATTAAAATAGAAATGAGAACTCTAGTTATTGCAGGGGAAGCAAAATGGCTTTCCAGGAGAATTACACGTACACTCAAAATTATCTTACAAAAGCCAAAAGACAGGAAAATAATTTGCTTGGGTTGTATGTCCTCATACAGCCACATACATTACCATAACCATATCCATTCACATATATTCTTTCCAATTGGGCTATTATTTAATAATATTATTTGTTTAAATCTTGGCAGTTTTACATAATTATCTTATTCAGTCCTTTAAATATTTCAGGCATGTGAGCATTACTGTTATAAACTCCATTTTAATGATGAGGAAATTGAGGCTTTCAATGCAAGTAGCTGACTTCAAATCCCACCAAGTAAGTGCAGAACAGGACTCCCACTCAGCCCTGACTCCAGATCCAATGATATTTCCAGTAGCTGAGGCTGAAAAGAACATATAACTTACCGTAAGAGTCAGTTAATAATTAAGTTAGGACTAGAACCTGGATCTTTTGACTGTTAATCTAATCTTCCTATTTTTGTCTTCCTCAACACTTGCCACATGTTCAAGATGACCATTTATTTCCACTTGTCTGCCCTTTTCTAATTATACTCTCTACACATGAGGGCTAATGTTAATCATTATTTCTTATTATTGTCATTGTTGTCATTGCCGATGAAATTGAAAACGTTCTATTTCCACCACCAAATCTGCTTAGTCTTTCTTTCTGTTTTATAACCATTCTTGTTGTTCACAGAACAAACTTGAACTTAATAAGCAAATTGGCCAATGATACTCCTTTTGCTTCAAATCACAGTGATGTTTTAAAGCCAAATAGTTTTCACAAATTGTCAACATCGTATTCAAATGCAGTAAATGGTTATGTTAGCATATCATGTTGTCTAAACAAAGATGCTGTCAGTCAATAGAGTCAGTGACCTACAGGCTGTAAGTGGTTTGTGCAATTTTCACAGGGTTATGTTTAAATATTAGTCCTAATAAAGAAACTCATTTGGCTTTTTAAAAGGTTATGAAAATAAATACATAATCCGAGTACTATAAAATAACATTGAATACATAAGTAAAATTTATTTAAAAAAATATATTTCAAAGGTTGGGATTTTCTACTCAATTTATGATGCATATATGGTCTCCTAAATGTTGTGTGAATCAGTGGACATGCCAGACATGAAGCAAAGTTCCCACCCCAGGAGGCTTCCCAGCCTGAAGCAAGATGTAAGTGGGTAGAGTTCCAAGAGAGAACACAATGTGCATGTGTGAATAAAGCAGATGCAGCATGACTTTTGGTTTGTTCTTTGGGAACACACGACTATATGGAAAAATCACATGCTGCTCTCAATTGCTGTAGGCATCTGCTGAAGGCACGTGAAATTGAGACTAGGGAAATGGTGCAAAATTTCTCCTAGAATATCACAGCTTAACTTTGGAAACAAAAGAAACTGGCTGTTAACAGAGTAAGAGTTTCATTCTAACATGATAATTATACATCAAGTTCATTCATGTAGGCAAACAGAGGGTATTAAGCTATATATTTGCAAAAAAAATGGGAGCACTTACTTCCTGTAGTGGTTTTATTTGATATCTACTTACACCCTTTACTTTGGGTTGTCAAATATCAGTCTATTTCTAATAGCGTGTGTGTTTGTGATACCTTGCTCTTGGCAAAAGCTTAAAAATTTAAAGAGGCTTTTAAATACTTTTTAGGCATGAAATTGAGCTCACAAAATAAGCTTAATGGCAAATTAGCCAGAAACACATGGATATGCTTTCTTTATATTATATACAGATTTTCAGAATTAAGATGTGGTAAAACTTACTAGTGGCCTATTAAGCCTTCTAAATCACTTGAAACGTAATTAGAGATTTGTAAATTCAAGGTTGGCCTAATAGAAATAGGAACAAATTTGTGGTTGCATTTTGGCATTGTCTGCGTATTTTTATAAACACTTCATTTAGCATAGTTTTGAAATGGTGGATATGCGCTCATCAGAAGAAGAACAAAAAGTGTGAAGAGAGAAATAGAAACAGGGCATGTTAAGAAATCAGGGTAATAATAATACATTAAGAAACTACTTCTATGCTGGATTTCATTTTGTTGCTGTCATCCTGTGGGAAGATGAGGACTGTGCTTTTCAGGTTGACCTAACTGCCACCATATTCTTTAAAGCCATTAGAATGGAACTAGTCTTACTCCATTTTCCCCAAAGTTTGTGTGTGTGCGCTACACAATCATTTATTACTTTAAAATAAAATAAGTAAAAGTAATACGTATGGAGTCATAGAACTGGGAGCAGTCACCAACACATTTTTTTACCAAATATTATTTTATGGTCTGTTTGTACTTCTCAGTGATACAATAGATTTTCATTTGAAGTACCCAGTAAAATTTTCCTGGGTCAGTTTGAAGGGAGGCCTGACAGAAATAGTCTTTAAGTTGATGAAGAAGCTTTCTACCTTTGGACAACTTTATCTTAAATTTTAAACTAGCCATAAAATCATATGAGTGAGAAACTCTTAAACATCTTTCATTTTTATTCCTGACTTTAAGTACAGATGTGTGAAAAATTATTTGATTTTAAGGCTTCCTATAAATAGATTTTCTAGTGTACTTTGATGTGAAGAGAAGTGATTTTTCCCAGTTTATTAAAAGCATTCAGTTCTTATTCTCTTTACATTTGAAAATTCATTTGTCCCCTAATGTATATTTTCTCCAAAAATAAGAATTATTTATTCCTTTCTATGATTTTCCCTGTATTTGCCCTATTGTCTGTCTTATCTTCAGTTTGCCTGTTTGTTTTTTTGTGTTCATTTGTCTAACTTAGACAATAGAGTTCTTTTATCGAAGATAAAGTCCCAAAGCATATTATTTAATTTGTATTTGGGAGAGAAGAGTATGCATCTTATGGAATATTGAAAACCCAGAAAATTCAAAGAAATAAGAACTTTGCTAGTCTGAATTACAGAATATGTTTAAAAGACATGCAGTTATGTTATATTCTTCAATTGCACATGGCCACCGAGAGGAAATTGGGTCCTTGATTGCTTCAGTTATCAAAAATGACTACCTGATAACATTGATTTTGTTCATAAATGAGTATAAGATGCTGGAAAACTTTATATGTTTTTATCATTTAAGTATCTCTAAAAACACCTGATTGTTTAAATATTAATTTGTTTAAGATCCTTTTTCTCCCTGACAATATTGGAAAGGTCAATGTTAGCATAGTTGTGACAATCCTTTCTAAATCATATATTCCAAATTTAGGAACTTAAGTTGATTTTTTTATTAGCCAGACTCATTTTGCCTCTCCAGATTGGTCTCAGCCTAAAAACTAGTAAGAATAAATCTAATATCAAACCTGGTTATTCTTAATGACTGTATTCTTTACAACTGGTTCACCAAATTTTCTAATACTGGTAAGCGTGGACACATTATATTGAATAAGGGTATTATTAACCAAATTCTAAGATTCATCCTAAATTTTTTTCTCATAAGCATTGTGTATTTATCATCAAAAATATATCACTATTATTTTAAAACACAGAGTGCCCATCTGAAAATGATATGCTGTTGGATGCTCTGTGATGTTAAACAGATCCAGACCTAAAGACAAAAGCAAGTTCCAGAGTATTTTTGTAGCCGTGAAACCACCATAAAAAGAGGTTTGTGACCCCAGTGTTACCTTAACATTGTCTTCAGCATTTCATATTTAATTACAGTAGATTACTCACAATATAATAAATATAGATTTATGAGATACTTTAATGTTCTTAAAACAAATGAAAACCACCCAAGAGGAGCCTCACCAAACCTGAGGTTGTCCAGATTGCATTGGCTAAGATTAAGTAGAAGATCATTCATCTCCAGGGGTCATGCAATTAATCTCAGAGTGGGAGTTAAAGCAATGACTAAGCAGAAAAGGAAGCCGAAGTACAAGCTTGTAGCAAAAGGAGTTGGAGCTCCAACATCAAGAAACTTGTTATTTCCTTTTTTGTAAATAGACCTAAAGCACTCACTTCTTACTATTGGCGTCTTTGAGTTCTAAAATCCCACTTGGTTAGGTTAGCTACTCCTCATGACTATTTTTGATATGGTCAAAGAGATAAAAAGAATAAGCTTTTAAAAGAGCACAGTGGGTTTTAACGTTTAGGAAGAAAAAAAAAAAACGACACTTCATCTTAGGTGTTACCAGAAAGTAATTTAGGATACATTTATGATAATCCAGGGTTTGGACAATGAAAAAGCTCAAGATAAACTTTAAAGAAGAAATATTCTACTCCAGGGTTTGTATATTTATTTAATTTCAAATAAAAGTCGAAGTTCACTTTAGCTCAGGTGACACCTGTTGCAAAATACTGAGCAAAACATTTGACCACCATCCCTTGAAGCTGAATTATCATACCCTTGATAATCCGTAGGATTTCCTGTGGCAGCAAATTTTTTTTTTCAATGAACATTACCTGTGTCCGCCACCCCTCACCAGAGATTCTCAAATCTTGCATGTCAAGCCAAGAATTCTTTTGAACTTGGTCTTTCCTTACCAATAGGGCTTTCTCCTAACAAGGGTGAATTCTGACCCAAGATTGGCCTGCCTTTGGGGTTTTAATGTGATATGCCATGGCTGATCGCCCATGAAAGTGACTGCTAAGTCTATTGCTCACGTCAATGTTCCCACTGGATATTTTGCTCATTCCTTGGGAATTTAAAAGAATAACAAATAACCAACAAATCATCAAAAACTATAACATGTTACCCAATTCTTGGGAATAAGCCAATGAGACTAAAATCTGCTTAAATATCACAAATGTGAATTCCCAGCCTTTCAAGCTACTAAGCTGTACCAAACACTTGCCAATGACAATTCTATATTTCAGCTGTACAGAAGGGGCACATTCATCTGGTAGCTGTCAACTATGAGGTTCCACCTCCATCTTGAACCCAGCTGGTCATACAAGCAGGCAGGAGCTGCATGTTTGACCCTGAGACAGAAGGTCAAACATGCAGCCCCAGAGGTAGTGCCCTGCCAGGAAGATGATGTGGATGCATATGTAACCTGGACTGGATCTGAGGTTGGCACCAGATGTTCCATGCCAGTAATAAGCACTAATCATAAGAAGTTAACTCTGTATTCTATTAGAGTTAGTGATAAGGTGTGAGCATAGTATGCCATAAATAGTAGAAATGAGTAATAAAAGCAGAGTGAAAAACTAAAATGGTAAAACAAGAATTGAAGTTTTAAAAAATATAAATTGAAAAGAGCTGTGTCTACTTTCTCCCTTTTTGCAGCTTGAGTAAAAGGGTTGAAAGACAAAGGAGAAAAGGACTGGGAAGAAGCCAAACATTTTTTTACAAATGTGTTTATTTTTTCTCAAAAGTCAACTGTAAATGCTATTCAGGGAAGGGAGTTGGAGGGAGCCAAACAGTGGTCTTAAAGTTTTATTTTTGTTATTAAAGTTTTGTTGTTATTTTTTCAAAAAGAGAATGGTGAAATAACTTTTATTACATTAGCTTTAGTCTCATAATCTGTGGTGCACAGTCATTCTTTGAGTCAGAAATAGAAATGGGTATGAAATAAACCTGATATTCATTGAGTATCAACAGATAGGCTTAGCTGCAGGTATTCTATGAGACTCTTTACTATTTACCTTAAATCCAAATGTTGAAACATTGACTAATTGTATTTCACTGTGTAGATTTTTAAATAATAGATTATATTTGTATAGTCGACAATGGGAAACATTTTGCATTATTTGGGCTGGACAACAACTAATATCATAGACAACTCCTTGAGATTCTCTAAGTTCTACAAATAAGCTTCTTAATTACTAAACTCATAAAAAGATATATATCTTAAAGTAGCTTTAACATGAATCCTATTTTTTCATATAATTATAAAAAGAAAAGACAGGTAAAATTATTAAATTTGGTACAAAATACTTTTGAGTATCTCTTCAATGATTTTCCTGGAATTACTGGGAATCTAACAAATAAAAATATTCTCCATGCTATAAATATGCTCAGTAATAAGTCAGAATAAATAATAGGATACCAATTTCCTGTGAATTTTCAAAGGAAAACATGCTGGGCTAAGAGTAAACATGATATAACATTTATTGCCTTGTATTACATTTCATATATATATATATACACACACACATACATTTTGTATATGTGTTTTTGTGAACTTTAATAAATGAAATCAGTAAAATATGTGTATATATGAAATACATATTGTTCTAGATCTCAACTAGATTTTTTCAATTATACTTCAAAAGTATGAAAATATTGCTGAGAAAGGAGCATCTGTGTCTTTTCACATATAACTTTTCTTGATTATTTCTAGGAAAGCAGACTAAACATGCAGTTCTGACATAATGCAGCATCCCATTTTGATTTCTGGTTAGCTCAGAAGATTTCACAAGCTGAAAAAAGACTCTGAAAAGGGCAAAACTTCTGACCTCGGGAGGTTCTGATAGGAAGAGCTAAAGCAGTGAACACTGAGAGTAGAGAAAACATTGAAATCAATTCCCCAAAGTTCTGTAACCACATTGGTGTGGGCGCATGGAGGAAGGCATAATTTCATTCTTAAAGAATCTCCCTGTTTTCACATTCTTTCATTCTTCTTAAAGCTGATCTTGCAGATGATATAGTCCAGATGAATTTCTGCTTAATAGGAATTCTTGTTCACAAATTGACGCAAAAAGTATACCCACCATGTATGTAAAAATAGGGTGGAGAGTACCCAAGTGTACTACAATACCTTGTTCATAATTCAGCTAATATTAATCAGAGCATTTTTAGGAAAAGCAAATTTTTGCTTCTCATAAGAGTTGGATTGAGAGTAGAGGCATGAACTTATAATAAAAAATTAAGATCCAGCTTCTTTCTGATGCTCACCTGCCTTTGATTTATCATTTTGCATCTTTTCATCAATAAATTCAATTTCTTCAAATTTGCTGGAGCAAAGTTTCCAGAAAGAAAATTAAGGCTGTTATGTTCTGATAGTCTGTGTAGACAAGTTAGGTACTGTTCATAACCAAGATGATCTCATTCAGTTTGCACTAGGGCATTTGAGTAGGGGGATAGTGGTCTTTAAAACTGTCTCTGACATATATGAACTGAAATATGAGAAAACCATTACAAATTTGGGCTTGTATTAGTTTTCCATTGACTGTAATAGATTACCAAAACTTAGTGTCCTAAACAACACAAATTTATTACTTTACAGTTCTGTAGGTCAGAAGTCCAACATAGGCTTTAGCAGGCTGAAGTCAAGATATCAGCAGGGCCATGTTCCTTTTTGGAGGCTGTAGGGAGAATCCATTTACCTGCCTTTTCCAGATTCCAGGCTGCCCACATTCATTGGCTCATGGCGTCTTACTCCACCTTCAAAGCTCGAAATGGCAGGTTAAGTCCTTTCCATGTGGCATTTCTCTGATGCTCTCTTCTGCCTCTTCTTCCATTTTTAAGAATTCATAGAATTAAATAAACCAACCTGGATAATCCCAAATAATCTCCCCATCTCAAAATCAGCCAATTAGCAACCTTAATTCATTTTGTCACATAAAATAACCTATTCACAGGTTCCAGGAATTAGGACATGGATATCTTTCGGAATCTATTATTCTGCCTACCATAGGACTGTTCCAGAAGAGCAGATCATGCTTCTTAGAAATGTGAAGGGCCCTCAGTTTCCATCACACTCTCTTAATGGACCTTAGGTGAAGGGTCGCCAAGCCAAGGACAAACATTAACTGGCATTGTTCATTTTTGGGAAGTGGACACTCATCGTGATGATTTTCTCCATGAGAAATTGTTAACAAACTCAGCTAAGTCTGCCCAGTTCTTTCCTTACTGTCTTTGTGTTTCCCCCTTTATTTTTTACTGATTTTAAAAGGAAATTTAATCCTTCACATAAACATAGTGTAGAAGAATGTGACTAAATCTTTTATCCCTAACTCATGCGTGATTGTGTTGGGCACATTTATCAGAGGAGAAACTGAAGCCTAGATCTTGGATGCGATGGTACTGAGTAAGCCTCGTATCTTCACTGCTCCCAGCTGGGGTAATGTAATGAAACCACGCTCATGTAGAACAATGTTATTGACTGAATCACATCAACACCAGAAGCAAAGATTCCTTTACTAAGAACAGCATAATCATTATAAAACATTATGCCTAATAAAATGACCTATATTACTATAAAATGTGTTTTTATGAATAGAATTGGCATTAAATTGTAGCATTATTTAAGCCCTGTGGGATCACCACTCATCTTGCTTTGCATGATTCTGGTGTTGAACATTCTGTCTATTCATTCTTTCATGTGACTTTCATCTATTATATGTAACTACTGTATGCCATGAACTTTGCTAGATGCTAGAAGTGAAAATAACAAGGAAGACATACAAATATATGTGAGACTCATTTGGAAGTTCGTAATTTCATGGGAGAGTTGGTTATAAACAAATAAATACCGAATAGACAAATGTGTCCTCTGGAAACAGAGGAAGTAAATTGTTATTGGCCCTTGAAGGCCAAGTAGAATTTTTCCAGCTAACGAGGGGAAGAGGAACTTTCCATCGAGAAGGATCATTGAAAAACGCACAAAAACAAGAAAGAGTATGATGTGATCAAATAATAGTGAGATATGTAGTGTTGCTGAAGCAAAGGCAAATTAGAGAAGAGATAAGGCTCTATAAAATAAGCTAGAGTCAGATGCTGCAGGGCCTTCAATGCCATGCTAAGAACTTTGGGAGTACAGGCACTTGGGAGATCTAAAAACAAGAGACCAGCTCTTTATACTGTAAGAAAGTAACATGACAGCAAGGTGGAAAATATCTGAAAGCAAAAAAAAAAAAAAAAAAAAAAAAAAAAAAAAACAAGCAAAAAAAAAAAAATGACCTGGTTTTTGCAAAAATACATTCTAGAGGTGATAGAGGCTTGAACTAAATGAGGACAAAGAGGAAATGACACATTTAAGAGATATTCAAGAAGCAAAATGTTTTATAATTTTACTAACACAGATGGACTTGAGTGGGTTAAGGACTTTCACCAAACATCTTAAAGGAATTAAGTACTCCTGAGATTTTACCCATGCCAGATTAAACCTAATGTAAAAAAAGATAATTTTATATTTGTTTCCATTTTCTACTTATGTATCACTTATTTCTCACACCTACCCCAAATAATGAGAATAATAAAAATTATTGGTTCTATTTAAATGAGGCAACTGAAGCACAGAAAGTGCTTTACTTAAGGGCGCATTGCTGATAAGTAATACAGCCAAGTTTAAATTGCACATTTCCTGATACCTATTTCAGATTTTTAAAATTTAATGCCACACTTTTTTTAAGCACACATTTTATTTTTTTTTATTCCTTCTTCTTTGTGTCATAGATGGCATAAGCACACATTTTTAAAGATGAGGTCTTGAGAGTTTAAATGACATCCTCCCAAAATAGACAATGATTAAGTCGCTTGGCAGAAAATCAAACTCAGATCTTTCTGACTTCAAAGTCCAAGGTCGTAGCAGCTCTACTTTACTGCATCCTTCCTTACCTGCTGGAGAATGATCAGGGAAGATTTCATGGGGAAGCAGCCTTTGAAATGTATCTTGAAGGATGTAGGTAGGTAAGGAGTGATTTTCAAAATACTTACCAACTAGTGAAGTAAAATAGGTAAATATAGTAATTCATGTATAAATAAAAAGTGTTAAATATATTAACATACATAAAGAATACAAATGCTTACCAGGTATTGTAAGCATTATTGTTTACAATAAATAATTTATACTGAAATGATCATCCGTGAGATCATTCAGTGATGTCTGAAATATTTGCAGATTTTTAGAAATCACTTGGTATTGTTGGCTCTTTGTTAGGGCAGATTCACACACCCACACTCAGACCTGTTCAAACTCAGGGAAGACTGCTCAGGAAACATTTTGTGCTTGATTCCTCAAGTCCTCTGCCGCTTAAAAAGTTCCAACAGAGGTCACAGGGCCCAAAAAATGTGCTTGATTAAGGGTGGCCAAGATGTAATGGAGAAGAAAGGATTCTCCCTCCTTTCCCCCAAACCCAGGCATAGCAGAGGAATGCCAATCTGACTTCTGCTCTTCTTCAGTATTTGTACTCCCTGATATTTTTTACTACACCCCTGCCTACTACCCTTTCTTCTAAAAATTCTCTGGAGATAAGGAAAGGGCTTATATACAATCATTGACCACATATCTCCCTTTCTACTTTAACATGGTCTTAAGAACACAGAAAGATTGTTTACTTTGCCCAGAAAATAAAAACCACACACACGGGTTATCAAAAGCTCTTTATCCCTTTAAAAATTTTTTTCTATTTCATTTACCCTTCTTATTTCCAGGATCATTTTATTTGATTGTAACTACTTCAATTAAACAACAAATATTTGTTTTCCTGAAGATTGAGTAAGACAGGGTTCATTCTTTCAGGAATTGTCACATTTCCTTTAATTTTCAGCTCATTTGCTTGTCTTTCCTAAGATTTTCTTTTCCCATTAGTTCCATCGCACATAACAACTGCTGCCCTTGCTGTGCACTCTTAAATTGAAAGTTTCATCATACTACCCAATGGTCCTTCATTTTAGCGGCATTCCACTGAAAGCAAAATTCAATGGATTACAACAAAAGCCACAGTCATTCAAAACTCAAGGGGAAGACATGCTTCTGAGACTGTGTTGTGCCACTTCAAAAGAGCTTACAAAAGCCCTAACATTGGGGCAAGATGGGCCAGGGTCATATTTTATGACTTTAAAAGAAGACTACATTCCCAACTCCACCAAATAATGCATCATTTATGCCTGCTATACATGATAATTTAAGGAAGAAAAGGTTGCTTTGACATCTTTCAACTTTTGACAATCATCCTAATTCCCTTCCTCTCCTCCTCCATGTCCCCTTTCTGTTCCTTTTCCTGACCACCTCTCTTTCTCCAAACAATCTCAGAAACTTTTTGTTAGGCCACTATTTTCCAGTTTGGGGCTGGGAAATGGACTCCGGCCCACACCTCCAACATCAGGGAAGCTTTAGAGCCTTTAAATCCCTATAACTCATCTAGAACTTAAATTCTTTCTCAAAATAGGAGAAAAGAGTGGAATCCACTGTAATCTTTCCATTGCAACCTGGACTTTCTAAGGCCTCTTCTTGAAACCACCTTAGGGATACTCTAGTTATTCATCATTGACTTGGTTTCAAAGATATTCATTCAGCAAATATCTATATCAAATATCTATGCCACCGTGTGCAGACTTTTGCCAAAGAGAAAGGTGGTATTTGGGGGGTAATGGTTGCAGTACTTACCAATATACCAGATATGTGGTCTTCATGTGCCTCTCTTCATGCACAAAATTAGGCAAATGGATCAGGAACCCACTACTAGAAGCTCCCAATGCTATCCACCCCATCCTACCTCAAAGTAAACTGTTCTGTTCTATGAATTGTATTTCTTTTTCAATATTTTATTAGATGAATCAAAATTATAGTTGAATTTCTATAAAGAGTAAGTTTGTTACATTTTCAGTCATTACAATATTAATAGTTTCATGCTAATATTATTTAAAAAATAGAAACGAAGTTCAATATCACCTGCACAAATTGTAAAAGGGCCTAAGACTATAGATCAAAGTCAGTAGACAATATATTGTGATGCACATACAGACCAATCAAACAATGGAAGGAAACATACTAGCTAGTAGCAAAAAAAGAGGAAGGGAATTGGGCTACTAATGATAAGGTCAATACTGGGAGACAAAGTCCACATGCAGGAGGCTGAGTATCCAAAGAATGAAGTTAATTCTTTGATTTCTTCTGTATTAATCAAATGTTTATTAGAGAACCATATTCTATTTTGCCCAGAACATTTTGAAAGTTTGTGAAGAAAAAGAAGTAGATAGTGTACAAGTATTAATTTATCAATAACATATGGAAAATATGGTTAGTAAGGAAAAGTTAAGTCATATATGAAAAGTCATATAACTTCTTAATTTAAAATTTCAAGTTTCTGAAGGACTCTTGTAAGAGGATGAATCTCATTTCAGAAATATTAAAAATTAAATTGGAAAACAGGCTGCCTTGGAATTGATATTTTAAAATCTACCAAAAAATAGAACTTTTCCATCGGTCATGGGAAGGGACCTATAAATAAATATGTGCATATATATATATATATATTTATCTATCTATACACACAAAGGTACCTACACATTTGTTGCACATGTGTCTACTCTTTCAGCTTCCCCCACTCTAATATGCATTAATAAGGATAGGGGAAGTACAGTGAAAAGCTGTAAAATAGACACAGTAAAATCTTACCAATCTTGCTTAATTACAGGGTAGATATTTCTGGATTAGTAAACAACTACCAAAACGTTTAAAGAAATTAAATCAGTTGTATTCCACTCAAGTTCTATATGTAACCACCACTGATGAAGTAATTACAAGGAGCTATCTCGCTGGCTGTGGAGATGCTTGTGGAAAGTATTTCTAATTAAGAACAGATATTTACTCCAGCAAATAGAATGGGGGGAAAAGTACTTAGAATAATATGCATTATCTGCTGCAGGTGAAATATGCCCCTTATGATCTTATTTACATTATGAATAAAATTAACTTATCATCAATTTTAATATAATGGAGGCTGAGTGAGATTTTCTATATTTTTAATACTAGTTAACAAATCAATAGTTTGACAGGGTCTGCAAGAAAGAAAATTTAAAATTAAAATACTGAAGCAAAGCGAAACCAGAATGTATTCATAATTGCATAAAAATTAACTTCACATAGGTAGTCAATAAACAGGTGAAAACATTAAATGATAGCTATAAAAGTGTGTGATATCTTTACCTAAAATATCATGGCTTAACACATATGATATGTAGAGTACCACAAATAAGAAACTTGGTAGTTGGGTAGTTGTTTTTCCCCCTGTGATGCAATTCCAGATTGGAGTTACATTTTTGCTCCATAGACCAGGAAAGAGCTTCAAAGAAAAGAAAGAGTGGGCTATGGTACAAGGAGAATTGGACAGCAGAGTCAATTAGCACGTAAAATGATGAAAGAGAATAGAATAATATCAAGATTTCTTGTATAATCAATCACTGCAAACGTGTCAGCAAGCACGAGGCCATCACCTCCTGTCAATACCACTGACTAGACAATCTGGGTGAGGAAGGGAGGACTGCACAAACACAGCTATCAACACGTCTTTTTCTGTCTCAGAAGAATAAAATTTTGAGACAAATTCTTGGAGCAAATGGAAATTTATCCAAATGAAAATCAAATGATAAATGCCCAGAGAATATTCTTTCTTTGGAATTCTTTCAATTCTTTATTAACCAGCTGGAATAAATTTTCAAGTAGCATTCTGTTCAGCCTTTTGAAATGAAGGACTTTCCTGTTAATTGGAAAGCTATATTTCATCAAAGATGAAGACAATGCTCTTGGCTTAGTGATTCTTTAAAAAAAAAAGGCATTTGGTAGATATTTATCATAAACGGGTTCCAAATACAGAACATGTATTTCAAGCATGAAAGAATGAACTGTGAGCCTACACACCTAACTAAATAAAAATGGGGAAAATTCAAATATAAGTTTTATTCTAAACTCTACATGAAAATTCACTATCACTATGCTCCTTCATAAGAGGACTACGTAAAGACAGAAAAAAATAAAAATCTATTAACTTTGAGAATCAAATATTGATCATACAACTGTGGTTTCTAATTTTCGGAGGCAAATGAATTAGGTAAGTCAACACATTTAAGTGTTCTTTATTGTATTGTTCTAATATGTACTATTGGGGCTAAAAGAAGCATGATAGTTAACTTGGAAAGATCTAGAGCAAGAAAATAAAAATTCACGGGGAGAAGAATTCTTTGCTTTCAAAGCAATCTGTACTGTAGGCAGTACTTTCAACTTAATTGTTGATTAGTGATATATTAAATAAAGTTACATTTACATTTTAAATTAGACAAAGTAATTTATCACAAAGAATGTGAAAAGTTTTAAAAAATTAATTATACTCAAGTCCTGAGTAAATAATTTTCCCAAACTTCTTAAAGGAGTCACTGGATAGATGGACTGAATGATAATCATGTGTTCTGGTTTAAAATAATTTTATAGGAAAACTTATAGGTGATACATTTATGTACTTTTAGTCTGGCAATATATGTAAAATAAGAATTTTCAAATGGCTGTTTCACTGTTATTTTTAATATTTAAATTGCTGAGGGAACTTTTTAAAGGATGATAGGAAAGAAATATTTGATATAAACATTCCATAGACTCACATATTCTCTAACTTGAGATAAAAGTTGCTGGTCTAAAGCAGTAGGGGGCGCCACCAGTCGTGGGTGTGAGAAAGAAGACAGGGTAGTGTATGAGTGTTACAAAAAAAAGATGAACACAGCAATTCATTTTTGAGGGCATCATTAATGCTTTGAGAAGACTAGTATACAATATTCAATATCGTTAACACTTTCTTTTGAACTCCAGCTAATGTCACTTTTAAATGCAAACAAGGATTCCAGGCTGGGGTTCAGGGCAGCAGAAGCAATGAGGTGTAATAGAGTTACCTTAGGTGAAAGGGTCATGGAAATTTCTGTCAGGACATAAAGCCACAATTTGAAATTTCAAATTTGAATCTTCAGTGGATAAAAAAATTATTTAAACAACAGAGGAAAAAAATATGTAAAAGCCTACTGACAATAGTCAATTTATGAGGAAAGCATTTGTTTTGACAAAAGGAAGTTCATTATGCTTAAAGCAGGCTATGAAAACATAGATTCTAAAATATTGTGATGATTGATATTTATGATGTCTGCCATAGGATGAAATGATTTATAATAGTACTGTTTTCAAGCCTCAGCAGGATTTTTAAAATTTAAATCCATATAATTTGTCTTTCTCTTTCTCAGTAGTAAGTATACAAAATATAAAAATACCTGATAATTTCGTTAGGGTTTCAAAAAAGTAATGGTGATAGTTTAAGAGTTAAATAAGGTTTCTAAGTTAGATATAAACAAGATATAAATAATTTTCAAATTATATAAATATCATACCTCTGTATGTTAAGGAGAGTGGAAATACTAAAAAATAGACTCGTAACAATGAAAAAGAAAAGAATAGAGAATGAGGTAACTGAATTGTGCTAACACAAAACCTCTTTTCCAAATGCTGTTAGGTTCTGAGTTAGTTTCCGATAAGCAACATGCTGCCCAAGAAATTCAAATTTCAAGAGGTTAAGTAAGTACATCTCAAATCTTTATTTTTATAAAAATCCTCTGTCTTAAAAAGTTAATCCACACTTGAGCACTTTCCTTGTCTCAGTTTTTATATTCAGTAGTTTAAATGTGAAATAAAACAAGGATGGCAGGTCACATTGTGCTCTGTTGAGAAATAATGTGGAAGTAGAAGTGTTATGTGGTTAGGAGCCGCCATTGTCCTCATCTGTAAAATGGGAGTTACAACAGAGCTTACAGGAAAGGGTACTCTTACTTAGTCTGCCTGTTACACAGAAGTGTTTGTTGAATTTTGGTTATCATTACTCTTACTATTTTAAAAAACAGACTGTCCAGGTCATCTTCACCTTGATTATTGTAGCAGGATCCTAACTGGGAGCTGAGGACACAGAGAGAGGAAATGTAAATAACCTAGCCTAGGGGGAGGTTGGGAGATGGAGGAAGGTTTCCCTGAAAGGGGTAATGTGGCCAGAGAATTAAATAGTTAACTCTTGAGTTAGGGCAAGGGATACTAGAAACTGCATTCTAGGTAAAAGTATCAGATATATGAGATCAGTATACATTATGGTGAGACAAGGGCAGAGGTGACTACGAAGACAAGTATGAAGCCAGTAAAGAGGGTGGGCAAGCAGGTGCCATGTCACAGTGGACAAGAACCTTTAGTGCCACATCAAGAACTTGAGAGTACTTTCACCTCCTAAAATTTACATTCAGTGCCTTACCACCAGTACATAGAATGCCCCATAGAACATGATATAAATGGATAGCATCTCTTAAGTTGGCCCTTTTCAAATGATAGTAAAATGCTGTTTCAATTTTAATATATTATAATGATCAGAGCAAGATAAATGAATCCAAGGTAAATCCCAAATTACAGCATCTAGTAGAGTATATAATAAGATGTCAAATTATTTTTCTTTGAATAATTAATGAGAATGGAAGTTTATAGAAAAGCAATTGAATTTATCCATGTGTAAACCCACAGAATAGGTAAGTCAGGTAGCTTTAAATTTCAATTTGAAGAAATTAAGTGTCTGCCTACTTATCAAAAAGAAAAAGACATCCATTCTTGGATATTTTTGCTTTACTTATTGTAAATTCCTAGCTTAAAATTATAGCAAGGGAAATAAGTTTTTCTGTTTTATTAAAGCACACAAAAGACTAAAGGTTTGGATACATTTCTCATGTCAATTCTACTTGGTAATCATATAGCTAAGAAGAAAATTTGGTCTTGGTGGTTTTCAGCTGTGTTCTTCATCACCATCACCAGGTCAGGCTGTCCTGTGCTGAGGTAGCCTGCAGTTCAAAGACATTTAAATGACAATCTATGCAATAGATTACAATTGATTTTAAAGGGGGAAAAAAACAGTTGTATTGCAGCAATTCCCCTTCCTTACAAATTTTCCTCAGTAATATCTTAATTATAAAGAACAAAAAGCTGTAATTTCCATTCTCTATGCATAAAATTCATATCCAACTATAGATTCAAAAATCATCAGGTTTACCTCTTTTTCACACATTTATGTTTTTTAGAAGATGTAAAGCCATAGGCTTCCAACTGAATTTCATTCCACACCCAATAAAAAGACCTACCAATAAATTTTATCTTTTTAATGTAATATTTATTCAATTGCTTTAAGTGATAGAATCAGTAATATTTAGTTTTGGTCTACAATAAGGAATACACTTTTAGCTCTTTAGGAAAAATTATAACCTAGTTTGTCTTGGGATGTGGAGCTACTTAAAGCTCAATGGCTCCCCTTAGTGGCACCTTGTAAAAAATTCACAAAGAAGCAGGCTTTCATGAAAACCTATGTACAGATTTTATCTAAACATCAAGAAAATAACTAACTGGTATTTATAATTTAAGTAATTCTCAATAAGTGAATTAGATTTTTGATTCTAGGGAGAACAACCCTTTTGTTCATAACCTGATTGCATTTAAAAGGTATTAAACATGTTCTATGGTTTGTATTTTCACTTGGAAGGTAAATATGCAATATGTAACTTAAGAAAAATAATTCAGGATCATTTCCTTCTCTTTTTGTTGTTTTTACATATATATTCTTTTTATTTCATATCTGTATTTGGACAAGTTTTAGAAAGACAATCTGAAACTAATTTTCATTTTATATCTGGGTATCTATTCCAAAAGTGCCTTATTAGAAAACTTACCTTAAAAATTAGTAGCTACAGTAACACAAAAACATACTTGATATCCATTAGGAAAAATTAAAGAAACAAATGAGTAACTATGTGATTTAAATAAATTTTCAGAGTATATATTTAAGGATATTGGATCTTCTATTGCTCTACAGCAGTGGTTCTTAAATGTGGCTGCACATCAGAATAAACTGGGGATGAATGAACTTGTTATTAACTACAGATTCTTTGGCCCCTTGTGGGAACTACTGAATCATAATTTCCAGGGATAGGACCTAGGAGTCTGTATATTTTTAAATCATCTATGTTTGGGAACCTGGTCTGCAGAAGATCCTTGGAAGTGCTTATATAAAACACTGTATGTGTTTGTATTAATAGAAAATAATTTCAGAATCTCAAAAATGTCAATTACCTACTCAATTACAAGATACTAGTTTGCAACCAAGTCATAAATAATATGTGGCTTTATAGACTACATAGAAATTTTACTCTTTCAAAAAGTAGGGCTCAAAAATAACTAACAGCCATTGACTACACTCCCTCTATGGTTTTTATTACTTAGCAATTTTCTGAAATAGGAAATAAGGTCATGTTTCAGAATATCCTATTGCTTTTTTTCTAAACTAATCACAGAAATATTCAACCTCTGCCCTGCTCTCAGGTTCTGATACTTGCCCTTCTCCAGTTTTCTGGTCCTCAGGACAAATTCCCAACATGGCAATTGAGTCCTGTATATCTTTCCAGCTTCTCTGGGTAATATCCTATATATAGAGTCTGAACAAACCAAAGAAGTCAACTTTCGGTGGCCCAGATTCACCACGTCCTTGCATGCCTTCATGCCGTTAACATATTGTTCACTGCCTGACATGCCCTTCTTCCCTCATCAGCCTGGCAAACTCTCAGTCATTCTTTTAGGCTTAGCTCAAGCATCACCCCATCTGGGGAATCTTTTTCAATCTCTATTTGCAGACTTCAATGCTTTCCCACTGTGCTCCCATCAGGACATCGTGCATACCTCTATTTTAGCATTAGCCTGTAACTATAATTATTGCTAGTCTCCATATCTCACTTGTATCCCAGGTTTTATCACACTTTGGGCACAGAGTAGGGGCTTAATTCATATGATGAGTTAATAATATTAGCTTTGCCCCATGATTGACATATGACAGGCACTGCACCAAGTGCTCTACAAGCATCTCATTTAATCCTTACAAAGTTTAGCGAGCAGTAGTAGTTATTCATATTTTAAATATCAGACAGTTAATCCTGAGAAATATCAATAACTTGCCAAAGGTCACACAACTAGTTGGTGACAGATGTAGAATTGGAACACAGTGTTTTTCTGCCCCTAACAATAGTGTTCTTAAATGTCACACCACTGTGCTTTCCTGCAAGGGGTCAGATTGTACTTGACTGCTAATAGCAATTTTTCTTTGATGGTTTCTACCCAAACACCCTCACAGGTGGAACACTGAGGGAAGATGAACATTCTTTTAATCATTAGAATGCTCCACGACCCAGTTCAGAGACGTGTATACATGTGCACGTGCACAAACACACACACACCTTCAGTGAATGACAAAGCACACACATATATGTTAGATTGTTATAACTGGAATGCTTAGTTTGTCCAATTGCAAAAACACAAAAAGTTGAAAAATAAGTATTAACCACATCAATGAAAAGTCACTAGAATGAAAAAAAGAGGTCTCCTTTAAAGAAAACCTTACAAAATTATTTCAAATGGCACATGATTTTAATCGACTACAGCCACTCTTCTGCATTTCTATTTTATTTCTTGGACAAGAGCAAAATATATTTATGCAAAAGGGTAGTTAGCATTTCTAACCACTAACACATGGCCTGTAAAAAATAATATTTCCATTTTTCTATTGTGCAATAACCCTCTGTTGGGCAGCGACAATGTACAATGTGCTAGTTTCCTGTTACTTTACTAGAGCCTCCCCTTTCACTCACCACCCAGACTAGTTATTCCTTGGATAATGAAGCTATAGTACTGAGTTTCAAGCTACTTCCAAAAATGTTTCTGCCTGTCTTAGGAAATAATCATATCAGTTTGTTAATAAGCAGAAGTGCACTGCAAGTTGAGTAGTTGTCACAAGTGGCTAAAAAACATATAAATCAATCTGTGACTAAGGAAGAAACAATATATTTCTTATGTGTCCAGAACATTATAGTTGGGATCACAGCTGTAAGATGTTGGACCATCAGCAAGAGAACAATGTCAAACACTGGACTTCTGGATGATTTCCATAAAAATAACATTTTGTTTGGGGTCAGTAGTTTTTATGGAACTTTGGAATGATTTTTGCTGACTTTTTTTTTTTTTGGAGTTGAACTTGAACACCTCCAAAATGCTCCTCAATATGGAAATATTATGTAATCCAACCTTTGTAGCCATCTCCCTCTGAAAACCAGGCACATACCAGGAAAACCAGTATTTCTCTCTTTCAGTTTGTGCAGCTTTACAAAATTTATGTTGAGGAAGGTAAATTTACTCTTCAGATTTTTCTTGTTTAGTTACTGCATTCAAGGCAGCACTTCAAATGTGTAGTCATTAAATCCAGCATGAAAAGAAGGCCCTGGATTCCTACTGTAAAAATGTTATCAACCCAGCGATATTCTTTTAGGTGAAAAGAATAACGGAATTGGCAAATCAGTGTACAAGAGGTTCAGCTTAGGCATAACAGTTGATTAATATTTTTTTTCATCTATATATACTCCAAACAATTTGACTGATACTTGCTTCACCCCGGGCTGAATTCTCATTTTTGTTAACTGTCCTTTTAGAGTCCAAAAATTGGAGACGTGTTATGTTGAGCCCAACAAGGCAAGTTTTCATAAAGTAACTGGAAGATTTTGTAAATATAGTCTCATGACAAAGCTAGTTGTGGTATAAAATCATTAATCCAAGGAGGCTGTATTGGCCTAGCATACCTATGCAGTATTAATAATACCACTCCCTAGGATTCCGTAACCAGAGCTCAAGAAAATGAAAGCCAAACCACGGAATTCAATATTTGCAGCCTGTTTCAGGACATGAAAATATTTTGGTTCTCTCATGCAAATAATTTCTCCAAAATACTCTTGTCCAAAGTGACTTCTTTTCTTTTCTTTGGAGACAGAGTCTCGCTCTCTTACCTGGGCTAGAGTGCTGTGGCATCAGCCTAGCTCACAGCAACCTCAAACTCCTGGGCTCAAGCGATCCTCCTACCTCAGTCTCCCAAGTAGCTGGGACTACAGGCACACGCCACAACGTCTAGCTAATTTTTTCTATTTTTTAGTAGAGCCAGGGTCTCACTCTTGCTCAGGCTGGTCTTGAACTCTGGACCTAAAGCAATCCTCCCGCCTCAGCCTCCCAGAGTGCTGGATTTCAGGTGTTAGCCACGGTGCCTGGCCCAAAGTGACTTATTGTAATCAGACTAATTTCAAATTTTACATGGCTCACTATGTTAGGATATGCATTCAAAATTTGTCCCATGTCAGGGAGTAGTTGGTTCCTAGTTTTTATTTACTATGATATTGATTTGAATCTAAGTAATTTCTCATTGGGATATATGTGTTAATGAATGTTACTAAAACCATGCATTCAGAATTCGTTTTAACTATAGATTGTATATATATAATGTTTACATGATAATAAAACATCTAGTTAATTCACTATTTAGAAATAAATTAAAATAATCCATCGAATTTGGTTCCAGGCTATCCAATTTGATCAAATTACTCTTTTCCTCTAAAACTCTCAGCAGTTGTTCAATGCCAGCAAAATAAAATTCAGTTCTCCACCCTGGCTCTATGTTGGCTACAGTATGCCTTCCCATATCAAAACCCTTAAAGTCTTGTTGATTCCACTTTTAAAAATTCCTCATAGCATGAGTCTGAATTAAATCTATGCTTTAAACCCAGCTCAAGGTCAGAGGTCTCCATGGAATCCAGTATACATCTAAAAAATATCTACTTATTTAATTTATAGAGACACAAAATTCCTTCCCTCATAGCTGGTACCATAGGGTCATTGATAAATTATAGTCACCACAACCCTGCATATAGAGAAATTGCAATGCAAACAAATTTCAATGTACAAATATTTGTGTTAAAATACAGTTATCCTAGTATTCCTCATGAACTATTATTTCCATGTTTGTTATAAAAATCAATTTTCTTCTATTAGATGGCATGCAAATAACTTGATAGATTATAAATATGTATTTGCTACTTGGAAATATTTGAATACTAAAATGGTGCCTTAAGTAGGAGCCAGATAAAATGTACATATTAATAAAGTTTTTAAATGGCAAGAAATCTATTTAAAATTTGCTATTAAATATGTATAACTATCATATAAAATAAATTCCAAACTTATAAGAATAGAACTCTCTAGAGCTCAAGATATCATTTATTAGTTGCTTCATTACATTGTATATGTTTCATGTTTACATTGTTTAGAATATAACACAGTATCACAGACTTAATAAAGAGTATTTGAATGAATGATTTAAATAGTAGATATTTGGTGTCTATTGTTATGGTATGCAACCTAAGAAAAATTCAAGTCATTTTTTAAAACTTAGAATAACATACAACCCAAGTGCCTGTCAATTCGTGAGTGGATAATTAAAATTTGGTATATGTTCACAATGGAATATTA
>VBSM01000361.1:75156314-75170346 GCA_008086735.1 Cheirogaleus medius
GGGGGGATATATGTAACCTTAACAATATTTGTACCCCCATAATATGATGAAATAAAAAATCTTAGAATAACAAAATAGAACATAATTGAATATAATTTTTAAAGGAGTATCCTTTCATTTCAGGAAAAAAAGGAAGAGAGAGGAAAAGAAAAAAACTTAATAAAGAAGAAAGTAAAGAAGCAATACCTGACAGCAAAGGTCTGGAATCCAGCAGAGAAACTCCAGAACAACAAGAAAACAAAGACAAACAGCAGCAGAAGAAGAGAAAAGTCCAAGATAAACAACAGAAATCGGTATCAGTCAGCACTGTACACTAGAGGGTCCCATGAGATTTTTGTAGACTCATGATGCTGCTATCTCAACCAGATGCCCAGGACAGGTGCTCTAGCCGTTAGGACCACAAATGGACAACATATATATTACTGCTCTGTCTAAACAACATTCCAAATAGTTGCTATATTCTTCATACAAGCATAGTTAACAACAAAGAGCCAAAAGTTCAAAGAAGGGATACTTTCAAATGGTTATCCTATGTGCTTCTGTGCATTTTTAAAAGACAAGAAATTTTGTACATAATTATCACTAGGCTAAAAGATGTAACAACAAAACGATGGCATCTGGAGAAGAAACATCTTTTCCTTATAAAAATGTGTTTTCAAGCTGTTGTTTTAAGAAGCAAAAGATAATTCTGCAAATTCAAAGATGCAATATCCCTTCAAAACACTAAGAGATCAGAGGAGAGAAACATCGTTCAAAGGACAGTTGTTTTGTCCAGGAGATCTAGAGAGTGCTCAGAATTAGGGCCTGGCATTTGGAATTGTAGGGTTTATCATCACAGAGACAACTGTTTTAAAATTAGTTCCACTGCCCTCATCCCGTACGTTTGCAAGAAACTTGAGAGTGCATACCAGAGTTTAATAATATGTATGGGATTGGAGAAAGGCAAAATGTGGAAGAAATCATAGAGTTGGAGATTACTTTTGTGCTTTACAAAACTGTGAAGGGTTGTGATCACCTGGAACAGGTCTCCAATCTATGTCAGCACTGTGTGGTTCAGCCTCTGCTGCCCCTTGGATTATACAAGTCTGTAAACATGTGCCTGTAACTTACTTCCAAAAAAAAAAATCATACTTATTAGAAGAAAATTCTGATTTCATAGAAAAGAAAACATAGAGCAAGGAGAATGTAACATGTTTGCAAAGTCATGCATTTTCTTTCTCTCTCAATGAGGGAAAAACAATTTTATTACCTGCTTAATGGTCCACCCGGAACTAAAAGGGATACTACTTTCTAACAAGGTGTATCTAGTAGGGGAGAAAGCCACCACAATAAATATATTTGTTAATAGTTTTTAGAGTTTTGTTCACTTTGTTTTGTTGTTTGTTTTATTGGGAAATTGTCACTCTTAGAGACTCATGAATTAGGAAAGAGAATTCTGCTAAATCAGAGAACCTGTGTCCTATGTAATTTAGAATATATTACATCTCTCAGTGTTTGCTTTTTGAATCTTCCTTTATCTAAGCTGATGGCAACTTACTTCTATTCGGAGATATTTATTCAATTTTCTTATTTTAATCAACAAAATTCTAGACATGGGCTTCCCTGAATGATTTCACTGCATCTCTTTCATTGCTTAGTAATGAGCATCTTTTCTTGTATGTCAGTTCCTTCTGCATCTTCAACATTTAGCCTTTTCTTCTCCATATTTTCTCAGTCTGTGGATCTCTTTGGGGGATTGAAGTCACCCTAGCTGAAGGCCTCACCAGTGTTTCACAGAGGACGCAACCAGCCCAGTAAAGGAGGAGACATCTCTGAGTGTGCAGCACAGAAACTCATGACACAACGTAACCTTCCTGTTGTAATGGAAGGACACACGGCTGCTCTGCCCACCATGCTTCCTAGCCCTCTAAAGATTGTTGCTTTCTGAAGAATTTGCAATGAATCTGGCTTCTGGCTGCCTGTCTCTGGGCACCTTTTCTCCACCAACTGTCATGCTCATATGAACTGCCTGACTTAATTGACTTTCCACTTCTCTTTTCCTCTTCCAAGATATAAAGATTTTTAAATGATGTATTCCTGTTTCTTACTCTGGTGTTTCTTTCCTTATCCTCATGTTATAAGTGTTTCAACTACATAGATCTATTCTCACTATACAAAATAATTCTATTTTCAACTAAAACATACATTATTAAGAAGAAACAAACCTTATCCTACAGAATTATGTTAGTGGAAGTATGTTCCCACGTTTTAGAACTTTTGGATGATTTCAAACACCAAACACCAAAAACCTTTGTCCTCAGTGTTACCTAGTCAAGTGTAAGTAGCCAAATTATTTTTGCATATCTCTCTACATTCATCATTATCTTCATTTTCTCAACAAGCACTTACTGGGAAGGTCTACATGTGCACATGTAATGCTGGAAAAAAAAAAGATTAAATAAACCAGAACACAAGGTGACAAATGACTATCATGTCTTCCCATGTGTTTTGGCTTAAGGTCCCTGTGGTCCTCCAGACAATGGCAGAAGATCTAAACCCTTGATGCAACACTTAAATAAAAGTAGAATTATCACAAAGAAAAAAGAAATGAAAATTAACATTCAGCCAAAATATAAATGAAGACAAAGATAATATCAATTTTAACTGCAATTCTATATCCACCTGTAGATCCTTAAGTACATGGAATCATACAGTATTCAAACAAGCAGTCCTCTCAGCTTTCAGCAAAAACTCTTCATCAACTTCTGGTAAAGGTCCTGCAACTTTTTCCTCTGATTCTATCTCTGAGATCTGGTAAATTGTTGATGGTAATGGATGAAGGGTAAATTCTGTATACAAAGGCAGAGTCAAGAGAGTACAGCAACATTAATCTGTTGATATCTGATCTGCACTCCTTCATTGGTCTCCATATTCTTCTTTATGACGGAGGGGAGGTCTCTTTTCTATCCTCAGAAGATTTAAGTTCTAATCCCAGGTGTGTAACCATTGGTAAGTCACGTAAGTGATCTGGGTCCCCGTTTCTCATGTGCAAGAAGAAAGAGAGAGACCGGAGACGATCACTGTAGTCCCAGCAAAGGAATATCTGATACTTCTTTTACTTTAGGGTTATGTCCCTAACGAGTCCTCATTAGTGACAACGTCCTTTGAAAATTATCCCAACCCTTTTTCCCAAAAGTGAAAATATATAGGCTCTTGGAGGAGAAAGATTTAATTCTGCTGCTCTGATGTTATTGAATTAAAAGTTGTTCACATTAGTAGTTATTAAAATATTGAGATGAATAACATTGGGAAGAAAAAGAATATATAAATATAGCTAATGCCAAGAATAGAGGCTGATCTCCACAAAAGGAGAAAGTAAGCAAAGTGTGAAACGCACTGTAGCTAGTTAGACAGTTTATGTTAATGTCCCAATTCTGCTACTAACTGGTTGTAACTTGTGTGACCTTGGGCAAACTGTGTGATCTCTCAGAGCCTACATCCTTCCTCTGCAAAATAGAAGTAACATTACCTCTCTTGCAAGGTTGTTATTAGGATGAAAATGTTCATAATTCAACATGACAATAACTATATTCTGTTTATAAATAAATATTAATAAAAATTATGACTAATTCCACAAGTCACACATATAAACCAATTTTATTTCTTAATTAATGATAATGTGATAGTATCCATATAAGTGTACATAGGTAATAATTTCAAGGAACAAATTAGATGTGAGAATCATGGAAATGAAATGAATCATAATGACTTAGTACCTAAAATGTAAACACCAATTTTATCTGGGGTCCTCTTAAAATTAAGAAGTTACTTATTCTTAAAATGTACATCTTTTATAAATAGGCATAAATAAAGACATTCCATCTTTTCCATGGATGTATTTCAATAGCAGAGGAACTAACTGGATTCTTTCTCAATACAACTGCAACTATTTCTGGGCAAATTATGGAGAAAAGCCTTCTTTTTATGGCTGATCTAGTACAAACAGAGTGTAACTTCATGTAACACAAAGAGAATTTGTCTGGAATCCATCCTCCACTGAAAGAATAAGATTAAACAAAGCTGGTGGTTGGATCAATTGAGACTTTTCCCGATTCAAGCAATAACTCCCTTACTAACTTAGGAGATTATTATTGTTTTATCTCCAGATTTCTTAGATACAGAAAAACAAAGCAAAACAAATGGCTGTACCTCCTGATGGTAGTCACTTACCCTTTGACTATGATATATAATTATCCCAAAAGCCCTCTGAGGGAGTTATTGATATCCTTCTTTTATCAAAGGGGAAACTGAGGCACAGAGAAGTGCCCAAAGTCACACAACCAGCAACCAGTGAGCTTGGAAGTCACACCCAGCTCTGGCTGACTCCAAAGTCCATGTTCCTCCTTCTTCTTGATCATATCTCTTAAAAACATATTTATTATTAGTTCCATGGTTGCTCATGTCATGCAATATTGAAGTGTTTTCACATGATCTGAAATAGTACTTTATGAAGAAGCTGGAGAAGTCAAATCATAGAGGCCTCAACCCAAGATAAGACTTAAGTTAGAATCTGAACTCAAAATGTGACTCTGTGTGTGAGAGAGAGAGAGAAAAAGAGAAAGAGTGTGTGCTGTGGGAAGCCTATTGGTTGGCTAGTGGGGCAGTGGATGCAAGGAGGCAAGTGTATTGGGAGGCAAGCAGAATAAAAAGGAGAAAGGAGAATTACATGCCATGGGAGAAAGACCACACAGGTCATGCAGAAAGGGAATAGCAGGTCTGGCTCCTTGGGAAGTCCTGGTTTGCTATAGCCCTTTATGACTGTGGAGTAGCTGTCAATTCAGTTCTTTTCTAGTATTAGCAGGGTATTTACCAGCACTATCATCTCTCCCCTGAGTCCTTGTTCAGAACTGCAATGATCCAGAAAGAAACATCAACAGATCTTCTTCGCTGTTGGAACTGCCAAACAACTTCCTTCAGATGACGTCTCACTTTCTCCCCAGCTACTTTTCAGACATTCAATTATCAGGATTTTAATTGTCACACACTATTTTTTTCCCATCCTGTCTCTCAAGTAATTCTGAATCTAGCATGTCCATCACATAAACAGGTACAAAAAAAAAGGAGGAAAAAAGGAAGGAAGAAGGGAAGGGAGGAGGGAAGGGAAGAGAAACAGACGGAGAGAGGGAGGGAGAGAAGGAGAGAGCCAGAAAAACAGTAATCACTTTTATTCATAGTCATTAAAATACAGTGGTAACACAACTTCAATGAGTAGAAATATTTCGTTAACTGGAAAATTGACAACATCATAATTTCAGGAGACAGAATTATATGACTGCAAAATAATGAGACATATAAGCAGTTTGTAAAATATCTTACACTTCGATATCTATAGTTGTGTACAATGAAAATTTTTGCTCAAAATGATGTTGAGACTATCCAAGATACTGAATAACCTGCTAAAGATTAAGTTTTATTTTTAAAGACAGAGAACTTGAAAATACATATTAGAAAAGTTTTTCAACAAAGTTGAATAACTTTACTTACCAACGTTTTCTGGATTGAGGTTTAATTTGATGTATCAGCTTTTGTACTATTAATTTAGTTACTATTTTATCTATCCCTAATTCCCATCACAAATGGATTTCAAGCGAGAGCTAGATTATTTCAACCAATGTAACAACTCCTTACAAAATTTAAAGAGGCATCTGCCTTTATAATAAAATCTAAAATAATCCAATGCATTGTAAGTGCTTTGAAATTGTAAAGCCCAATAAAAATATAAGCTACTATTGTTGCTAGCTTCAGCAACAGATTGACTTTCCTTTCCCCTTTTTCACACTGCAGCCCTCACTGGAGATTTTAGAATTAGAATAAATTATCCATATTCTTCCCAAAAAGAAGTTAGTGGAGGTACCAATACCTAAGGCAACCACATATTTGAGAATGCAGCGATGCAGCCTTTTCTTCTAGTACATTTTAAGCAGCTACAACGAGGTGGGATTAGACTTGCAACTTACTTCACCTTGTAAATTTTGTGGTACCCAAACACAATAAAATAAGCTACCACTAAATGTTGAATCTTGAACTGGAGACATTTCTGAGTCAGTTAATGCAACAATATGTGGTCTCCCCAGATCATGCACACTCCAGGCTGGTCCCAGTCTCCCAAGAGGCAGGAAATTCTGTAACAACTCAGTCAACTATCTGGCCATGATGATCTCAAGGTTTGGAAAAAAAGAAAAACATTCTGATCCCAAAGAAAGAATGGGAACCTTACTTTCATCCTTATAGGTACTCAGTGGCAACCATGTACTGCCTGTCCCCAGAATGCCATGCCCGGGGCACCAGGCTGTTCCTGGCAGCAGTCAATCCATTTTGGCCTGTGACCTCTTTCTCTACTTTGGTACTATACTTTGCTTATGCTTTTTGATTGACTAGTTTGAAAAGGGAAAAAAACTCTACCTAATGATTTAAAAATTAACTAGGAATAAACTGGGGAAGAAATAGTTTAGTGAATTTCTTTATTCCTAATATAGAACTAAGGAAAGAATATTATTTGCACTTCTTAAATCAGTAGTTTAATAAAACAAAAAACCAGAAAAACAAAAATAAAAACACTTGGTATTAACATCCAAGGGATTTTCCTCATGTGGTAACTATTTAGAAGGTCCTATTTATCACTAAATTCGCCTCTACTGATCTTTTTCCCATAGTAAAAAATGGTTATGACTCACTTTAGGAACACACCAAATGCTACAGGAAAATAGATTTTAGTTTTATCCAAACCAGCAGTGAGAATAATTTACGATTCCAAAAAAGACATAGACATGCAGAGTCAATTTAGGAAAGTGAGTCAGTTTCATGCAAATAATTTCTAGCTTTCTTGATTGGCAGTCTCCGTTTTAAATGTTGAAGTTTTCGAGATGAGGGGGAGAATGAATTATTGTGGTAAACTAATATTTTTAAAGGCTTGCTTAATATACACATGTGAAAGGGTCAAGAGAATAGAGCTTCATTTGAATATCCAGATGATACAACCAAATCCAAAATGGTATTATTTATAGAAAAGAAGAGATCATTAAAACATGCTGTTCTAGGATCTCTAGATTTTTCAAATTTATTATGAAAATTATCTTTTCCACAATCATCTAAATAAATTGTTTGGTCATAGACGGCCCTGCAGGCCTAAGCAATTGAAATTGAAGGCCTGTATCAATTTCCTGGCCCCCACCATTTTCACCCCCCAAAGAAACCTATCAATTAGATAATAGATAAATTAAGACTGTATTTACAAACAAAGAATAATATAAATTGAATAAGCTTAAAGAGAACTTACTATAGAATAAATCACTAGTTTCAGGTTTAATGTAGTCACTTTGGGACAGGAAATAAAAACAAGTCAGTTGATTGCCCTTCCCATCCATTAATGAGGTGTCATTTGAATAAACAAATTGTCTGTAGATTCTTCCATGCTTATTGTACACAGCTAATGAGCAACAGTGCTTTGAGGCACCAGTACAGCTATCAGATGAGAGTTGAGTATCTTCATATGTATAGGCTATATAACATTATCCTAAACTTTCAGGTTTCTAGATGAAGGTTAAAGTGTTATTTTGTAATAATTGATATACTAAGCCCAGCATCTACAATCAGTATTGATGTTTTCCTTTCTGTGAAAATGATATGAAAATATATTATTGCTTTTATGGTTGTATAACTTTGTAAGTTTTTGATACCAAGAAAACCCCAGAAAATGTGAAAATACAGATGGTTATCTAAGTATAACTTTTCGGAGATCAAGAGTGAATTAATTATCAATTTGAAAGAGAACTTCTTTATATGCAACTGCAATCATGACTGAACTACTGAACTGACCAGCAAAATTAAGGTCTAACTCTGCGACTCAAGCAGTGTTTCAAATGACTAAAATTAAATAAGTGAGACCAATGAGTAGCATTTCAACTAGAGAAGTAGCCAGTTACAATGGCTAGCCACATGCAGTGTGTTTACAAGGAGTCTCTTCAAGAGGTATAAGATTATTTCAGAACCTCAAAGAAAAAGCAGCAGATGGTCCTGCTTTTCCTTGTGTCACTGGCAATATTATACAAGACTCAAATATTAAGTTAAAAGTGAATTGAGAAGAATACTTCAGAAAACAAATTCATCCCCAAATCACCTCTTAAAGTATGGAAAGAAAAATAATGCTAAAGTGGAGGGAAAAAATTAAAGATGGAATTCCCTATACGTTCTAATTTGCAAGATGAAGCTTCCATCTTACTGCAAAGTACTATATCATGGTTCTAAAGATGCCACATTAATTCTAACTGAAAACTGTCCTCAGTGATTCCCTAGCCTTTACTAGATATCACATTGTCAGCTTCTATTTTGTCCTGCCCCTGTACTCCCACACACTGGATTTTCCAATAGAAAAGCTAAGCACACTCTGATGAACTCAACAAAGCAGAGATAAGGAAAAACAACATTTAGGGGGGAAAAAATTCTGTTTTCAAAACAATTTTTGAAACAAATACTATTCAATATTACCAAAATGGCATTAAAGTAGTCATAATGGGGGAAATGACAACTTGGCTGAACTTTCTTATACTGGTTTCACAGTTTAGTATGGTTTTATTTTGCAACACGTAAAGAGATAACAATCTTTTAACAACCTTGGTCCAGCCCTACTGCAAAAACACAACCACCTACTGCCTCTTTTCTCTCCCATTAGCCAGTCAGTCCCAAGCCTTGTTTAAGAAGCACCAATGATTCTATCAAATTACAACAAACTGTTCTCTATCCTGGATGCCTTGAGACATTTTTCAGCTATTCATTCCTGTTTTACCTTTGACAGGAGCCAGATTTGTAAGCAAAGGTGCCAAGGCCCTATCACTTATTCTGCTTTGTGCTTCTTTCATTTCCTGTGCAGGGTAACTGCTCCAAAAGCTCAACTATTTCTCACAGTGTAAACCAAGTAAAACCTTACAGGATTAAAAAAAGAAAATTATAAAAAAAAAACAAAACAGAGTTCTCAAAATGAAAGGAAATGAAAGGAATAATAGAGAACACACTGGAGGAAACCAGCCACACCCATTCTTCCTAGTGCTGTGAAGTTTAACCCACACCCAAAGTAAACTGTCTTCACTTCGAGAAGCTGCCTCTGTAAATAAACTGACCAATGTATCTTTAAGACATAAACGTCTTGGACTGCCATAATAAACATTGCAAAATAAATATAAAATAACATCTGGAGGCAAAGTTTTGCATGGAATGGGGTGAGAGCGAGTGCTAACTTTTCTTAATACTGTTAATAAAGTATGAATTTCACTTTTTTAGTTTGGGAAATGCTTTCTATTATTAGCCAAACACAAACCAAAGACTTACTAATTTTACTTAAAATTCCAAAGAATGTAATACTATGTGTACATAATGTGTTTTCATAAGTTGGGCTAATCTTCTCAGTGATATTTTAATTCCCTAATTCTACTATTTGAAACTAGCACTCAGTTACTAAGCTGTTCATTTAGCTATGAAAATGGTTTATATTTAAGTCTAATTATTATTGTACTGGTAGACAAGAAAATTTTTCTTTTTGCCTTGGGAAATCAAAATCTCCAATGTAATGTACCAGGAAAAGACAACACTTTCATTGTAAGAGAATATGATAATGGTTATGATATTTAACCATTATTTCTCATTGCAATGACAGGCAGAAAGACTATGTTTCGTGTGCTTCCTACATGAGTCCAACTAGTGTGTAGTTATCTCATTCCATTAACATTCATAGTGAGTCTACAGCAACTTGGTTGGGCTCTCTTCCTGTGAAAAATAATTACCTGGAATGCTTGAGTCATTCCTAATAAACTTAAAAATTATGTAGATACTTGCCCTAGGAATCACTTCATTTGTTTTAAGTAATGCTTTGATAAGATTTTTCTAGGCAACATAGTAAGGATTGAAGTCCAATGCCAAGGAAACAAAAGCATTAGAAATATATGTAACTTGTGAGTAAATTGTAATATATTTTAAGAAATCATTTATAATAATTTATTCCAAATAATTATTTATTATTTCTGTTCCCAGTGCATAAATCTTGGTTTTTTAAAAAAATGAAATAAACTTGTTACCTATCAGTGGAATAGTAAACGTTTCCCATTTAGTCAAATAAATATATAAGGATATCTAGTCTCATAAAAGTGTTTTAAAAAAGTGTATTTATCTCTCTTTTCATAGGGAGTAGAGTTTGGCAGAAGAAAACTGCTGAGCTATGTATGACATAGTTTCATCTCATAGTCTGCTCATAGTCTGTTCCTGATGACACACATTTATTGCATCTCTCACATGGTCCAAACTGTATCAGCAAAATGAGGGACTCAGTTTTCCTTTAAAAGAAATTCTCTTTTGAAAATAATAGGCATTTTATTAAATATACTTTTTTTTCTTGTTTTCATTAACTAAAATACCAGTTGTAGGCAGGATGCATAAAGGATATTCTAAATTCCAATCTCTCTTTCATCAGATATTCCAAAGGTTGGAAGTAAGGCCAAATTTATTCCAGCTACAAGTTGTAATAAATTTAAAAGAATCATACTCAGTTTCCATGATTAATCATTCCCTCTCTTTCAAGAAAAGAAAATTCAACAAATAAAAATAAATAAAAATCTCTCTATTTTAAGCTTTGAAAATAGGAAGACTTGCATTTAAACCTCTCTACTGTTGGCTGTGCAGTCTTGGAAAAATAACTTAATTTCTTTGATTCTTGGTAACTTAATATATATTAATAAAATGAATATGTTATTACAGATCATATAGAGTTGTGAGGATTAATGGAAACAAAGTGTGTGGCATGCCAAGCATGTGGTAGGTGCTCAGTAAATTGTTGCTTGTTAAATTTTATATGTGCTTTGTTTAGAACGGAATTTCCAAGTTACTCTTAAATATAAGCATATATACACATATATATACACACAATATATATCTATACATACACATATACATATATACAAATATATTTCCTTCCATAATTAATCTTCCTAAGATATTCAATTTAATCAATAAGTACTTAAAGTATACCTATATTATATGGCATACCTATACCATATTTGCCAGGCAATATGCTTGATACTGCTGATGCAACTCTATAAGACAAAATGCTTACCTTTGAATTTTCTTAGTAGAAGAAACATATAAGATACCCAAATGCTATGAATGTATTTTTACCTAAGTATATGTCTGGTGGTTGGAGATCAAGAGGAATGAACCTCTAACTCAGCCTTGGATGCAGGGGCAGGAGAAGTTGATGTCCAGTAATCTGAGGTAATTCCCCAAGTATGAGTAGTTCTTTGCCAGTGAAACAGGTTAGGAGAAGAATGCTAGGTTGAGTATCATGGGCCATAAGAAAAGCCTGATAAAAGAGTATATGCAGATTGGAGAACTGCAAGTAGTTTTTGTGTCTTCTGGAAAGAGATTGGGATGTATGTGGACAGGGAACAGACGACAAATGGCCTTATATGTTACGGGAAAGAATCTAGACTTTATCCTGAAAACAGTGATGAGTCTGTTAAGAGTTTCATGAAGAACAATGAAATGATCTTATTTGCCATACAAAGTTGCCTTTGGTGGCAATAAAAGGATGGATTTTTAAGAAGGAAGACTCAGGTAAGTAGCTGTTTTAAGTATAGGAGTATAAAATTATATCTGTCAACTCCAAAATGAATAGAGCCTGAATTAATACAGGGAAAGATGAAGGAGGGGAGGGGATACGTACCAGAGATCATTTGAAGGTACTAGCCATGAAACATGGCCACCAATAGAAGGAAGCGAGTGAGTAGTGGATTCCATATCTCCCTGGGTATGTCTCCAGAGAACAGTGTCATTAACTGGAGAATCAACCACAGCCAACAGTGAGATTGCTTGTTTATTTTGTTGATATTGAGACACGTGAGAGACATTCAACGGAGATGAATTCAAGGGAGTCTGAAATGCAGGTCTGTCATTGATTAAACTGTATAAAAGGTGGAGATATTGATTTAGAAGTAATCATCTAATAAATAAATCATAAGGCCTGGGTGAGTGAGCCTAAGGAGAATACAGTGAAAGAAAAGAAAACAAATTGAACACAATTAGAAATATGTAAAGAGTGAATAGAGGAAAAGGAAGTTAAGAAAGAAATCAAGAAAGATGGACCAAAAGGTAAACAGGTCAAAAATAAAGAAAGCAAGGATACAGAAACATTGGGAGTATGATTATATCAAACATCACAACAAAATCAATCAATCTAAAGACTGACAGGTGTCCCCTGGATTTGCCAATATGGTGATCTTTCAAAACTTGTTTCAACAAAGTTGCAGACAGAATCCAGGTCTCAGTATGTTGAGGAAAGAATGGGAGGTAGGAAATTGCAGATGTGGAATGTAGGCAACTAAATAAAGAAACTCTTCTATTAGTAGATGAGAAAGTAACCTCAGGTAGAGCCTATATACAGTCAAGGTATGATTTACTTGGATCTGCTTTATGAAGAGAGAAACTAGACTAGAGCATGTTAACCTGCTAAAGTAAAGAAGAAAAAGTAATAAATGTCATAGCTTAACAAACAGTAGGATTATGCTAACCCTGTAATAAAACCACAAGTGCAACTGTAAATATTAAGCATGATGGACAAATGTCAATTTTAACAGTATTTCCATTCTGACCTGTTTCCTTCAACACATCTTTCCAGCTTTCTCTCTAGATTTCCCATATCACTTCATATTCTCAGCAAGATAATTTTGCCTTCTCCTTTATTTGTCTGTCTTCTTTTCTATATTTGGTAATGCTACTTCATCTTAACTGGTTTTTTCATCTAAAACCAACTTATGTTACTGCCCTCCTTAACACTTAGGTCAAGTTTCTCAACTTTAAGGCAACATTGCCTACTCAACTCTTTGCCCAAATCTTGTATATACAACATAATTTCTACTTTTATAGATACTTTGCAAATGAATTAAAAATAAAATAAAAATCAGTGTAATCATATATTTAAAATATAAAATGATATAAAATATAAAGTATGATTATATTATTGATCAATTTAAGGATGCCTTATCTCCTCCTCAATTAAGTTGTAAGCCAGTATTGGAATCCTGGATACAAATCATTGACAAGAATAAGAAAACTGTTCAAGTTGACATCCCTACTTAGTAGGAAAAAATTTATGAATAAAAATTTAAACCTGTTCATTATATTTTATATAATTAAAGTATACAAATTTTTTTTCCATATTTGCTTTCATTTTTTCAACTACATACAGCAGCAGTCTACTATGTGCAATCCTGTTACATTCTGTAACAGTTTATAACTCTGTCTTTCACATACAGATACAGTTTCAGCTATTCAATTAAAAATGAAATGTTTTATTAATATATTCACTTGCTGATTTAAAGCATCTTGTGCTAACATATTCAGCAAAAAGAGGGCTAAATTGTCTCCATTAACTTGTTATTTAATCTTTAAAAATAGAAGCCTAATGTAATATTTATAGTAAGGATCCAATGCTAAACATAGCATTCTATAATAGTTTTCTGACCTGTGGAAACTCAGACCAGTAAAAAGCACACATCTCCATAGCTCCTCCTAAGTCAATAAAAGAGAAATTCTTGCTTCTAAGTTAGATTTTAAATCATAAAGTCAGTTAAACAAGACCAGAAAATCAAGTAATTTTCTTACATCTATTGTACATTTTTTTGAAAAAAAATATCAACTGTGTTTCAGCACCCCTCAAAAACGGCTCATTTTAAAAAACTACTTTATTTTCAAAACATATTTTCTTTTGCCTAAATAATAGGGCTTTCCTGGAGGAACAAATATAGATTTTGTAGACTACACTAAAGTTGTGTATTGATAACTGGCAAAATTTTTAAAATAATATTAAACTATTGATAAGAGGCTAGAAGGCCAGACTTTACCATTGGGGGAAACTGTACAGGACATGTGGAATCACCACAGCTCCCAAACATTAGGCTCTGCCTTACTAATCTCATTTTCCTGTTGTGGGTTTTCTTTCTTTTTTTTTTTCTTT
>VBSM01000361.1:75170446-75226721 GCA_008086735.1 Cheirogaleus medius
AAAAAAAAAAAAAAAAAACCAACCAGGACAATGCTGAGAGAAATAACCTACACTTTGGAGGAAAAAATCAAAACTGTAAAATAGCAAACAGGCTGAAATGAAAGGCTTGGGCCAAAATGATAAAATCAATAAGAAAAGAATGCATAGGCCTACATTAAAGTATTAATATAACAAACTACACAGGAACAAAGGAATTAATAGCAGCTGGCATGAAAAAAGTCAACCCTGAAAGGTTTTATTTGACCACAGCTTTTATGTGACCACTAGACACAAAGAAGCTGATATGGTGCCCACAGTTGCTAATGAAGCAATGGTGCTGTGGACAGCTTGCCATCCCCAGGGCTGCTGCTATTTCTACTTCAAGGTCAGGTCCTGTGAACTAGCTAAGCTGACTGCCTGCGTACCTGGATTAGAATTTCTTCAGAGGCACCATAACAAAATCTTCATACCGGTTTGGAATCTTGAAAAGCGACCATTTATTCATGTCCTCTACCACAGCCTGCTCAAGTCCCCCCCTGAGCTCTATCAGGAAATGTGAAGCCAGGGAATTCCAGCACATGAAGTGGGACTTTCACAGTCCCATCCCTGTTTTTAGGAGAATTATTCAAATTTCAGCTAAATCAAGGAAATAGCTCAATTTAGAACAGTTATATGTTGGATTCTAGATATGGGGTTGGGAGAGAGATGGAAATGAGAAGTGGATGAATCAGACTTGTAATAGCACAGAATAAATAGGAAAAGGATAGATTTTTAGGGAGTGATGAAGGATGAGAGGGATGTACATGCAGGAACAAGAGCCAGAAGAATGGATTTCATGTTACTGTTTTTAAACTTGAACTTCTCCTTGAAGGCCAGAACATCTAGCAGAATCATTCTTTACACTGTGCTCCATTGCCATTTTTCTCACTTTCTCTCCACTCCCCACACACTCGCCAAAGACTTTAGCAGATCAATCACATGGTCACCTTTTCAGTCCAATTCCTTATTCATCTTGGACAGCTGCCTCTTTTGTGTAGGCAATATATTCATCACTCCAACCTTACTGTCTATATACCTCTATATGGACACCTTAGACCATATCATATCTGAAATTGATCCAGGTCTCGGTTTATAATTTCTGTTCACAATCTCATCAGTTTTCTGCTTCCTCAAATTTTTGGTGCACTAACAATATTTTTTCAATCTCATTAATCTCATTGGTCCTTCAATTTATTTTAATCTCTCATCCTCTGCCTGGCTTTATTAAATTATTCAGCTGAGCTTCATTTCCCTCATTTGTAAATGGGAGTAGTAATACCCACCTCACATATTTTAGGTGAGGATTAGAGATAAATTATGTAAAACATAGCACTGTTCCTTGCTAAGAGTAGACAGTAAGTGATCATTATCTACCTTTTTCTTTCTTTTCTTTTCTTTTCTTTCTTTCTTTTTTTTTTTTTTTTTTGAGACAGAGTCTCACTCTGTTTCCTGGGCTAGAATGCCGTGATGTCAGCCTAGCTCAAAGCAACCTCTAAATTCCTGGGCTCAAGCAATTCCTCTGCCTCAGCCTCCCAAGTAACTAGGTCTACATGTGTGCCACCATGCCCAGCTTGATATTTTTCTATTTTTAGTAATCTGTCTAATTTCTTTCTATTTTTAGTAGGGACAGGGTCTCACTATTGCTCAGGTTGGTCTGAAACTCCTGACCTCAAGTGATCCTCCCATCTCAGCATCTCAGAGTGCTAGGATTACAAGCGTGAGCCATTATCAACCTTAGTCCACATAAACCTCATGATATATTACTTATCTCTCCTGCCAATATCATTAGTTTCTTTGTCCTTCTTCTGAACCCAATTAGCAAAACTCGACCCCTGGATCAACCGGTCACTCCCTTTCCAGTCACATATCTGGCTGCCAAGCACTGCTGAAAACAAATGCCACAACCACATGGATCCATGCCACTATAAATTCATGGTCTCCCACATCAGTTGAGGTATTAAAACTACACAGTAAAACTTCTAGTCCACTTCCTTTCTCATTCCCCACAATAATATTTTCAAACTTTCACCAGTCTTATTTTTGCCATCACTCTCAGCGAATGAACACTACTTTAGAGAGAAAATAGAGATCATCTTGCAAAGACGTTCTCCACTTCCTGTCTCTTCCCACAACACAAACAAGTGTAAGTACAACCTTACCTCTTCCCTTTCTATTTTAGCTAAATGATCCTACATTTCAAATGTTAGTCCATCCATCTATTCTTTGAATCACATCTTTCCATTTCTTTGAGAACCTTACTTAATTTGAGTGTATTCCTCTCTTTTGGTATCTCAACTTCTCTTTTTTTTTGGCACCTCCTACTTTGTTTCTCCATCTCCTTCTGATGATCATCTTAGTTTTCCTAGAAACAAACAACTTAGAGCCATGTTTCTCCAAAGAGCAATATGTACTTACCTCCATGTCCCCATTTCCTAGGACTGTCTCAACCATTCTCTCTGGGTGTTCTCTACCTCTGTTACAGTAAATTCAATCTTGCAAATGTCTCTCTAGTTGCTAAAAACAACAAACGTGCTTCCATCCCTGCCTCACATGACCTCTCTACTACTCATGACATTGTTTATCGTCTTCTTGGAATACTTTTCTCATATGATCTCTATGGCATCACTTACTCTTGATTTTCTTCCTTTATCTCCCATATAGAAAATCTCATTCATTTCCAGGATTTTAGCTGTCATTAACATTAATTATCCAACATCTAAATTTCCAACTGTGGTCCTCTCCAGATTCTTGTAGCTAATGGATAATTCAAGAAAACAAATAAACAAAACTTCCTAACGTGAATGTCCTATCACATTTCAAACTCATCACATCTCAAATTGAACTCACCACCTCCTGCCTACCTTTAAATTTGCTCATCTCCTGCTTTTCCTATTTTGGGAAACTATACCACCTCCCATCCATTTTCTCAAGCCAAAGACTGCACTCAATCCATTGATTGAGTCCTGTCTATTTTTTCCCTTAATAGTCCTCAAATCCATTCTTTTGTTGTTATTATTATTATTCTATGATTACTGATGCATGCTTGGCTTTCTGTGTAGTTTTCTACAAAAGTTTCCTCATTGTATCTGCCAAAATTTGTTGGAGCCATACTCATCATCCACACTGCTGCCAGGTATCCACCCAACCAAAATTTTTCTCCAATGTTTCCCATTACTTTTAACTTTAAACAAAATTAGTAACAACTGTAATTTATTAAGTACTTACCATGCATCAGTAACTTTTCATATATCATTTAAGTTAATCCTAAAAATAATCCTTGAAATAGTAATAAAATGGGAATAGAATAATTAAGATAACCAAGATTAAACAATGAATAGAAGGAGCAAAGCCAGAATCCAACCAAGAGAATCTCTAACTGGAAAAAGTCATGCTCATAATGACTGTTACAAAACTGAGCCAAAGATGGCCTCTCTATCTTGGTCCCTGGGTTATTTATTTCATCACTGCAAGCTGAAACCCATTAGATCAAAATCCCACTACCACCAAACTCAAATTTTCATACATGTGATTATTTTTAAATAGTCCACACAACCAGATTTTTAGCCATTTAGAGACTTCCTGCTTTGCATGCCCTGTGAAACCTCACTCCACAACTGCTGACCATTAATAAGATAGAGCCTGTGGTCACAAGACCCCAACATGCCATGGCAATTTTAAATAGAGTAGACAGAGAAGACTTCAGGGAGATGACATTTGAGTGAGTTTGGGATTTTACTCTGGGATAAATGAGAAGTCACTGGAGGATTTGAGAAGTTCCATAATCTGGCTAATACTTCAACAGAATCACTGTAGCTTCCAGGTTACAACTTTAGGGAACAAAGAACAAAGGAGGCAGCTGAGAAAAAATGGTGTCATCAGTAGGGTAGCAGCAGTAGAATTGGTAATAGAAGATCAGATTCTGGAACTATTTTGAAAATAGAGATACCAGATTTGCTCATAAGTTATAAGTGGGATGTGAAAGACACAGAGAAATTAGGAATGACTCCAGTAGTTTTTGATCTGAACAACTAGAAGAATAGAGTGTCCATTAACTGTAACTAAGAAGGCTTCGACACAAAAAACAATGGTGATCTAGCACCTCTTGTATTATCCTGGATAGAGCTGGAGCCCATTCCACTAAGTGAAGTATCCCAAGAATGGAAAAACAAGCACCACATGTACTCACCATCAAATTGGTATTAATTGATCAACAATTATGTGCATATATAGTGGTAACATTCATCAGGTGTCAGGTAGGTGGGAGGGGGGAGGAGAGGATGGGTACATTCACACCTAATGGGTGCAGTGCGCATCGTCTGGGGGATGGACATGCTTTGTAGCTCTGACTTGGGCAGGGCAAAGGCAATATATGCAACCAAAACATTTGTACACCCATAATATGATGAAAAAAAGAGAAAGGCTTGGAATGAAGCCTTGGAGTTTATTCTTTCTCTCTAAGCTTAAACTTTCTCCCCAATGAACAGAAATTGATAGTGTACATAAAAGCTTTGAAAAAATATCTTGATCCCTGGAGAAAAAAATAATCTGAACAAAGCAATCCCATCTCAATTGTACAATGAAATACAGTAATGACAAGTTGGATGGGATCAGTGTGTTCTAGATACTTTGATATTCCATATGGTATAAAGAATAGTACAATCCAAACTGCATCCATAATAAATGAGTCACAAACAGGGACTGTTTAAGACTTGCAAAAACACAATATAAATACCAGAGTGGATTTTAAGATTTATTTTTGAAAAATCTATTTTTCTTTAGTTTTGTTTTATGATCCTCCTTCTTTCCCTGTTTCTCCCTACCCTTCCTTCTTCTATTACCTTCTGCTTTGTTCTTTTTTTTTCCTCCTTTCTAAAATTGCATTTTTTCTTGGTTGCTTCGTGGCCCATTAAAATTTTAAGGCATCAGCTTTATCCTGAAATTAAAGTGTGATTTCTGGAACATGTGCAGATTAGAGCTCATCCAAATCCATCATGTTTTATTTCAAGCATCCTCTTCCTATTAGCAATGCAAAAAGATCCAAATCTACTACAAAGCCTAATTGGTAACAGAGGGGCACGCGTGCATCTCTCATTATGAGTAGGGGGAGGAGGTGCTTGCCTCATAATTTGCCTGAACAGAATGAATACACACACTGCTTTAAAAATAGAAAGCCCTAGGATCAGGAGAATCAAATATTTATGTCAGCTTAAAAAAATTGCATAAATTTTGAAGTCAGAAGACTTCGGAACTGTGCTTTACACTTTGCAAACTGAGTGATTTGGGGCAAGTCACTTAACCTCTGAGTCATAGCTTCCTCCCTTGTAAGGCATCACTGCATAGTTTTTGCTTTGCTTTTCTTCTTGTTTATCTTATTTTTACTTACTTTCATCTTTACTTTCTTTCCCTCCTTTGCTCTCTTCCTCCACCCCTCATTTCCTCTTTTTTCCTTCCTTCTTTTATTCCTTCTTTCCTATTATACCTCACTCTATATAGGATTTGAGAGAGACTTCAATGAGAATATGTCCAAGAAAATAATGAGAAAATGAAAAATAGGTGTAGAAAGCTGAGAGTATAAATAAATAGCTTTAAAAATACTTACAGAGATCACTAAGCAATTAAAAGTTGAAAATTTCAGCCTAGATTATCATATTTTGTTAGTTAGAATTAAGGTATCTAATCAACACTGTCAGCTGGATGGAAGCAATCCCAACACATTGTGGAGCTGTTTGTAGCTTCAGTTCTTGGTCTCTTCTACTCCTTGAACACATAGTATAGTATTTCCACCCATCATATGGTCTTTCTCAGAATCTCTCTATTCTTCTGTGTACTTACTAGGTACATAAACTTTGGAAAGATATTTAACCCCTCTGAGCTCAAAACATAAATCTATGTATTGCTATGAGAATAAATAACATAATTTATGTGAAAGTATTTGTATTCATTTTCTGTTGCTACTTTACAATACCAGCACACACTTAGAGGCTTAAAATATCTTGTGGGTCGGCAGTTCCAGCCCAGCTTGGCTGAATCCTCTGCTCAGGGCCTCACAAACCTGAAATCAAGATGGTGGCCACACTGCTGTTCTCATTTGGAACTTAGGGTCTTCTTCCAAGCTTATCTGGGTTGTTGGAAGAATTTAGCTCCTTGCAGTTGTAGGACTAAGGTCCTCATTTCCTTTCTGACTACTGGCTCCTGACCACTCTCAGTTTCTAAAGACCACCTGCAGCTCCTTACCATGTGACTCCCATTGGCAGTTCATAGCATTTTGTTGGCTGTCTTCCAGGTCAGCAGAAATGTTTCTGCTGATGCTTTTTATTTCTTTTAAGAGCTTACCTCATTAGGTCAAGTTCATTGAGAACAACTTTCATTTTGAGATTAATCAGTCAATTTATTAGCAACCTAATCATGAGAGTGATATCTCGTCATATTCAGTCTCACCCACACTCAAGTGATGGGAGTTATACAAGGTCATGGGTTGTTGGGGGTCATCTTAGAATTCTGCCTGTTGTATGCAGCATACATGACACCCATGCCCTATAAACAGAACAACTGAAGCAAGATTTTATAAGAAGTGCCACTTGGTATAATCTTTTCCACATGCCAGAATCTTAACTATAATAATCAATTCAGTCTAGGTACCATTATAAAACAATATTCCCTCAAGCATTTCTCAAATTCATGAATTTTTCCTGCATTCATTCTTTTTGTCATTCATTTAATGTTTAATAAATGTGCAATGGCTATCTACTGTGTGCTAGGCACAGTGCTAGTCACTGATGACAAAACTAAGTCAACCATGACTATGGTCTCAGCCTTTGCAGAGCTTAGAGTTAATACAAAGAATAAAAAAGCTAAACAAAAACTCCAAACAACTAAGAAAACAATAGGTACAATGTTTGTTAATTATGTTCAGAGCTTCTATCATTGTAGGGCTTGTAGCAGGTTAGTGACATTATTCAGATGGTATTTTTAGAAGATGACTCTGACTTTGTGTAGAGAATTGACTGAACATTATTAAGACATTAATGTTTGTTGAGAATATCTGAACCCACTCACGAAATAAGAATTTCATGCTTTTTACTACACAGAAACATAAGGAGGATATACTTGTCCTCCAGGAAAAACTCAAACTTCTTCTATAATCCTACCTAAAATTCTACTCACAATGAGGAAGAAAAATACTCATCTGACTTTTTCAAGACTCAGAGCACTATTAGGCCACAATCCTAGTAGGTGGAATTAAGATGTGTTTACACCAGTCTGGTACTAAAAACACTTCTCATTATTCCCTGGGCCTTCTTGCCATTGGCTGTGATCTCAACTAGAATTTTCTCCAACTGGGATGGTTCATCACTTAGGATTAGTTGGCTTCATATAACAAAATTTTAAGGACTTACACTAGATAGAAGTTTATTTCTATCTCACGTTTTTTTAAAAAAAAAAAAGAAAAGTCTGAAAATATGTGTTCCAGGGCTGGTATGTGATGTCATAGACCCAGCTCCTCCATCAACCTCAGCTCATGACTCCCATCTCATGATCCAAGAGAACTGTCCAGTTCCAGCTGAACTGCATTACAACCACCTGAAAAGAAGGAGGCTTGAAGAAGAAAAGGAGCAAAAGCCATATGCCAGGCGACCTTTAAGGAGGGTTTGCAAAGCTATTTAAAAAAAAAAAGCCTAAAAACTTACGTTTATATCTCAGTAACCAGAACTTAGACATAAGTCCATGCCTAGCTGCAAGGAAGATTAGAAAATGGAACCTTTTTTTTCTAGGTGGCCATATGTCCCAGTGTTTTCATTACAAGGAAGAAAAGGAGAATGGAAATTAGAGTCAACCACTAGCAGTCTCTGCCATGTGGTAAAAGTCATGAGGTGGATTTGAGTGGAGTAGGCCAAGTCCACAACTTTTGGACAGTTTTGTTCTGGGTCACTCAATCTAACCCACTGGACAAAAGGAGTCCTCCAAAAGGAGTTGAGGCCCAGCCTCAACTAGAGTTCCCAATATAGGGTTTGAAGCTGAATCTCTAATTAGAACTGTTGTAGCAATGTTTCTGTGGATAAAATGAAAGTCTTGGTATAATATGCCTCTATCAGATATATGTGAAAGAAACCTACCTTGAACGAGCTTAAGCAAAAAGGGAGGTTTTACTATAAAGATATTTGTTTAATATTCAGAATTTAGAAAATTCCTAAATAAGCAAGACTTTGGGAGAACAGATATTGAACTAGCCTCAGGGATAGACCTGATACTGAAGGAATCTTCTAAATACAGTAATATTCTTAAGACATTCTCCCTACATTCCATCATCTCTATTTCTCTGGGGAGCTAGACAATGTCAGCTTTATTCTCTTGAATTGCCCAATGTGATGAATATGTGACATGGCTCCTAACTACCTGATCAAAGGTCACGTTCCATAGTTCCTGGTCAGAGAAGAGATAGAAGAAGATTTAATTCCTAGAAAGGGACTCTGGTTTGCCCAGTTTGGGGAATATTCTCATCCATGGACTAATTAACCATTCTTAACCTCCGACTGAACTAGGTGGGTGAAAACAGGAATGAATGAGAACTACACAGGACGAAGGGGGAAAGGTACTGAGCAAATACATTCAAGAGAGATCTGCTAAATCTGGAGTGGACATATTAAAGCTTTGAAAGTCCTGAACACCAGTTCCAACAGCAGGTGAGGGAAAATGAAAATAGATAGCTGTACTATTTTAGAATTTTAATATTTCTTTAGAGATAATTTGAGGATCAAATCCATTTAAGGGATTTTTCATTCCTCTGTGGGTACAAAGGATGTTCTTGATTAGGAGAAGGGGTTTATTTTCTCTAGTTTTATAGAAAGGTAATAATTTTCAGACACTTTATGTTTCTCACCTTATGTAATTGAGCTAAGCTTTTATCCAGTGTATGTTATATAACCCTGACTAGTTCTTCCACCAGCTGCACAAAAAGAGCCAAGGAAGCTCCCTTGAGTTTCCCTCCCAGCCACCCAAAAAACACAGAGGATGGGAATCCAACCAGCTCTACTCCACTCTATGGGCCAAATACTATCTCGATTTTCTGTGCTTTCTTCCACTGCTTGTTGTTAGAGGTGTGCTTTCCTTGAATCAGGCAGTGCTGACTTTCAGAATTTAGATTCAAACTTTGGAGTAGAAGCAAAGAAAGCAAGTAGGCCCTCCATTCAACTTTGGTCCTAGACTTCTTAGGTCCAATTAACCAAGCCAAAAACATCAGTGAATTATCAAGACTAGCTCAGTGCACCAGAGCTCCGTGGGAGTTTGGAGCCAACCCCAGACAGTAATAAAGGTTTGGTTTTATTTTTTGTGCATATATTTTTCTGGATTTGTAGATATGGGTACCTGTTGAGAATAGAATTAAGGTGCTTGAAATGCTATTTCCTGAGTAGCCATATCTCTTTTCATAAAAATATCTTGCAGTTCACATATATATATACACATATTCATATCTTTTATTATAACTAAATACATATATATGTACATGTATCATAACTAAATACACATATATATCATAACTAAATAAATACAGATACATGGGTTTTGATATACTAATATAGTAGGGTTCCAAAATTGACTTTTAGTTACATTTTACTAAGGATCTTATAAGACCTCTTAACCTGTTTGGATGAGGACACATAGTATCTGTACTGCTCCATCTGGAATCCTCTTACATTCTCTTCTAGTGCCCTGATAGTTTTTATCAGGCCACCTACACTGGGATTTGTGTCTTTCTTATTTAAAAGCCCTCATTACTATTTTCAGAGTAGTCTTCATTTTTGTATCTACAAATGCTCAAATTCCACTATCAGTTGATTTCTATAGAGATTTGACTCCTCTAATTTGTTCCAAAAAATACTTTCAACCTGCTTTCTTTCTTAACCTTGACATGCTCATGTGTGTTCTCACTCCCCCGCCTCCCGCCCAACCCTATTTGTCTGTTTCTTTCTCAGATACGTGGATGGATGGGCGGAAGGATGGATGGATGGACAAAAAAAGAAAAGGAGATAGGTAGAAGGAAGGGAAGGAGCGAGAAAAGAAAGTTTTTAAGAGAGCATTGGTATTATATTTTACAAATTTAGCAAAAGTTATTTCCAGGTGGAGTAAAAACTTTTACATTGACTAAGACATGGATATGATCTATGACATGTCTCATGTCAACACTGACTACAGCAGTTGGGGTGTATACTGTTAGTCATTTAACACACAGTACCATAGCAGTTCTAGTAGACATGGCTAAAACTCAGGATTTGTTTCCTTCTCTTTTGGTAGAAGAGAAGCACAGAGGTAAAGGATTCACAGGAGTCCCAGAGGGAGCAAAAAGAAGCTCAGCAAAAAGAAACTGTGGCTGCCAAATACAAACTTCACTATTTCACTGCTTCATGCCTTGGCCTCAGTGGCCTTTTCTGTGCTCTAGGAACCAGTCACTAAAAGGCTTTGCAGGGCCTAGGAGTGGGCATAAGGGTCCATGTGGCAGCTCTGAAATCAGGGAATCAGTAAGCAATGACCTCTCTCTTAATTTGATTTTTTCACAGTGGCCTTAGTCACTTCAAATAGCCTAACACAGTCGGAAGAAGTAGCTATTGCCACCCCATTTGAAGGTCTTACTGACCTGAAAAGGTTAATGAACCTGTGATAGCAATTAACCTTGGAATGAGTCCTGTTCTTTTTCTCACATCATTATTACTTTTGCCAACTTGCAAATACAAGCATAACATAAGAAAAATGAGTTTGAATTAAGGTGCAGATATGCTATGTTACTATTATTAAAAAAAAAAAAGAAAAGAAAAATTGAACTAGTATCTAAGCTAGCTGGATATAACAATGTTGTGACACAGAAGGTAGAGCCACCAGTTATGGAGAATGCCACCTGCTATGTGTTAAAGCACCAGCACTTATGAGTGACTTGTTTTTAAAAAGTAAAGTTGAACAGATTAAAATGTTGTTCTTAAAATATTGTTGCTCTCATTGCTTGCATTTTGATATATGTAGGGCCAGGACACCCTCAGTGTTCTGCCTAGATCCCTTTAGACCACCTTTATCATTCCTGAGCAGCCCTCTGCCAGCTTCTGGCCTGTACCTAAGACTTATGAAAACTGCCTGAGGCCAGATGAAGCTATTTTGCCCACAGACTTAGAACAAAGGACCTGAAAGTTTCCTGAGAGTGTACGTACTTCCCACACCCCAGTTCTTGGTCAATTATTTACTGATGCAAAGATATGAAAGTCCAGTTATTTTCCCCTCCAATCAGGAAAATACTGTGGTAAATTTTACATTCCCGATTATTCGACATTCCCCAAAAGGCTGAGGCTCTTACTTGACTTATTCTGCATTCCTGCCCTGCTGGCCCTATTCTCTTCCTGGTATCTCCTATGAGTACTTCCTTTAGAAATCACTTCTACACAAATCCTTGTTTCAGGGTTGATATGCTTCTGAGAAACTTTACCTAAGGCAATATGCTGTCTTGAATAGAAGAGAAAATGGTAAACTTGGAGATGTTCTGTCATAAATTGCACGAGCCTCTCAGTTCACTCACAGAATTGTCCCTCTCAGGAATGTTCTCTGTCAGATGTGTCACTCCAAAAAAAAAAAGACTGACATCCCTACATCCCTCCTTAAACTAAGCCTGGAATCTTTTTATATTAATATATTGTACCTCAGGAGAGAAAAATTAAAAAGTCAATGTCCATACAAGTTTAAAGATGCTTATATCAATTGGGGAACCTTTTAAGAGAGAGAATATATCATAATCTGTTCATCCTTTAAAATTAATAATGGGAATTTTGAATTCTATCGATTTACTCAGCAAATAATAAAATTTCCATGTCAGTTACTATCCAGGGAAATGAGAGGAGAAACAGAAGAAAAGAGCAGGGGACAAGGAATGGAAACAAAGAAACAGTGAGAATCAGAACTTACACTGTCTGCTGCTTAGGTAGTACTTACCGTGGGCCAACTGTCATTCAAATACACACACGTATATATATGTGTATACATAGACACACATGTATTTCTATAACACATATATGTATTTATTATTTAGGTATTTATTGATTTATCCACACAACAACTCTATGAGTTGAGGACTATTATTATCTTTTTATTTCAGATGAGAAAGCTCCACAACACTGAGATGTAAAGAAATTTGCCCAAGGGTGTCACACAGTGAGTGGCAGAGCTGAAGTCTGGCCCCAAGCATTTAGGCTCCAGTGTCTCTGTTCTAATTCACTACCTCTAATCCCTTACAGTATGCTGTACTACCTGTCCTGGGAGAGAGTGAAAGAAATTAGTAGAAAGAGGTGTATAAAGAAAAGGAGAAGTAGAAAATTAAATGTGCAACAGCTGATGCATACACAAAGATAAAGATCAGGCAGAAAGGCATCAACAAAGAGAAACGCACACACACACACATCCCAAAGAAGCAAGAGGAAACCTATATAAAGAGAATCTCATTGTATCATAATCACAGATAAAGATCCATTTACAAAAAAAATGGCATACATACTTTACCAAGACAGGCCAATATGCAAACCAAGACAGGAAAGGATCTTATAAATAGGCAGGGCTCAAGAAGCTGGGTCAGCTCAGGAGGAGCTGGGAACTGGAATTCAGGCAGGAAGGCTTTAAATATTGAAGGAATGGTGGTGGTGGTGTGCTGTGATGGTAACTAACCATCTTTAGTGCACAGAGAGAAGGGGAACCAACATAAACCATTTCGGAAGGGAAAATTAAGTCCCAGATTCAGAATACCCATGTGTTTCTATTATCTACTGCTGTGTAAAAACTACGCCAAAACTTAATGGCTTGAAACTATTTCAGTATATGTCATCATTTTGTAGGTCAGGAAATTGAACATACTCAGGCAGATTGTTTTGCTCTGCAGGGTGCAGACTCACTAGTTTTCACCTGGAGGCTGTGCTGAGCTTGAGGATCTAGGATGGCTTCACTCCCATGCACAACACTTTGCCATGGGCAGCTGGAAGGATGGGCTCAGCTAGACCCTTCTGTCTCTCTCCCTTTATTCTCAATGTTTTCCATGTGGTTTCACCAGCAGTGTGATCTGACTTATTTTGTGCCTTGGGGCTTTAGGAGACTGAAGCAGAAGCTGCCAATCTCATAAAAGCAAGGTCTAGAACTGCCATAGTCTCTTTTATTGCACTCTATTAGTGGAAACAGCTTTATGCCAGCCCAGATTCAGGGGGAGGGCAAAGAGACACCATGTCCCCATAGGAAGAGCATTAAACAATTTGTGGCTGTTGTTCATCTGCCACACCATTCAAGCAGAAACAGGCTACTCATGTAAAGATGTCTGAGAAACTAACAAGGATTCAAGCTTTGGATTCTTTCCAGAAGGAAATGTCATGGGAAGCTAGAGTTTAAGAACAGAATTGTCTCAGAGACAACTGGTGAAACTGAGGGTTAGATAATTGTGAAAAGAAGAAAGAAATGAAATGACAGATTTGTGGTTATAATCACATGCTTTATTTGGAACTAACTAAACATGCTGTACTATGTGGCCCAGAGGTTTTCTTCAAGTCATAGAAGACATATTTACATGGTGCGTATTGTCTTGACTGTTTACATGGCTTTCTCGTTCTGCCTCTACAACTATGTTTTTAAGATTGTAAGTTCTAGTACTTTTCACTGAACTTTATGTTCTCAGAGTTATGTTCAATTTGTAAATGTATCTGGATACCTATGATGCTTAATTAAGAGACATACAAATAGGCAGGAATGGATACATGCCTGGTATAGCAGAACTAACCATTAAGTAATTATATCAGCAGTAATTCCCCTTCCTAAGCCAAAATAAAATACTTACAGCAAAATAGGTGGTATGGCCAAAACATTAACCATGTAGTCAAGCCAAAATCTGCCATATCATTTGCAATATGCATGCTTATTTAAGTCATACTTGATATGAAGTTAGTACTACCTATTTTCTAGGGTTGTTAGAGTTATTCAAGAAAATGTGTATTATATAGATAGCACATAATAGGCATTCAATAAATCATAGTAGTTATTATGAATATTATTTCAACTATAATACAAATAGGAAACCAGAATAAAAGATTAAAACCCATAGGTACAGTCCATGAGTCTGCTTAAATCTCTGTGCCCTAGAACTTTAATTTATAAAACAAATAAGATATGTCCATATGTAATGCATATGATTATGTATTACCATTAAATTTGAAAATACATGTTACATTGTGGTTTTTAACCAAAATTTATTTTTAGAAGTATTGCTTGTTCTCTTGGGAATTTGATTTGACCAGCATTTGATTTGAAAAGTTTCTGTTTGCTTAACCATTTTTTATGTACATTAAAATTTAGAAGATATTATTGTTATAGAATGAATAGAATGAATTTAAAAGTTAATAGAATAGATTTTTAAAGTAAAATTTTTTATGGCTGTAACAACTGCTTTTGTCACTAAGTATATTCTTTAGATAACAATTATGTCTTAATAATTCTCAATATTTAAAAGTAATATACTTAAAAATGCATATAGTGCCCCAAAAGAAAGTTCCCAATAGGTCGGTTGTCTACTAAAATGGAAGAATACTTAACATAGATCTCCATATCTATTTTATAGATTCCCTTCATCTGACATTTTCTATTTTTTATATCTCCAGAATCTGGTCACCACATCTGTTTCCTCTTCTTTGCCTTCCTCCCAACCCCCCAATTAGAATTAATCTCTCCCTCAGACTCCCTTGTTTTTAAGGGAAGTATGTTGTGGGGTTTTTTTCTTTAATAACTAGTTTAGCATTTCTGTTTGATGCTTTATTTATAAGTTACTTGTGTTTGTGTCTGTCTCCCCTCTTTGATTATAAGTTCATGAAAGGCAGAAGACCCTGACCCTGTGTCCCCAAAATATAAACCAAAAAACTTTGTACATAAAAGATACTCAATAAAAGGGATTAAATGTACTAAGGCACACACATAAACCAATCATGCACTTCATTAACCAACCAAACACAGGTAACAATATAAAACAATAAATACTAAGTTTTTGTACAAATACAAATATTTTTTATGCTGGGCTACTTAAAATATTTAGCTTTAGTAGAATATTTCTGACAAGTATTCATTTAAAAATCCATCATCTAGTGTCTTAAAACAAAATTGCAACGAGTATAATCTCTAGTTTTTAAACCAGTGCTACTCCAAATAGAGTCTGAAGACCAGCCTCATCATCAGGACCTGACAGCTTGTTAGAAATGCAAATTACCTCACTCCATCCCAGATCTACTGAATGAAAATCTCTTGAATTCCTGACTCTCTCACTGGAGTCAAGAATCTATGTTTTAACAAACTCTCTAGGTGATTATGATGCATGCTAAATTTAAGAGTTACTAATCTAGATGCTTATAACATCTCCAAGCTAGAAGAAAATCTGGGAGTCTTTAGTCTAGCGAGCCCTTTTGTAATTGGATGAGAAACTGGGACTAAGGTACTTGTCTAAGTGACAGAACCAAGATCACAACCAGAACTTTTGATTCCAGGCCAGTGTTCTTCTTAAACACTCCTAAAAAATCATTTTGTCTTAAATCAAAATAAAACTAAATGGCTTTAAATGAATACTAAATGGAATTTGAGTTAATACTAAGCAGACTTTGGAACCCAAAATATAGTCTTCACTTGTCAAGTTAACCAAAAGTTACTAAATTTAAAAAAAAGCAGTGAAAGGTTGTAGTCTTCGGGGCTTTGGCTGCTGAGAGGGAATCCTGAAGTCTGTGTCCTTTCTGTTCATCCCATAACTAAGCAGTAAGTAGGCAGGCATTGAATGTACACATGTAACTATATGGAGGGGACATTTTCCTCCAGATAAGCAACTCTGTTATGATAAAGTCCTTCCTACAATGGATTTGAGAAGAGCAGACATCTATGTCTTATTTCTGATGTTAGAGGGCAAACATTACTTCTTTTACCACAAAGTATTATGTTTGTTGTAGATTTTTCTAGATTCCCGTTATGAGGTTGAGGGAGTATTCTTGTATTCTTTCTTTGCCAAGAATTTTTATTAGAAATAGATGTAGGATTTTTCAAGTGCTTCGACTGTGTTCACTGAGATAAGTGTGTAATATGCTTGTTTTTTCTTAACTTGTAATATAGTTGTACATTGATTTATTTTATGTTCTATATTCTTTAAATATTCTTTGCTAAACCCCACTGGCTTATGAAATATTGTACTCTTTAGATAAACCTATATCCTATATATAACCCGCTGGCTTATTCTTTAGATAAACTCTTATGATATTATTCATTTAATATATTTTGGGACTCAATTTGCTAAAATGTGTTTGGAATTTTTGTATAGATATTTATGAGGAATATTGGTCAGTAGATTTTCTTGTTTGTTTTTCTTTTTTTTTCTTAGACTGCCTTAGTCTGGTTTTGGTATCTGTTTAATATTAATAGTAACCTCATAGAAAAAGTTGAGAAGAATTCCTTACTCATTAATATCTGGAACAGTTTGTGTGGAATTGATATTGCTCTTCCATTAAATATTTGTTAGAGCTCAGCAAGTAAGCAATCTGAGCCTGTAGTTAATCTTTGTAGGAAGTTTTATAACTATAATTTTAGTTTCTTTAACAGATATAGGAGTATCCAGATTACTTATCTCTTTTTGAGTGAGCTGTGGTAATTAATGTCTTTCAAGGAATTTATCAATTTCCTCCCTCCTTGAGAGAGGAAGCTTTCTCAAGGCATTAAACGAAGGTGACCATAGAACCATCTCATTTGTTTCCCATCTCTCAGAAATAGCTGTTGTTGTTACCTTACGTACAATGTTTTGGAATTTATTATTTCACATTATTTATATATTTTTAATTTGTTTCATATGTGTGGATATCCTTGATTCATCATCTTGGCCAGAAGTAAAAGTCCTCCATCATTCTTTTGATTGGCCTTTGCATGGTATACATTATCCCAGGCATAGTAACCCTTTTCCAGTGCTTTTATTTTAACCTATCTACTCCTTTCTATTTAAATTCAGTTTCTTATAGAAAGCATAGATGTGGGCCAGCTTTTAAAAAAGAAAAATCCCAATCTGACTATCTCTGCCTTTTAATTGGTATGATAAGTCATTTATATTTAATATAATCATCAATATTTATGGATTTAAATCTACCGTTTTGCTATTTGTTTTCTAATTGGCATATCTACAATTTTATCCATTTTTCTACTTTCTTTTGGATTATTATTTTTTATTCCATTTTATTCCTACTCTTAACTTATTACCTACTCCTTTTTATTTCATTGTTTAGTGATTGGTTTAGGGTTTACAATATACATCAATAACTTCACAGTTCACCTTTAAATAATATTTTTTATACTCATGTATAGTCTAACAATCATAAAATTATATGCTTCCATTTCTCCCTCCTATCCTTTGTCATATATTTCATTCTACTATTTTTGTCATACATTTTATTGCGCAAATGCTTTAAACTTCACAACACACTGAGATTACTTTTACTTTAAAATGTCATTATCTTGGCAGGACGCAGTGGCCCATCCCTGTAATCCTAGCACTCTGGGAGGCCGAGGCGGGTGGATTGCTCAAGGTCAGGAGTTCAAAACCAGCCTGAGCAAGAGCAAGACCCCGTCTCTACTAAAAATAGAAAGAAATTAATTGGCCAACTAAAAATATATAGAAAAAATTAGCCGGGCATGGTGGCACATGCCTGTAGTCCCAGCTACTTGGGAGGCTGAGGCAATAGGATTGCTTGAGCCCAGGAGTTTGAGGTTGCTGTAAACTAGGCTGACGCCATGGCACTCTAGCCCGGGCAATAGAGTGAGACTCTGTCTCAAAAAAAAAGTCATTATCTTTTTAAAATGTGTTAAATGAGTTAAAAATAAGATATTCATCTTTAATATGTTTACTATTTGGGGTGCTTTTCATTTTATAGTTTAAATTTAAAATTCCTTCTGATAGCATTTTCAATCTGCTTGAAGAAGTTTCTTTACTATTTCTTGTTGTACTTGTCTTCTGGCAATGAATTCTTACAGCTTTTTCAATCTGAAAGAAGTTTTATTTTGCTTTGATATTAGAAACATATTTTCACTGGCTCAAAAATTCCAAGTTGACTATGTTTTTTTTCAGTGCTTTGAAGCTGCTACTCCACTGTTTTTTAACTTAACACAAGTCTGCTGTTATTCTTAAATTTGCAATGTGAATTTTTATCTGACTGCTGTTTGGATTTTCTCTGATTTTATGTAATTTGATTCTGATGTGATTTGGCATGTTCTCTTAATGATTTTTATTGAGCTTCCGGGGTCGGTGGCTTTATAATTTTCATCAAATTTAGAAAATGTTCAGCCACTATTTTTTCAGATATTTTTTGACATCCCCCACTCCACCTACCCCTTTCCTCTGGGATTTCAATTACACAAATAATAAACTACTAGATATTGTCCTGCTGGAATTGATTCTTTGTGGAGTTTTTTAATTAATATATTTTTCTCTCTGTGCTTAATTGTGGATAGTTCCTATTGCTATGACTTCAAGATCACTAATCTTTTCTTCTAAGATGTCTAGTCTGTTTATAATACCATGTGTGTTTTTCATTTCAGTTATTATATTTTTTATCTCTAAATTTTCATGTGGGATGTTTTTATATATTATTTTTCCTAATCATTTCCTGTTCTTTCTACCTCTTTAAACATATGAGTCATATTTGTCAAAGTTGTTTATACACTATGGTTAGTTTCATCATCACTATTCTTTCTAGATCAGTTTCTATTAACTGATTTATCTCTTAATTATGGGTCATATTTTTCTGCTTATTTGCAGAATATTTTTCATTTTAATTTTGATTGGTAATGAGCATTGTGGATTTTATATTAACAGTTTCTTAATTTTGTGTTGCTTAAATTGTGTTGAATTTTATTCTGGCATGTTACTTGGAATATATAAGAGATAAGTTACTTATAATCAGTTGGATCATTTTGAGTTTTCTTTTAAATTTTGTTACGGTATGTGTGTAGTGTAAACCCTAAAATTTCAAATGCTGTCTTGATATCTTTGAGCCCCACATGGTTCCAAAGTTCTAGCCAACATGACCCAGTTGGGTTTACTCTACTTCTAAGTATAATCTCCATATGGCCCTGCATGGCATATGGTGTCCACCACCAGCCTGTGAGTATATGGGACCAATAAACTGATGCCAATCTCTTCTATCCATTGTCAGACACCCTTTGTTCATTCATTTCATACCATTTAGGGTAGGAGAATCCCTCCTTCACCAATGAGGTGAGTAAGAGGTCATCAAAACAGTGTCCAAAGCAGCCTTCCATCTGGGGCCAAATATTCCCACTAAGGTGATGCTCTTTTGAGAATTCTATCTGATGCACTTTGTATTATATGATCTTTATACATTCACTGCTAGGAACATGAACAATTCCCAATCCTGTGTGAATTATAAAAATTATTCTGTCTACTCCTTTATGGTGGTTCTTTCTGTAATACTCAGTTTTCCTCTCAGTCATGTGTAGATTAGTTCTTAATTATAGACTTAGTGATCCCTCTAAAAATTTCTGGAACTCTTTTTTGTGCAGTTGTTTTCTTCCAGTAATCTCAATAGCAAATTCTAACCAACTCAGCCTCCACACATTCTGATTTATTTTTTTTTCTTTTCAACTTAGCAAGATCACTGGGCTCTGTTTCTATACCTGTACTGCAGAATGAAAACTGCCCCTAAGCAATAAACTGGTAAAATCGTATGGCTCACCTTGTTTATTTCCCTTCTCTCAGAGATCACAGTCTTGTGCTGTATGTTGTTCAATGTATGAAAACTTTTGTCTCATGTGTCTTTTTTTGTAGTTGTTTAAGGTAATGGATGTGGGCAAAATCTAGTCCCTATTAGTTCATCTTGAACTAATTCAAGTTCACAAGAAGAGAAAGTTTTCATTTTAAAGTGTATTTTAAACAAATATTTATTTGCTCATAAATCTTTAAATGTTTATTTTTCAAATAGAAATAAAAGCTAATTTCCCCTGAAGGAATTCTGAGATTTTTATAGCTGTATGAAGGACTTAGTTTTTAAAGATTTACTTTGAAACCCTAGAAACTGTCAGTTTTCACCAAGATGTGTTTGTTATTCCTTAGCAATGTTTCCCATATTTTCTTAATTCTGTCTTGCAAGTCTCTTGTCTTCATGTATTACTAGATTAAAAAATACTCCTTCTATCTGATCTTTCTAGTTTCATTCTTCACCCCATTTCCAATATCTTGCCCATCTACTAAATAGATTATTCCTTACTACTTTCTTCACCATAATATTATCCTGCTCAAAACTTGAAGAATATCTTTCTAATGATTGTACAATTAAATCAAAACTTACAAAAATTTGAGCTACCTTATAATCTGTACAACAAAACAAATGTTGTTTATTAGTAGTAGTATAGTCTGCTTATATTTCAAAACCCTACAGAATTTGTTTCCAAGTTATTTCCACTAATAGTGTGGGCCACAGACTCAATGGTATTAAACTAAAATATGTTTAGCTTCCTATTTTTTTAAATTTACTTTAAATTCTCAGTATTTGAATGCTGCTTTAAGGGATAATTCTCCTCACTTTTGATCTATCATTTACTGAATATTCACTATTTGCCAAGTGCTGCATTATGTAATATAGGTAATATATAATATATATTACATATAGTGTTATATATATTAAATATATATATTATATCACATATAATATAGGGTTATATGTAATACAGTATTAAAACACTTTACATATAATAGAGTGTTTAATTTTAATACAACTCTGTATAGTGTGTTTATACCTATCTCCATCTTGTAGGTGAGAAAATAGACAAAGAGATACACAGATATAAATAGTGAGTATATCACAGACCTAAGACGTGTCTCTGTTTCCAGAATTAATAATCTTAAGCAGGATATGTTAATGGGCAATGTAGAAAATATAAACAATGAAATTTGTATTTATTTATAAAATCTTGAAATAATAAATTATAATTCAAGCAAAAAATAGTAAGTAGGAAAGGGATGATATATGTGGCAATGAGTAATAGCTATAATGACTATTTAATAGTCATGTAACTTTATCTACCATTCCATTTCTTATATGCCACATCAGTTTTTAAACTAATTTATTTAACTACCATTGGAATAAATACTATTTATTTAAGTATCATTAAAATATAATGCAAAAATAGTTAAAATTAAAGAAAAAATTTTGACAAGTGCAAAAGGAATAAATGCACATGTCATTCTCAATTCATAACTGGTCAATTAGATAAAAATTTTAAGTATATTTAACTTAATAAATTAAGATTTAACTTAACTTAATAAATTAAGATTTATTTAACAACTATATATCAACTAAATTCTGCAGAAGTTCATAGCCTTTTCAAGTATTCTTGAAATATAAAAACAAAATTTGAATGCATGATATTGCATAAGCAAAAACTCAATACATTTTTAAAATTTGATGAAGAACAAAGATTAACGTGACAAATGGAAACTAAGAAAATTATATTCAAAATATATACCCCTTCTTAAAGTAATCATCACAGAGAAATCAAAAGTCTTGAGAGTGCTTTTATGCAATTAAGTACAAAATAACAAGAAAATAAGAGTTTCGATCTAATAAATTAGGAAAAAAGAATAGCAATTGAGAAATAAAAAAATACAGATGAAAGGAATCAATAAAGCTAAAAGTTGGAATTCATACCTTGATAAAAAGAAAATAATGGTAGAATTGGAGAGCACAAGAAGAGCATTAGCAGACACAGCACAGAGAGCTGAAATAGATGCTTCTGATTATAAACACATAGAAAATTACAGATGAAATATTTTTTAATGCCTTAATACAACTTGAAAGACAGACAAGAAAACTTCAGGAACCCCAAACAAAGAAGTAAAGCAATAATAGAAGAAAGTGAAACTGATGTCCTGGCCCATGGAGTGTCTAACCAGATATTTCAGTAGGGGCTGGGGTTCCAACTCAAACAAGCAGAATAATGTATGGAAAAGCATCTAAATAGTAAAATTTAGCACACTTCTCTCAGAAACTGATAGTTAAAGCGGATCTACTTTTTAAGGATAAGATTTGAGCAACAAAATTAATGATTTAGAGAACAACTAGGGAATGCACATTCTTTTCAAGATCAAATGAGCCATTTTCAAAAGTTGACTAGGCTCTGGACCACAAAATCATCTCAACAAGTGCCAAACAATTAATAACATATATACCACATTTTATAACTACTCCATTATAAAATACAACTAATAATGAAAAGACAGCTTAAAAAACAATTAAACCAAAATCATAATAACAAATATCTAGGCATTTAGAAGAGCATAGTACTAGATAAGTCATGAGTCAAAGAAGAAATCATAATGGCCAGTGATTATTATTAAATATTGAGTTATGAATTACAATTAAACTCCACATAGCAAAACTTGTGGAATGCAATTAATATCATTTTAGAGAAAAATGTATAGTCTTAAAATGCATGTATTACAAAATAAGAAAAACTAAGAATTAATGAGCTAATAATCTACCGAAGAACTAAAAAATAATAGGGTAGAACCTAGGAATAAAACAAAGAGAATAATAAAACTAAGATCAAATATCAATTAATATAATAAACAAAGATAAAAACAGAGACGAAAATAAACCAAAAAAATTTTTGTTTTGAAAAAACTAATAAAATAGAAAAATCTGCCAGGTGTGCTGGCTCATGCTTGTAATCTTAGCACTTTGGAAGGCTGAGGCAGGAGATTGCTTGAGGCCAGGGGTTCGAGACCAGCCTGAGCAAGAGTGAGACCCTGTTTCTACAAAAAATAGAAAACTGGGCATGGTGGTACACTCCTGTAGTCCCAGCTACCTGGGAGGCTGAGGCAGGTGGATTGCTTGAGCCCAAGAGTGTGAGGTTGCTGTGAGCCATGATGACACCACTGCATTCTAGCCTGGGCAACAGAGTGAGACCCTGTTTCAGAAAGAAGGAAAGAAAAGAAAGAAAGAAAGAAAGAAAGAAAGAAAGAAAGAAAGAAAGAAAGAAAGAAAGAAAGAGAGAAAAGAAAAATCTACAACGAGTTTCATAGGAGGGAGAGGGAGAGATGATAGGCTAGCTAGCTTTAGCACACCACCAGAGAGGTCATGAATAAGTAATATTGAAATTATAATTCAGTAAATTCAGGACAATTCAGTAAAAATTTAAAATATTATGACAGAATATTCTGAATAATTTTGCAATAAAAGTGAAAACTTGGACAAAATGGACAATTTCTTAGAGAAATATAACTTACCAGAAGAGACACCAAAGAAAACTTGACAAAAACCAGATCGTTAAGATAGTAAGTTAATAATTTAAAATCCACTCATTACTTAACAAAACAAGCAAAACAAATAAGCTCATCAGCTTTTATAAATGGTTTTAGAAAATTTTAAAGCAGTGGTCTTAAAGTCTAGTCCTCAGAACAAAAGCATCAGCATCACCTGGAACTTGTTAGAAATGCAAATTATCAAGTTTCACTTCCTACCTACTAAATCAAGAAACTCTGGGTGACAGATCAATGAATATGTATAATGACGCATGCTGAAGTTTGAAAATTACTGTTTGGAGGAAAAGATCAACCCAAAATTCTACAAATTATTTTAGAGGAAATAGTTTAGAGGAAAAAAGAAGAAATTTCCCTCTAGTGATCTTATTTTATGAAACCAAGATAGTCTTCACTCCAGAATCAGAAATAAATACTGTAAGAAAGGAAAATTATGAGCTGAATTCACATGGGCTATCAACCCTCCAAACAAAATATTTACAAATGGAACCCACCAATGGTTGTATATGTGTCTTCCTCTGAGTGCACCATGACTAATTTTGGAACACCTATACCAAAAGAGGGTTTTATATTGGGAAATATATTACTATAATTTCCACATTAATGAATTAAAAGAGAAAAACCATATGATAATCTTTATAGGTACAGACAATATCTTTAGTAAGTTTCAATGGTCATTCATAACAGAATTAATTATAAACTCTTAGTAAACTAGAAATAGAAAAGTATTAACTTGATTAAAACTATCTGTTAAAAATTTTGATGAAATTATAGATATATTCTTTTTAAATAATAAGATAAGAATATCTGCTATTATCACTTCTATTCAGCATTGTACTGGATGTCCTACTCTGTATAGCAAAATAATAAAAAGAAATAAAATAGATACGGATTAGAAAGGAAGAAATATAAGCTTATCCTTTTTAGGTTATATGACTGTGAGTACAAAAATTCAAAACACACTTTATAGACTAATAGATACAGCAGGTTGTTTGCTATGAGATCACTATACAAAAATAGGATTCCTTTATAATAATAGATGTTCATAGTAGCTTTAAAAATTTTAAGTCACTTAGGAGTAAATTTAACAAAATAAGCATGAAATACAACCCAAATTATTTAGTGATATAAATCCTAAATAAATAGAGAGTATAGCACATTTGTAAAAAGGGTGACTCTAGTTTTTAAAGCCGTCATTTCTTTCTAAATTAGGATTGCCAGATTTGGCAAATATAAACATATGAAAGCCAGTTAAATCTTAATTTCAAATAATAAATGAAGAATAACTTTTTAGTATAAGTGTGTCCCAAATATTACATGAGACACACTTATACTAAAAATTATTGCATGGGTTATATATAGGTATAAATGTATAGAGATAGACATATATACAGATATATATATACAGTCACGCATCACTTAACAACAGGGATACATTCTGAGAAAATGCGTTGTTAGGTGATTTTTTTGTGCAATCATAGAGTGTATTTATACAAACCTATATGGTATAGTCTACTATACCCCTAGGCTATATGATATAATCTATTGCTTCTAGGCTACAAGCCTACACAACATTGGTACTGTACTGAGTATTGTAGGCAATTGTAACACAGTGGTAGTATTTGTGTATCTAAACAAAAATATGGCATTATAATCTTATAGGACCACCATTTTCTGTGCAGTCCATTGTTGACTGAAATGTTGTTATGTGACACATGACTATATACAAAATTTGTTATTTATCTGTACTTCATATTTAACTGGGCATCCTGTATTTTATTGGGCAACTTTATGCCAAATTAATCTATCAATCCAGTGTAATCCAATATATAGTTCTAACAGGATTTTTTTGTGGAATTTATAATCCTAAAACTCATATGGAAGAGTAAAGCATGTAATATACAAATATGAAAATAGCTTTTTTAAGAACAGTGGGTAGGTTTTTGCTTTCAATTTGTATGTTTAAAGAGACACTTCTAAGAAGTCTAACCCAAAACAAAGGTTAGAATTTCTTAAAGATAAATTCAATTTTTTGCCCCAGAACTCAGAAACTTCAGCCCTGATTATACCTGCCTTGGCCTATTGATTCCAGCCAGGTTGCAGTAAGAGGGGAAAGGAGAACCCCCACGTCATTGGCCTTTACTTTAATTCATATTTTCTTCTTTTTTATCAAGGAATCAAAGAGAGTGCTTTTGAGTTGAGGCAATAAAATGCAAGAATGAAGCTACTGTAATTGAAAATGAGTCATGGCAGTCATTTGACCTCAATAACCACATTCCAGGTGTGATCAGATCCTACCTATCCCTACTCTGTAGGTAGATTCAGCATCTCATGAGAAAAGTAGACTAGATAGACAGATGGTGTTGGTAAGACAGTAGGCTCCATTTACTGCCCTATCCTGGTAGACAGGTGAAACCCAGTAACAGGAAATTTGGAGAAGGAACATATTAACATAAAAATGCAATCACGAGAAGAATTTGTGTCAGTTAGGATTCCTTAGGTATGATAAACAGAAATCGACCCAGCCTAACAAGCACATCAGAATGTATAGGAGGATTGGAGAACATAGGACACCTTTATACAATTTTAGAGTCAATCTTAGAGAAGTCAGGAGCCAAAGTACCTCTGGGGAAAATGAAAACTAATGGACAGTCACAGTCATTAATCCCACAGCTTGGATTAATCAGTACAAACTACTTTTTCCATTTTCTTCTACATTTCGCCTGAGCTTCAAATTCCAAAGAAAGGAAAGCATCTGATTGGTGCTTGAGTCACAGGGCCATCCCTTGGCTAGGGAAAATGGGGACATCTTGATTGACAGTTCCATGGCTGTATCCAATAGTGAAGGAGTAGCTTTCCCAATGCAAGTTCAGGGCACCATTTCAAAAGAAGGGGAAATGGATTTTTGGCAGGCATAAACAACAGATGTCCACTGCATGACTAAATAACACAAATTTTGGGAAATGTACCAATGTAGAGAAATGTTATGATTGCCAGTTGAACCTTGGTGCAAAGTCCCTCTTTTTTGATAAAAGAAAGGATTCTCTCAAGATGAAACATTCTGGTAAGTGGTTAATAGTAGACTAAGGAAATGAGGTGGGCCTCTATCTGGGGGAGGAAAGATCTTTTTTTATTCTCTGGGCTGGAGGCACTATGCTGACATGGAGATATTATTCTAGAGCTTCCCCTGCCTGTGGTAGCTGCTGAGTACCTCTGTTTACTGTACAAGTAGCAACAGCAACATTCATGAAAAAAAACATAAGCTACTTTCTGGAGCTTCAAGTATCTGTGACAGTGATTATAGGATCCTCTCATGTCAAAGAAGGCACCTCTGAGTTGGTTGTGGCTAACTGGTGCATGACAAAAACACAATGAACTGCCCTCCCCATCAAAAAAACAAAAACAAAAACAAAAACAAACAACAGTCGTTTGCACTACAGGAGAAAGAGTTTTCTTTGCTCAGGATCAAGATGGAATTTCACAAGTGGTGACCAGAAGAGAATCTGTGGCCAGCAGAGTAATCCTCAAGAGAATCAGAAACAACACCAACATAGCAAAGGAGCAAGATGAGAATGCTGGAGTAAAAGAAAACACTTCTTCCAGAGCAATGTATGTGCCCTATACATTTAACAAAAGTCCATCTAGCCACTCTTCATAATAAGGTAACATATAAAAACACTAAGAGGAAAACAGAAATACATATACATACACACACACATAAAATGTTTTAAATTATGTTTTATTATATATGTAATAAAACAATATATACATTTCATTTAGGAAATATTTGCTATTAATATTTTCAGATTTTTATTCTCCTTTTAATTTAATGGATTTTTCATGTGCAGAAGCTTGCCATTTTTATGGCATCACATGTTATCTTTTTCTTCCATAATTTCTTCCATTTCTTTTACGCTTGGAAAATGTTTCCCTGCAAAAGACCAATGCTATAGTATCTATAATTCATTTTTTAAAACTTTGACATAGACAGTATATGATTATGCATGTACTACTTGATTTAAGCTATGCTTTATATGTGGTCATTTGCCCTAATCAGGAATGCCCATACAAATGGTGATCCTCTAGCATTTAATCAGAAAGACCATGATCCAAAGACTATAAACTCTGAAGCTAATTTATGTCTGCTCACCACCAGAACTTTTTCTAGTCAGGATATGAATAATAGAAAAGACCTTTTGTTGGTAAAATGGATACTCACTGGTGAAGTTAATGGCATTTGAGATAGACACTTCGGATAAAAAATTTCAGAGACACTTCCCAGCCTTACATGAACAGTATACAAGAATCCAGGAAGCCTTATATCCTGTTCACTTAGGGAGGGCACCAAGACTCCATCCCTAATGCAATTTTTTGCCTGCTTTCTAATGGTTGTATATGTGGCAGAATTTGGTCTCAGAATTGTTTTCTTTACAACCCGATAGAGAGGTTGTGGGGAAATAGTAAATCCTCATGCACCTTTAAACTTTGGAGGCTACTATTAATTTACAAAAATAACCTAAGAGTTATACAAGATCAAATTGCCTTAGGCCAGTTCACAAGAACCAGTTAAATATCTACCTGTATTGTTTTTCTCCTTTATTTCATGGTTTTATCTTTTATATCTATATCTAACTCTTGCTCCACCTGGAGTTTTTATTCTCAAATGGCTATAGGAGTGGAGCCAGTCACATAAATGTGTGAGGCAAACTGGCACAAAACAGGAGGTAGGAAGAACGGTGCCAAGTTGCAGAGCACCGGGGTGCTGCCACCCCTCTGCTCTTGCCAAATGCAGCCATCTGGGAATCTGAGTCCAAGTTGCCATATTTTTTGATTGACTTTCCCCCTCCCCATTTTTTTTAAAACATTTATATTTGATGTACATTTTTCTGAGTTTTAAAATATCATATAACAAACAGTAATAGACTTTTTTATTATTTCAGCATATTAGTAATAGACATTTGTGGCTTAGTTATAGTACAAGGCTGGTCAGTTTGCAATCTTGGGTTTATAGTGTAAGAGGTGAATGTAATATATATTTTTTTCCAAGTAGGCAATTTGTCCCCGAAATTGTTTGTTGTAAAACATAGTCTTTCTTGTTAAGATCTTACCCTTCCTTCATCGAATACTGTATACTTGTATGCTAACAGCTGTCCTGTTGATGGATATATTCTTCTACCAATCCCATACTATTTTCATAATAGTAAATTCCACATAATGATTTTAGCTATAATTATTTTTGAAAGTATTTTAGAAAATATGAAAAAAGTATCCTCACCTATTTCAAAACCAGCATCTCTCCACTGCTATTGTCTTCCAACATTTTCTTGCTTATTATTTCCTGCACATTTGGGTAAATTTAAGAATAACTTTGTTCATTTCTAACATATTTTGATACTTTGATCTGAAATTTTATCTTCTAAACGGTTATTATTAATATATAAATATGCTTTTGTATATTTACTTTGTATGTCTATATTTGATTTAAGTTTCTTTTGGTTCTAAAATTTTTAAATTTATTCATTTTGGTTTTCTAAATATATATTTGGGGGGGTATCTGGTCATCATTTTCTGGCCTATCAAATATTGTATATAATATGAAGAGTTTTTAGTTATAGAAAGCTTGAAAATGCTCAACAGTATATTTTCATGCCTTGGGACTATTTAATATGATTCCATAATTACTGGATATATGTTTTGTGATTCTAGTCACTTTTGTTTTGCTAAAAATTATTTTATTTACTTAAGACTTCATTAATACCAACCATGCACCTCTGTTCTATATGCATTGGGCAATAAAGACACATAGGACTCTATCTTCAAGAAACTTATAGTCTCAAAAGAGAAGACAGATAATAAACCAAAAAATAATTTTAAAAATATTAGGCAATGACAAATGCTCTGGTGAAATCAAGAGTGTGATATTGTGACACTCTTGAGAGTGACAGACTGAGGGAAGCTGAGACATCATTGACAAGAAGAAACCATCAAAGACCCAGAGAAAGAGATTCCAGGTAGAAGGTACAATAGTACAAAGTGTCGGAAAAATTTCTTTGTGTACAAAGAAGATTAGCATGTTCCAAGTTACTCATGTGACTAGAATTTGCTAATATATTAGTATATTGTTATCCAGTAATGTTAACTTCCTCCATATCTATGGATTTTTTAATTTCTCATTCTTAATAATTCTTGTTGATGTTTTACATCATTTTCTGAATAAAATTTGCCTAAGATAGATCTCTTATATTGTGAATTTATTTTTAAATCAAAATTAAAATTTTAGATTAATTCTACTTTGATTCTTAAATTTAGGATTTCATTCTACTATTCTTGCTTCCCTTTTTAAATTATTTTCATTCTTTATTTTTAGTAATATAAATTTTTAGATTATAAATTTTCCCTGAGATAAGTTTTGCCCACATTCATAAAAATGTTAATGCCTTATATTCTTGTTATTCTTTTTTTAAGATTGTCTCAAATTATAACATTCATTTTATTGTTGCCCCAAAATTCAGAGACTTGACTTTGAACTTTACAATGATAGGGCATTTTCTTCCCATTTAACACTTTGTTATTAATATTCAGTTTAATTACATTGTGTCAGAAAATACGACCTGATGAACTTTTGATTTGAGAAATTTATTAAAGTCTAAATACTTGACTTTCTTTTTTTTTTTCCTGTCTCTTTTTGGTAATTATTACATGGGCACCTAAATCTGTTATATTCTTTTCTTGTGGATATAAAGTGTATTATGTATCTATTGATTAAACCTAAAACTATCATGCAATTTCTCCTTGTCATTGCCTTTTTTATTTCAACTACTTACTCTAACGAAGGTTGAGAGATGTATCAGTTGCTCAGTTTTTTTGGTTGTTCCCCCCAGCCCCCCACCCAATTACCTTACATTTCCAACAATTTAGTAGGACTGAGAAAGTGGGAGAGCCAGAAATGTGAAAGTTTGTAGCTAGAATATGGAACTGTTTGTAGCCAGACATAAGAACTGTAGCATGTATCAGAATGTTTCTTGTTGCAAATACTACAGGAAAAGCTAACTCAAACTGACATAAACAATATAGGGGCTGTATGAGCTTACACAATCGAGAAGTAGAGAGAAAAGGCAGTCTTTAAATGTCTCAGTGAGGCCACTCCATTCTCTCAGTTTTGCTGTCCTCCATGTATCATTTTCATCTTCAGGCTGGCTTTCCTCACAGTAGCAATATGAAAGAGCCAGCTCCAAGTGCAACATTTGCACTTGATGCCATTCAGAGGAAAAGAAGCTCTCTATCCCAAATTCTTTGCATAAGTCCTGGAAGATCGCATAGTAGTATTATCTTAGGTCAAACTTCACATCTTTACAGTCATCAGCATTGGTATCTACTTAACTGGCTTAGTGCATTTTACATGTTCCACTTACAACAATGGAGTAGTGTTTCCCAGAATCTCATGGCCTCCCAGTGAAAATCAGGGACCATGGCTGTATTAGTTCTCCAGAGAAACAGAATCAATAGGATATACAGAATCAATAGGATATACACATACAGAAAGAGAGTTATTATAAGGGATTTGGCTCACACAATTATGGAGGCTGAGTCCCACAATCTGCCATCTGAAAGCTGGAGGCCCAGGAAGCCTCCAGTATAAGTTAAATATGAAAATATCTAATAAGAGTCAAGATTACCACATCAAAGGTGGTTATTTCCTTAATTCTGTCACAATAGTTAATATTGTCTAAAGAATAATAATGACAAAGTTTAAATGCGGATTACTATGACAATGCTGTTTATGAACATTCCATATTACACAAAATAAAGTTAATTTTTAGGATTTTCTTCTTGTAGACAGACCTTAATCAATCCTAAAGAATCTTCCCCAAACTGGCATTAATAGGGTTAGAAGAAAAACTTTCTATATTGAAGATGAGTCCTTCCAATATAATTACTATGGATTTACTTTTATTTATGAAAGTTATACAACTAGAATCTGCCATCTATATCACAGGAAATGTCAAAAAATCAGATTTGGATTTTAAATTTACATTCCTTAAGTAATTATAATATTTCAGCTTAGGAAATAATTTATTAATTTCCACCAAAAGGCAATAGAAGTTAAGAAATTATGGGTATTTGTTTTTGTTGCTTTGTAGTAGACCGAATGAGAGGGTCTACTGTAACTAGTTCAGAGTTTGAGGCCAGATAAAACATGTATCATAATAGCTAAGATGTTTCCACCTTGGCTAAGTACTTTACCTTAAACCTCATATCAAATCCATGAATAGAGGTAATAATTTACCCGTTTTTTTGCTACATGTAGGAAAACTGAGGTTTAGGGGCATTAAAGAGCATGCTTGAGTTAGCTCATGGCACTTCTGTGTACAGGACACATATCTTTACTGCCCCTTTACTGACTGTTGCCCATACTCCTGGCTCAGCCAGGCTCTCTCTGTTCACCTTGATTCTACTCTGGGCTACCTGCAAACATTGGTAACCTCTCTGAGTTTCAGTTGTCTTGCAGGAACATAGGCTAAAGATATTAATGGACCTGGATCATCACTCTGAAAATATCAAGTTTGTTAAGTGCTTAGAAAATAATAGGCAATCAATTATTCTTCTTCTTTCCATATTTCAGAATATCTAGCACCTTAAGCAATATAATAAATCATTTTTAAAACTTTATGAACCGGGTACTTGATGCCTAGCCCACATTGGCACTTCTCTATTTTGCTTTGTATCTAAGCGAGATAGAAAAGGTCATTTTTAAGAATCCTTTGACAGACATTTCCTGTTTGGTTCCGCCCATGGGAGGCATGCATATGCAAAAAGGTGGAAGGGAGAAGGTGATTTTTTTTCATGTTTCTAGTTTTAGCATTGAAGTGTTAGGTGACTGCTTGTGGCTGTGAGTTCCTGGACTTCTGCAGGCTCAGTGAGCATATGACACCCTGGCTTCCTATGACAGCGGTTCAAAAAAAGTGCTCCAGCAGCCTCCGGGGGCTCCCAGGAGCCTCCCTTTGCTCCTTCAGCCTTAGAAGAGCTAATGACTTTTCACAGTTGCTGATTTCAGGGTATCTTCATCTTTCTTTTTTAGCTCTTCCACTTTTCTAATACTTTTGCCACCAATTTAGTACATTGAATTCCCTTTTTTTGAAATACTTAAGGTGGTTTCTGTTTTTCAAGCAGGATCTTGATTGACACACTTCTGTGAAAACGTGTCAAGATTTTAGGTTATAATTGCATTAAACTGATATGATATGCATACAATTTCATAAAGAAATAAATCCCAAATATGTATAATTATAAAACCTTTTAAATGGATTTCCCAAATCCTAACCATTTTTGAGGAAAATGTGACATTATGAAACATAGCTGCTGCCTTTATGAATATAAATTATTTCCTTTATGTGATAGAGGTGCACTGTTTAAGTGACTATTTTATTAAAATAATAATCTAGCTTTAAAAATCTCTGCCATTACAAAATAAAAGAGCATTTATTCTTATCTTTCAATATTATGCTCAATGAGAGCTCATGTTGTTTCATAAAACAAGCATGGACTTTGGAGATAATAGTTACTACTGTCAACATAAGACATCTAAAAATCAATGCCTACATCATATAATACATACCACCATGGTTATAAAGTGTATGTTTGACTTTATAGTCAAACTACAACATTTGACTCAGAGACGGTTTTATTTCAGGCTATTTCCTGGCTAAATATTGTCATAATTCATTTGTAACTTCTTGATCTGGAGTAGGAACATTGAGTACTAACTATTCACAGAGAAAGCATTGATGATCACATCAGGTTAAAAAAAACACACACACAAGCAAGCCTGCTAGATATACTATTATTTACAAAGGAATTCTACTAGAAAAGCATATATTATTTGATTACTGTGTGTGGAACATCATCAGATGGTAGGACAGAAACCAAGCTATGTATCAGCTCTGGAAGCAAAATCTTCAATTGAAATGGAAAGGTTTGCTTTCTAAAACTTCCTGTTGGTTTTATTTTCACTCATCTGCTAGCTATAATTACTTGTACATTCCTGAATCTGGTTTGTTCTGTTTTCAGACATATGAGAAAGTTGTGTCCATAGCGATCAGATGAGTTGCTGGCATGTGGAAAGAAATCTAACTTAGAGTTGGTACAAGAAATAGCCCAGAGTAGTGTGCTCAAAATGTTTGGTCTCAGGACCCCTTTACACTGTTAAAAATTATAGAAGATTCCAAAGAACTTTTGTTTACATGTGTTAATCAATATTTACCAAGTTAAAAATTGAACCAGAACTGTTTAAAATATTTAATTCATTTAAAAATGATAGATTGCATTAAGTATTAACATACATAAATGACAGATTGCATGAAAAATAACCAATTTCCAAAACTAGGTAACTGAAAGAAAAGAGTGGCATTTTACATTTTTCACTTTTTTTACATCTCTTTAATGCATGGCTTAATACATACAGCCAAATTCTCGTATCTGCTTCTACATTCAATCTATTGCTGCATCACACATCATGTAGCTTCTGGAAAACTCCACTGTACATTTGAAAGAGTGCAAATGAACAAGGCATCTAGAGTCTTAGTATTATTATTAAAAAATGGTCCCCTCTCAGACCCTCTGCAAGGGTCACGAGGACCCCTAGGGGTCACTAGATAACACTTAGAAAACCACTGCCCTAGGCTATCTACAGCAATGGTTTTCAACATGTCTTTCCCTGTAATACACACAGTTTTCTCATACACATTTTCATGAATGTCTTCAGATAATATTTTGATCCTTAAGTGAAACTTCAGACAATTTCGGGTGTTGAAAGGATAGTATGGTGAAGAGTTGGTGCCTGGAAGAGATGTGTGGTATTCATAAAAGTATTGTACAAGCTTGTGGGAAATAAACAGTGGATTGTAAATAATGGGCAATTCCTAACTATCTGCTGCAACTTCTTTATACTGATTCAATGAAGCAAAATAGAATCCCAGTGATAGGAACATGATTACAGAGATAGTTTTAATCAGTTAGGTTCTGATTTCTTTAAGTAAATAATTTGAAGGTCTGAGGACTTAACTACTAGGAACCAATTATTTTTAAAACATTTCCCACAATGTGGGGAGGTGCTGTCCCGTATTATCCAATGATAGAAACTTATCACTATCTTTCAGGTGGCTGGTGGAGGTGTGGTGTATAGTATTCCATACATTTAATTCTCTTTCTATACAGTTGTTGACAAATATTTAGTTCACTGTTTATTCATATATAAATGTGTATATGCATATACACATTCACATACATGTTCATGTGTGTGTACATATTCATTCATTTATTCATCCATTAAACACATATTTACAGAGAGCCTCTCTAAATGTGTTAGGCTCTATTACTGGCAGTTGGAATATAAAATAAAACACAAATTACTGCTCTTATGAGTCTTATGTTCTAGCATGGCAAGAAACACAATAAAGATGAATAAGTAAAATAATTTATCTGTTACAGTGTGATACACATTAAAGAGAAAATGTAAAGGGGGGAATAAGAAGTATTGGGAATGGGCAATGCCATGATTTAAAATAGGGTGGCATGTAGGGACTGACTGAAAAGATGACATTTGAGCACAGAGGGAGGAAGTACTATGGGGAAGAGTGTTCTAAGCAGAGGAAACAGCAAATGCAAAGATCATGAGGTTGAGAGCTTGTGTCTAGTCTTCTAGGAACACAAAGCTGTGTGAGCAGTCTATGACGTCAGAGAGGTAATGAGGGGAGGATATTAAAGACATTTTTAGGGCTTTGGTTTTTAATTTGTGTGGGTAAGCCATGGGAGAACTTTAAACAGAGGAGTGGTATGATCTCACTTCTTTTTTAATAGATTTACTTTGGCTTCTGTGTTGACAATAGACTCAAAGGAAAGCAAGGACAGAAATAAGGTCAGTTTCTGTTCTACTGTAATACTGTAATCCAAACAAGAGATGATACAGATTGTGATAGAGGTGGTAAGTAGCCGGATTCTGGATATATTTTGAAGCCAACTGATTATTTGCAAAATGGATATGGGACATAAGAGAAAGAGAGCAATTAAAGATGAGTTTGGACAAAGATACAGCCATTTACTGAAATGACAAAGACTGTGGGTGTGGCCGAGAGAGGGTTTGATGTCTGCAAGAACATTTTAGAGAGATTTCTGTTGATTCAGTCCTGTCTTATGTGCTAATGTAAAGATAGACAGAATATAATTTATAACATTAAAAAACCTGTTCTAAATATGAACCTAGAGCAACTGAAGAACTGTGAAAAACTTTCCCTAAGTTAAAAGTATTTATGGACCAGAAAACTTCTGCGTTCTGATCCCAGCTCTACATCAAACAAAAGGATTTTAAGGAAGTCATTTAACCTTGTTATATCTATTTTCTAATTGATGAAAATTAGGAAATTGAAGAATTGGACTAGGTGACCTCTTGTAGTCTCTGCTTAGATTCAAATCCCAGCTGTCTGTTTCTATAAAATGGGAATAACAATAGTGCCTACCTCATAGTTTATTATGAGGATTAAATGAATGTATATGTGTAAAACGCTGAGAACAATGCCTGGCACATTGTTAATATTAGTATTATCTCTTCAAGCTGGAATCTTTACATATCAAATTTTTGCTATTATCTATTCATGGGTTGTGTAGGATGGAAGGGTAAAACTGGGTTGCTAATAAAAGTAGGGAACTAAGGTTAAAGCAAAGCATGTCTACATTTATAGAAGTTATACGAAAAATAGTATTGCTTACATGAGTCGACATCACTGAACTAGACAGCACCCTTCCAGAGATTGGTTTATGTATTCATATATATGAATAAGAACCTCGAAATACATTGAATTCTGGGAATACTACAAAAAGTACACATTTCTATACATATAAACACTGAAAACGTCCAATCCCGAATGAAATCGTCAATGAAATCTCAAAATGCAACATCATTGCAAATAAGAATATTGTCATAGTGTTGAAATACATACTCTTTCCAAGATAAGAGGCATGCTTTCACTCTCTTCATTTTACTATAAATTAAGAATACCTAGTTCTGAAAAAGGCAATGCACATGCTAAAATGAAATTGAAGAATGCTAAACTTTTGATGTTTAAAAACACACACTTGCAATTAAAATAATCTGTTTCTTTAATCTTAGATTCTTATGCCGATTTCTTCCTCTAGCTTCTTATGCCCTATTCCGTTCAAAAGGAAAGTAATATCCGTTTCTTTTCGATTAAATTTTTCAACCATTCAGAAGGTGAATAAATTGGAACGTCCTAGTGTACTCTTCCTGCCTCGCTCCACTTTTTTCATAAAAGAGAACACACAGTACTTTTTGCTTAGGGATCTTCAAACTGAAACTCAGCTAGGCGCCCAAGGGCTTCTTTTGGGTTTCAAAGCTGGATTTTTGAGTATTACTACCTAATGGTCTGACACGCTTTTGACTTTCTCCACTCTAAATCTCTTTCTGGTGGACGTGCATTAGAGCCTCTCGCGCCTAATATAAATAAAGTAAGATACAAAGCAGTTAGAAGGACCCAGTGAGCGAAACTACAGGTCCCAGCAAATCGCAGGCGCGCGGCGCCGTGACCCAAGGGCGGAGCGAAGAGAAAGAACAGGGCGGGGCGGTGCCGGAGCGAGCTCGCGAGTGCGCAGTGCGGCTTCCGCCCCGCGCGGCCCCGCCCCCGAGACGCGCCGGGCGGTCACGTGACAGCCGCGCGCGTTCCCGGCCGCTGCGGGCTCGGAGGCCGAAGAGAAAAAGACAGCGAGGTGGCCGCGGCTGTGGCCGGAGAGGTGGGAGTCTGGGCGAAGCCCTCGCGGGGGGCAGGGTGAAGGCCGGCCACTCGGGTATCCTAACTCGGGGAGAGGAGGCCCAGATGGCCGTGTCACCTCCAGTCGTGACGCGCTCCGGGTCGGCCCTGCGCTTGGGGCCTGAGAGGGGCGGCGGCGGGGTCAGGGGCCGGTACGTAGATGGACGCCCTTGGGCTGGCGCGGCTCCGGCTGTCCGCGCGGAGGCGGGATGGGACAGCTCAGCCCTTTCCGCCGCCCCCGCCTTGGCTGTTGTCGCAGGCAAGAAGCCTGTGACGGCCTCTGCGTTGCCCGCGGGTGCCGCAGCCCCTGCCCAGGGCGACGGCCGGAGCTTGGCTCGGTCCGGGTGCGAGAGGCGGAGCAGCGGCCATTACTGCGCAGCCTCTTCCGCCGAGTCCGCGTCGCTGCCCTTGGCGGCAGGCGGGTCCCTCTCCTTCCCCTCGGCGGTGGTGTCAGGCCTGTGCCCAGGGACCTTCTGGCCTCAAGGTTTAGGGGTGGCTGTGACTTGGGGAGTAAGCTGCTCCCTGTTTTCCGTTAGAGTCAAGCACTTTGGGCCTTGGGTCAGAACGAAGCTAGGGCGTACAGTCTGCGTTTTGTCTTTTCCCGGACTGTCTTGGGCTGCTTCTTTCTCTTTTCTCCTTCCTTCTGCTCAGTGTCAGGGTCTTGCCTAATACGAAGTAGAGCAGTCCCTTCACCTTGTCCTGGTGAAACCCAGTGCTGCATATTCCTGCTTGTTTTGACGGCTGTTGAGCATCGGCACAGTTAGATCTCTTGGAATATCCGTTGAGCCTCCCCAACTCCGTGCGCCTTAAAAGCCCAGGCTGTTGCTTTGTTCTGGTTGCTGGTTGCAGAGTTCTCTTCTTACCCTCCATCCCGTCTGAAAGAGTGCGGGTCTTCCATTGTTGTCGCTGTTTATTTTCTGAAGGCTCCTAGAGAAAGGCTGTAAAATTGTTTTTGAGAGGGTGGCAATGGAACCGTTCTCTCCATAGGTAAAATCTGCAGGACTGTAAGTTTGCTCACATGTTCTGGCAACTAGATTTTTTTTCTTGTTATTCATTTTGGTGTGTGTCTTTATTTAAGTGCCATTTTAGTGAGCATTTATTTCTCAAGTTTTGAACATTTTGTTTTTTTAATATTTTTGTAATGTTGAAACTGTAGAACTGAGGTGAGAAGAAAGCCAAGAGATGATAGAAAACGCTTTGTTCTTTGTATGATTGACATTTCAGGTACTGGGTTTATTCCCCCCCCCCCATTTATACTTTTCAAATGGGATGTGAACTTGTAATATTGGCATTGAAAGTGGTATATAATCACAGAATTTGGAAGACCTGGGACATTTTAGTAATTGAATCTATGTTTAGACTTTTAAAAGACATGGCATATAAGGACACATGAATAACACGATCCACACAAATAACAGATTTGTGATGTTGGCTTTGCTGTTTTTTTGACTAGCAAATATTTTTTGTGTTAAGTGTCTGGGTGCTGTAAAAAACACATGAAAATAGGTCAGTAAATCTCATTTTAAAGAGAAAGCCAGATGAGTGAATGCCACTCTAAAAATAGAATTTTGGATGTGTTTTTTTTGGCCTTGTGTATCTTAAGGTGGAGGATTTTGTTAAGCCCAGTTTTTGATTGAGAATTTATGTCTCAAATGGGCCAATGTAGGTTGTGGACAGAATGAAAATACATTTGAAGGTTTTTGTTAGTTGCTAGTTGTTCAGAACTGGGTGGAATTATAGTCATCAGGAAAACTTTCTCCAAATAGCCGGTCATTAGCACAGTGAAGAAAAAAAGATAACTTTTTTAGGAGACATGTCAACTGGTACAGTGTTTTGTTTCAGTTTCCACCTACCTGAATTGTCAGAAGAAAGGAGCAGACTTTTTTTTTTTTCTTTGAAAGGATCCAAAATGGTATCTTGACTTAGAAGAAAAAAAAAATTAATTTCTTCTTTTCACATTGATCTGTTTAAAGAATATTGTTTTATGTATTAGCTATCTAATAGCATGAAGTGCCTGACAACACTGTCAGTTAGGAATTTTAATGCTTATTTTTCTCCAGTCTTAGAAGGTGCTACAAGCTTTTTCCATTCTCTTGCCTGATTGTGCCTAAGGAATCTAAATTTATGAAACAACAGGCTGGATTAGGAACAATCTTTGTAGGTATGGAAACCAGTTTATTAACACTTGGCTATAACCACCTGTGCTTACTTATGGACTCTTTAATTTTCATGGCCTATTACCTTTTGGGTTAATTAAAACTGAAAATGTTGTTAAATTAATGTTAATTAAAGCATTTAGAGCTTAGAATTACAGAGTAGGGTGAAATGACAAAGATGTGGGAGTTACGACTTGACTAAGGTCACACAGATAATTAGCAAAAAAGCCTCTTATTTACGAAATGGTTGCTGGCCATGAAACTTCTAAGTTTGATACGATTAAAAGACAGTATTAGTTCACGTTTACAACTCATGGGGTTTATTTAAATAAAATGCAAAGCCCACATTTTTAAAATTTTTTTAGGGGAAATTTACAGGTTTAATGCTTAAGTATGAAGAACGTAAGGTCAGTAAGTAAATTATCATACAGTAATTTTTTTTTAAGGGAAGTGATGTGGAATAAGGGAAGTAATTCTTTAAAATATAGTGGAATATTGAACCCCATTTAGCTGAAATGAATTTTGACTGGAGACTTGTTTCCAAGTATAACCTATGCTTTTTGTTAGCTGATTTTTAACAGGGGATGATGAAGGCTAAAAAAGGAAACATTAGTACATTTGGTTACATCTATCAATTTGGGACTCTTTTTTAAGAAATATTAAGATGTATCTGATAAATGCTAAATCACACCTGTTCTCTCTACTCCTTTTCTGGTCTTTATCTTTTTTTGTTGTTGTTTTGAGTTGTACACCAAAAGTTGGAATGTTTGAAGAATTTTTTTCTGTCACTGAGAGCTTTTATATAGAACATTTTCTGTTTTGTGTATTTTTAATAAAGGGTAAAAGCTATTAAACAGCTGTTAATTAGAAAAAAACAGGAAATATTCAAATATTTACAATTTGACATTTATGTTTTGGTTTTTATTTATTTATATGTATATTTATTTATATGTATTTTATATTGATGTTACATGCACATCTTTTTCTTTGATTAAAGGTAACCATTTATTTGAATCTGAAAAAAGCTGACTTTTTTGAGCTTGTAACTGACTTGAAAAGTGGAAGCATGAATTTGTTGAGTGGTCACAAATTATAAATAGTACAAATTTACTTCACTTTTAGTTAGATTTATTTTGTATTTACTTGGTTGAGTGAGTAAAGTCTTAAATTCACTGATAATCTCTAAACTCCTTCATATATTTTTACATTTCAGTTGTCACTTTTTTTTCCCCCTCCAGAATTGTTAAGGAGCAAAGTATCTAATTTAGTTTCAAATCTTTTCTCTTTTTATGTTATCTTATTGGTAGAACATCATATTGAGTTTGGTGTATAATCTACAAGTCACTTATTGTAGCAGGGATTATGTATGTTTGAATTATTTATGTTCGCCAAATTAATTCTGGCCTGTAGTTAAAATTACACTGCTCTATCTTAAATTTTCCTTTTTGCTAAAATAAAAGCATCCCTTCTCACCTCACTTTTTAGAAACTTTTGGTTTCAAGTCATATAGAAGTTTTCTTAGGTCTTCTTCACATTCCTGAATAACATTTTCTTTTTTCTCACTTACTTTATTGTAAGAGTACAGTGTATAATATGTGTAACATACAAAATATGTGTTAATCAACTGTTTATGTTATATATCTATCGGTAAGGCTTCCTGTCAATAGTAGGCTATCAGTAACAAAGTTTTGGGGTAGTCAAATGTTACACATGATTTTTCAACTGTGCAGGAAGGAAGTGGACACTGCTAACCTCCCAACTTTGTTCAAGGATCAACTGTATAATTCTGAGAGGTTATGGTTGATGGGTCAGCTTGGCAAAACTAGGCATATCTAAACCTGTAATTTTGATTACAACAGAATATGCAACTTTCTTTTTTATATATATTTAGTAAAGGTCTGGGTAAATTAACGTGTTCATTTTTTCTATTCAATAATACATCTAGTAACTTACCAATTTTGCGTGAAAAAAAATATTAATATATAAGACATTCTAGACCTGCATTGTCCAGTGGAGTAGCCACTGGTCACATGGAGCTATTAGGCATTTGATATGTTGCCAGTTTCAATTTAATTGTGGTATAAGCATAAAATACACACTGGATTTCAAACAGTATACATGCAAGAATGTAAAATATCACATTGTTTATATTGAATACACATTGAAGTGGTAATATTGTAGGTACATTGAGTTAAATAAAATATTGAAATTAATTTTACATTTATTGATTGATTGATTGATTGAGACAGAGTCTCACTCTGTTTCCTGGGCTAGAGTGAGTGCCGTGGCGTTAGCCTAGCTCACAGCAACCTCAGACTCCTGGTCTCAAGCAATCCTTCTGCCTCAGCCTCCTGAGTAGCTGGGACTACAGGTATGCACCACCATGCCTGGCTAATTTTTTTTTCCCCTATATATTTTTAGTTGTCCAGCTATTTCTTTTTATTGTTTTTTTAGTAGAGACGGGGTCTTGCTCTTGTTCAGGCTGGTCTAGAACTCCTGAGCTCGCCTCGGCCTCCCAGAGTGCTAGGATTATAGGCGTGAGCCACTTCGCCCAGCCTACCTTTATTAATCTTAATGTGGTTAATAGAAAATTTGAAATATATGGCTAGCATCATGTTTCTGTTAATGCTTTTCTAGACCTTTTCCCTGAGATACAATACATTGTAGAAAGGATTTTTTAAAGATATACCCGAGTTTGAATCCCATTTCCCAATGTTCATACCTTTGTGACTTTGTTATTTAACTTTCTGAGCTTCAGTTTTCTCATTTGCAAACTGGGAAATTTCACAGGGTTGTTTTGAGGATTCAGTGATATAAGGGGTTTGATTGTGCTTCACTAACTTTAATATACAAATGAATCACCTGGAGATCTGATTCTGTAGGTCTAGGGGGGAGCTTTAGATTTTCATTTGTGAGGAACTCCTAGGTAATGCTGATACTGCTGGTTGGGCACCACAGTTTGTTTGCATAGCTAAGAACTAGATTCCTATGTAAGTTCTAGTCCATTTTCCTTCCCTAACCTTTATTATCCATTTAGTCTCTGCTTTGAAAATTATCCATGGAATATAGAAATTGAAAAAGTCACCATAGCTTGCAAGATTTACTAAAATTGTATGCGTTATGCCCTCTTAAGGATACTGCAGGATTCCTGTTTACACCTCTGAAGTTTTTTGTCTGCTTTTAGCTGGAGTTACTTTTTGGCAGGGTGGCATTGCTAAATCTTGATCTAGAAGAGCCAAATTATGTTTTTTTACAAATGTATTTTTGAGAGATAATACATAATTAAAAGTGAAATAATTTTAAGAATATTCTAAGATAATAGGATAGTATAGTTAACCCTTGAACAATGCATGGAGTTATGGGTGCCAACCCCCTGCACAGTAGAAAATCTGAGTATAAGTGTTATTTGTTTGTTTGTTTGTTTGTTTTTTACTTAGAGATAGGATCTCACCCTGTCATCACCCAGGCTGGAGTGCAGTGGCATAGTCATAACTCACTGTAATCTTGAACTCCTGGAGTTCAGTCTGATCTAAGGTGGGAGTTTTCTCCCACCTAATCCTCCTACCTTAACTGCCTGAGTAGCAGAGTAGCTGGGACTATAGGAGCACACCACCATGCCTGGCTAATTTTTCTTATTTTTTGTAGAGATGGTTCACTGTGTTGCCCAGGCTGGTCTTGAACTCCTGGCCTCAGGCGATCCTCTGGCCTGGGCCTCAAAGAGTGATGGGATTACAGGCGTGAGCCCTGCCAGAGTATAAGTTTTGACTCCTTCAGAGCTTAAGTACTAATAGCCTACTCTTGACCAGAAGTCTTACCGATATATAGTCAATTAACACAGATTAGGTATGTTATATGTGTTATATACTTACAATAAAGTAAGCTAAATAAAATATTAAGAAAATCATAAGGAAGAAAAAATACATTTACAGCACTGTATTTATCCATCTCGTAAATTTACATCATTTGTTTATAAGATGAATCTGTTTGAAATGGTAGGTAACTGCAGCTGTAGACCTCAGTGTATGGTACATATCAAGCAATTCATCTTTTTCTTGAAATGTCATGACTTTTCTCTGCTTCTGGGGAGCACTTCCAGCATCACTAGTGGCACTTCATATAGGTCCCATGGTGTTATCCAAGGTTTACACTAAACATGATGAAAAATACTGAAGAACCTTGAGAGATCACTTTTTACTGGGATACATAATTTATGTATGTAAAGAGAGGGGAACTGCTTATGTGGAGATGATTGGTGTCACATGGCATTTTAAACAGAAATTCACAATAGTTGAGCTGACCACAATAGCAACATGACATGGCTATGAAATTACAGTAGTACAGTATGTACTATAGTTAATTTTATGCAGTTATGATTTAATACTGCATCTTTACATTTGTTTACATTTCTCAACTGCTAATGGTACCCTGTGCAGCCTGTGTGTGCATAAATTTTAACTTTTTTATAGCTTGGTATATTTTATGGTAGTAATAGACCAGTGTCTTCGTATATTTTATGCATTCATGTTATAACTTCTTCTTATTTATTTATTTTTTTTTTGGATAATTCTAGGCTATACAGTTTGTGAGTTTTCCAAATTGTCACAAATCTCCAAAAAATTTTTCAATGTATTTATTGAAAAAAATTCACATATGTAGGGTAGACCTGCACAGTTCCAAGCCATGTTCAAGGATCAGCTACACGAGATTATTTTATTGTTAAAGATCTTTGGAAGAAGAAATGAAATCATGAAGATTTTGAAAATTAGAGGAAGGCATTTCTAACAGAGTCCTAGAAATTACCTTAGACCAAAATAATTGAAGAAATATCAGGCTAAAATAAATATTTTGTTTTTTTTTTAAGGGCATTAATTAATATAAGGAAAGGTCCTACTGGAACGTGGATATGGTCACTGATACAACCTTTGTTTACTGTAAACATAGCTAGACTAGAGGGGTGTGATGAGGGTAAGGGTGTTCTTTGTATTGAAGGAAAATGTTCATGTTGAAGGAAAGTATCTTTGTTCATGGATGCTTGGCTATTATTTGAGTACTACTGGCTAAATAGGTCCCTGTTCCATGGTTTATGTGTGCTTTTTAAAAAAATCTGTTAAGGGATTTTTCAAGGTATGCTATTTTATTGATAAATTACTTGAATTCAGTTATTAGTCTTCAAGTAAGGGAAGCAAAATGAGAAAACTGCATCCCCTTGGATTAACTAGAATTTTTTTTTTTGCCACCTTTTTTCTCCTAGTGTATATGTAACAAAACTTTTACTTTAATATTTGTGGCTATAGCTTTATTTTAACTATGTGAAATAGTTTTATTAAAAAGTTCACACCTTATTTAGGTGCCCAAATAGGGTTTTTTAAAAAGAGGATTTTTGTGCATTATTTTGAAGCTACTTTGCTTCAGCTAACTTAGATTCCTTTAAGCATCAACTTTTGTTTCAGAGATAAAATATTTATGGATATACCTGAATAAAGTAAGTAAATAGAGAGGAAGAGATGAGGTATGTTAAAAGAGAGAATATGTAAATAAATGTAAGAGAAGGAGGATTAGAAATAAGAACAGATATTTCTGTGTATTTCATAAGAGTAAAACAGCACCTTCTATACATCTGAATTACTAAAGTATAAACTGATCAAGATTTTAGAAGAAATGTAATTAAATCTTTCTGACTAGAGGTTTGAACATTAAATCAAATATGTCCTGGGAGTAAGAGATTAAAATGATGGATTGACATGTCTTAAAATACTTGTAAGGTAGTGGACAAAATTCTAGTGACCAGTAGCAACACCTAGCAGGAGTTTGTGGACCCAAAAAGTCCATCTTAGAATTGTGGGTAAAGTAAGAGTAAATTGACTAGAATGATGCTCCAGAAACCTTTGTGATAGTTAAAGGGTAGAGTGTCTCCTTATTTTCCAAACTGGAACATGTTGAGAAACAAAGGGGCAAACTGGACAGATTCTGGGCTGTCTTACATGGTCATCCTAGTGAAGAATATTAACATTTATTGTGGAAAGAGCTTTGTAAATCTGTTTTGGCTGTCTAGAAACCCATTTTGGTTTATGCTTGGATTTTTATCTGCATTCTGGAAAATTTGTTGCCACTGAACAATAGTTTGGTAAATGATGTGCTTGCCAAAAGATACAAAGATGGGTTGAATCTTAACTTTGTAAATATAGGAACTCCTTTAGATTTTAAATTTTTAAAAAGATTAGAATCTAAATATCATTATATAGCTTGTAGCTTCCAGCTGGATGCCTTGTTTATGATTAGAGCTCAAATGCTGTGTTATGTGAGTAAATAAATTTAAGCCTTTGATATTCTGTTTCTCTCAGTGGTTACTTTAGAAAGTTAATTTTTAAGTTATCCAACAAATACCAGTTCAAATCAAAAGAATAATTAATTGGCAGTTTACTAGCCACTTAGAGATGTAAAAATGGTTCCTATCTTCAGAGGGCTCATGGTTTAATAGAAGAGTCAGGCTTCCCAGACAAAAGATGTCAGTGCATGTGATAAGTTTAGTAATAGAAAAATGTACAAAATATAGAGGAAGAAACATTAACTTTCAGAGTTATTCAGAGAAAATGGTAGGAATGACCATTTCTGTGTGATATATTAAAGAACAAATAGACATTCATAAGCTGTAAAAGAATAGGCTATATACAAAGACAGGATATATATATACACAAATAGACAGGATACAAAGGGAGGTTTGGAGGACAATGAGTAATTTGATATAACTAGAGTATTAATCTGTAAGGGTAATTGTCAGAGATATATAAGCCTAGAGAGTTATTTAGGGTTCAGATCTTTAAGGATTTTGGATGTTGTCCTGAGGTGCCTTGTCTTTATTGTATAGGCTGGGGAGCCAATATTGGGCTTTAAATATGGAAAGAACATCATCCATTTTGCTTTTAAATATATCATTCAGAGGCTTAGTGAATGAATTTGAGGGTGATACTAAACCAAGATGGGCTCAATAGTAGTATAGGTGAGAGATCATATTGGTTATATTCCAAAGGAATTAGGGATATAAGTTGATAGAATTTGGTATGGTTGTTTGGTGTGGGGTATGGGGGGTTGGGTGGTGAGAAAAGATTTTCTCTTTTTCTCCATTAACACTAAGTTGTTAAAGCCTTGAGGCCGAGATGGCATACTGCAAGAATTATGCTGAAATGGGGGTTTGTGGAGTGTTTGGATGAGGGACAAAGATAGAAGGCAGCCAAAGGTTCTGTTAAGAAGGAAGTTAAAATGATTGGGTTCCCGATTGGGCAAAAAGGGAAATGAGATCTGGAACTGGATAAAGAAAAGGGAAGGGTCAAGAGACTGGAAGTCTTCATGAAATTAAAGAGCAGGTGTGGAAATGAGGGAGTGAGTTGAAAGGACCAGAGTGTGTGATCTGAGAGTGGAATTTAGATTTCATGGAAGCAGCAGTTTTAGGTGACAGTTCCAAATGTGGCCATGATATTTTGTTCCTGGAGAGATGAATTTAGGATTGAATTTAGGATTTTAGGAATTGAAAATTGAGGACAGTGTTTCTCAAATTGTACATAATTGACTACCTGCATCAATATCACCTCGGCTGAGATTCCTGGGCTTATGTCTACTGTGGCCTAGAATCTCTAGGGGTGAGAACCTGAGAATGTGTATTTTTAACAAGCAACTCCAGTGATTCTGATGAACAGACATTGGGGCAAATTTAGGAACCTCTGAGATAGAGGATGGATGGTTCACTCTCAAGAATATTTAAATATGCTCATAGTGATGTCAGGAGTTAGAGTGAAGAGAATGATCAGTAGTGAAAAGATGAAGTCAATATAAAGGTTGAGTGAAAACAGCTGTAGGGGTTTGTGGAGTATGTTGTAGCCAATGGTAGAGATTACAAAGAATAAGGAATATTAGAACAGTAGAGTGTCCCCTCTGTCTTGCAGATAGGAAGTGTATGGGGTGTGTAGTTTCTGTTTTGAGTAGGCTGCAGGAGAGAAATGAATGAAGTCTTCTGTGACACCGTTGAAGTAGTAGGAACGTAGAGGATAAAATGAAAAGGTTGGGAGGAAAGTCAGAACCGGGGTCCATATCATCTAAAGTCAGAGTAAAACAAAAAGCCAGGTGACTTAGAGACCTTGTTTAGTCAGTTATTGTTGAAAATTCTCTGATTTTGAAACAGATTTTTATTCTGTTAAACATTTGGTGGGATAAGTCAGCTTGTATTTAGAGGCTGCATGTGGCATTAAAAATATTTATCTTTAAACACTAGACTCTTAGATACCTTAGGGAGAAAGATGCCTATGCTGTCAGAGGCACATGGAACTGAAAGAAGATTCAAGTCTCTCCTATCTTGTCTTTACCATGAGGTCTATCATCTCTTTAGTTATCATGTGTGCTTGATTCCAAGTAAGTTCTGTGTGCTTCCTGGAGTGAGCATGGCAAAGTAGAAGGAAGAAATACTGAATGAGAAGAAAGAAGATTAAATGACTGAAATGGTATTTTGCATGGTTCTTGATAAAATATAAGTAACATAAAATTTACCATTTTAATCATTTTTAAGTGTACAATTCATTGTGATTAATTTTATTTACAATGTTATACAACCATCACCACTATAGATTATTAAATAGGAAATGTCCAATTTTGAATCAAAATTAAGTTTATTATATCTCAAACTAGAAGCAGTACAGTTAATCACAGTATGCGCCTAAACTATATATTTTTTTGAGACAGAGTCTCACTTTGTTGCCCAGGCTAGAGTGAGTGCCGTGGCGTCAGCCTAGCTCACAGCAACCTCAATCTCCTGGGCTCAAGCGATTCTCCTGCCTCAGCCTCCCGAGTAGCTGGGACTACAGGCATGCGCCACCATGCCCGGCTAATTTTTTCTGTATATATTTTTAGTTGGTCAATTAATTTCTTTCTATTTTTAGTAGAGACGGGGTCTCGCTCAGGCTGGTTTCGAACTCCTGACCTTGAGTCATCCGCCCGCCTCGGCCTCCCAGAGTGCTAGGATTACAGGCGTGAGCCACCACGCCCGGCCTGCGCCTAAACTATTGACACAATTTTGCCATCTTAATGGTAGCTTATGTATGTCAGCAGCCAAAAGCCTGGAGAGCAAGTGACAATGAAATCACAAAAGACGTTTTCTACAGCTTATTGAGAATTGAATATTTTTCCTTGCAAGAAGTGGTCCAACACCTGGAAGAAGTGATAGTCATTGGTGCAAGGTCTGGTGAATATAGTGGATGACAAGAGAGTTTCCAAGTCCAGCCTCTATAGTTTGAGCAGTGTTGCTTGTGTGACATGTGGTTGTGCATGGTCTTGCAAGAGGGTTGGTGTGCCTCTGTTGACCAGTCTTGGCTGCTTAATCACAGGCATCCTCACCATTTCATCCGATTGGTTGCAGTGGACATCTGCTGTAATTGATTGACCACGTTTCATGAAGCTGTAGTGGAGAATACCAGCGCTGGACCACCAAACAGACACCATTAGCTTTTTTTGATGACTGTTTAGTTTTGGACTGTGTTTCAGCACTTTATCTTTATCCAACCTTTGCGCCGAAAGCTTGTGATTGTCAAAAATAATCCATTTCTCATCACATATAATAATATGGTGTAGGAATGGTTTGCCTTTATGTCGTGACAGTAAGGAAAGGCAAGCTTTGAGACAATTTCTCTTCTGATGCTCATTTAATTCATGTGGTACCCATCTATCCAGCTTCTTTACCTTGCCCATTTGTCTTCAATGGTGCAATATTGTTGGAATAGTAATGTCAAAAACCTTGATGCTAATTCACGTATAGGTTGAGATGGATTCGCTTCCACTACAGCTTTCAGCTCGTCATCCACCTGGTCTCAGGTCGCCCAAGTGGCTCATTTTCAAGATTCAAATCACCATAATGGAACTTCTCAAATCATCTGTGTACTCTGCGCTCATTAGCCACATGTTTTCCAGTTTGTTGATATTTTGAGCTGTCTATGCAGCATTGGTTTCAGGACGGAGCTCATGTTTGAAAATAACACAAATTTTTGACTTATCTGTGATTTCACAAAAATTACTCTAAAAAAAATTTGAAAGATGATCACAAGGCAAACCATGCCTTTGAAAGAATGAAGATGTACCTTCATGGTAAAAATAAAAGAAGAAATGTCAAAGTGAAATGTCAGAGATATCAACTGTCAAATTTAGTACTTAAGGAAATTGGACATTTCATACTTAATAACCTAATATTGTCACAACGTTTTCATCATTAGAAACTGTACCCATTAGGCAATAACACCCCATTCTCTTTTCCTAGCCCCTGGTAATCTCTCATACTTTATGTTTCTATGAATTTACCTATTCTAGATATTTCATCTAAGTAGAATCATACAACACTTGTGTCTTTGTCTCTTTGTGTCTGGCTTCTTTCACTTAGTATAATGTTAGTATATACCTAGGAGTGGAATTGCTGGGTTATATGGTAATTGTATGTTTAATTTTTGGAGGAACCACCAAAATGTTAACCACAGCAGCTACACTATTTTACATCCTCACCAGCAGTGTTCGAAGGCCCAATTTCTCTGCATTCTTCCAACACTTTTTCTCTTCTTTTAAAAAATTATAGCCCTCCTAATAGATATATCTTTAGCACAGCATCTTTTTGTGTGCTTATTGGCCATTTATATATCTTCTTTGGAGAAATGTTTATTCAGGTTCTTTGCTCACATTTAATTGGGTTGTCTTTTTCTTGTTGAGTTGTAGGAGTTCTTTATGCTAGATATTAAACCCTTAGATATATGATTTGCACGCATTTTCTCCCATTCTGTAGGTTGTCTTTTTACTTTCTTGAAAATTTCTTTTGTTGTACAAGTTTTTAATTTTGATAAAGTCCAGTTATCCATTTGTTTTGTTTCTTGTGCTTTTGATGTCATATCTAGGAACCCATTGCCAAATCCAAGGTCATGAAGATTTGCCCCTATGTTTTCTTCTAAAAGTTTTATGGTTTTACTTCTTACATTTAGGCCATTGATCTATTTTGAGTTACCTTTTTTATATGGTGTAAGGTAGAGGTCCGACTTCATTCTTTTATATGTGGAAATCCAACTGTTGTAGCATTTGTTGGAGACTGATCTTTCCTCATTTAATGGACTTTTGACACCCTTTTTAAAACTCAGTTGGCTATAGATATATGGGTTTATTTCTGGAGTCTCAATTCTATACCGTAGATGTATCTGTCTGTCATAATGCCATTATCACACTATCTTGATTACCGTAGTAGCTTTTTAGTAAGTTTTGACATTGGGAATTGTGAGTTCTTCAACTTTTTTTTTCTTTTTCAATATTGTTTGAGTTATTTGGGGCCCTTTGCACTTCCATAAGAATTTGAGGATTAGTCTTTCTATTGCTGCAAAAAAGGTTAGAATTTTGATAGGAATTATATTGAATCTGTAGATCACTTTGGGTATTATTGTCATCTTAACATGTTAAGTCTTCCAGTCCATTAATACCAGTTGTCTTTCTGTTTACTTAGCTCTGCTTTAGTTTCTTTCAGTAATGTTTTATAGTTTTCAATGTACAAGTCTTTCACCTCCTTGGTTAAGCTGATTCCCAGCTGTTTTATTCCTTTAGATATGATTATAAATGGAATTGCTTTCTTGATTTCCTCTTTGGATTGTTAACTCTTAGTGTATCAAAACACAACTGATTTTTTTTTATGTGTTGAATTTATAACCTGCAACTTTGCTGAATTTGTTTATTATTAATAGCTTTTTTGGGATTTTCTATAGAGAGAGAATAGAGATAGTTTTACTTCTTCCTTACTGATTTGTATGCCTTTTATTTCTTTTTCCAATCTAATCACTCTGTTAGAACTTACAGTAGTGTTGAATAACAGTGGTGAAAGCAGACATCTTTGTCTTGATTTTTGGTCACTTCTAAGATAAAATTTGCCACTTAATTTTGTTAAAGGATTATACATAATTGACTAATTCAGTTGATCTCAGTTTGTAGAGAAGTTGATGTTGGAATTTTTTTCTTTTGCAGCAACAAGAATGAACCAGCAGTGGAAGAGAAAATACTGCTAACTGGCTGGCTGCTGGTGAAGAAGATGCTTTATTTTTGTGGCAGGCATCTGTGGGATCTGTAATAGAAATGTAAGTGTAGCACCATGGTTTTTTCAAAGCTGCAGTAAATTAAGTGCACTGGTATAAACTATGATAAATCAAGTATCTGTCATATTTAGTTTTATTTATACAAAATAAGCATTTTCTATTGACATACAGATACTTTATTGAGTTAACAATTTCATTCATGTTAAATTTTTGTTAATGTAGATTTCCAAAAGTCTTCTTGAAGAGAAAAATCTCTATAAGAAGTGAAACTGAAGACAGAGGAATTTGCTTACAGAAAGCTAAAAAACTGGCGTGATCTTTAGGTCCTCTAGATTCTACCTTTTCTCTACATAGTAATTTACTTAAATAACCAAGCTAGGCAGATAGTATATCAGCTTTTATAAATAAGAGAGACTTCTGGGTTATAAAAATACTAGTTACTAAAAACTTGTTTTCACTAAAATAAAGGACTTTCTTTATACCATAATTGAATTTAAAAAATTTAGTATGTTATTGCTTTTTATTCATATTGATTCAGTCTTATCCTCAGTTTTACTAGTTGTGCTTTCCTATCATTTAGTCTTTGTGTAATATGCTTTAAACAGTTACAGTACCTTCAACTTGCCCATATTGAACTTCGTTCTATTATTGATGCAACATTTTCCCACAGTGAACATCATATTTCTATTTTCTAAATTAATTTGAATACTATGCAATTTGATGTCACTTATGAGAAATGCAGTGAATATTTTACTGACTTCTAAAGTCTCAGTGATTATAGTGTTTACATTATTGGACCAAAGAATCACCCTGATAGATACTATTTTACATTTTCCCAGTTAGACATTAAACTTTTACTATCTACTTTTCCAATATGATACTCTGATTATATACTCCCATTAAAAGTATAACTGTATCATTCTTATTCAGTGTTGAGAATTTTATTAAGAAAAAAGATAACAGGATTTTTCTTTAAAATTGGGACAAATACATAGTATCTTTTATTCAATCCCATCCATTTATTTATCTACATTTTTTTTTTATCTACATTTTTTTAAAACAATCTTATAGGTCAGATAGTCTAGGAGCTAGTGAGACACATATGTAATTAATAAACAGCAGGACAGATGCCATATTGATGTAACAATAAAATGCTGTTGGAACTGAGAGGAGGAAGAAATTAATTCCATCTGATAGAATGAAGTGAACAGAAGAACTTTTAGCTTGGCCTTAAAAAACGAGTAGAATTTTAACAATTGGAAAAACGTAGGAAATATTTTTCAAGCCAAGGGAATGAGGAGGGGAGGGTTATGGCGGCCTAGACATCAAGGCATTTTACAAGAGCCACGGAATAATCCTATGTGGGAAAGTAGGGTGGGAGAAAGAGACTTCAAATTAAGTAAAGGGAATGAATGTTTATTTAGTACTTATGATATTATAATAACCAGTAAGTGTCACTGGTTGTTCTACTTGGATTATTGAATCTAATCACAAAATCAAGTTTTACGTCAGTGTTTAAGATTGATACATCCAATTTGACAAATCTTGTCTTTTTTTCTCCCTCCTCTTCAGGGCAGTTTTGATATTCATGTCATTTTCTCCCTTGATCTTATGTGATTGTAACATTTATGGAGCTTTAGCGATTACAAAACACAGAACATTTTCTTGCCATTCTTACCTGAACTTCGTAAACTCTGATTTGCAGGTAAGGAAATTTAGACTAAGGGTTTAATGGAGTGCATAAGAGCACACAATTAATGAGATGGCCCAAAACTTAGGTTTTTAGATTTCTTGCCTAACATTAGTTTCACTGTATAACAGCTGCAATAAGGCAAGTTATCCTTTTTCCCTTGGCTCACTGCAGCTTTTCATTATGTAATTCTTCAGTGTGCTTCTACAGGGCCGATCTGTAAGTGCACTGACAGAATTTTTTTATATCCCCAAGGTATGTACAAGTATATGCTTAATAAAAATTTTTTATCAGTCAGATGGTCTAACTTCAAATTATTTAAAATAAAACCCAAATATATATTATGTAATACCATGATGTACTGACGTTATTGTTTGGGAAAACACGTTCATTTTCTTAGCAAATATTTGAGTGTTCTCTATCTGCCAGGTCCTATATGAAAATGCAGAGATAAGCCAAAAGTGACCTGTTCCCTGCCTTTGTAAAAGCACATTAACAAAGATTGACATTAACAAAATAAACACATAAATAAGTGTAACATTGCAATTCTGATAAGGAATGAGGAATACATGATAGTAAGTTAATAGCATGATTTGATGTATTCGTCGTAGTAGTTTGCCCATTGAGGGGCATGTGGCGGGCAGGAGGTAAGGAGGAAGTGTAACATACAGAGAAAAGCTATTACTGGAGCGGGTAGCCAGTGTGGCTAGAAGCCTGATCAAGGGCAAGTTTGGTGTGCAATGAGGCTGGCATGGGAGGTAGGGTCCAAACCGTGCAGGGTGTATAGATCCTGTTAGAGATTTTGGTTTTTATCCTAAAATCAACTTTTTTAGCAAGGGGTGTGTGGCTGACTAGTTAAAAGGCACATGTAGTAATTTAATAAACAATGTTTGCTTAGTGGCTACGGAAGGGTAGAGATGGATAGATGGATTCAGGAGATATTTAAGAGATAAAATTGATACTACTTGCTGATGTTTTGGATGGGGAGAGGTAGGAGAATGGCTGTTTCCAGGCTGGACTTCTGGATTGTATAAGCAGAGGGTTAGTGGTGTCACAGGGTCAGAGGTAGGTGGGTGGGAGGGTTAGGGAGCAACTAAGAAGGAAGCAGATCATGAGTTCAGTTTTTGTTATGTTCAAGACATCCTAGAAAAGATTTAAAATAGGTAATTTAGAAATAGATCCATGGCTGAAAAGAGAGGTCTGGGCTAGTTATATTAATTTGTGTGTCACCTGTTATGTAGGTAATAATTGAAGCCATGAGAATAGATGAGATCATGTTGAAAGAGTATAGCGAGAAGAGCATATGGTTTAGAAAAATAGAAAAAGGCAACAGTTACAAAAAACCCATAGAAGAGAGTTTTTTACACAGAGGAGATGGTCAAGTATGACAGAAATGCCTGGATGAACCAGTATTTTTAATATACAGCAGAGATGGGGAACTTCTAGGATTTCAGCCTTAGTCTTAATTTCAGATGTTCTATTTGTCAAATACCAAAAGTATATTAATATATGGTAATATTTCTAAAATTACCATAGTAATATCCTAAAAGGCTATAAAAATTGTTGCCTTCTGTAATTATAATCTGAATTAATTTTAGCTATTTCCTGTTTCTCAAACTACTTTCCAGACTGATTGTAAAGTCAGTCTAGAATGGATTGTACATTTTTAAATCTTTGTATTTAGTTCTGTCTTACAAATTCTATGTCTGACTAGAGATGGTATATTTATTTAAAATATATACCTTGGGTTTTTTTTGGTTTTGGTTTTTTTGCTTAACATTTGTGTGCTTTGTTGCCCCCTGCAAGTAAAAACTGATGACACACAAACACAGATCAAAAAGATTTCTACACACACACACACAGTTTTTTTCTCTACTTTCATCTTTGGCTCCCCATTGTCTAGGATGTGACTTGCATTTAAAGCTAATAATAGGTGTTTAATAAGTGTTTTCTGAATTGTTTAAAGATATTGAAAGGCTTAAAACATGATTTTAATATGATATGTATTTTTCCTCCTTAGGATGGCTGGCTGTGGTGAAATTGATCACTCAATAAACATGCTTCCTACGAGCAGGAAAGCAAATGAGTCCTGTTCTAATACTACACCTTCTCTAACCGTCCCTGAATGTGCCATTTGTCTGCAAACATGTGTTCACCCAGTCAGTCTGCCCTGTAAGCATGTTTTCTGCTATCTGTGTGTAAAGGGAGCTTCCTGGCTTGGAAAGCGGTGTGCCCTTTGTCGACAAGAAATTCCTGAGGATTTTCTTGACAAGCCAACCTTGCTGTCACCTGAAGAACTCAAGGCAGCAAGTAGAGGAAATGGTGAATATGCATGGTATTATGAAGGAAGAAATGGGTGGTGGCAGTATGATGAGCGCACTAGTAGAGAGCTGGAAGATGCTTTTTCCAAAGGTAAAAAGAACACTGAAATGTTAATTGCTGGGTTTCTATATGTTGCTGATCTTGAAAATATGGTTCAATATAGGAGAAATGAACATGGACGTCGCAGGAAGATTAAGCGAGATATAATAGATATACCAAAGAAGGGAGTAGCTGGACTTAGGCTAGACTGTGATGCTAATACTGTAAACCTAGCAAGAGAGAGCTCTGCTGATGGAGCGGACAGTATATCAGTACAGAGTGGAGCTTCTGTTCAGCCTCTAGTGTCTTCTTCTGTTATAAGGCCTCTAACATCAGTAGATGGTCAGTTAACAAGTCCTGCAACCCCATCCCCTGATGCAAGCACTTCTCTGGAAGACTCTTTTGCTCATTTACAACTCAGTGGAGACAACATAGCTGAAAGGAGTCATAGGGGGGAAGGAGAAGAAGATCATGAATCACCATCTTCAGGCAGGGTACCGGCACCAGACACCTCCATCGAAGAAACCGAATCAGATGCCAGTAGTGATAGTGAGGATGTATCTGCGGTTGTTGCACAGCACTCTTTGACCCAACAGAGACTTCTGATTCCTAATGCAAATCAGACAGTGCCTGATCGATCAGATCGATCAGGAACTGATCGATCAGTAGCAGGGGGTGGAACAGTGAGTGTCAGTGTCAGATCTAGAAGGCCTGATGGACAGTGCACAGTAACTGAAGTTTAAATAAAGCCTTCAACTCCATGCTTAATGTTGAAAGGGTTATCTGTAAATTTCTGCCCACAT
>VBSM01000361.1:75226821-75249091 GCA_008086735.1 Cheirogaleus medius
AAAACCATTACTAAAATTTGGCAACTATGAGATGTTTGATATCATTATGAGCAGGAAGCTTAATTTAATGTGAGAATAGATGTGAATCTGAGATTTTAAAATAGATGAATAACAACTATTTTATAGTAAAGTTATTGAAATGGAAATGTAAAGAAAACAGCTAATAACTTATGTTTCAGAATCTTTGTAACACACTTCATGGCGTTCCCATAGGCTTTGCTGTCTAGTCATTAAGAGTCTGAGGTTTCTCTTGATCCACATTTTTCTTTTTGATTACAAAATTTATAATTTAATAAATACTAGAGTTTATCAAAATTAATTTGTCTCTTGTTTGAGTGTGGAAGGGGATGGAAACATTTTGACATTTGTGGTCAAAAGTCTTTTAAAAGTGGTGGTTTGAATTGGTTGTATTCAGCTTAAATACTCAGCTGCTCAGAAAAGTTTGATTTCTTCATAGAGAATATTTAAGCAGAATTTATAGGTAGTGTGTATGGAATAAATATGTACAGAAATAAACCTAAAGCCTGTGGTATTTAAGTTTCTCAAATAGCTGATACCATTAATATTTTATATTTTCCTTACCGATCTTCATTAGTGGTCTAACACTCTGGATTAAATGGTAGGCATATAAACAGCATTAGCAAACACAAACTTACTTTACACAAAATGCCGCAGACCACATAATCCACTTTTATCGGATAGTTTTTATATCTATGGCAAGGTAGGAAGTATTGAGTTAACGTGGTAATCTACAATTTGTCTCTGAAAAAAAGTAATGTGAGTTTGTCTTACTATATTTTCCTAACTCAGAATAGTAGGATCATATTGATAAAGCATAATGCAAGTTATTTTTACTATGATACTCAAATGTGAATTGAATGTTATAATAGCAAATAAAAACTGTTACTACTTTGAAATTTATCTTTTACCTCTTGTGATAGGTCAGAATTAGGACTTAATTGTTTGACTTACATGGTTTTTTAAAAGTATTACTGGGATGATCATAAAAGTTTTGAGTTGTGCATTTTTCTTATGTTTACTTTTTTTATTTCAAAATACTAACGGAGTACAAATGTTTTTGTTACATGGATAGCTTTTGTAATGCTTGAGTCAGGGCTATAAGTGTGCCCATCACCCGAATAGTGTTCAATGTACCCATTAGGTAGGTTTTTGCCCCTCTTGAAAAGTCATTAGCCAATGACGTTTCTCTCTGTGCACATGTATGCCCATCAGTTAGTTCCAGTTTATTAGAGAGTACACGTGTTTGTTTTCCCATTCTTCAGATACTTCAACTTACATTTGCTTTTAAAACATAGTTATAAAAGGTTAGCTGTTTATCAGGAAAAAAAATAGAAATCTGATATAAAATGCAAATTTATGTTGCAGGATGCGTCATGAGTCCCTTTGAGTAGTTTCTATTTTCAAACTACATTAACAGTAGTATTTATTACTACTTTGGAAATTTCAGGTCACACAAATGAATGGCCAATTTGTAGAATCAGTTGACTTTTTATATCTTGTCTATCATTGTTTAGTAGATAATTTAAGATTGAAAACTAATTATTAAAAGATCAAATAAAGCTCCAAATTTGTATAATGAGGTGCTTTCTGTTTCCAAGAAGGGCAAGACAAAAATTTTATGAAAAATAACCCCAGGAAAAGGTTTTCTGTAGAAGCTTTTCCTTTTAAACAATGATCTTTGGTTAGAAGCTAAAAACTATTACAGAAATATAGGCATTGATAGCAATAATTTTTAAGACAAAAGTTGTATATTTTAGCCAAATGTTCCAGATTACTTGGTAAATACCCAAGTTAGTATTTGATTAAAAAAAAAAAAAAAGCTAGGCCAATGAGTTCAGATATTAAAAATATAATTGAATACAAATTTTTGTAGTACAGTCTACTAATGAGAAAAACAGCATTCTTTGGAGGGGACTTTTAGCTTATTACAATTCCCTATCAAATTTTTGGTTCATCTGTGAATGCTGACCTGTAATGAGATTTTGCATTATATTACATATTTCATCTTTGAAAATTCTTTTCACAAAGATAGGTACTGCTAAATACTGCAGTTCATGACCATATGATTTTAATTGAGCATATTCATTGCTTGGAAGGAATTTACAGAATTTTATTAGGTTCTTCTCTTGATATTTGCCTTTTAGCATATCATTACATTGCAGATTAATCATTTTCAATTGAAGGTTAGGTGAAAACAGCTCAATTGCACAGACAAATGTATTTTGAAATATAGAAATTTCTTGCATCTTGGTCTAAAATGTGCTGCTGAAACTAAGCTCAGAAAATTTACCCACTATTATGTGAGAATGGAGATCTCACTTTTAATTTCTGACAGTGCAGGAAGTGTATAAAGCTTCTTAATATTATTTGTGATTCAAACCTTAGTTGTCATTAAAATGACTTTCCCACATATATGTTTCACATATAAGCACTGTTTTGTCATATAATTTTAGTTTTTTTTTAAATTTCAGAATATTACGGGGGTACAAATAATATGGTTACATGGATTGCTTTTGTACTGTTTGAGACAAAGTTATAAGTGTGCCAGTCTCCTAGATAAGTGTATATTGTACCAGTTAGGTATGATTTCACCCATTTCCCCTTATCCCCCCGCCATTTCCATTGAGCTTTACTTCGTATTGTGCACATGAGCGCTCTTTGGTTAGTTCCAATTTAATAGTGAGTAGATGTGGTGTTTCTTTTTCCATTCTTGCAATACTTCACTTAGGAGAATGATCTCCACTTCCATCCAGATTGTTACAAAAGGTATTATTTTTTGTGTCTGTGACTGAGTAGTACACCATGGTATACAGACACCACATTTTATTAATCCACTCATGAATTGATGGGCACTTGGGTTGATTCCACGTCTTTGCAATTGTGAACTGTGCTGCACTAAACATTCCTGTGCAACTGTCTTTTTGATAAAATGACTTTTTTTTTCCTTTGAGTAAACACCCAGTATTGGGATTGCTGGATCAAATGGCTGTTCTACTTTTAGTTCTTTATTTCTATACTGTTTTCCATAGATATTGTACTAGTTTGCAGACCTGCCAACAGTGTATAACTAACTGTTCCTTTGTCTCCCCATCCACGCCAGTATGTATTATTTTGGGATATTTTTATAAAAACCATTCTGACTGGGGTTAGGTAATAATATCTCATCGTGGTTTTGATTTGCATTTCCCTGATGATTAGTGACGTTGAGCGTTTTTCATATATTTATTGGCCATTTGTCTATCTTCTTATGAAAAGCTTCTATTATATTTTTTGCCCACTTTTTAATGGAGTTGTTTGATTTTTTTCCTTTCTGATTTGCTTGAGTTCTTTGTAGATTCTGGTTATTAGCCTTCTATCAGATGTACAATATGCAAATATTTTCTCCCATTCTGTTGGTTATCTATTTGTTCTGTTGATTGTTTTCTTGGCTGTGCAGAAGCCTTTTAATTTAAAAAGTCTTATTTATTTATTTTTGATGTTGCTGTGATTGCCATTGGGGTCTTTGAAAATGTTGAGGAAATGGACAAATTCTTGGAAACACACAACCTCCCGAGCCTCAATCAGGAAGAAATAGAACTCCTGAACAGACCAATATCAAGCAATGAAATTGAAGCAGCAATAAAAAGTCTTGCAACAAAAAAAGTCCTGGACCAGATGGTTCCACAGCAAAATTTTACTAGACGTACAGAGAAGAAATGGTACTCATAGTACAGAAATTATTTTATAACAATGAGAAGGAAGCAATCCTCTCCAACTCATTCTGTGAAGCCAGTATCACCTTAATACTAAAGCCAGGAAAGGACAGAACAAAAAAGGAAAACTACAGACCAATATCCCTTATGAATATAGAGGCAAAAATTCTCAATAAAATTCTAACCAAATTCAGCTGCACATCAAAAAAATAATCCTTTACAACCAAGTAGGCCTCATCCCAGGGATACAAGGAGGGTTCAATTTATGTAAATCCATAAATGTGATTCACCACATAAACAGAAACAAAAACAAAGACCATATGGTCATTTCAACAGATGCAGAAAAAGTATTTGACAAAATTCAGTACTTTATGGTAAGAACTCTAAACAATATATGCATAGATGGAACAAACCTCATATGACAAACCCATAGCCAACATCATACTGAATGGGGAAAAACTGAAAGCATTCCCACTTAGAACTGGAACTAAACAAGATTGCCCATTGTCACTACTTTTATTCAGCATAGTGCCAGAAGTCCTTGCCAGAGCAAGTAGGCAAGAGAAGGAAATCAAACATATCCAAATAGCATAGAGGAAAGAAGAGGTCAAACTATCATTCTTTGCTGATGATGTGATCTTATATCTAGAACATCTGAAAGATTGCCAAGAGACTCCTTGAAGTGATAAATTCAGCAAAGTCTCAGGTTACAAAATCAGTGTATAAAAATCAGTAGCATTTCTATACACAAATAACAAGCTGAAAATCAAATCGAAGACACAATACCTTGCATGATAGCAACAAAGAAAATAAAATATCTAGGAATATATTTAACCAAGGAGGTGAAAGACCTCTACAAGGGGAATTACGAATCACTGAGAAAGGAAATCGCGGAGGATGTAAACAAATGGAAAAACACATGCTCACAGATCGGCAGAATCAACATCATTAAAATGTCCATACAAAATGATTTACACATTCAATGCAATCCCCATCAAAATAACATCATTTTTTGCAGATCTAGAAAAAATAATTCTATGCTTCATTTGGAACCAGAAAAGAGCTTGAATAGCCAAAGCAACCTTAAGCAAAAGGAACAAATCTGGAGGCATCACTCTACCAGACTTTAAGCTATATATACTACAAGGCCACAGTAACCAAAACAGCATGGTACTGGCACAAAAATAGAGACATAGACCAATGAACAGACCAGAGAACCCAGATACAAAATCATCCACATATTGCCTTCTGATCTTTGACAAAGCAGACAACAATATACATCGGGGAAAATAATCCCTATTCAAGATTTGGTACTGGGAGAATCCTTATCTCTCACCACTCACTAAAATTAATTCAAGATGGATAGCAGACTTAACCCTAAGACATGAAACCATAAGAATTTTGGAAGAAAATGTTGCAAAATATTAAAAACAAATCAGAATATTAGTAATAGCCTTCAAAGTAATTCTGATGTTCACATTTAATATCATTTAACTCTAATACATATCATTGAAGCTTTATATAGTTTGTCCACATTTTTAAAAACTATTTATTAAATTTTCCTTTCTTAGCAACAGCCTCTAAATTTACAGGTCTACCCCAAAGTGTTCCTAAAAGATCTCTTTCATTCTGTAATGCCGCCTCTAAATATAGCTCTTTGCCTGAACAAACAGATTTTTTCAAAGCTCTAATTACTTCTGGTGGCCCTTTGATAAATTGCTGTAGCCACTCTTGAGCCTCTTCTAGAGATTTAGTTTCATCTGAAGATTGCAAGACATCTTCGACCATTCCTATGTTTAGAGCTTTTTTTGAATCCAGTTTGAGGGCCCCACTTAACACTTTGAGAGCTTGTCTACTGCCAATTATTTCAACCAGCCGGGTGGTGCCACCCCAGCTTGGTATTATACCCATCTCCTTATGGACAAATCTGATCTCACTTTCTGGTGTCATTAACCTGCAAAAGAAAAAAGAAAAACTTTTTATCGTAAAGTAGTACCCATTCATCATTTAATATGAAATCACAGATCTTTATAAGCAGATGTGTTAAAAACTGAATGTTAGAAAAACATAGCTGTTTCATCTAGAATTTAGTTTACATAGTACTTAACACTTCCCTTTGAAAACAATGTCAGCATTTTTGTTGTGCTTGTTTATCCTTTACTTTGCAATAAGAATTTTATGTTTCTTTCTAAAAGTCAAAATTTCATCCTTCTAAAGTGAGTGGTGGCCTAATGAGAAAACCAGGATCAAGAAAGGATAGGAGAAGGAAATGTTAGGTTCATATTATGAAAAAAAAAAAAGCATAGTAAGTTAAAGTTCTCAACAGTCCTCAGAAGAAGAAGAAATTATGTTTTTTAATGCAGAATTTATCCAGCAAATATTTACTAAGCACTACCAATGCCAGGTGATGTCCTAGGTGCCGAACACTACAGGGGTGACCAAAATGAAATCCTTGTGCTTGGGAACTACATTCCAGTTTGAAGAGAAAGACAATAAACCATATAATGTCAGTGGTGAAAAGTGCTATAAAGAAAAAATGGGGCAAGGGACTAATGAATGAGCATATCTGTGTTGGAGGTATGCTATTTTAGATGGAGAAGGCATCTGAATATTTGAGCAGCTACCTGAGGGAGTCAGCAATATAAAAATCTGGGAGAAAGTATTCCAGGAGGAAGGAATTGTAAGCCCAAAGGTCTCGAAGTAGAACTACTTAGTGTCTCTGGGGACAAGGCCAATATAACAGAGAAAGCAAATAGAGTAATGGGTGAAATCAGAGAAACAAACTTACAGGCTCTAGTAAGGAGTTCAGATTTTATTTTTTAAGTGTGAAGTTATTTAGAAGAGGTCAACCAAGGGATTAGCAATCTGGTTAATGAGGGTTGTTCTGGTTGCTGTATAAATGAAGACTTTTTATTTAGGATTTCACAGCACTTTGAGCAACTAGCCATACAACTATGACAGAGCCAGGATTGAAACCCATGCAGTTTGGCTTCAGTGTATCCTCTTAACTTCACGGTGCATACAATCATTGGCTAGATAAAAGTGGAAGCAGGTATACCAGTAAGAAAATTGATAGTGGTTTAGGTTGGACTCATAGCAGTGATTTCCTATAACAGGGTTTCATTTTTCCCAAATCATGGCATTTTTACGAACAGCGATTAATAAGGAAAGTGTAACAATAAAGGGGAGTTAATGCAAAGAAATTGGTGGGCCTAGTGAAAGGCTTCACATCTGCCAGTTAAATGTTTCTGTACTTTCAACAAACTGAGTAAAGCTGTATGGTTTACGAAATAGTTTTATTTTGACTGCATGCTTCAATGAGAAGCTTTCATTCAATGTGTTAAAACCTAATTTGGACCAAATATCAGGTCTGAATTTTAATTAAGAAAAGATTTTGCTTTCAAACCACTCATTATATAAAGGAAGACCTTAAGTTGGTTTGACTTTCCAAACTGTTAAATCATCAATTGCAGGTGATTTGGTTCTATCACAAGAGCAGACTCAGTCCTTGACCCTTTAATCAGGAGAAATATTCCAGTATAGAATTCCCACAAAATCGTATCTTTTTAACACACTGGGAGACTTTCTCATAACTGCTGTGAAGTTCTACAAGGGAAAATATACCTCTATTATGAACATATACCTCTGAGGCAAATAGCTATGAAAACAAATTTTTAATAATTTTTAAATAGGGAGAGAGAAATAACAAGTCTCATAACAATCTGAATCTAGTATAAAATTGTGAAAGGAGTACTGCCTTGTTAAACTAAACAGAAAACAAAATAGAAATTACAGAAATGTCTAATAGCCTTAGATGAATATTGTTAATATTGAACCTAATTCTATAAAACTTCTCACAGAATGAATTAAATATGTAACTTTTTAAATTTAATCTTGAAATTGTTATTGATGTTGGCTCAGAGCTATTCCTATAATGGAGTATGTAAAGGATTATGTCAGGAATAAATTCATTTAGAATCAGCTGAATATAAAAGTTGGTTAAAGTCCTCAATGTTGGGATAATGTAGATGAGCTATGACAACAAAAGTTATTACCTATGTAAGCACATTTATATTTGGAATTCTTTGCTTCTAATGAAGAATCATCATCTTTATACCTTTTTTTTTCTTTATTTTACAAGGTAAAGGGTTCCTTTTTGAATTATATTTTACAACTCTAACAAATCTTGATGTAATCTTTGTGAAAATACTTGTGTTCAAACTCTGGCATCCATTCTTTATAAATCATTTGCCTAGGGTATAGTTTTGTGCTGATATACATTTAATATACAGGGTGTCCCAAAAGTCACCAAACATAGGGAAAATGGGAATTTATAGCTAAATGTACCTTTATTTACAAAATATTCATTACAAAATTTTACAGAATTTTTCCTTTGGAGACTTTTGGGACATGCTGTACATTAAATAGATATGACCAAAAAATTCATTGGTGATAAAAGAACACAAGTAGTGTACTCGACAATGACAGACATATACAGCATTCAGATGGTAACCTTTCACAAAACTCTTTATTACCCTAAAAAAAATTAACGTATAAAATTTTAAAAACATAATTTAAGAAGACATCTAATCAACAAGATACATCCAAAACCAGAAACTGCTTCCTGATCTTACAGATTTATATAATAATTCCTTCTAGAGTTTAGATGCAGTTACCTGATAATGCAATTTATTACAGAGGATAATCTATTAATATATGTAGGGTACTGGAAGATTGAGCTTTTATATTAATCTATGTAGAATACTGGAAGATTTAGCTCTTATTTAGCTCTTATTACTCTGAAGATTTACAACAGACTCAATTTATAAAACCACATTAAACTCTCTTATTTTGACACATAAAAGAATTATAAGTGTCTTCTGACTATTAATAAAATTGTTATTGGCAATGTTTTAAATTTCCTGTGACATTCTGGGGGAGAGGAAATGAAAGTAATCAAAAGTGGATATGCTTCTTGTTACTGTCTAGATGAAACAATGTTATAGGAAAAACTACCCACAACTGAAAAAAGTGGATCCACCTTTGACAAAGTACTGATGATATCTAGGACTGTTCAGTGAGCTACTACTTTGTGATGAATTAACTATAAGTGTTAGGTCTTTGAACAAATGTACACAAGAAAAACAATTCTAAAAAGAAATTATCAAATTTTACTAAAATAGTAAGTTTTCAGTAAAAGTTATATAAGAAAAAATTTGTTAAAAATGTTTATTAATATTAAATAAATTTACTTCTAGTGAACTCTGTGATAAAGGATAGAAACACATAAATAACTGAATTAGGAGACTACAGTTTTGATTATGAAGTACACAGACTCAGAAGGCAGAATGCTAGGCTTGCTATCCTAGCATGACCACTGGACTGGCCATATACTATACCTTGTAAAACCCTGCAAAGGAAAAAGAAACATGGCATAGAGAGGATGAAGAAGATTCATCTCTAGATCTTAGGAAGCTACTTAACATCTCTGGGCCTCGGTTTGCTTGTCTATAAAAATACGTGTAATACTAGTACTTATGCCATAGAATTACTGTGAGTGTTAAATGAGTTAATATGTGATAGGTACTTAGAACATATATACTCGATTCTTTTATAGATAGTCTTGGATTGTGTCTGTATGATTAAAAATAAGTGTGAAATTGTCTGCCTTAACTGCATCTACAGTAGAACATAGTATTAAACTTTATTTGGAAATATAAAAGTTGTATATATTTTGTAGTCTGACACATATTAAATTCTATGTACTAGCTTTTATGAAGTTAGTCACATTGATAGGTAAGTACAATTAACAGTAGTGTTTCTGCTAGAGAGGTAGAAGTTGTTTCCTAGATTAAAATCACTCAATCCTTAAAAGTACTCAAAGTAAAAGAGCTATATTCACACTGAAACCCAGAAAATAATATTATACTATCCCTCCTCAATGTTGATTACATAAATGGAGACCACAAAACATATGCAATTTTTATATTTCCAAATAAAGTTAGAATTAATGCTGTGTTCTACTATAGATACGGCTGCAGCAGCAGATTACAAACTGATTTTTTTTTAAAAAAATAGGTATACACTTATCCCTCTAAAATTTCCTAAGGAGAATTGTGCAATAAAAGTAACAGCATGAATATCTTGAAATCTTAAAGCACTGATGTTACAAATTTAACACGATGTCATAAATTTAAAGTTTGGAATCACTGATTTAAATAAGCTTTAATCTAGGGCCAGAAACTGCTAGTCCTTTTACACTGAGACCCAAAGACAACAAAGCAAACTTTGCTGACCTGGAGAAATATGGCATAGAAAATTATAGAATTAGCAATGGCATCTCTGACTGCAAACTATTTAAAAAGCATGCCTTGACCATAAACTTAATTTTTTTGCACATATATTTTCTTAGCATCTTCTCCCTTTCCACCTGCCATCACATCACAAGACAAACTATGGACAATAGAAGGAAAGAACTCAAAAATTCTCAGTATAATCTCACTTTTCTGATTTCCAACTCTCACATGATTGGCCTCATGAAGCCCCATTCATTTTACACACAGACTGCTTGAGTAAGAAAGTATATGGTTGAATGAGTGAAAATTTTTATTTGTGCATGTGTGGTGGCAGAGTGAGGGAGGAGAAGACAAGTAAACGTTTTGTGATATTCAAGTCTGATTTGTAATCCTAACATGATCAGAGGTGGATTTTCTTGATATTGCAAGTCTGTAAAGTAAGAATTTCCAAGAAATGTGGTGACAATTACAAAACAAAGAAAGCAACATGGACAATGTGAGTGCTTCCTGAGGTGGGCATCTCATATTCAGAGTACAGGCACTTCCAAATCAAAAATGGAATCTTGAAGGCGTTGTTGGTATAATGGAGAGCATAGCTGCCTTCCAAAAATGGAATCTGTTCTTTTAGGGATGTGTGTATGTGCATGCATTTATCTGTGTATGTGCAAGTTTTGTACTGTGTATATATTTTGTATTTTATTCATTAAGCCATTATTTTAATAAAAGGGCTACCTACAGTAAGCTCCCTTCAAGAAAGCATGTTTACAGCTCCTTTTCTTTGCAATATGCTTTGAACTAATGGGTAGCAGCTGGAAATGCTAATATCTTGGAATGAGGGTTATTTATATTCATGAAAACAATATCAGAAATTGAAAACAAATTAGACAGACAGGTCTAAATTGTATAGTTGAGAATTTTATTTCACTAGGGAGATGGAGAAATAAAAATGTGCTTTTCATCTGGCATATAAACAACTCAATATCCCAAAGGAAAAATGGGAAAAGAAAATGCAGCCAATTCTCTCTCTCTCTGTCTCACACACACTCACACAGAGAAATCAATGAATATATGAAAATGTATGCCATACCAAAAATCTCTAAAAATGTAAATTAAATTGAAATATTATTTTTGATTATCAAAATTAGAATAGATCTTTTAAAAGATTATATACTCACTGTAAGAAATGATGTTCTCAAATAGATACTAATTTACTGCTGGTGGTAGTATAAATTGGTAAAATCCTTCCTGGAGGACAACTGGCAATTATCAAAAGCCTTGAAAATTGTCATATCTTTTGATTAAGTTCTTGTACGGGGTTGTGTATTTACTATACTATTAATTGTTATTATAGAATGTGTATTTTCTACATATAAAAAAAGTTAAACTGTAAAATAGCCTCAGACAGGTTATTCAGGCAGTATTCCAGAAGAAGGCATTGTTATCATAGGAGATAGCTCCATGCATGCTATTGCCCCTGAAGACCTTCCAAGTGGGACAAGCTGTGAAGGTGGAAGACAGTGACACTAATAGTCCTAACCCTCGTAGGCCTAGGCGGATGTGTATGTTTGTTAGCATTTAAAAAAAAAGTTTAAAAAGTTTAAAAAAAATTTAAATAGTGAACTTATAGAATAAGGATATAAAGAAAGAAAATATTTTTGTATGTTTATACAATGTATTTTTGTTTTAAGCTAAGTGTTATTTCAAGAGTCAAAAAGCTTTAAAAAATAAAAAGTTTATAAAGTAAAAAGTTACAGTAAGCGAAAGTTAATTTATTGAAGAAAGAATTTTTTTTATTAATTTAGTGCAGTCTAAATGTGCAGTGCTTATAAAATCTATAGTAGTGTACAGTAATGTCCTAGGCTTTCACATTCACTCACCACTCACACTGACTCACCTAGAGCAACTTCCAGTCCTGTAAGCTCCATTCATGGTAAGTGCCCTATATGGGTGTCCCATATTTTTAAATCTTTTTCACCATATTTTTACTGTACCTTTTCTATGTTTAGGTACACAAATACTTACCACTGTGTTACAATTGCCTACAGTATTTAGTACAGTACCATGCTTTACAAGTTCATAGCCTAGGTGCAATAGGCTATAGCATATAGCCTAGGGCTGTATGTAGTAGGCTCTACCATGTAGGTTTATGTAAGTACATTCTGTAATGTTCACACAGCAATGAAATCACCTAATGATGCATTGATCAAAAAGTATCCCTGTCACTAAGCAGTGCATGACTGTATATGGTAACTATTACTAATGTTTTCTAAAAGTATCTAAACAGTTAAAAAAATAAAAATACAATTTACAAAATTAATTTAGAATAACAAAGTTACCACTTTTCACTAGTAATCAAACAGAAATAGAAAAGTTAGCAGTAAATAAGACAATTATATTCTCTATACCAAGCCCATATATGATAGGTAGAATGACCCCAAAAAAATGTCCATGCCCTACAGCCTGTGCATATGTTACCTTACATGGCAAAAGCGATGTAATTAAAGTTACATCCATCCTTAAAATAGGAAGATTATCCTGGATTATCTGAGTGGGCCCAATCTAATCATAAGAACACTTAAATGCAGACAATTTTCTCCAGCTGGAATCAGAGAGATGCAGCAGAAGAGTAAATAAAAGAGATTGAAATGTGAGAGGAACTTGAACCACCACTGCTGGAGGGGACCACATGGAAAGCAAAAGAAGGAATGCAGGTAGCATCTAGGGACAAAGGCTCACTCCTTGCTGACAGTCGGCAAGGGAACAAGGACCTCAGTCCTATAAGAACACAGAACTGAATTCTAACAATTGGAGTTTGGATGAGCCTGGAAGTGGATACTACCCTGGAGTCTTCAGAGCCCAGTCCAACTGACACTGATTTTGACCTTGTGAGACAAGGTTTAGAGAAATCAGTTGAGCCCAGCCAGACTTTGGATCTGTATATCTGTGAATAATAAAGATGTTTTAAGCCACTAAATTTGAGGTAATTTGGTATGGCATCTACAGAAAACTACTAAACATATAAACATTTTCTTATTTTATATTTCATTCTAAATATTTTTAATTTGTCAAAGTGGATTAAAAAGTTAGAAGCAAATTATTTTATTACATTTCTAGTTTTTAGTTTCCTCAATCAATTTTATCACTAAAATGGAAATATGCATGAGTGACTAGATTCTAAACATTGATGAATGCCCATTTTTAATTCATAAGTTAGTCTTTTGCTTTAAAACTATTTTTTAAAAGCCCTTTTCTCTTAGAGTGTTTTACATAAAAATTATGACTCAACTGAATGCAATTTAAAATGAAGGTCTATATGTGCCAAGTAGACCTGTGTGTTTCTGACATATGTATTCATTAGATCTACTATCAACTAGTGCTTACAGGGTTTTGAGGGCAAGGGGCAATGCTAGAATGCTGTATGAACTCATTTCTTTTGTATATTCATATTAAGTGTATCTCCATCTGCTATGGTACTTTCCACTGGTATGGATGAAAATGTTAGTTGAGTGAATTCCAGGCAATCCTCCAAGGTTAAGAAAGTTAAATAAGAAAAAAGGGCCAACACATATACTTAAAAAAAGGAACTTTCTATTTTTAGCAGAATGCTATGAAAACATTTGATGCTCTTTTGAAATGAGCAGATATTCCTAGAATATAACTACAGCAATTTGTCATAAAAGATAACTGACAAGGTACTGATAAAGTTGGGGAAAAAGATCAGCTACAGGAACTTGTACAGATTTATCACTTCCTTGTCACTGGGGCTACTAGTGTAGTTAATTGAGTAGGCAATTTCTCTAATAACATCTTTTTTTTTTTTTGGTAGAGATGGGGTCTCACTATGTTGCTCAGGCTGGTCTTGAACACCTGGGCTCAAGTGATGCTCCCACCTCGGCCTCCCAAAGTGCTACAATTACCGGTGTGAGCTACCGTGCCAGCCAAACCTCTAACTTTTAAAAACTACAGTTGCCCTTGGTATGAGGGTTTAAAAAGAGAATAAAATCAAGACAATTTAACAATATTATAGGATTAAATAGTCTCTGATTATTTTTTCTGCTATTTTGTCTTTTGTCCTAAACCCTAACTACACCCAAACACAGATGAGGAATGAATACGAAAGATGATACAGAAGTCTAATAAAAGTATAATATACAAAAGTATAATAACCAGAATCTATGTTAGAGGATTTTCACTTTTTCCAAAGGACATCTAAAAAGTCTTAGTCTGTAATTTTATGTAAAAGATTTTTAAGTGTAGTAATGCATACTTGCATATAGCTCAGAATTGTTAAATGTATTATATATTTAAAATATATTTTTTATATTCCTATATTGTATATATTATATATATGTTGAAATTATATATTCCAAAAATACATGTATGTCAGGGTAAAGTAAATAAAGGATTTAATTCTTTCACACTTAGAGCATTTCCTGTTTAGTCTCACATCATGCATAAAGCCAATGACTGGCTCCTCTTCACAGAATAAAATATAGCAGCATCCTAGTGCAATCTGTACTGCTGACAGCAGAGGGCACTGTCATATAAAATGACCACTTTTCATTGTGTACAAAGAATCCAGTCTGATCAGGAAGTACTAGTTTTCAAAGAGGACAGGATTTCTGTAAATTATCTATGTAAAAAGTGACATATTTTAACTGATACATTGAAACTTGAGTCAAAAATTATTTAAAAAAAGAAAAATCAATATAAAATTTTACCATTTTACATGAATTAGCTTACTAAATCTTTTCTTGTACTACATTGGCTATATAATGCCATTTATAGGAAGTTAAAAAGAAAAAAATAGAATATATTTGTTATAGCATATTAAACTATAAAGGAAGCAAGAAAGTAATTATCATAAAATTAAGGATAATATTATTAGTTAACACTAAGTGGAAGTAAGGGGATTGTGACCAAGAAGGGGCAGGTGGGGGGCTTTGGGAGTGCTGGCAATGCTACAGTTCTTGACCTCTATCACAGTTATGAAGGTTCTTCTTTGTAAGAAGTCATCAAACTGAATGTTTATGTTTTATATGACAAAACCATACTATTAGAAGGCCTTATCAGAACTGTATCAGTAGTCAGAAGAAATATCTTAAGACAAAAGATAACGATAAAGTATTATATATATAAATATCTATTTCAAAATCAGGGGTTCTAAAACCATATTTTATGTTTCCTAATAGAAAATCCCTAGCTTTCATTATATTCTCAAAAAACTAGAAGATCAATATAGAAATATCATCTAGGTATTAAGATAGGTCCAGCCATTTTAGAAGTAATTGAGTTAAGTTCCAAAACTATTCAAAGAGCATAGAAAACAACATATTTCATCTTAGAAGAGTTTTTGGTTAGGGAAATCATTATCTTCATTCATGAAGTTAAACATTCAGATATGCTTAGACCCCCATATTCTTTCTGATTAAAAATATTTAAAAAATGGCATTCTATTCTCCTTATGTTTATTTCTTTAGTACATAATTGTTTAAGTAAAAAATGTAATAATTATGGAGTTATATTAAGCAAGATGTGTCAAGAATACACAAAGGACAGGAGAAGGAAAATAAAAAAAATGTTGTAATGTCCTTATATGTTATGTGAAGTAATATTATTTAAAGGTAGACTGTGACAACTTTAAAATGCCTATTGTTAACCCTAAGCCAACTAGTAAAAAAATCTATATATCTGATACACATACACACACACACACACACACATATATATATATATAGAAGAGGTAAGGTCAATATTAGAGGTAAAATGGGATTACAAAATAATCTAGAATGAAGCAGGAAAAAAGAGTGAGAAGGAACAAACAACAGATGGGACAAATAGACAAATACAGGCATACATTGTTTTATTGCACTTCGCTTTACTGTGCTTCGTAGATAGGAGTTTTTTACAAACTGCAGGTTTGTGGCAACCCTGCATTGAGCAAATCTATCAGTGCCATTTTCTAACAGCATGTGCTCACTATGTCACATGTTGGTAATTCCTGCAATGTTTCAAATTTTTTTGTTATTATTATATCTGGTATGATGATCTGTGATCAGTGATCTTTAATCTTCCTATTTTAATTGTTTGGGGACACTACAAACCCCTCGCCCCATGTAAGACAGCAAACAATTAATAAATATTGAGTGTGTTCTGACAGCTCCACTGACCAGCTGTTTCCCCATCTCTCTCCCTCTCCTCAGGCCTTCTTATTCCCTGAGACACAACAATATTGAAATTAGGTCAGTTAATAACCCTATAATGGCCTTTAAGTGTTCAAGTGAAAGGAAGAGTCACAGGTCTCTCACTTTAAATCAAAAGCTAGAAGTGATTAAAGTGTAGTAAGGATGGTGTGTTGAAAGCTGACCTAGACCAAAGGTAGGCCTCTTATGCCAAATAGTTAGTCAAGTTGTGAATGCAAAGGAAAAGTTCTTGATGAAAATTAAAAGTGCTACTCTAGGCCGGGCATGGTGGCTCATGCCTGTAATCCTTGCACTCTGGGAGGCCAAGGCGAGAGGACTGCTTGAGGCCAGGAGCTTGACACCAGCCTGAGCAAGAGTGAGACCCCATCTCTACAAAAAATAGAAAAAAAATTAGCTGGGCATGGTGGTACACCTGTAGTCTCAGCTACTAGGGAGGTTAAGGTGGGAGGATTGCTTGAGCCCAGGAGTATGAGGTTGCAATAAGCTATAATAAGGCCACTGCACTCCAGCCTGGGTGACAAGAGTGAGACTCTGTCTGGAAAAAAAAAGTGTCACTCCAGTGAACATTCAAATGATAAGAAAGCAAAACAGCCTTATTACTAATATGGAGAAAGTTTTAGTTGTCTGGATAGAAGATCAGACCAGCCACAACATTATCTTAATCCAAAGCTAAACCAGAGCATGGCCCTAATTCTCTTCGATTCTCTGAAGTTAAGAGAGGTGAAGAAACAGCAGAAGAAAAGTTTGAAGTTAGCAGAGGTTAGTTCATGAAGTTTAATAAAAGCAGCCCTCTCCATAACACAAAGGTGCAAAGTGAAACAACAAGTGGTAACGTAGAAGCTACAGCAAGTTAACTAGAAGATCTAGCTAGAATAATTGATGAAGGTGGCTACACTAAACAACAGATTTTCAGTATAGACGAAACAGCCTTTTATTGGAAGGAGAGGCCATCTAGAACTTTGATAGCTAGAGAAGAGAGCCCAATACCTGGCTTTGAAGCTTTTAAGGTTGACTCTCTTGTTAGGGGCTAATGCAGCTGGTGACTTTAAGTTAAAGCCATTGCTCATCTACCATTCTGAAAATACTAGGGCGCTTAAGAATTATGCTAAATCTATTCTGCCTGTGCTCTATAAATGGAATAACAAAGCCTGAATGACAGCACATCTGTTTATAGCATGGTTTACTGAATATTTTAAGACCACTTTTGAGACCTACCGCTCAGAAAAAAAGAAAAAAATTCTCTCAAAAAACTGTTGCTGGTTGACAATAAGCTAGTCAATGAAGAGCTCTGATGACAAGGAGATTCATGTTGCTTTCAAGCCTGCTAACACAACATCTATTCTGCAGCCCATTAATCAAGGAGTAATTCTGACTTTAAAGTCTTATCATTTTATAAGACCATAGCTGCTATAGATAATGATTCCTCTGGTGGATCTGGACAAAGTAAATTGAAAACCTTCTGGAAAGGATTCACCATTCTAGATGCCATTAAGAACATTTGTGATTCATTGGAAGAGGTCAAAATATCAACATTAACAAGAGTTTGGAAGAAGCTGACTCCAGCCCTCATGATGACGTTGAGGGGTTCAAGACTACAGTGGAAGAAGTAACTGCAGAGGTGGTGGAAATAACAAGAGAACTAGAATTCAAAGTGGAACCTGAAGATTTGGCCTAATTGCTGCAATCTCATGATAAAAGCTGAACAGATGAGTTGCTTTTTATAGATGAGCAAAGAAAGTGGATTTTGAGAAGGAATACACCCCTGACAAAGATGTTATGAACATTATTGAAATGACAACAAAGGATTTAAAATATTTTACAAACTTAGTTGATAAAATAGTGGCAGGGCTTGAGAGGATTGACACCCATTCTGAAAGAAGTTCTACTGTGGGTAAAATGCTATCAAATAGCAACACATGCTAGAAATCATTCATGAAAGGAAGTCAATCAATGTGGCAAATTTCACTGTTGTCTTATTTTAAGAAATTGCCACAGTCACTTCAACCTTCAGCAACCACTATCCTGTCCTGATCAGTCAGCAGCCATCAACATTGAGGGACAATCCTCCACAAACCAAAAGATTATAACTCAATGAAGGTTCAGCTGATTATTAGCATTTTTCAGCAACAAACTATTTTTTTAATTAAGGTATATACATCATTTTTTAGACATTATCCTACTGTACAACTAATAGACTAAAATATAGTATAAACATAACTTTTATATGTACTGGGAAACCAAAAATGTGTGTAACTTGCTTTATTGAACATTCACTTTATTGTAGTGGTTTAGAACCAAACCTGCAATATCACTGAGGTATGCCTGTACCAAGATGGTAGATTTAAACCCAATCATGTCAGTAACAACACTGAATATATACATGGAGCAAATATTCCAATTATCATTATTGTTTTCTACCTAGAGTTGCCAAACTCCTTAGAAATGGACATCAAGCAGTGTATATACCACTAACAGATAAGTATGATTTTTTAAAAATATAAATACAATACCATTATGACATAACAAAATTAACAATAACTTCTTAATATCATCTGTTTCCTATTTTCCCCACTAGTCTCAAAAATGTCTTTTTATATTATCAGTTCCATAACTGATATTGTGTGCCTCCTGATAAGATGCACTAAAGAAGGCAAAACAAAATGTACAACCTGAATATAACGAAGAAACAGTCAAACCCAAGTTGAGACATTCTATGAAATAATTGGCCTTTGCTCATGAAAAATGTCAAGATCATAAAAAACAAAGAGTGAAAAACCATCAGATTAAACAAAGCTAAAGATAGCACAGTGTGATCCTGGATTGAATGCCTGACCAAGAAAAAAATATTTTTCTTTTGCCATAGGAGACATTAGTGGAACAACTGGCAAAATTTAAATAAGGTCCATAGTAAATGTAATGGTAATGGTATTAATTTCCAGATTTTTTTCACTGTACTGTGGTTATATAACAATGTCTTTGCTTTTAGAAAAAATACATTGAAGTATTTATATATTTTATTTACATTTTACTCCCAAAAAACTAACATGGGTATACAGAGAATGATAAAGTAAACATGGTAAGATGTTAACATTGGGGGAAATCTAGGTAAAGGGTATGTGGGAATTCTTTTTACTATGGCAGCTGTTCTGTAAGTCTGAAATTATTTCAAAATTAAAAGTTTTTAGAAATGTCAAAAAAAAAAAAAAGGCAAAGAGGCAGAGATTGTCAGTCTGGATAGAAAAGCAAGACCCTAATATATGTTGTCTACTAGAATATATTTTGAATAATAGAGGTCAAAATGAAAGAACAGAAAAAGAAATACCATAGAAATATTAACCACAATAAAGCTGGGATGGCTATATTTATATCAGACAAAATAGATTCTTGATTGGATACTGGATCAGGAAAAGATCATCAGTATGATAATTTAAAAAGTTCAAATGGGGCCTGTAGATTAGTTAAAAGTATTATATCAATGTTAATTTCCTAGTTTTGTAATTGTACTGTGGCTATATATGATATTAATATCTAGGGAAGCTGAGTGAAAGGTATATTGGAATTATATGTATAATTTTTGTAAGTTTTTCAAAAATATGTAATTATTTCAAAATGAGAAGTTGAAAACATTTTAAAAATTACAAATTTCTACTCTTCAAAGACACTAATAATAAAACAAAAAAGCAAGCCATAGGCTGAGAATAAATATTCACCATACTTATATTTGACCAAAAATATGCTATATTTGACTTATATAAAGGAATTTTATCCAGAATATGTAAAGAACTCCTACAATTCAATAAGAAGACAAATTAATTTTTAAAAAGGGGAAAAGGATTTGAAACAGCAAAAAAGAAGATATATCAAATGGCCAATAAACACATAGCAAGATGCTCAACAGTATCAGTCATCATGGAAATTTAAGTTAAAAATCACAATGAATTCCCATAATGGCTCCCATCCACGAAATGACTAATCTAAAAAGCTTGACAGTACTATATGTGGGCACATATATGGTACAGCTGGAGCTTTCATCCATTACTGACAGGAATGTAAAAATGTACAACCCACCTAGGAAAAGCTTAAGAAATTAATTTGCTAGCTCCTTAAGTTAAATACACTTACCACATGACTCAGCAATTCCACTCTTAGGTTTTCACCCAAAAGAAATGAAATCGTATGCCCTCATAAACACTTCTACGTGAATATTCACAACAGCTTTATTTATAATAGCTCCAAACTAGAAACAATAAATTTGTCCATCAATGCATGATACCTACTGTGCTATACAGGCATAGAAAGGAACACTACTAAGCCATAAAATAAACAAACCACTGATCCACGCAAAAACACAAATGGATCTCAAAAAAAGGGGGAGGTGTGTCCACACAATGAAATACTTTCCACTGTTAAAAAAGAATGAAGTATTGATACATAATACAACATACATGAATCTTAACATAATTATACTGAATGAAAGAAGCTAGACATTAAAAAGTACATACTGTGTAAGTTTATTCATATAAAATTCTAAAAAAAAAAATAAAAAAATAAAAATAAATAAATAAAATTCTAAAAAAATAAATCTACTTTAAAGGGAGAAAGTGATCTGTTTGCTTTGGACTAAGAGTGGGAATTGACTGGGAAGGGGTATATGCAAACATACGAGAGTGATAAAATGTTCTAAATCTTGATTGTGGAGGTGGCTACATAGGTGTATATATTCACCAAAATTCATTTATACCACACAATGAAATTGGGTGCATTTTATTGTATGTAATTTGTACTTCAATAAATTTAATTTTAGAAATTGTTAAAATGTTGTACAACTTGATGCTTTGAAATATCCAGAGCACTACATGCTAGAGCAGAATGGCTCTCTCTTTAGTGTCTGGAAAGTGAGAGTCAAAAGTTTGCTGGAAGTCTCCTCTTAATATATGCTTCAACATTTTTCTTAGCCAGGATCAAGTGTACAATGAATAGAAAAAAGTAGGGAAGGCCAGGGTTAGTCCTAAGGTTGAAAACTTCCCAAATGAAAAGAAAATGTGTTTAAAAGTATGCCAGAAAGTTATCTGATTGGCATTTCTGTGAGAGCAGTATAAAATAATCTTAAGACTCTAAACAATAATACTATGTGTATACTGATATATTCTTTAGGTTAAATTTATGCTAAAATCTATATATTCACTAGTTCTTTTAAATATACCTAAACATATTTAACAGAGATACTTCCATTTTATAAATAAAGAAACAGAGGGGTGAAACAGTTACTTGCACAAAGTTAAACAGATAAAAGTGTCAAGCTGGGATTGAACCTTAGCCTTTCTGACTCCAGTCCTCAGGCTCTTTACTGTTTGCCATCGTATCTCCAATTATGCCATATATATTACCTTTTGCATTATAAAGAGGCTCAAGCGTGTGACCCTGTACGGGTTACAGAGCAATGGTATTGATCTCCTTATAGCTGTGCTTGTATGTCTTGGGAATGGCACTGAGAAAGCAGTTTAAAGCATGTGGAAAGCATTAAATTCTATGAAACGTCATTCCTATATAGTATAGCTATCAAATACTAAAAACAATTCCAGGGACTGAAGAGATGCTGGTGCCAAATAACTTTCTCTAACTTGATTCCCTAGTCTACCCAAAACCTCACAAAGTACTGTAAATCACAGTATGAATGAAGATAAGAAATAGATCTCAGAAAACCTCTTTTAATTTGGGAGAGGACAGCTATAGCAGTCCCCTTCATTCTATCTTCCTTTTTCTTCCAGTTGTTTACTTTTCTTTGTATAATTCTTTTGGATTTTAAAGTTTCATGTATTTCCTTAGCTTTCCTCACCAGGAGTTTTGCTAATAATGGATGTGATTTATTCAGAATCATAGCGTTTATTTTTTTGAAATGTATACTCATAAAGTAATAGTAGAGTTATACTAAATTAAAATTATCTACTTTAATGACAAAAGGAAGATATTCACTAACTGAGTATCCTGTTTAAGAATGTATAAAATAGTTTCTTTGGCTGTGCAGAAGCTTTTTAATTTGATCAGGTCCCCTTTATTT
>VBSM01000361.1:75249191-75294401 GCA_008086735.1 Cheirogaleus medius
AAAAAAAAAAAAAGGATGTATAAAATATTTTCATCCTACCGGAAATCACATGCTGTAGTAAGTTCTGCTCCTCCACCCAATGCCCAACCTTGAACCAGTGCAACACTTATTAAAGGAAGTCTGTATATTGAAGGAAAATTGATGTTAACATTTTTAATTTCAATATTAATTTACAAATGTTATTTTTAAAAATATCTTAAAATGCAATGAAACAAAAGTATTGCATTGTCTTTATAGTAACAAATATTGTCTTTATAATAACAAACATACATTAAGGGATAGTAGAACCTTGAACCTGTATACCATGAGAGGAAGAATAGTATGATACTAAAGATATAATAATTCATACTAAATGCCATATAAGTTTATCAAAAGACCTCCATAAATCACTATATATTTTTAAAATATAGACATATTGTGACTTTCTTCCAAATAGGTGGATGCTTTTGGATAATATACAACTCCTGGAACTTCTCAGCAGCTGGCAATCAGGAATAATTCAATGTGATGTTGTTTTAGTCCATTTTTATTGATATTAGGTTACAGGTGGGAAAATTGAAGCTGTATCCAAAGGAAGGAAATGTGGTACAGAAGATAGAGCCCCAAAAGTGTGTTATGAAGGTTTCTATCAAAAATCTTCTCATTACTTCCTGAAGTTACCCACAGACTAATCCTATATAAAGGCATGATTTGATGGTAAAAATAAATCTCTTACCATTCCTGTTTGCAAAGAACCACTTTGCAAGAGTGTCTGAATACTACAAGGTAAATCTAAAATGTTTTAAGGTATGAAATTTTTTGTAGGTTCTAACCAAAATGCAAACCTGCAAGTCTAAAGTAATTGAAAATTTCTTAACATGCATTGCTCCTAAGTAGAAAGGATTATTTTAAAAAGAATAACTTCTCAGATTTATCCAAGAAAAAGTCAAATGTAATAGGGGAAGGGAAGTTAACAAGAACTAAGACAATAAAAATAGTATTTTAGAATAGTAATGGTATGATTCTATTATATGTTACTCTTTCTAAACTGTCAGATATAAGTACCCAAAGTACAGTGATGACCAATAACTATGTTTAAATAAATATGAATATTAGTTTTCATATTTTAAAATTGTCTATATTCAGAATATGAAAATAGAAAACTAATGAGCCAAAACATGTCAGTTTGTAACCCCAAACATATAAAGATAAACCAAGAAGAATTTTTCCCCTTTTCTTTCTTCATCTAGGTACAAAGTGAATTCATCTTCCTCAGAAAGCTGTAAAAGCCCTCTCCAATCCATAGTTCTTTTTCTCTCTCCTCTGGATACAAACCACTTCACTACACAGTCTACTAATTTTGAATATTAGGTAATCTTTGAGTGTCATCTCTTGATCAGTGTCTTTATTTTGCTGTAATATCAGTATTTAACTTTCCCCATGTCTATTCCTTAATATAGCTAGTTATATATGCTCTTTAGTGAAAGGGCTATATCTTAAATTCTTTTTATTCCTCATTTCTCTTATTTTTAAAATACTTCTATATACTTCACTAACATATAATTAAATGTCTGTCCTCTACGGCACAAAGAAATAGTTCATCATTAGAATAAATATAATCTGAAAATCAGCTATTATTTTTTAACTGGTGCAAAGAATGGAATAAGAAGATATTTTGGTTGTTTTAGAAATTATATTTTAAAAAGAAAGATACATTACCTCATAAATCTTGTTAAGGTATTCTGCATGAACATACATAAGGCCAGTCCATCCTTCAAATAAAAATAAGCATAAACACTAAGATATAATGTAAATATATAAGAAAATTTTTTAAAAATTCAGATTTTAGAAAGTAATAAAACCAAAAATATATCTAGCTTTTTGAAAAATGAGGTTTCCATTTCAAACTCTTTGATGCTGTCTGTAATGCCAATGGTGCTGTGTTTGACTCTGCTGATATTCTAGGGCTCCTTGAGCTCAGATTTGAATGAGGTATTATCAAGGATGTAGGCATGAGAGTCAGGTCACATACCCCAGAACAGTATGGAGTTCTACACAGGGTAATGTAAGGGGAGAGGCATAAGATACACCTGCTTATTATCCCTGAGAAGATAAACATATAAAAGAAGAAGGGGAAGAAGGGAAAAGTGATGTTAAACTTTGATTTTTTTGTACTTCTAAGACTTTTATCTTGGTATTTCCATGAATTATAATTTTCTTTAAAACATTTCTTAATTGTAGTCCAAACTCATTACCTCTTTTTTTCTATTTCACACACTTTCTTCAACCCGTGTAATCTGGCCTTCAGCTTTCTCCCAAAAGACTCTCCTCATAGGTTTCTAATAATCGCATATTTGTCAAATTAAATGACTTTTACTTATTTCTGTTCTTCTTCTCTCAATGCATAACATGTGGTACCTTTCCTTTGGCTAGTTTCTTCATTCTGATACTCTCTTAGTTTCAAGCAATGCTATACACTCCTGATTCTCTTCCCATTTCTTTGATTGTTAATTTCCAGTTTTCTTCCTTGTTTTTTGGTTTTTTTTTCCAGCTAAACCCCTAAATGCATGTATTCCCAAACATCCAACCCATGAGTTTATCTTCTTTATTTACAATATTTACAATTTCTTACACTCCCATTGCTCCAACTACTGAATTCTTGTGAAGTGCTAAAACTTACTAGACATTTTCACATCCTGCCAACACCTCAAACTCAGTATGGCAAAACCAGCTAGGAGCAGAAGAGTCAGTTTGAATCTTAGTGCTATCACTTAATAACCACATAAACTTGAACAAGTTATAACTATGAATTTCAATCTCCTCATCCATAAGGAATGAGAAATAAAAATAATATCTGTTCTATTTGACTTAAAGTGTGGTTGGAAAGATGAAAATGTACCTAGACACTTTCTATAAAAAGATTACATAAATAAAAGAGGTCTGTGTTAACGGAAAAAGTTAGTGTAAGAGGTCTGAGCTAGTGGTCAACAAAGCTCATGATTTTGGTACTAATTTTGACTCTTTCATTTCACAATTTTCCCACCGTCAATGAGCTACCAAGTAATTCCCCCCTCAGTTCTTCTTTTGAAATATTTCCAATATATTAATACATCCATTCTTTTTATATTCTCACTGCTGCTGCACTGGGTCAGACCTATGTTACTGAAGACTAAATTATTATAATTCAATAGCTTTGCTTCCAAATGAAGGAGCTCAGGATATTTCACCCCAGAATATGACTCCTTGGTAGAAAGAGTATTTTGAATTAAAGGCCCTTAGAGATTAACAGGCCTTAGAAGGAACTTTCCCTTTACCTGCATAAACCAGACAGGATCCATCAATAAGAATAATCAACTTCCCTTCCTTTCCCTGTTATCTCAATATATTACAGGAAAGAAGATCAAGAATGCAACCAGACCTTTTGAATATAGTATTTGTCTCAGGTTAATTTAATTGGCAAAGAGAACCATTCATAAGTCAGTCTGTTTCCCCCATCCACTCATTCTCCCAAGTATTTATTCATCCTCCTTAAACATACATAAACATTTATTGCCACTCAAGAGAATTACCTACAGTTCTCATCTCCCCTCCCCTAAAATGAGGGTATATAAACTTCTGGATCGCATTGGGATATTAGGTAATCACTTTGTGATTCTCCCTGTGTGCATGGTAAATAAATTTGTAATCTAATTTCTCGTATTAATCTGCCTCATTTGTGAGTTGATCTTTCAGCGAACCTTCCGGGATAAAGAAGTTTTCCTTCTCCCCCACAGCACATAACATAGATGATATGTTAGATAGAATCAATTATTATGGAAAAAACTAAAACAGGGAAGGAGAAAGAAGGACCAGGAGGAGTTGAGGCTATAATTTGAGATAGGGTGGTCAGGGCAGGCTTCACTGAGAAGGTAACACGTTGCAAGTGAGGGAGTGATCTGCTTGGAGAGATAAGCAGAAGCCTTCTACGCAGGGACCTGGCATGGCAGAGGAACAGTGGCAAGGCCAGTGAGACTTGAACAAAGGGAGTGAGTTACCAAGAATTTTACATATACTATTTCTAGTTTTTATTAATTTTAAAACTATCATGTGATAAACATACTCCATACTTTAACATATTACTATTTCTTAACATTATCCATAAAGAGAATTTTACTCAAATTGCTTATTTTTATACTATGTATTTCCTAAACTATGACTATCAAGATTTCATAAAAGTACAATAAAGAATTCATCTATGCTGGAAAATGCTTTAAATAAAATATTTCAATTCCAATCTGGGTTCTAAGTATACTCATTGTAAAACAGACTCACAATTCCAGATTTTCCTTGATGAGACAGGCAGGTATATTATATAGCAACAAGTAATAGACACCTGCAGTGATATTCATATCATTAAGGCCACACCACCCTAGTTCTCAGCTATCAATCAAAAGATTTACTGTAGGCATTGAAGAGAGATTACTTGGAGAATGTCTGTACTAGACAGTTTAATAAACTTTACTAAGTGATCCCTTATTTGAAGTCTGAATAAAAACTCTGTATGTGTTTTCCTACGTGACTCATATCACACTAACAATGTATATATGAAACAATTAGTATGTTTCCACTTGTAGCTTTTACATATATAAGAATCCTGGACACATGATATAAAGAGACAAAAACCTACCTTCTATCTAGAAGAAAACAGCAAAATAAAATATCCATTCATCTTTCTAGAGATGTTTTCCTACCCAACTTATATCAGACCCACAACAATGTATTTTTTTTTTTTTTTGAGACAGAGTCTCACTCTGTTGCCTGGGCTAGAGTGCTGTGGTATCAGCCTAGCTCACAACAACCTCAAACTCCTGGGCTCAAGCGATCCTTCTGCCTCAGCCTCCCAAGTAGCTGGGACTACAGGCATGCACCACCATGCCCGGCTAATTTTTTCTATATTTTAGTTGGCCAATTAATTTCTTTCTATTTTTAGTAGAGATGGGGTCTCGCTCTTGCTCAGGCTGGTTTCGAACTCCTGAGCTCAAATGATCCGCCCACCTCGGCCTCCCAGAGTGCTAGGATTACAGGCGTGAGCCACCACGCCCGGCCAACACCCACAACAATGTATTTATCTCATTCTATTGTTGCAACATCTTTCATGAACTTAGTGCATAGTATACAGTCATTCTAGAAAATTTGAAATCCTCCAAAATCCAAAACTTTCTGAAGTCTAACCTTTGTAACAAGTAGAAAATAACACATCTGACCTCACGAGAAAGATGGTTTCGTGCACAAAATTATTAAAAATATTGTATAAAATTATCTTCAGGCTATGTTTATAATGTATATATGAAACATAAATGAATTTCGTGTTTAGACTTGGGTCTCATCCCCAATATATCTCATTATGTATATGCAAATATTCCAAAATCTGAAAAAATCCAAAATCTGAAGCACCCTGGTCCCAAACATTGTGGATAAGGGATACTCAATGTGTATACTCAAATGACTTGCGGGTCACATGGCTAATTATAAGATCTTGGGAGGAAAAAATCCATATCTTGAAATTTCCAGCTTAGTGGATATATTACAAATTAAAGTCTAGTAGTGGTACTATAAATTATGCATCATCTCATGGATAACAATGTATATTTCTCAAGATCTCTGAAACAAAAATAATAGCTATCTTTTTCAGACAAGGTGTTAGTAGCCACTGTATATATATTATCTTAAATCCTCATAATAGTTCCATGAAATATATATTAATATTATAATCTTCATTTATAGATTAGGAAAATAACACAGAAAGATTTGCCCAACCACTTAGCCAAAATGTGTTGAAACTAGCATTCAAACCTAAATCTAAGTTAGTGCTCTAATTTACCAAGAGATTTTTCCTCACATATTCAATGCAAACAGAAATCACATACTACATACAGTGGTAGGAGATTTGTGGAATGCCATGAAAGCTTGATAACCTACATACAACCCATATCTATAATTAAATGGCAACAAATACTACTTGCTTTATCTTTTCTATTTTCATTTCCTTCCTTCCTTCCTTCCTTCTTTTCTCTTTCTTTTTTTTTTTTTTTCTTTTTTACCTAGAAGATGTTGTGAAGCAGGGGACTGCATTCAAGAAATACAAGTTCCTTTGAGGATTGATAATGTTGATAATGGAAGATGATTAGGATTCCTATTCCTACTCCATCAGGGTAATTCAAAAGCACACTTGTAAAATTGTTACTATTTGTTGAAGGTTACCATGTGGCAGAACTATGCTTAGTGTTTTATATACATACTTCAAGGAGCTTCCATTTAAAGGAATTCAAATTACTGCTGATGTTAATAATGACCTTTGTTCATTACTTATCTTTCTTCTTCCTTTTTTGTCAGCCCTTCCCATTATTGCACCCAAATCTTTAAGAAACAAACCAAACAACAAAAGAAGTTTTTACTTCACAACTTCTAAAGGAAAGGTGATAATCTTGCATTCAATCTACCATCTTAATAATACCAATTTATATTAGTATTTGAAATCTTATAGTAGCTCTTCCTAGTTTACAAAACACTTTAGTATACATTAGCTAACTGTGAAATAGGTTTTATCAACCCCATGGAGCTACGGCTAAAAGGAAGGTTATGTATCTTTCTCTTTTTGTTAAATGGCAGATTTGTGTCTAACCCAAGATTTCTCACTCTGGATTCAGAGCTTTCTTTATCCTGTTATAGTTATGGGTAGGCACAACAAATCCAGGAATTTGTTCTATCAGTGTAGGTGAAAGAGAGAGACAGATACCCAACCCCCAGATCTTGGTTTCTAACACAATTCTATACCATTTTCCCCTACCAGGACTCCCTGGAGAAATCACTGATTCTAGAATTAGAGCAGGGAAAATACAAGGTTAACCTGAAGTATCTGATAATACCAGAAAGTAAGGGAGTACTCAAAAAACTAAAAGGATAGGTGAGTGTCAAAGGGAGATAGGAACTATCCTAAAAGGACTCCAAAGCTGGAACAATTTAAGCAACAAAATGAATAATGCATGCAAAATAAATATTCATGAACACACACTGATATAAAGAAATTAATATATAAATATATGAATAAATGGGGGAAAAGATAAAAATCTTCCTTACAGAAGAATCTCAAATAATTGACATAGTTATGTCCCCTCCCCAGGAGAAGGAACTTATTCTCCCTCTCCACTTGAGTGTGGACTAAATTTAGTGTCTTGTTTCCAAAAAGGAGAATACAGAAAATAACTTTAAGGTAGAGAAACCAGGCAAACACTACCTTGGCCATGTGACCAAGGTTAACATGAATAGTAATAAGTCATGTTGACAGTATATTCCCTTGATATGTGATGAAAACAGCACCTTACCTCTGGTCTTCCTCTTAGAAACCCATAGCCTAGTCTAATATGAGAAAAATGCCAGACAAATTCCAACTACGGAATATTCTACAAAATACCTGAATCATACTCTTCAAAACTGTCAAGGTCATGAAAAACATGGAGAGTTTGAGAAACTGTCACAGATAAGAGGAATCTAAGGTGATATGATGACTTAATTTACTGTAGTATCCTGGATGGAATGCTGAAGCAGAAAAAGGACTCCAATAAAAAACTAGTGAAAAACAAAGTGTGGAGTTTCTTTTTCCCTTTTTAAAAATCACTTTATTGAAGCATAATTAACATGCAAAAAGATACACATACTAGATAAATATAAACCCATCCTATGCAACCATCATCATCATCAAGGCCATAGACATATCCACTACCTTCCTAAGCTTCCTCCTACTCCTTTTATTATTATTTTGTATGTATGTGTAATAAGACCACTTAACCTAAGATCTACCTGCTTAGAAAATTTTAAGTATATACTATACTACACTACTGTTAGCTATAGGCACTATGCAGTACAGATCTCCAGAATTTATTTATCCTACATAACTGAAACCTTGTAACCATTTAAACATCACCTCTCCATTCCCCCATCCCCTCTCCCAGCCCCTGGCAATTACCATTCTACTCTCTGCTTCTTTGAGTTTCACCATTTTAGATTCCACATATAAATGAGATCATACAGTGGAATTTCATTAACAGTAAGGTACCAATGTTGGTTCATTAGTTGTAATAAATCTATGTACCATAGTAATATATTAAAAACAGAATAAAGGAAACTGGATGTCAGGTATATGTGAACTCTGCTATGTTTATAACTTTTCTGTAAATCTAAAATGATTCTAAAATTTTAAAAAATTGTTTTTAAAAAAAGAATCAATAGTACTGGGGGAAAAAGAGACAAAATGGGGGTTTGGGGGAAGCATCAGGAGCAATATTGAGAGCAAAAGAAAGAGAATCCCACCCTCCAAAAAACCCCAAACTTAAGAGTGCTCTGCTAAACCACAAAGAAGAGCAATGTCAAACATTTTACTAAAGTGCCCTTTGCAGATATCCCATTGGTAAAACCTTAAGAATCATTTGTTTCCCCTATATATAACACCTACTATATAATTCCCCCTTTTATAGTTTCCCCTATATACTTTCCCTATAACTCCACCAAAAACAAAACAAATCAAAAAACCTTCTGATCCTTTGAAAGTTATTAAAGTCATCATAATAACCATATAAGTAAAATATAAATATCTCACCCATAGATGTCTGATAAACACATAGAATCTAATGCATAATTCACTTGCCTCTGAAGTTCCTAGTCCTTTCACTGCATTCAGATCAGATCCTGAACAGAAAGTATTTTTTGCCCCTCGGACAATGACGCCTTTCCCCTCTGTCCAATTTTCTAATTCAATCACTTTTTCCAGAAGTTGCAGCATCATAACACCTGCCAAAGAGGGGAGGAGAAGTAATAAACACAGTTAATATACTGTAAAAGTAGAAATAATTTATAAATCATAAGGTATCAAGCAGTACTCTTACATGCTTTACTAATATTTGCCGAATGTCTATCCAATGCCTATTGTGCTGGTACTATAGAGTAAACAAAAGAGGTATATATGACAGTCCTTGCTTTAAAAGTTTAAATTTATTAATATATCTATCTATCTAAGAAATCACACAAATATATGATTAGGTAGAAAAAAAAGAATATATTAATATCATATTTGTCCCAAGAATAAGAAAATTATAATGTACAATATGGGATATGGTAATAAGAAAAAATTATTTCTTAAAGATAAAACACAGACTTCTTGGCAATACATGTTAAGTGTCTCAGTCAATAAGCTGTATGGGTATAACATAGGACTATGAGATCTTATGATCTATTGGACATATGGTATATAGAACAAAGTAAAATTCCTGTCCTATTCACATCACAGCTAGTATAATAGGATGTTAGTTCAGGAAACGGGTAGTAATTATCACCTTGTTCCACAGTAGAAAAACCATGCTCTGAGGAGCCCAAGGCATACTATGGAAGTGTTTCACATGCCACCAACCATTGATTCTATAATTTATAGATTAGATTGTTACTTTGGTATCGCTCCAAATTCTATTGGAGCTTCTTTATAATGAAGAAATTTAAAATAGAAACATCAAGGACTGTCATTTTAAGATCTAATCCGTAACTTTTAGATATGCTTATCTTTAGTGATCTTCCAACTTCAAAAAAGTGCACTGTTCTCAACATGATTAATTTTATTTTTTCTGCCTAGGAAAATACTTTAGAATCTAATATAAAGGTCATAACAAAGGGTTAAAACTGACAAAGAATCTGTACCACAAGGTCCCAAATCTTATTATACAGGCCCCATTAAACTATGTATACTTCTTTGGAATATAAACCCCACAATATCAAGAAAACATTATGTTCTTTGACATTTTCTGAAGTAAACAGTAGTGAAGTGGTCCTACAATAAATGTTAAATCAGTGTTATTAACTCACAAATGACTAAGCAACTATCCTTTCTAAATGCTAACTAACAATGGACTGCATCTGCAATGGTGATCCTATGACATTATAATGGAGCTGAAAAGTGCCTATTGCCTAGTGATGTCAAAGCCGTTGTCCTGTTGTAGTGCAACACAACACATTACACATGTTTGTGTTACAACTGTCTATGGTATTCACACAGTAACATGCTGTAAAGGTTTGTAGCCTACGAGCAATAGATCATACCATACAGCCTAGGTATGTAGTAAGCTATACCATCTAGTTTTGTGTAAGTGATTCTATGATGCTTGTTTACACAATGAAGAAATCACCTAATGACACATTTCTCAGAACATATCCCCATCATTAAGTAATGCATGACTGTACTTAAAACTGTAACCCTTCCTAATGATGTTCTAGAATCTAGATGCTTTAGAAATATAGTTCTTGCTCTCAAATGATTTACAGTCTAGTAAGGGAAACCAAAAAACCTTACATATTTAGGGTAAGAATAAATCTGTATAGGTAATTATGGACCTTTAATCATTATTCATAATATTTAAGCTTCTAAATAATAATGCTATCTTTAAGTATAAAAAAATTCATACCAGTGATTAATCTTAAACTCATGGTTTTACTTTGTAAATCAAACCTTAAGAGTTGGAAGAGACCTTAAAGAGTATCCAGTTAGATGATTTTTAAACAAGAGCCTTGAGGGCTAACTCATCCTCTCCCAACCCAATTTAAACAAACACCATTACCCAAATCAAAGCAGCTCTACTTTTATTAGTTTTATATGTTATACATCAAATTAATATGTTTCCACTTGAATAAAAAATTATTATTTGTAACTAATGAGAAGCAAATTAAAACTATTAATCTAATTTAACCTTCTAGAGCAGCCTTACCTTTCTATTTTTATTTTTTCTGGGATAATATTAAACTTGGCTTTTATTCCCTAAACCAATTGAAAGTGTGGAGCTGCACAGTCTAATAAAGTAGCCACTAGCCACATGTCGCTACTGAGCACCTGAAATGTGGCTAGTCCAAGTTGAGATGTGCAGAAAGTATAAAATAAATACCAGATTTCAAATATTTAGCATAAAATAAAAGGGAAAATATTCATTTTTTAAATATCTGTTATATGTTGAAATAATATTTTAAATATACTGAGTTAAATAAAATACTTAGTAAAATTAATTTTACCTATTTCTTTTTACTGTTTTAACTATCGCTACTAGAATATTTAAAATTACATACGTTGCTCACATTTGTGTCTTGCATTATATTTCTATTGGTCAGCACATTACATCTCTGAATTCTGATAAGTAGAGAAAAAAGTTATCTTGGGTTTAAAGACCCATAATTGATAATTTACAAAGTTTACAGTATATTGATTTATGTCTCTAGGGGTGATCATATATAAAGTAGACACAGGAGAATTTATTGAGATATTTTTGAGCCCAATATTTCAATTGCTACTAAAGAATATACTTATCCCCCATGAAGTGTATAATTAACAAATAGAGATTACCAAATGAGTGGTGAGTGTTCATTCAGAAAGGCTACTCATTAGCTCTTGCTTAATATCATGGTAGCAGAATTCAAATTAGAGCTTCCACAAAAATTTAAAATTATTATATGTCCTGGATCTTCAGGTCTATTAAACATAAAATTCATACATGCTATAAGTGTTAACTAGCAAATAGAACACATTCACTAGTATTCTAAGAGTTAAGAAAGAGTCAACAGATAGGCAAGTTCCGTGTTTCCACTGTAACCATGAAATTACAAGGTTAAAAACTAACAATAATAGCTCCACTTTAATTCATAGGAAAAACAAAATTAAGCTAAATAATTCTTTTCCTTTACAGGCTTTTCTCTTTAGTTTCAGAAAAATCTTTTAAAACTCCTTCCCCTTGTTTCCCAGTGGCACTAGCTGAAAAAAAAAAAATGAAGTTATTAAATGGTTAATGAATTTCAATGGAAAAATAAAATCAATATTAAGTTCCTTTTATCAACATTTGTATTAATGAATTTTCTGAAAACATTAAAACATTCATAAATAGTAAAAATGTTCCTGGTTCATGTTATGGAGATTTTGTGATCTTTACTTTTGTGTTCTACAAAGAGTACCATGACTTCAAAGAATTCTGTGACAAGAGAAATGATTATATGTGATAGCAGGTTAGAGTCAGTATGATTCTTTATCTAGGAAAAAAAGAAAATATCTTGAATACCTGAGAAGGCATTCTTTTTACTTGGATTATTCAGAGTAAGAATGCCAATACCATTGTCTTTCTTCTGAAGGTCAATGGATCCACCAGGAAACTGTTCAAGTTTTTTTTTTACTTCTTCCTCATGGAAGCCATGGGATGTATTATATAGTGACAATCCCACTTGATTTAGCAATTTTGTCCTTACAGACAGAGATGATGTCTTCAAAAGACTTCTTGCCATTTCTGGAAAAGAGAGATAAGTGTGCAATTATCCAGATGAACAGACATTCACTTTTCTAATAATACGTGTTAACAGGCTGCAATGATGGACCTTTCTGTTGAATTGGAAATATCTGCTCACTTCTAAAAGCACTCTTTCAGGAGATGGTCAGTATGGAATTCCTTTCATTTCACTTTCTTCTCAAACTAAATAATTCACAAAGCCTATCATTTCACTATATCATGGAGATATGTTGACATAATTACAGTACATTTACTGGGATCCAGTACACTAAGATTTAGAAAAAATGGGGCTGTTCTGTATTTAGCACCATCTCCTGCCTCCAGGTGGTCTCTCTCATCACAGTATTTCTTCGTTCTCCAACCCTTAACTTTTTCAAAATCTAAGAATAAATTCAGTCCAAGTGTCCCCTTGGAAACAGTCTCTATGCAGAAATGCTGTAAGAGCAATCCCACTCTCTAAGAGAAATTTTATTATTAGCATTATCCTTACCTTCTGCAATGTTTTCATACAAAAAGCTGAAAGGTGCCCCAAGGAAAACGCGGAAGGAAATAGGAATGTGCATGTGGTTTTTGTGTCCCCCAGGTTTCTGTCACTCTTCTCTTCTTACTTTATATATACTTCTTAGGTAATCCCATCTCTTCCCATAGGCTTTTTTTCCCCTCCATGTAAACATTTTTGTTGATACAAAACATGCATTCAGAAAAGTATACAAAACATAAGTTACAGCTCAATAAATTTTCACAAGGTACATTCTAGTAAATGGCACCCAAATCAAGAAACAGGATGTAACCTGAATCTCATAAAGTCCTTGTGCCACCTTTTGGTCATGACCCCTCAAATCAGGATAACAATTACCTTGACTTCTAACAGCCAAGACTAGTATACTTGCTCTCAAACTCTACATAAATTGAATAGCATATATTCTTTTGTGTCTGGTTTCAACTTTATATTTTTAACACCATTACTCTTATTATGTGAGTCTAAATAGTCCATTATTCTCATTGCTGTATTCTGTTATATAAATATCCCACAATTTATATATTCTAATGTTGATAGACATTTGGGTTGTTTTTGACATCACAAATAGAGTTGCTGTAAACACTTCAGCATATGTCTTTTGGTCAATATGTACACATTTCTGATGGATATACACCTGGGAATGAAACTGATGGGTTGGTGTGCTAAAGCCCAGCTTACACTGATTATTTAACACGGAAGAATTTTGCAAGTTGCTTTTTTAAACCATTGGTAGCTTGAAATTGACCATGGTGGGAATATCAGTAAACACTACTTCTCTCTCTCTCCTTCTCTCACACACAAACACAGTTTACCAGTATACCACCAATTATATGTATTTGTTTGTTCAACTTTAGAAGACACTGCCAAAGAGTTTTTTTAAATGGTTGTACCAATGTATATTCCCATCGATAATGTTCCAGTTGCTCTACAACCTTGTTATCACTTACCATCTTTCCCCTCTCCCCGCCCCCCATTTGAGGTATTCTAGTGAATGGTATCTCATTATGGTTTTATTTTGTATTTCTATGATTTCTAATGAAGGCAAGCCATTTTCTTATGCTTATTTGTCATTTACATATAATATTTTATGAAGTGCCTTGCAAGCTTTTTGACCATTTTTCCTATTTATTTGCCTTTTTATTATTGTTCATTTGTTAGAGATCTTTTATTCTTCTGCTCACAACTTTCCTAAAACCCACAAGACAACAAATCTTACATTTCTATCTCCAATTCAGACCTTATGCTTGTACTCCTAACTCATAGTATTGCCTACCAGAAATGCACTTCCCTTGCCCCTCTCAGCTCTATCATAGGTATATCATAGGTTTCTCAAAATCATCGTCTAAACCTGCACTCATATTTCACCTAAAACTTGCTGCTCTTTCTTTATTCCCTCTCTTAACTATTCATTGTATCATCAACTCAGTGGTTCATGCCAGAAAACCTCTAGGGCAACCCAATCTCCTCTTCTCCCTCACCTCCCACATGTAGCGTACCACTAAAATGGTTTCTTCTTTGTTATCTTTCCCATCCTCTATTCCTTCTATTACTAATAGAGTTCAACCCTGATTACACATCGTCTAGACTAATATACTGGTTACCAATAGTTTCACACTATTCCTTGTGTTAGTGTGGATATCTTTGTAATCCAATCAGGATGTTTTAAACTTAAGGTTTTTAAATAGTTCTCTACTACTGAAAGAATCAAGTCCAATGCTCTCTTTGATCTGATTCTTACCTAAATCTTGAATCTCTTCTCTCATGATATGTCTATACAATCTACATTGGACACCAAATAACCAGAGTCCCAGAAATTTACCATGCCATTTTATATTATTACTTCCCCTCATACTATTCTTTTCTCCCTCATTGATGTGGTAAATTACCAATCATCTTTAAAAACCGAATTCCTAAGTTTCCACCTAAAAGTGATTTCCTAAGTGGAGATGATCACTCCTTTAACCCAGTCAAGAAAATTATAATAACATTATTCCATTTTAACACATTATACACATTATCTTATTCTTTCTTATTTTTTTAGTAGAGACTGGGTCTCGCTCTTGCTCAGGCTGGTTGAACTCCTGAACTCAACCCATCCTCCTCGGCCTCCCAGAGTGCTAGGATTACAGGTGTGACCAACCGCGCCCGGCCAATAATGCATATTTATAACCATATGTCTCTAATGTATACCTCTAGGAGTACAAATCTTTGTACACACTCTCAAAGAAAATGAAAAGATTTATTAATAAAGTAAGGGGGCCTCTCAGAACTTGAACATTAACCTAAAGAATGAACCTGAAGGAGAAATAAAGTGATAAAAGTAGAAAATTCAGGTCTATGGGAAATTGAAGGGAAGAAAAATTTCAAATATAAAATGTTATTACCAATTAAGTATAAAGTAGTTATGAAAAAAACACAAGGATTTTGGAGGCGTCTTAAGTTATCACTCAAATGTAAATATCAAGTTGCTTCAAGTTATCTTAGTTAGTGGAAGAAATCTAAACTAAAAATTTCAGAGGTTATTGAAAATGGACAAAGCAATAGGGCTTGAAACAAATTAGTCCACTAAGCCTATATGATCATGACAGGATGTATTTATTATGCAGATTATGTTTACAAGCTCCATTCATATTCATAACTCTCTCATCCCCAACCCACTATTCCTTCTTTTTCACCTCCCCTTTCACTACCCCTAAATTCAGTGGTCAAAGGCTATGTGAAAAAACAGGGAAATATACCAAACTATAGCATTCTAAATGAGTTCTGAAGCCTTCTTTGCTTCATGAAGACAAGTTTCAAAAAACATACTTAATAACTAGATTAGCAATTAAGACAAATATTTTAAAACAGGATGGTACTCTCTTTTGGATTATTTAAAGTAAATTATAGCTACAAGTTTAGCTGCATTCTAAAAAATAATTTTTAAAACTTGATTCATTTCTTGGCATATGTGCCATTAAGGAAACTCCACTTATGTACAGGTTGTTATGGCCAAGAAATTGATAGAATGTGATTCAAGTGTATAGACACACACACATATAGTAATGCATTTGGTAAGAAGTAATTTTGTAGCAATTGAATGAATATTTATTGAATTCCTACCAGTGATCTTCCCTTTGCTAGCTATTTCAGGAAAAAACAAAACAAAACACCAAAGTATCTTCATGATCAAAAAGTTTTCAGTTTCATCAGGGAAACAAAATATACACACACAAGTCAAAAATAATTCAAATATGTAATTGAAAATAGAACACAATCTTTTTCTTGAACTCTATTAGAGACTTGCATTAAATTTAAAATACAGTCTGAACTTCATAAAAGGATATCTTTTTTTCACCAGTAAACTTTTATCATGTAGTCTAAGGATGTTCTATAGGCACGAATTGATCCAATAACATTAAATCAGTGTATGGGATTATAATACTGTATTTCCCTTCATTCCTTTTAATTTTTGAAGTTCTAAGCAGAAGTATAACAAAAAAAATCAGGCGACACACCAGCTCTGCTGAGGAGCAACTAAAGGAAACTAGCTCAGACCAGCTTTATTTTTGTAGTCCCTTGTGGCCAAGCTATTGACAGAGGAGATATCCTTAAAATACTCTTATTTTACATGTTTTCAAGGTATCATTTCTTCAAAAGATTATGTTAGAGCTAATCTATTACAGCATGAAAATTACATAATCCCATTCCCCTTTCCAAAACAAATTTACAAAATAAACAGAAATAAGGCCCTGTTATTTCGATGTTTTTGTCCCCTCTAAAATTCATACTGAAACTTAATCCCCAATGCAACAGTATTGGCAGGTGTGGCCTTTGGGAGGTGTCCTTATAAAAGGGCTTGATAGTGGTAGTTTGTTACTCTTGCCCTTCTGTCTTCTTCCATGTAAGAACACAGTGTCCCCCCACCCTGCCCCGCCATAGAGGGCTTAGTGTTCAAGGCACCATCTTAGAAACAGAGAGAAGCCCTCACCAGATGCTGGTGACTTGATCTTTGACTTCCCAGCCTCCAGAACTGTGAGAAATAAATTTCTCTTCTTTATAAATTACACAGTCTCAGGTATTTTGTTGTAGCAGCACAAAATAGACTAAGACAGGCCTACATTTCCATTTTACAATTAATTAAAACTTACCTTTGTATGCAGCTTTCCTCTAAAGAGTAGCCTATTTACTGTCAAATTTAGAAAAAATACAAAAGCACTCAAAGTCCTCATTCTCAGATTTTCCTCCAGATAAATATAAACATTTAAAAAAAATCTAATTCAATGTATTAAAAACCTTTAAGACTAGACACTCAGAGCACTCCATAGTTGCCTCAAATCTCAAGTATTTTGAATGGACAAGAATATAGTTTATATGCAGACTATTTGATTAAATAAAAATACGGTTATGAAACAGTAGCATACTAGTGTTACACAATTATAGATTTTTATAAAAGATGACTTTTGTTCACTGATTTGAAATTTATGTTGTATTACACTTAGCCAGAAAGAAAAGAAACACAGATGTGAAGAATGAAGAAAAATGTTGGCTGAGTCACCTAAAAAGTGCTAAAAAAGGTTAGGTTTCAGAATATAGGTGTGTTTATTTCTTAATCTAGGTAATGGATACATTGGTATTTATTTTGTTGTTGTTGTTCTTTAAACTCTTATACATTTTACACTCTGTGTATAGGTGCTACATTTACTTCTCAACAAACTTTTTAACTGAAGAATATCACTGCACATTTTGGAGGATGTCTCTGTCTTTCCCAGTAATTTCTCCCAATCTTCTAAACTGCCAATTGCAAAACTAGTTTAAGTACTCTATTTTTTTACTTACAAGAAATAAAGAACACAATATTCCATCAGTAGCCACCAATAATAATATAGCCTATAGATGTCTGAAGGTTCTTAGTTGGCAAGTCTGACAACTAAACAAGAGTACGTACTAAAGGTAATATTTCTTAAAAAACTGATGCACAACTAGATAATAGAGAATTAGAGATGAGAATGGTAACATTTTGCGGCTGAGCTCCTGTCTCCACTAAAAAATTCTTAAGGACAAGGAATACACCTATTCATAGTTTTTAGCACACAGACTTTTACATTAAATCTTTGTGGAAACAAAGGACATCCAATGTGGTTATTACTATATAGGTATTATAGTACCTAACCATTATTTCCTAAACATAAGCTCTATATGTACAAAATAGAAAAAGAAATTATTTCATTGTTGGGTTTCTAAGGAATGCAAGCCCCAGATGTGCAGCTACAAGTTAGTGACAGTATCACAGATGGCCAGAGAAATAAGTTCTCTTTTTCACTGTCCTCTGGTCAGCTTGCCACAGGGCCACTACTCCTCCATTAGTCCTACCGGTAGCTGAGGAATTTCTGTTCCCCTTCAGAAAGGGACAGCAAGAGCTCTTTGACTGGTTTTATTCATGTTTACAAAATGGGTTGTATGATCTCTATTGGATCATTAATCAAAAAACTAACACTTTTTAAGAAAAGAGATTAAATAATAAAACAAAGGCACTACGTATCTACGATATCTGTAATACATATTTTATAGGGACCTGATTAGTAGTATTCTTCCTACTTTATTAATATTTGAACAACTGTTGTTATTCAAATATTAATCTCTCAGAAGGCTATTAGGAGTTACGGGTTAGGGCTCTCAGAAAACGAGGCAATTTACCCAACAGATACTGAGGTAAATACCTAGTAAGTGTTATTATCAAACTTAAATGAGGAACCCAAGACTTGACCCACTGAGTCCTCTCCCCCTCCTCACTCCCCCTTCCAGAGGAAGACATTAGTTTTTAGGTAAAGACAAGTAATTCAGTCAAAGTACTAGGGCTTTCAGTAGGAGGCTACAAACTGAATCTGCTGTTATAAATTCTCTTAGTTCTGTTCTCCCTCCTTTTCCTCTCTACTGGATTCTCTTTCTCATTCTCTCTGCTTCTCTGTCTCTGTCTCTGTCTCTCTCTCTCTCTCTCTCTCTCTACAGCTCCAATGGTAAAAGGAATCTGAGGTGGCCTTCAATTTGGTATCCCATTCTATGAAGGCCAAATAAAGTAGGATTTAGGGTTCCTTAGGACTGTTTCTAGTCTAGGAAAATAAGGTCATTTACTATCTCGGCTCACAATGCTGGGAAGTCTACATATTCAGAGCCAAGTATAATTTATGTCCAGGAACTAGCTTTTTCCTGCAATCTGCTCTGTGCATATTTTGCCCCTGCAGAGATGAAGAGAAAACTCAATGAAGAAAATTCAGTTGGGGCAGAGGTCCTGATTTTCTCCACATTGATCATAACTTCAGAATCACGGTGCTAAAGAAACTTGATAAGGATTTAGATATCTGTTTTCAAAAAATAGGCTTGCCTATGTTTTCTGAAATACTCTGTTTAAAGAACAAGGAATTAAACTAGAAAATAAGGAATAAAGACTTATAAAAGCATTAGCATTTTTATTACCACAGAATCAGAAAACAACATATTTTCTGCTCTCATTATAAGAGGTATGTCTGCTCTGTCTTGATTACCCCTACCTGCAACACTCAACAACATCAGCAAAATTCGTACAAATGCCACAAGATCTATATACTCTTATCCTTAAATCATGAAAAATTTAAATATTTATGTAACAGTAATATTTTGTCTCATTAGACATCTTTGATCTATCTTTGAAATGCTGATTTTTTCCAAGGAAATCTTATAATACTTCATGGATCCTTTTCTCTGTTCCATATTTCTTTCTCCCCTCATTCTGTCCCACTCCCACTACGGACTGTCCCTTCTTTTCTCTCCCCCTTTCATATTCTTTTGCCTGTGCCAGAAAAACTTGGGCACTGCTAAAGCCTGCTAGGTTCACTGATCTCAAGTTTAGGAATCCAATTCTAAAAATTTGATAATATGATATATTATGCATACTTTCATCCCAATTCTAAATTCAGAGACTATATTAGAGCTCAGTGGTGAGGAAATGACAGTTATTAAACTACTATATTATTACCATTAATACTATTAACATACCATTAATATACCATTAAACTACTACCATTATTAAACTACCATAATATCTGAAAATACAAGTGAACACAGCTTAAGATTCAGGTTCTGTATAAGCATGTAGTAAAACAATTGATATTTTGGATTTCCTTCATGATCACAAGACAATGAAAAGGTTCTGAGGCATTTATAATTTTATAAACTCTTCTTCAGGACAAAATTTGTCTTGTGGGATTGTCTTGCTGTCTTGTCGCAAAGCAGAGTCAGTCTAGCTGAGTAAGCTCACTGCCAAACCACTGGAAATGCGGAAGAGAGGGCAATCTCATATGGCCATCTGAGATCAAAGGGTTCAGTGGCCAATAAAGGGTTCATTCACCAGTTTTTTTCCGAGTTCCGCAAAGGTGATCAAATACAGTTCCCCTCAGTGCACAGGAATTTTGCAAGATGTTCTCTTAAAAGCCCTGACCTGTTTTACCTTATGTTGGAACCACTAAATTAAAAAAACACAAACCTATACTTAAAAAGAAAACAACTGGCCTACAATAACAAACAAGGAAAAATTAGAAGTATTTGATTTTAGACTGTCAACATATAGCTGGTTTTTAAAGATTCAATTTGGTTTTAGACTGTCATCATATAAACTACCTTGCAAGTTTCATTATCTGCCACACCATATGTGGTGGAATGCAGATCACTTCCAGTGCCCCAAATGATTATTATCCACTCACTTTTCAGGTCAAAACTCAATAAGATGTTAAGAAAAGATCAGCATACTTTACTGTAATTACTTATTTAATCAGATCTTCCTACTAGATTTAGCTGCAAGAAAGCATGTGCAGTGCCTAACAAATGGTAATTGTCGATAATAATATTCTTAAATACTAAAATACATACAGGGGCTAAAGAATCTGGCCATAAACCAACTATCCAGCTATCCTGTTTATTATTCTCTCAACTCACCCTGTTTCAACTCCATGCCTCTTCACAAGCAGGCTTCCTGTCCTGAAATTCGAGGAACGCTGATTACTGCCAGGGCCCCAAACGATTATTCTCTCCTCAAATTTCAGAGAAGAACCCGATGAGATGTCAAGAAAAGAGGAGCTGTGTAATTATTATGCTCCTCCCTCCCGCAGATTTCACAATTATACTTCTTACCCAAGCTTGTTTCTTCCAAGGGAGTACTAGTTCTACAAAACAAAGGGTCCTTTAGTACTCCTGCCCATGTCCAGTTTCTATACCTCTAGCACCTATCGCAAAAACTGGGGCACAGTATGTAGTTTTAGGATGTGGAAGTGAGGTAAGAAAAGAGAGAGTGCTGACTTAGATGCTCTCTCCAGCCCTTATCAGCCTTTTCAGCCTATAATTTATAATTTATCTGTGATTTTCCCTGCCTACATTTGTGACCCTTGTGTGTAGCATTAAAAGGATTACTGCAGCTCACACAAATTCTAGAAAGAACCCATATCAAAATTGAGTTGCTCATTTTGTTGTTGTTGAAAAGTTGGCTGCACGATGCAAACAATATAAGAAATAAAGTTTTAGTTAAGCAAGACAATTTAATACATGAGTAAAAAGACAATTACAAGAGGTCCCAGGGAACATTACCTAACTTAGCACGGGGCCTTGAAAGTATTCAGAATAAAATTAATGCGCTGAAAGGAAGCCACCTTATCCTTGTGAAAATGTTACAGTCGCTACTTCTCTGTTTTCTGGGAAGTTTTTTCCTCTCTGCCAAGCGCTCTCCTTCACCTGGCAATGTCGGTCCGCGGCGCTCGGCACTGCGTTCCCTCGGCCAGCAGAGGGCAGGTCTGCGCAGCGGCTTTGCAGGAGACAAGCCGCGGAACTAGGGAGGCTCCCTGTTTGGGAATGGCTTGGAGGAGCGCTAGAGTCCATTCCACAGCGACAATCCTAGGAATCTTCCCCGGACTGCACTTAAAGTGTAGCCGTACGACCAGCCCGTACCGCCTCAGCCCTGGATTGAGCGGAGACTTCCCCTTCCGCTTTACCGAGACCCTTTTCCGCTCCCCTGCAACCCCGCTTCCGCTTTGCATGCCCTTTTCTGCTCCCTGGGAGACCCTCTTCCGCTCCCGCGCCTATGTTCCGTTCCTCCATGTCCCCCCTTCTTCTCTTAGCCCCATTTAAGGTTCCACGCTCCCTCTCCTCTGGGGCTCTAGTCCATTCCCCTGCGGGCTCCCGTGAACCCGGAAATCCCACCCTACCCGTGACGCAGTCCCTTCCCCCGCCCTTGTTGAGAGCTAGCCGAAGACTGCGAGCTCTTACTGTTCTTGGAATTTTCCATTCTGCCACACAAGTTAGGGATGGTGAAGGGAGGCTGCTGAACTTTGCTTCATTGCATGCTCCTCTGTGAAGGTGGGAAGTGTAAGAGAGGAAGCCAGTTTAAGAAAATAGAAAAAAGGGAGGGGCTGTCCCTTTTTTGATATCTTATCTCAGTTGAAGTTGAAGGGGTATGGGTATTTTGTCATTTTTTTTAATTTAAAAATATTAAGGAGGTAAAAATATTTTAGGTTACAGGATCATTTTTGTAATGCTTGAGTTCTGGCTATGGATGTGCCTGTCACCCAAATAGTGTTCATAGTACTTTTGGGTTTCATTTATTACCCTCCCCCTACACAACCCTTCCCCATGGTTGTTCTCACTGATTTTTACTTCCTTCTGTGCACCTGTGTGCTTATCAGTTAGTTCCAATTTAATAGTGAGTACATGGTGTTTGTGTTTCCATCTTGAGATATTTGCTTAAGAGAATGGTCTCCAGTTCCATCCAGATATTTGCAAAAGGTATAAATCCATCTTTTGTTTATGACTGAGTAGTGGTCCATGGTGTACATATACCACATTTTATTAATCCACTCATGAATTGATGGAAACTTGGGGTGATTCCACATCTTTGCAATTGTGAACTATGCTGCAATAAACATTCAAGTGCAGGTGTCTTTTTAATAAAATGACTTATTTTCCTTTGAGTAAATACCCAGTAGGGGAATTGCTGGATTGAGTGATAGCTTTACTTTTAGTTCTTTGAGGAATCTCTGTACTGTTTTCCATAGAGATTGTACTAGTTTGCAGTACCACTAACAGTGTATAAACATTCCATTCTCTCTGCATCCACACCAGCGTCTGTTGTTTTGGGATTTTTTAATAAAAGCCATTCTAACCGGGGTAAAGTGGTATCTCATTGTCATTTTAATTTGCATTTCACTAATGATTGAAGATATTGAGCATTTTTTCATATGTTCCTTGGCCATTTGTCTTTCTTCTTTTGAGAAGCATCTGTCCACGTCTTTTGCCCATTTTTTAATGGAGTTGTTTGTTTCTTGGCGATTTGCGTGAGTTCTTTGTAAATTCTGGTTATTAGTCATTTATCAGATGTGTAGCTTGTAAATATTTTCTCCTATTCTGTAGGTTGCCTATTTGCTCTGTTGATTGTTCCCTTAGCTGTACAGAAGCTTTCTAGTTTAATCCAATCCCATTTATTAATTTTTGTTGTTGCAATAATTGCCATTGGGGTCTTTTTCATAAATTCCTTGAGTAGTTTTTTCCTACATTTTCCTCTGGAATTCTTATGGTTTTATGCCTTACTTTTATTTCATCTTCCTTCCTCTTTTCCAGTCTTTATTGTATAATCTGCTGTTTAAGACCTGATTTACATTACAAAATTGTGTTTTTGTACATTGTGTATCTTCTCTTTCAATAATTTTTCAGAGTTCCCTTTAGTGTTCTAGACCATATTTAAAAGAATGTAGACTTAATCCTGTATTTAAAACCATTAGTTGTTTTTTACCCCTACTTCAAACTTTCAATTTGATTCACCTCTTACTTGGTTACAAAGGGACTTAAAATTTTGTTTGTATGTTTTGCTTTTTTAATTTATCCAAAGAGGTACTTTGTTTATTTTTACATTTTTCCCAAGGGGTACATTATATCGCCTATTTTCTGAGCCCATGGATATCTGAAGTTGTGTTTTCTTTTATTCCCGCAGGAACTTCAACTTGGCTGGTGATCAATTCTTGGATCTCACCTTTTTTCTTTCCTCTGTAGACCATGCTCTCTTTTCTTCTGATAGAGGAGAAATATGTGGCCAACCTCATATTTGTACTTTTATGTGAAATTCTTTTTCCCTCACCTATCTGTTGGTAGGACTTTTATACTATCCTTATAATGTTATCTATTGCTGCCCAAATGTTGCCTATACATAGATCTCTTCTTAGTGATTATACGTGGGCTGCAGTGAACAGTCTATGTATGTGCTGCTTTTTTTCCTCCCTGAGGAAAGGATTTTTCAGTTATTTTTTTTCAGTAATAACTTTTATTCTTACTTCTTTCTCGGTAATAACTAATACTAAGTGAGCTTTATTTCCGGCTTCCATTTTCGATCTATCTTTTTCATACTTCAGGAAAGCATTCAAGTTAAACTCGATATTACATATTTTCTAACGGGGGAGATGGACAATGAAAAAATAAGCAAGTAAGTGTCTACTATGCATTTATCATAATATAACTCAACTAGACAGACATGAACAGTTTTAAAGAAAGGTTCAAAATAATATAGCAACTGCTGGCTCTGCTTTAACTCCCAAAGCAATCAAACAACTTTGCAATAGCAGACAATGGCAATTCGAATTCTTTCTAGCCAGCACGTGTGTGTGTGTGTGTGTGTGTGTGTGTGTGTCACAAAGAGGAGAGGTTTAAAAGATCAGTATATTCAGATCAAGCTGGGGTCAATAAGTTACAGTATAAATTCTCACCATTGGATTCATAAAGCAAAATGACAGCATAACGAGAGATGTTGGGATCTTTGTGACACTGTTTACCTTTAAGCCTTCCTCACAGGGTGATTGTGAAGATCAGTGGAAAATGCAAAAATGCCTTGTGAACAGAAGGCTTCTTTCCAGGTGTTATGAATGATCAGTTCAAGCCCTGAGAGATGAGGGGAGTTCAGGACACACACTCTGTCCATCAAAAAAGGATGCCCCTTGCCGTTCGGAATTCGATGTTGTTTAAACTGTTTAACTTCTGTCTACTTCAAGCCAGGTGACTGCAGCATATCTCTCAGTTACCTGGACATTGAATCACTTCTGGAAAGAGAGGAGGAAAGATGTGTGACATGTTTGCGGATAGGTGGTGGTAGTGGGGTAGAGTGGAAAAGGGAGAAGAAAAACAAGATTTTATTTTTAAATGGTAATTTATATCTTTCCCTGACCTGCTAAGCAGTAGGATGTTCTCTGCTGTACTCAGGCAACATTTTTCCATCCTTCTTTTCAAGTGCATACAGTATCCAAATGTCTATTTCTCCCACTAGATCTGAGAACCTTGAGTACTAAATAAATATTTGTCACATAAATGAAAAAGCTGTTTCAAAATTCTATTGTTTCAGGACTAACTGACTTTGGCACATAGAGCCAAAGTGAATACCAGGATAAAATGAACATTTAATTATTTCAAAAGCTCTGGTTAAACATTTTGTCGCTGCTGTTATCTTTACAGATACCTTGTTAGATACAATCAACAACAGGATTTACAAGGTACAGTCCTTATTTTGGAGGAACTACAAATGCAATAAGAGAAGTAGATTTGTAATCACACAATGATACTAAGATAGGAAACCGCAGAAGACTTAAAACTAGGTGTCACATGACCTGAGTCTTAAAAGATGAGCAGTATTTTACTAAGCAAAAGAATAGAGAGAAAGGCACTTCATATAGTAAACAGCATGTGCAAATATATGGAAGTACACAACAGCATGGTTCATTCAGAGACCCAGAAGTAGGGAAAATAACACAGACACCTCAAATAACTACTAAGCTGCTTGCATTTCTCTATTTTTCTTTATTATAATTACTGGGAATTTTAGAGTGTGGTAGATTCAACTATTGGCCCTATTCTTCATCTCTCCCTGTATCTATCCCTTTGCCAAGTGACTGAATGTTTCCTCTCTCTAAGGCAGGGTCTATCCCAGCTACTTTACTTTGATCAATGGAATGTGAGCAGACATGAACTTGAAATGTACTAGCCCATTTGCACCTCTGCTTTTCTGCTCTTGTGATGCAAAAAGCTTCCCTTGGGTAGCTGCTACTGCTTTTGCAGAGACCCCAGGATGAACACACATGGAGCAGAGCCTTATCATGTAACTCACAGATCCAAGAGTGAAATAAATACTTACTGCTCTATACCACTAAGATTTTGTGGTTCTTTTTTTATGCAGTGTTGTTGCAGTAGTATTTTGGAGAATGAGGCTTAGGTGTATTTGACCATTGGCTTCGTAATATTGACCCCTGAAATCACACAGCTCTCCTGACTCAGTTATAGCAGATTTAGCATACAGAGGCTAAGCCTTCTCCCTGGAAACAGGAGGAGAGCAGAAGGGCTGTATTTGGCAGGCTGATCCCAAAGGCAGAGCGAGCCATGGGAAGGGGGGAGATATCTGGTTCCCTCTCTCAGCTTTAGCCATAAAGATAATCTCCATGTATAAAACTGAGTAATCAATGGCCTACTTTTCAGAGTTCTATGATGGTTAAATTAAATATATAAATAAGGCACCAATACAGTGCCTGATACAGACTGTGTTCGACACACATCATTCCTCTCATTTGTTCCCTATCCAATCCTGCCTCTGTTTTGTGTATTTAGCCATTATTCTTTCCTTCTCTAATCTTACTTCTACTTTTCTTCCTAGCCCTCCAACTTTCTTATTCAGCTCTAAATTAATGGTACAATATACTGTGTTATATTTTACTAACTTTGTACTCCTTTTCTTAATTTACAAGTTCAAGGCATGAAACATGTATGCCCTTCTATAAACATAAATCAAGCTGACTTAAATTCCTTTGTAAAAATCAGTTTGGGTATTCAATTGAGTTTTAAATTTTGGATCATTGGCTCTTAACAGTAAAATCTTCCATCTCCTCAGTATATCCTGTCCAATTTTTCATGTTTTCTATTTCTGCTCATAACTTCCTAGGGAGAAAATACTTTCTCATTCTAATTTAATGTGTCGTATTTTTAAATTTTGATTTCAAATCTTTACTTATATGTTAGAACAATATGTAGGTTACTAACCAACACTGTTGTGTCTCCATTTTCATCTATCTTTTTGTTTGGAGTTGTAAAATTGATGTTGAAGAATTGGCACAGAGAGAAAAGTATACAAACGCCTATCGCAGGGACTAAGTGAAGAAGTTACTCAATGGCTGGATGAAAGAAAGGAAGGAAAGGAGGGGGAGGGAATGAAGGGAAGAAAGGTAGAAGGAAAGAAGGTAGGAAAGGAGGAAGGAAGGAGGGAGGGAGGAAGAAAAAGGATAAATTAAAGAGCTGTTAACTCGGCAGAGTGATACAAACATGGAAAAAAGTGAATAAAGACTTATCTGTTGTGAGAAAACAAAGAGACAGCCAGTCCCACTTGCCTTAGCACAGTGTGAAATATGAGCAAAGGCAGGGCAGCCTGCAATGGGATGGGGTGGGGGTGGGGCACAAATAGCACTTGGGGCCACAGACTAGAGGATAGTCTCTATGTAAAGATGATCAATATCACACTTATGAATCCATCTACGCTTGTCATTTCCAGCTTATTTATGGCTTTTGGACATGAAAGACAGTGACGTGAGGAAAAAGCCAAATAACTTAAACATATTGTTACATAATAACTATGCAAAATGGCTTATGAAGACAAAATAGTCGTCACAGTTAAATGATTGTCAAGGTTGAAAATTTCAGCTTACCATCAGCGCGTATCTATTAGGATAAAAGATTTCCTAAGATTTTGAGAAAGTGCATTTTTTGAGCACTTAATGGAGCTAGCTCATCTTTTTTTTCTTTTGCACACACTCCTCTATGAAGGCCTGCAGCACCCTAAGTGGCAGGAAAGGAAGAGCAGAACTGTTCATTCCTCAACAGCAATAATGTTTGCTTCTTTTAAGGACCTGTTTCTCCGATCTTCCCATATTTAGTAAAGCCAAGGAATAATAGAGCGAGATGCATTAATAATGCTGTCAGGGTTATGTAGCAATGCCTGAAGGTGAAAAAGGAAGAGAAATTTGGATATAGTATGCCTTTTAGCCAGATCAAAGGAAACTTCAAACTTTTTATCTGATATATTTAGACAATTTATTTTGAAATGTACTCCTGACCATCGCAGATATTAATTTCCATTTTATGGGACTTGTGACTTGATCTGTCTCTGGTCTGTGTGGCAGGCTTGGGTTATTCTGGCATCCTTGACTGGCTTTGGATTATGGAGTAAACGTTTTTCTTGCTCCTGTTTTGAGCAAAGTAGGTGGAAGGAGGCATGTTCTGCTTTATTTCAAGAAAGTAAATATCTTTCATTTCCTCTTGTCTGTGTAAGAAGCCTTGTAGACATTATTCAAAGAGTATCTGGGTGGGGTTCAGAAAGGAACTCAAATGTGTTTGCCCTACAACCAAGGAACAACTCACTGAGCAATAGTATTGTACTGTGAAACATCCATTTTTCTGGATTCTGGAAAGAAGAGCTCTGATTCTTAGGCCTCCGGCATACAATGTATATTCAGATACTTTGTGGTCCATGACATGTTTCTTTCTTAAATGAGAACAGAAATATATTATTATCTGGTGATTCATAGAACCATGAAGTTTCTTAATTTCTTATTAGAAAAAAAAATGCTGAGTTATAAGCCCTGACATTTCTAAAAAGAGAATATAATATTAATAACATGCTAATATTAATATTTATCATTCAATCTAGTGGACAAGTCAAAATGTGATTATTAGAGTGACATTGATGTTATGTTAATTATTTATTGATAAAGTCTGTAACCACTAGGCGGGAGAGAGAAGGAGAGAAAACTGAAGAACTAGTGATATTCTCACGTACTGAAGAATAGCTACAAATTTGATTTCACAGGACTCAGAATGATCCCATTTTAAACAAGTTTTACCATGGTGTAGCAGGGACTTTTGGTGCCCTGCACTCTGTGTCTTTAGGCCAAGACCGACTTTAGCTGTTTTGCAGTGGGCAGTTCTGTAAGGAGCTCAGACTCATAAAGAAAGCATCCTATTTCAAGCCCAGGCTATGCTTTTTTTCCACTTCCTTCCTCTGTACCTTTTCCATAGCTGTAATAGTTAGCAATTCTCTTGTAAGCTTAGCCTTGAAGGAGTGGAGTGGGAGCTGTTGCTCCCAAGAGCAATCTTAATCAATGGGGAATGGAAGCTGGTGGATAAATATTGATGGATAAAGTATTTTTGCTTATCCATTTTTCCATCTGCAACAAATTTCTTACTGCTTGAAAAATTTCCTTTAATTTTTCTTTTAATATGGGTTTGCTAGTGACATATTGTCCTATATTCTGGGTATCTGGAAGTGCTTTTATTTTATCTTAACTTTTGAAGGTTATTTTCACTAGATATGTAGTCTGTCACTTGTTTTCTTCCAGCAATTTAAATATGTCATTCCATAGTTTTTGGCTGTTATCATTGCTGAAAAGTTGGCATAGGTGAGTTATTGCTGCTTTGAAGGTAATATGTCTTTTCTTCTGATTGTTTTTAAAATTTTCTCTTTGACTTGGTTTTTCAAAAATTTGCTGTGATTTTCATTGTATTTATCTTGCTTTAGTTTTAAAGTGCTTGATGAATATGTGAATTAATGTCTTTTAATAGTTTCAAAAATTCTCAGTACTCTACAAATGTTCTCTCCTTTCTCTTGGGATTTAGACTACATTTAAATTGGACAGTTTTAACATTTCCTCTCTCTTCCTTATGCTCTTTAATAATTTTTTCTTTCCCTTATTTTCTCCATATTTTTTATCTTCTTATTTCAGTCTTTCTCTTTTCTAAGCTACTAACACATTTATTTACTGAGTTCATATTTTTATTTTTATATTTTATATTCTAGAGTTTCCATTTTTAGTTCTCTGATGAGATTTTTGATAAATTAATTATAGATATTTTAAAATCTGGGCCCAATAATTATAAATTTTCAAACCCAATGTACATGTTTCTCATGTGTATTTTTTATTTTATTTTTGATCATTTAATAATTCTGTTTTCTAACATGTCAGGTAATTTTGATTAAATGCCAAAAACATGCATATAAAACTTTTAGGAGATAATCTAAGACTCTGGCTAATCTTATTTTCCTGCAGGATTTACTTTTGCTTTCTAGCAGGCAGTTAATGGAGAATAGATCACTTTAAGCCAATTTGGGATTGAGCTAGTTTAAAATTGGTTTGCAATCATTGTGTGGTTTGAGCTACTTTTAACTGATCTTTACTCTTGGGTTGATACCCCTGGTGAACCAAAGTGGAATTCATACATATTTACCATAGACCCTTTTCCCTAATGGATTCTGAATCCCAATTTTGCCTCCTGAAACCTATGAGATAATTATGGAAACATTATGAGAGTATTTCTGCTTGGCCTCTTAGTCTCTTGGCTTCATACTGGTTATAAATCAACAAATGCCTTGAGGAGAATGTATTTCCTTTCTTTCTATAATCTACGCAAGATTTTAGGAATCTTTGTAGTCCCAAACTTTAAGTTTTGTCTCTGTGGACACATAAGACTGCTAAAGCTCAGCTTAGTTTCTCATACTTTCAGCTATTGTTTTATACTTGATTTCATGGCTGTGCCATTTATACATTGACAAATGCCTAGAGGGAAAATATTGAAGAATGTCAAAGTCACCTTGATATGTTTCCGTTTTCTCTAAGATCTTGCCTCCTTTCTGGATATTTGATGCATTTTATATTTTATCTGACTTTCTAGTTACAAGGCTAGTCTATAATAAGATACTTTGTTAATACCAGAAATGGGAACACCATATAGATATTAATTAACATATGCAGGAAATATCTTTCTATTCTATCATGAAGACTCTTTCAGCAAGAATGGATATTGAATTTTGTTTTGTTTTCTTGTGAGATAATTATAAATTTTTGGCTTTGATTTATTGATTTAATTAATTATATAAATAAATTTTTATATTCTAAAGTCATTCTAGTATTTCTTGATTATATCCACATAAACTAGGTGTATTACTTTTAGCATATGATTTAATTCATTTTGCTTAATATTTATTTAGGGGGTTAAGAATGTACATTTATAAGGAAATCACAGTGTTAATTTTTAAGTGCAAATTTGATTTCTTCTCGTCAAAACTGCAAGGGGGTTTTGGCCTAGGTCTAGCTGTTCATTGCAAACAGATCCAATTATTGAAAAAAGAAAGATTGCCACAGAGAATGGGAAAAGCTGCCTCAAATCCATCTCTCCAACTAACTGAGATCATGGACTTTTAAAGAGGGGCCTTATGCCTTGGGGGTGGCCATGTAACTAACAAGGGGCTAAGTGCATTGTGAGCAGGCTGTAGAGGGTAGTGAATCTTGCAAGTCTGTCTTGCGGCCTTCAGAATCTCAGCTCCTTTGTGTTGAAGAAAATCTACCATTTCTGAAAAACAACTCAAAAGCTCAAGTAGCTAGTTAAGGGAGAGGATCATAAAAAAAATATATAGGGGTCATTGACATTTGTCCATAGAGCTGGTTACATTCTTAGATGAAAATATTATGAAAGCTCTGACTTTTAAATTTTCAAGTGGTTGATTTTTTCTACATACTTTTATGTTACATTGTTTTATTCAGTTGTATTCAGAGAATATATCCTCCCCAGTAAGGTTGTGCATCATCCAATCCATTAAGGGACTAAATAAAATAAAAGACTGAGGAAGGAGGAATTTGTCCCTTTTTTCCTGCCTCACTGCCGGAGCTGGAACTCCTCCTCTTATTTCCTCCTGCCCTTAGACTGGAATGTACATCACCATCTCCCTTGTTTCTCAGGCCTTTGGATTCAGACTGAATTATACCACTAGGTTTCCTGAGTCTCCAGCTTACAGAAGGCAGATTATGGGACTTTTCACCCTTATAATCACATGAGCCAATTCCTCATAATAAATCTCTCTCTCTCTCTCTCTCACTCTCGCTCTTTCTCTCTCTCATACACAGACTCACACACACACACTTCTCCTATTGGTTCTGTTTCTCTGGGGAGCACTGACTAATACAATGACTGCAATGCTGTGAGTGAAGAAGAAAAAAGGAAAAAGCCTGAACAAACAGGGAGAGGTGATATTTCCTGTTGGTATTAGCCTAGCATTTATGATATTTCCTTTTGGTTAATTATGAACAATTCCAGGTAAAGCTTTTGGCATGGCTCATGTTAAACCTGAAAAACCACATGTAGGATTTTAACCAGAAGCTAGACTTGTATGTGTTGCAAAAATCTTCTCCCTACATATGGTTTTTTTTTTTAACCTCTCAAATAAGTTAAAGTTTATCCTATACTGCTCCAAAGTCATAAAATAGTCTCATAATTTCCCAAGTCTTATGCTTTTGCTTATCTTATTTAGGACTCTCACTGATATTGACTTTTGTGTATGGTGTGACCCTGTACATACAATTTTATTTTTGTGTAACTACAATTATTTAGCACTATTTATTGAAGTGTCCATCTTTTCATTGTTGATTAGCAATGCTATTAATACTTGCCATATGTGAAGTTTCTGTTTATGTGTGCTTCTGTTTCTAGGCTTACTATTCTGTTCCTTTGGTCTTTTGTTTGCTCCTGAACCAATACAATGTTGTCTCAATTATTATTACTTTGTAATAACTGTGAATTAAAAATAAAATACTAAGCCCCTCACTGACCGAACAGACCCCTCTCAGCCAAAGGGACCACAGAGAAACCTTAATACAGAGTTTTCAGCCATGACAGGACAGGTCAGGAGGTCAGATATACATCATTTTACTCCTCCCTTGCTAACAGCCATCAGGTTTTATTTCTTAAGTGTAGCAGACTTGCCATATAATTGTGCAGCTTAAGAATTGATCTTAGGAGAAGGAATACGTGCCCAGCCCAGAGCGGCATAAGAGTCATACATTCCGGCTTAGGTTTACCTAACAAACAGGGTTGCTGCTTGAAGGCATAACAAAGAGTTTGATCTTCTGCACGTAAGCAAATGTTGCCCAGCCCCACAGCCCTGGGGGTCTGGAGGCCACTTGATAAACACCTTGCCCTTATGGGTACCGCCTGAGCTCATGGGATGGCTGTTTAGCCCAGGAAAGGTAAGCCCCTTGATGCAGGGGGGAGCAACCTAAGACAGACACAGCCGCAGGGGGCCAGGCTGGAAGGAATGGGAACAAAGTTCTCCTTTGTGGCTGCATTGCTTGTCTGTGCTTATCTCAAACTCTGGCTTATGGCCATAGGCTTACGCAACCCATTAAGACCCCGAGTCATGGGACATCTGTGTCCTTAGGCTACGTGTTCCGGAATCTATGGCCATTGTTGCAATGCCTGGGTGGTCACGTATAAGGAAGTAACCTTGATTTTCTGACTATAAGAATAAAGTGACTGGGGCATTCGGCGCTGCAGTCTTGTACCGTCTTTATGTGTGTCAGTGTCTTTCTTTGTCTGTCTCTTTGTGTTATATGTCCATCCCCCGTCCTGCAAAGGGGCCACGTCACTTAAGGGCCGGACCAGTATTCTCTCGTGATAAAAGACCAATCATGAAGTGGTTTTAACACTTTCCAGAACATGCACAGAGAGGGGTTTTGTGTCCTTGTTTCATCTTTTTGACATAGAGGGCGGCCATTTTTAAACACGGACCCCATTAAAGGACAGAAAGCCCCACTGCACAGGCACATAGTTCTCTTTCATAAATATATGACTCCTCCCATAGCTTGTTTAATATGTATATTTAGACAGCCTCCTCAGTATAAAATCCTATTCCCTGCGCCTCCCTTGAAGCACATGTTCCTGGTTTGTGGCTGGGAGCCCTATTTCTACAGCCTGCCATTGCAGGCTGTAAACCCTTTATGAGAAATAAAGCTCTCCTTTTCCAAATTATAAATCTATTTATTTATTTTCCATTATCATAACCATCGTTATACAATTGGCCCTCCATGTTGTTTTTCTTTTTCACAATTGTCATGACTATTTGGGGTCATTAGCTGGTGCAAATACACTTTTAAATCAGTTTGTCCAGCTGCATAACAAACTGGGGCAGGATTTTGAAAGAAATTCATATTAAATTTGTAGGTTAAGATATGATAGTAGACATCTTTTCTATATGAGAGTCTCTTCTGCATGTATTTGATCTATTTCTTTAAATAGATATTTTTCTCATTTGATACTTCATATTTCTTAATCTCTCTCTCGGTTTCTCTCATATTTGTTCTTTATTTCTATATGCCACTTTTCAGAAAATTAATTCAGATGTGTCTTCCAGCTCATGAATTTTTCTTATAAGCTTGTTTTAGTGTGCTATTTAAACCATAATGAGTGTTTAAATTTAACAATTACATTTTTATTTCTGCAACTTCTATTTGCTTACTTTTCAAATCTGCCTATTGGAAGCATAATTATTTGATTAATTTCTTAGTATTTATTTCTCTCTACTTGTGCAACCATTTAAAACTTTTTAACTCTGTGAATTGTGTAACTTTGAGGTCATGTTTGGCCTGACTTTATCTGCTTGCCCGTTGGACTTCCAGGATGTGGATTAAAACTGTTGCCTTTAGGGTGAATGTTCTGCCAGACACCCAGTATTCTGCCAAGGAGAAGCCACTACAAGCGAGTGTATTTCCTAGGTTGGCACTTCCCAGGCCACCCAGGCAATTTAAATTAACCTGAATCATGCCTGTGTTTACAAATTCTCAAGGGAAGTTTTTTAATCATTCATAGCTCAAGTTAAGACAGACATATTTTCTTGCATATAGATTTTGCCTCATTCATCATTTTACTGAAGACATAGCCCTTCAGGGATTACCACTTCGTGCAAGCTGAGATGGCAGGAATTAATATTGATTAACTCTCTACCTGGAATTGTCCCAAGGCTTTGTTTCTTGTTTTCTGTCCTGTCCTTAAAACACAAACCTCTAGATAACCCAGATTGGTAAATACTCTGAAGACTAGTTTAACTCAACCATTATTAAGTGCATATAGTATACAGAGCTGGAATTGGCACAAAGAAAGCATTATGTATACTCATTAAATAAATAAGTAGAAAATAGAACATGACACCTAGGAAATAGTTGATGGAAGTGAGGTGTTTAACTTGGAGAATTTTTTGACATTTTTTTAGTGTTGAGGGTGGATAAAAAGATCATCTAGTAGTTCTGTCTACCTAGTTTTCAAATATTTAAAAACTAAAGACGTTAAAATAGATTTGCTCTGCATGGACTAAATGGAAGGATTAAGATCCTCTTATCAACGAATGTAGTAGCCATTGTTGTCTGGCAATGAAAAGTATCAAAAACTGAAGTCTCATTATTTGATTTCTTTTTTTTCTTCTTTAATAAATTTTTATGGTCATATTTATGCAATATTTTACCCATATTTCAAAAACTTACCATAAATCACAAACCTTTAAAAATAATATTATAATGTTTTCAAAACATGATTCATTGGCTTCATGATATTTTATACTGTAAAAATAGTATGATTTGTTTAACCATTCCCTTGTTGGAGAGTTAATTCTTGCTTTTATGGATAGTATTGTGAAAAACATCAGTATAATTTTTTTTAAATTCAATACAATCCATAGATAGATTGCCAGAAATGTCTAAAAGTCATGAATAAGTTTTAAAGGCATTTGATATTTGTTTCCAACTTGTTTTCTGGAAAGATTAGAGTAATTTACACTCCACTAGCTGTACGTGATTGTGTTTATTTCATTCCTGTAATTTTTTATTTGGGTGTATGTACTAAAATTTTAAAAACATGAACTCATGTTTGCAGTTTGTAATACTTAAGTAAACTACAGATTGAATCACCACATCATCCGGGCCTGTCTTTCTCTCTAATTTGCAGGAAGTAGTAATAGTATCTCTTCCTACTGCCATCACTACACATTGTCTGAATGGTCACTACTGAACTTTCCCTGTAGAGTTGGGTATGTCAGTTTGGATATAAACAACATATCCTTCACATTCTATCTTCTCCATATCAAAGCTGGATTAGGGGCAAACTTACATAAAGAACACATTGTAAGGAAAGCTGAATGAATAGCTTTTTAAAGAGATTCTCACTTAATAAGGTAATTAAGTAATGAAAAACTGGCTTTGCTGAATTCTTGGCCAGAAACCAGAATAACAACACTTTTTCAGGGAAAGCCTCTGAGAATTTTCCCGGTGAAGAGATTCTAACTCACTTTCATTCTTCTGATTGTACAGCTACACTCAGTACTGTGCAAATATGAGAATCCCACAGCCTCATTTCCATTTGTGAACTGGTCCAAGGTAGGTTCTCGACAGAATAGTGACCCACTGTTCTCTGGGCTCAACTGCTTGCACCTTGCTCTAAACCAGCTTCTTTTGTGAGGACTTGGAACTGAACAAAAAATGGGTAAAGCCTAGAAAACTTATTATTCTACTTGATGTAGAAATAAAAAGGGCAGAAGGAAGATTTAGCAAAATCTAAGGCTACAAAGAACCAGGTGTGGTGGCACACTCCTGTAATCCCAGATACTCAGGAGGCTGTGGGGAGAGGATTGCTTGAGCCCAGGAATTCAAGGCTGCAGTGAGCTATGATCATGCCACTGCCCTCCAGGGTGGGCAACAGAGTGAGACCCTGCCTCTGAAATAATAATAATAATAATAATAATAAGGCTACAAAGAAGGAGGATGCTGGAGTAGATGGGGAAACTGATGTTTACTGATGCCTAGTTTGTGGTTCACATAGCATAGTTGTGCTAGCAGCTTTACATGTAATCACATTCAATCTTCCAAAAGATGTTTTCCCATTATAAGTATGTTTCTATTTCAAAGATGAGAAAAATATCTGTAGAAGTGAAGTCATTCTCATTGCACAGAGCTACTAAGTAGCACAATGAGGATCAAAGCTAGAGATGACTGACTTTAAATATCATGCTCTTTCTACCATGTGCATTTCTTACAAGATTTCTGTCTTAATTTTGAAAAAATAAGAAAACTTACTTAAAATTAATCCTCGGGGTTCATAAGTTACCGATTAACCAGTAATCCCCTGTATGAAGCAAGTGAAAATGAATAAAGCAATTATTTATAAGAACTGCATTCTAAAGTCACCGGTGGCATAAATCATTAAAAATGGGGAGAAAAGCTTTAACATGTCACTTTTTAAAAGATGTTGAAGAAAGAGTGAAGTTAATTAAATATATATATGTATGGCAGAACATATTCCTAATTTATGTAATATTTCCATTATATAAAACTCTATATTAACAATACTTCCCCTAAAGTTTCATTCAACACATCAGATGGATTTTTATATCCTGTTCTCCACTAGAACTAATAAAATAATACATTAAAATACCTTTTGTGAAATAAGGAAAGAGACCAGCCAGAAATTGCCTTTGAATGAGAACATACACTTTCTAGGGCCAAGAAATCTCTGGACACTTTAACGTGATTGAATAAGGAACAGAGGCATTAACTAGAGTGTGGGATAGAGCGTATCACACAGTTTTGCAATGCTGCAGCTATTTCCATGACTAAGAATACAAAGACTCGGAACCCCTCACTTACAGGCTAATTGGCAGGACAAGTGTGTGATACACTGCAGTGACTGAATGCTAGCAAGTGAGGTGGAAACTTCACAGCAATAGAGTAAGGACAACCTAACCCAGCTCACAGGAAACTTATTTACCTCCCTGCCTCCCAAAGCTCATAATTTCCCATTAGTGGTTCACCTCTGAGGCCACATCTGTGTAACGTCAAGAGTAATCTATGTGGACATGTAACCTTCAGTCAAATATATAGCTATCTTGCCTGCATAACATCAAGCCAATAGGCATTTTTCTATTCTTTTATAGCAAAGAATTTTTCCCCTCATTTGAATGCTTAACATCACTTAAATATGATCCAGGACTTACTCAGAAATTAAAAAAACCACTTCTTTGTAGTTCAGATTACCAGCGTGATATCACCGCCTGCCTATAAATAAATAATGATCATATCAGTTATCTTGCTGCCTCCCTCACACAAAGCGGATAACAAACTCCTACTCTTCGTCTCCAGAGAAAGCTCATGTTTTGGCATTTCCAGTGTATGGTTTATGAAAGATCTAATACAAAGTGTTCTTCTATTTTTATATCTGCAAGAACTGAGATTAAGAGACATAGAAGCTATTTAGGATATTTCAGCTCTGCCTGTCATTTTGACTCAAGGACATTTTCAAGGCCCAGTCCCCTGCAGTCAAGCCCGGCGCACTGACATGGCTGCCGACTAAAGCAGGTGACTCACTAGGACTGTAGCTTCTCTCAGCTTAACCACAGCAAAAGTCACTTTGACTTATTGTGTCACTGTCAACCTCAGAGACCATCCATGGTACCGTGATGGAGGAAAATGTGATTTTAGCTGGTCAGATAATCTATCATTTATCATTACAATTATTAACATTAGAATCACAAAATTTTAAAGTTAGAAGGAAATTTCTGGGTCATTGGAGTTCCTCTCCCTTATTTTTTTTTTTCAAAATGTAAAAAATAAATTTTATTTACACATTTTAATACATTAAAAACTTTGTTCCTTATACCTATATTTTAAAGATGAAATCCCCTAGAAGACAGCTTTTTAGTACTTCTATGCATCAGGAGTTCTCAACCTGCATTGCAAAAAGCCCACAATTCATATATAACAGCATGCATTGGCTGTCTAAGCATCTTGCAGTATTTTTCAACCATAGGTAAATTTTAAAAACCTGTATGAATTCATAGTAGCTTTTGGTCGAGATGTATTTACTTACTATTTATATTAAAGTATGACTGGTAACGTGATAATCCATATTTTGTTTTTCAAACATGCACAGATTTATGGGTGACCTGCCATATAATAAACACAAAGCTCAGGTAATAAATTAAGTCACAAGTATAGTTTGTGGCAAAGAGAAAGACGTTTTTGTTTTAATAATAAAAGAAAATATAAAATGAGATTGTTTATAGAAATTTATCTTATGCAGAAAAATCAGTTTGAACTCATGTAAACCCCAAACAGGGTTTACTGTACGTACCTGTTATATAATGAAGTTAGATGGTACCACTGCAGGACTTTTTCCTAATCTCAGCAGCTGCACTGATAATTAATTCTTATTCATGTCAGTTACATTGGTGCTACTCAAATGTGGTCCATAGACCAGAAGCTCGCATCAGAATGTAAATCGACTATGTCATTAAGCACACTGTTTCGTTCAACTGATATTCTTTTCTTCATAGCAAGACTTTCTCAAGGAAGGAAGCAGTGGGATGATTCACATTCTAGCTCAAGCTCTTTATCTCACTGTGGATGACACTTCCAGCAGAACCAATGCTACACTCCAGTCACCACCCAGCAAAGACACAGCTGTTAAAAAGCCCCTTAACAAAGTGAAGGCTTTCACTTTACTCTTAATACCTACCATCTTTTTTGTCATGTAAATTCAAAATCTGCCAGTAGATATCGGGTCTTAGTTTGACCTAAGGTCAAATGAAGTTTCTGAATGTAGGGCTAACAGGCATGTGAAAGACCAGTTTCTGCAGTTACTCTTAGCACTAACAGTTTTTCATGTTGCATTAGTTTAGGTATATGCACGGATGACTGATGACTTCACACATGGTGTCTGGACATGTGCATAATGCATAATGTGTCCTATAGGGCCACATTAAGGCACAACATGAAAGTGTGACAGGGGTGTCTGCACCGGAATGACAGTGCCAGAGCCTATGCCCATCTGCCCATTGGACCATGAGGGTTTCGCAACTGGACTCACATCTTAGTGACTTTTTTCAACAACTGAAGGTGAGATTTATATCAAGTCTGCAGCATTTGAGAGAGAAAGAAGCAAATTTTAAGAGCTGGAAAAACAACAAACATTTGGGTATCTGTGGCAGATGCTGGGTTTCCAAGGAGGTTTCTACTTCCTCATAGGATCAGTTTTCTGTACTTAGTAAGAAGGGTGTGTTTGTCTCTTTCACTAGACAAATGCTAATTCCTTGCAGGTAATAATTGTTTTCTACATGTTTACACCTCCAAGAACCTAGCCAGCAAGCAGCACCCATGCAGTGTCTAATATCTATTTGGTGACTTCAGAGTTAAGAAAGTATGCTTATAATTTGGAATTGATGGGCAGAAGAAATATATAAAAAAGAATAGCCTCCACTGTGTCAAAATGTTAGATGGGTAATGGTGAAAAAACACCTATCCAGGCCAGGCTCCATGACTCGTGCCTGTAATCCTAGCACTTTGGGAGGCCACGGTGGAAGGACTGCTTGAGGCCAGGAGTTCAAGACCAGCCTGGGCAACAAAGTGAGACCTCATCTCTACAAAAAATAGAAAAGTTAGCTGGGCATGGTGACACCCAGCTATATACATATACATATATATATATATATATATATTTTAAAGAAAAACAATCTGCACTATATCATAAATAAGATGATATTCACAGGGCTTAGATCAACTGACTTTTCCAAATACTTAAAATAATTAATTAAATATCAAGCATTACATTTAACTGATGGGTTTTGAACATTTAACTTTTATGTTTGATAGGAGGAAACCAAGGCCAGGCCAGGGTTGGTGGACACATAGGTTCTCCTACTAACCAGGGGGAGATATACTTTCAAATCAGGCAATGTTAACCTCAGATAGTTTGAAACTTGGGTAAATGAGAGTTGCAGGGTTTTATACAGAACAAGTCCAGGCAATCCTTAGGTACATAGTTCAAGGAAGTAGGCAAGGAATTATAGAAGACAGAGAAAGGTAGTCTACACTATAAAAATGCATAAAAACAGAAGGATTGCCACTGTCCAAAAGCTAGCTGACTTTGGCCTTGCCGCACAGAAGGGGTGTCATCTTTGAGAGGAAGACCTTTTCTGCAGAACCTAGCTCACTGGTTTCACCTGGTAAATCGAGGCTCTCAGACCTTCCTTCTGTCATTGATTTATTTCCAAGTGTAATTTAAGAACTCTTCTTTGGATTTAGAGAATTTTCTTCTAAAAAAATGACAGTGTGTGTGTGTGTGTGTGTGTAGATTTCAAATGAGTAAAAATTCTTACCTCCTATCTCCTAAAAATTCCTACCTCTTCTCCCATAGTGTTAGCTCTTTAATTTAATTCTATTGCTATTCAGTCATTTACTTGTTTTTTCTTCACCCTTTCATTAATGTCACCTTTCTTGAATATTTGCTTTATATGATGCATATTCCACATGCTGGATGACATATAAAGATGTACAAGATATGCTCCCTGTTCTGAAGGATTTCACAGTCTAGCATGCCAGACAGGCATATAAACAAATAAATTCTACAATACCACAAGAATGACAGCTTTGATGTTAGAGCATAGGACAGAGTGCTGCCTACTATATTTGGAGGAATCTAACATCAAGATGAAACTTGAGGGATGGAATAAATTGATCAGACATAAAGAAAAAAGATCCTTCCTTGCAAGTAATAGCATTTATAAATGCACAAAATCTTAAAAGGAACCTGTCAGGTTTGGAAAATAATGAGCTCATGTGGACAGAATAAAGAGATGAGTCTAATGGCCCCGTTATAAGCTGTTTGACAGGTTTGATGCTGGAAAAAGAAACTCCAAGATTTCTAGTTTAGGACACAGAATAAATAGTGCATATAGTAGGAACTCTTTGAGCAAGTCCAAGAATGTAGCGTAGAGTTTAGTGTAGGACATTTGAGACTATAAAATCTCTAAGGTCATTTGTAGAGGTCAATTATTGCTCTACTTTTTCAGTGGTTAAAAAAATAGTTTTTAACATTGTAGGTGGTCTTCTTTTGTACTATTAACAACCAGGAGATATAAGAATAAGTAAATACAATGACAGATACTAACTTTAAAAAAAATAATGATTATATTTCACCCTGTTGATAGATGGTACTGGAAGGCTGGACCACATTTCTACTGCAATTCTATTACACTTAGTTTATTAAACCAGGGGCTAAATTAGAAGCATGGTCCAGCTCTCCAGCATTATCTATTTTTTCAAGTAATTGAAACAGTTACGGAACATAACTTGAAATATTAGTTATTAAAATAATTGACATTAAAGTAGATGCAGAGAGATGGGGCCTAAACAAGGTTGAAAGACATTAATGTTTATAAAAAAATGAGATCATGAATAGGAGGAAATAAAGCCATTATTTAAAACAGTTCACATATTTACATTAGTAAATATGGTTTTCGGCTAATTTGGTGCAACCAGGCAAAGAATTTATGAAGAAGACCACAAAAGCAACCACAGCAACAACAAAAATAAATAGCTGGGACCTGATAAAATAAAAAAGCTTCTGTATAGCCAAGGAAATTATTACTAGAGCGAATAGACAACCTACAGAATGAGAGAAAATATTTACATGCTATATATCCAATAAACGGCTGATAACTAGAATCTTTATAGAACTCAGGAAAATCAGGAAGAAAAAAAAATCAAACAACCCTATCAAAAAGTGGGCAAAAAACATGAACAGAAACTTTTCAAAAGAAGATAGACTAATGGCCAACAAATATATGAAAACATGCTCAACATCTCAAATCATCAGGGAAATGCAAATCAAAACCACAATGAGATATCACTGATCTCCAGTGAGAATGGCCTTTATCAAAAATTCCCAAAACAACAAATGTTGGCATGGATGCAGAGAGATAGGGACACTCCTACACTGCTGGTGGGACTGCAAACTAGTACAACCTTTATGGAAAATAGTATGAAGATACCTCAAAGAGCTAAAAGTAGACCTACCATTTGATCCCGCAATCCCATTACTACATATTTACCCAAAGGAAAAAAAGTCATTCTATAAAAAAGACATCTGTACTCGAATGTTTATAGCAGCACAATTCACAACCCAAATGCCCATCAATACACGAGTAAATTAATAAAATGTGGTATATGTATACTATGAAGTACTACTCACCCATAAAACATGGTGAACTAATACCTCTTGTATGATCCTGTAGGGAGCTAGAGCCGATTCTTCTAAGTGAAGTGTCACAAGAGTGTAAAAACAAGCAGGATATGTACTCACTATTAAATTAGTACTAATCAATTAAAACTTATGTGCGCACATGGAAGTAACATTCACACGGGGAATCAGGCAGGTGGGAGGGGGGAGGAAGTGATGAGTAAACTCATACCAAGTAGGTGCGGTGCATGCTGTCTGGGGGATGGGCACACTTGTAGCTCTGACTCTGGTGGTGCAAAAGCAATTTATGTAACCAAAGCATTTGTACCCCTGTAATATTCTGAAATTTTTTTAAAAAGTTCACCAATAAAGACCTCAGAAAAGAAAAAAGTAATAATTGATTATAAACTATTATGTAGTGTTAAAATAGAATACTATAATGTATTTATGAATATTTTTTTTCTTTTTCCTAAATTTTTATTTTAAAATAATTTCAAATTTACAGAAAAGTTACAAAAAAATTCAGAGAACTTTCATACATCTTTTACAGGATTCATCATTTTTTAATATTTTAACATGTTTGCTTTATCATTCTGTCTCTCAGATATATATTATTATTTACTTTTTTCTGAAACCTTTGAAAATACTTTGCCTGCATCATACTCCTTTCTCCCCAAATATTTCTGTATATATTTCATAAGAATAAGAATATTCACTCAACATAACCACAATATAGTTATCAAATTCAGGAAATTTAATATTAACACAATAGTTTTATCAAATGTATGGTATATATTATAATTATGACAATTTTCTCAAAATGTCTTACCTAATATTTTTTCTTCCAGTACAAAACCAGTCTAGGACCATGCATTGCAAGAAATTGTTATGTCTCTGTATTCTTCTATTATCTGGAACAGTTTCTTAGCCAATGACATTTATATTTTAAAGGATACAGGCAAGTTATCCCATAGAATATTCCTGAATTTTTATTTGTTTGATGTTTCCTCATAGTTAGATTCAGGTAATGCCATCCTTGCCAGAATGCTACAAAAGTGATGCTGTGTCTTTTTCTGGGCATCATATCTGAAGGAACCTAATATCCACCAGTACCTCCTTAGTGATGTTAATTTTAATCACTTGTCAATGTGTTGTCTGGTTTCTCTCCCTTGTACTAAATAGCAATCTGTGGGGAGACACTTTGAAGCCAGGCAAATATTCTGTTCATCAAATTCATCACTCACTCCTCTGCCTTCAGGTTTAGCATTCATTGAATATTCTTGCCCAAATCAATATCAGTATTGATGATGGAGGCAAAGAATGATTTTAAACTCCAATACTATCTAAATTTATCAGTTGTCTTTCTATTCTGAGAGCCCTTTCCTCTCTATTTATCTACCTCCACGTGGACTCATGGATTCCTGTTTTATTTAAAGGTATTATGACCCTTATTTATTTGGATAAGTTGTTTCAGATTGCTAAAATGATGGACACTCCAAGCTGGCTCCTGTATTGTTTATTCATGCTCCCATGTTCCTTCCTTCCTTCCTTCCTTCCTTCCTTCCTCCCTCCCTTCCTCCATTCCTCTCTTCCTTTCTTCTTTTCTCTCTCCTTCTTTCTTCTTTTCTTTTGTGAACACTTCTTTAATTTCTTGTACAAGTGGTTCCAGGCTCACCTTGTAACTTCTTGCCCCAACCCTAGAATTTACCACCTCATTTTATCAGTTTTATGGAGCCACTTAAATACTTTGCTTTTTTACCTTTAAAATATAACTCAAAGTCTCATTCTGGAATTCTGATATGTTTCCTATCACTTGATGTGCTGCTCAGAAAAAATATTAGAATTTTCTCTTTTTAACAAATGTGTAGCGTGTGTGTGTAATTTACTCACACTTTTATGGATTAAAAAAAATCACTACTGAGGGATTTGCAATAGAACTTGTAAATCAGAGTTTATTATCCTGGGTCAGAATATTTTCTTTGATCTCTTGGGCATGTTATCAAGAACTCAGGTGCTAATTACACAATTAACTATTACTGAAATGACAGTAGCAGGTGTAAAATCTATATTTGTCCACCCAATATCTGCTGCTCATTAGCTCAGTATACCTATGAATTCTGGTGATACAAGCTGTTTGCATTCTGCTACATCATCAGTGGTAAAAAAATTGTTTTCATCACTGATTTTGAAAATTTGCAGAACCAAATGTTATTTTTCTTAATCTGATCTTTTCATCACATGATCAAATAATGGCTTTCTCCTTCTCAAAATGAAATACTGTATATTTGTTAATCAAAACTATTTTAGTTAAGTTACATTAGAATACAAAGATGGGGTAAGTATGGAAATAGATTAGTAGACCCTTTGTCTAATGCAAGCTACTATGCAATGAAATAAAATTGCAGTCTGGGCAGAGCAAGATGGCGAACGAGAAACACTGCCAGATAGAGCGTCTCTGCAGAAAAGAAAGCTTCTAGAAGA
>VBSM01000361.1:75297107-75308710 GCA_008086735.1 Cheirogaleus medius
AAAAGACTCATGGGAAAGAGATCATAGAGAGGGATAGATTTACGATACAGAAACAAGGGAAGTGATGGATGATGGAGAGAAAGTTCTTAAGGAAGTAGGAGGCCACAATATCTAGGGCACAGGAGAAGAGTCAGCCTTTGGGAGGAGGAGGGAATCAAGGTAGCTTGGCATGAGTCTAGGGGTGAAAGATAACATTGTTCTTGCAGGTTTTTTGTTCCCAGTTCAAAATGAACTGTAAGGTAAAGGTAAAGTGTTGAAGGAGAAAGTGTGAAGTAGAGGGATTAGGAAAAGCTGAGGAATGAAATGCCCACAGGGCCCTGGAAGAGTTAGTGTCATCACCACCTCTTGTGGCAACACACTTCTCTGTAAGGTGCAGGATTTCTCTCCAGCTTGCTTAGCTGTCCTGATATATAAAAGGAATTATTTGATTGATATAAATCTGCAATTTTTCTAGGTTAATGAGATGGCTAGGTATATATACTTTCCTCTTCTCATAATATTTATTGTTTAAATCACAGAAGAATTTTTAAAATTTAGACAACAGAGGAAAGGGGGAAAACACACTTCATCATATAAAGGCAATAGCAATTTGATATAATCATTTACATCTTTTTAATGCATGTTTTTATTTAATGAATATCAATGACTATGTGATGAGGTATATTTTGTTCACATTTAAAATAATCCTTTATAATTATAAAGTTATCTCAGTCAGGTGGAAAGTTCAGATTCAAAATACTTTACTGACCATAAGTACAAGATGTCCTTGAACTCTAACCTCCTTCTGGTGATGGGTTGAATCATCCGATTTCTCAATCTCAAACATCTTACAACCAGTTTGACAATTATGAAGCAACATTTTGCCCCAATATGAACTTGCAAATGCTTTTAGCACATTTCTCCAAATTGCTCCATTGGACTGGATGAAAAAAATGAAAACATAATAAATGTTCTCCATATACAAAGGTTATTAGCTCATGCAATGCCATCTCTTTTAGAGATATTTAATTAGATGAGTTATTTTTACATTATATAATAAAAAGAGATGAGTTCAAAGGTTAGAAAGTTTTTTGTTTTAATTTTTCATTGTGATCTAACTAGAAGAAAAAGGCCAATGGATATTTGTTGAGTAAGTAATAAAAAAGGCAAATAGCAACATATTTCAGCAATATTTGCCCTACAGAAAGAAGAGTAATGAACAGGCTAGCTTTGTTACAGACAGTATAACACAAATTTAAATATGAAATATTCAGAGAGGAGGACTGCCCTGCTTTTCTTTAAATTAGTATCTGTTTGGGCCCTGACACCAATATTAATGTTTTTGTTACATTTAACCCCAATTGGGGTGAGGTTGTTGAGGGCTTCCTGATCTGATTCTTTTCTTCTCAATTTTCTCTCTACCTGTCTAGAGCTCCAAAGCAAATTTAGTAGGTCAGAAAGAGGAGTCCTGTATCCCACCTATTAGAAGACCAATTATATTATTAATATTTCTTCACTTACCCCCACTTGGGCAAACAATATTCTCTTATAAAATTGGATTTCTTCCCCTGTATATCTGCTCTATCTTTGGCTGCTGGCCTCATGGCCTCTCACTGGGCCTATTAATGAATGGTCCATGCCTGTCCCTGACTCTGTGTTCAATGTTTTCAGTTGCTCTTTGTGAGAGTGTTTGTGCACTCTCTCACGAACTTTTCTTTCGAGTACCTCACTACCACTTTCTTAAGGACAACTGGGGTCCTCGTACTTGTTTACCCCTGTGGATGAAAACAACATCGTGTCTTGGCTACAATCCTGGTTAAATAAACTCTTTGTCAGGAAATACCTCTCCCACAGAGTGTGTGTGTTACAGAGTGGAACGGAAGACAGGGAGACTGAGAACGAAAGAGGGTTTCCTGCCTTCTTTTCTCTGGTTACCACCTACCTTCCCTTTGCCCACTCAGTGTTAACTTTGCTGTAGTCCAAGGCCGCGCGGGAAAGCATCCCTGACCTTGACTGTCTCTGCTTCCCGTCCTGCCCCATGAGATGTGCAGATGCTGTATAGATGCCTCAACACCTTTCCCCTGAACTCTCCATTTCTAGCAGGAAGGACATTTACTTTACCTGCCTCTAAGATCAACTCCCAGCCCTTATCCTATGCCCAAACATCCTGAGTTTTCTAAATCCCTGAGTCATTGCCACACTCTCAATAATTCAGGTTAAAAAGAGAGAGATTTAAAATGTTTAAGCTAGGCTTATCTGCATTTGCTACCTCTACTTGAATTAACCAGACAATAATTTATACTTGTGCTATGCTTAAAGATATAGTCTCTATCTGGTAGACTATCAGTCACTTATAATTCCTTTTCAATTTCAGGATTGTCTGGGGGAGTTCTGATGTCCCCGGTTTTATAAGATACTCAGGAACTTACATAAAACATCAAATACAATTTTATGGGGAGTGTTTCAAATGCTGCTGTCCCTTACTTCCTGTGACTTTAGTTTAGAAAGAAATTCTCTCCAGTAGTTCAGGTTTCTGTGAGGAAGGAGGCTTTTCTGGGTGTGGTTTTCTGGAGTCTCTGAGATTATGCCATGTCCTAGGTGCTAAATACTCTTCTTGTTCACAGAGTCCTCCCTACCTCTCACCCTGCACAGTCTAAAAATCTGCCTCACAGTGGCTATATATAAGAAAGGGAGAAATCAGGGCACAGCATAGCCAATGGTGAACTTCAACTGAACCTAGGCGTCCCCGCCCTGTGCCAGGTTCTTGATCTCCAGTCATTGCTTCTGACATATTCTTCTTATGTCTAGTCAAGGAAAGGGTTGAGGGAGCAATAATCACTAGAAATGTTCTATCATGTTCTCCGCCTCAGAAATATTATAAAATGACAACGGATAACATCTCAAGTTAGCTTTAGTTTGCTCAGTGCATAGTTTTATCTAAAACGTGAAAGTAGAAAGGGCAGCTGGGGAAAAGCCCCAGGAGGCTGAGCTGTGCGGGACTGCAAGGGAAGGGCACATCTGAGGCAGGACTGAGCTATGAGCCCCGGCTCCTCCCTCTGAGGTGCCTGTGGCAGGGTGGCAGGAGCAGGCGTTTCTTGATCCGTGGGAGCAGGTGTTGGCCCCAAGAGCACCCCTTCGGACTGGATGTGCAGTGGACGATGCCCCTCCTAACCTGGCATATCCAAGATGAGAGTGACCAGTACAGCTTAGTGGCCAGCCTTGACAATGTTAGGAAATCTCTCCACTCTTTTGAAAGCTATTCATTTCTGAGATCATGCCATTTGTTTTGCTACTAAAAATGGAATCAAGGTTACCGTGGAAAATGCAAGTTTGTGTGCAAACAAATGCTTTTATTCAAGCCGAAATATTTCAAGAGTTTACAGTTCAGGAAGAGTCTGTTAGTGTTTGAATTAATTTAACTGTCCTTTTAGACTGTTTATCTATTTTTGGATGAAGTACTATGCCAGTTTTCTTGCAGTTATTTTTGGAATTGTCTACACACCACTGTCATCAGAGATGTAATCCCTTCTTATGAGGAGATACATATATGCTAGAAATTGGGCAGAGGAAATTATTCTTGAGAAATTTTATGTGTAATTTTGAGAAGCTGAACCCAGAGTTATAAAGTTAAGCCCAAAGCATGATTTCTTCCATTGCTGCCGGAACTTTAAATGCACTTTGCATGTGTTACCAAGGTTATGGTTGCCCTTTCATACTGTTCCTGGAAGAAGTAAGAGTGGTGACAGTCTGTGAAATCAATACTCAGGAGCCTGAGGAGACTCTGGACTATGATTTCTGCAGCACCAGTGTTACTAATAAAATTATTCTGCACTCAGAGGGGCTCCATGAAGCATTTTCCGAATTGGATGTGATGAGTGAGGTCCTACAGATTGCCCTATCTCCTGACAAGCCTTTATTTCAGGTTATCTACTTTTGGAAATGCAAGAAGTTCTCATCTTGACTATCTCAAAGATTCTGGTTTGATGGAAGCATTTCATTGTAATCAGACCCAGGTCAACAGGTATAGGATTTCTCTACTGAAACCATCTCCAAAGGCATTAGTCCCATCTTGTAAGGTATCTTTTCAGACAGATTACCAAGGATTCCTCTCACTGTAGTATATGATTAGAAAAGAAGATGGACAAATATGTTTTGTGGAATATTACTGCTGCCCTGATGAAGAAGTTCCTGAGTTTGAGTCTTGAGTATGATAATTCACTGCGATATTAATATTTTATGTGTATATTCATGATAGGTTAAGTTCTCACTCTGAGTATAGTACTTTTTATAATTCATTGGTTTTTCTATAGAGAAGAAGCATGGAGAAGATAGGAGAAAGGTCCCTGTACCTTAATAGTTACAATGCATTTTGTAAAATAAATGTTTTCACATAGTCATAGATTATCCAGAATTGGACTGTCCTATGGTTTTGTCTTTTGAACTCATGGGAATCATTGTGAGCTGAAATGCATAAATTATATGATGTATTTCAGTAGAACATTTGAAGAATCTAAAGATTTAAAGTTTGTTGAAGCCATATCTGAAATGTTCTTTTATTTATTTACTGTTGGAAAAAGGAAAGGTATATGAGCATTGCCTATTAGTTTGAATTCTGGAGACTAGATCTTAAAGCAGTGGTTCTCATAGTAGTCTGTCCAGACCAACAGCATCAGAAACACCAGTGAACTTGTAAGAAACTCTGGGGGTGAGGCCAGCAATCTATATTTTAACAAGCTTTCCCCAGGAAATTCTGATGCATGTTAAAGTTTGGGAATCACTATCTTAAAGTATACTTAAAAAAAAAACACATTTAATTGCATTGAGGTGATTGCTTTTACATGTGATTTCTTTGCAAAGGTTCTGAGGTTGAGACATCACCCATTAAGTCTGAACAATTCTTTATATTATTTATTTTTAAAGTATACCTCGTGAATAAATCTATGACAGGATATAAAATGGTCTTCAGAGTTACAGATTTTCTTCTTGTTCTCAAAACTGTTCATAGAAGTAAGTACTGTAGTGAGTACTTATTAGACAGCTTCCATTTGCCTATAAGTTTCTTGACCTAATCAAGGTGTAGAAAATCAATTATTATGTGATTTTGTACTTTCCTGGGTAGTTGTCACTGAAATAATTTTTGTGGCATATAACTATTTTTTGTATTTAATAAAATATAACTAAAAAAGAAATAAACAGTGAATGTAAATATAAGCTCTCTATATAACTTTAATAATGTATCTTATTTAATCTACTATATCTAAAATGTTATACTATCAATGATATGATATTTTACCTTCTTTTTTTATTGGTAGTGAGTCTTTAAAAGTCTATGTGTATTTTACACTTATAGCATATCATTAGTGATTTAGACAAAATGAATAATAAAAATAAGTTTTATGGAATGTATGATAATTTATTAATTACATTTATTTTTATTCCATTATTTTCACTTCACTTGTCTCTCAACAGAACACCCAGACATGTGTAACAGTAGTTGAATTTAGTAGAATTTGGTATTTTGCAGACTTTCAATCACATAAAAACCATAGTTTGACACATATTTTGCAATTTGGCTACTTTAAAAGTAGGTGACATATGGAATACAGGTCTCCTTTTGTACTGTTTCCCCAAACCCCACAAATGTTAAGCATAGGCCTGATTTCTTCTTCTCTACCCTATGAGCAGATGCAATTGGAGAGAAGAGACTCTTTAGAAGCCCCAGACCTTCACTATGACAGCACTTATTCCTGTACTTTCTCATTCCTGAATACTGTCTCACATTCCCTCCATGATTCACCTCAATTTTTTCCCTTTCAGTGAAATAAATATTTATTGGTTAAATAAATTAGTGTGGTATTTTTTTTCAATTCATGAGGACTTTCACCTATATCATCTATTTGGTGCACAACGAACTGCCTAAGTAGTAGCACATAAGGAAAGAGGCTGAGAAAGTCTGAGTGATAGGATCAAAGTTTAACAATCAGTAATCCAGGCTTTCTCATTCTGAGTCCTTGCCCTTTCGCCTTCATTTAGTTGCTTAGTTTTGGGTGTGATTTGGTCCAAGAGAAACGGAAGTGAAGGAAGCCTTTTAGGTGAAGCCAACAACATGAGCAAAGAAGCAGAAAATAGCAGTTCAGTTTGGCCTATGATCTGTGTTCAGGAAAAGTAAACAATGTGGGAAAGAACAAGAGCTGTGCTGATGAAACCTTGGGTGTCAGGTTTGGGATTCTGCATTTTATTCTGATGACTGTGTGCTGTGTTGTTTAGAAAAACTAATTGAAATAAAGAAATATAATTTTTTAATTAATAAAAATGCTGTTTATTCGTCCTTGAGAGGAAGCTGGTGTCCATCTTAGGAGTAAGAGGAGAGAGAAGTAGCTCAAGCTGCACCCACAATGATAAAGTCCTGCAGCACAGAGCTTCCCATCTTTCCACTTTCTAATCCTGAGCAGCTGGCTCCCCAGTGTGCACAGCTGCTCATAAGGGTGGCAAGGTTCCAGAGGAAGAATGGGCCAGTTCCAACTTCTCCCACCATTTTTCAGCCACATGGCCAAATGAGCATGAATTAGTCGCATCTTTGTACACTAAGGACAGGCATTTATTTATTCAATTGCTATATAATACCTTTGCAGTCTTTCGTTTTAAAGGGAAAGAATTATATGTTTAGATTTTTTTTAAACAATTCTGAACACAACAGTCAGAGTAATCCCTTCAAAACATGTGTAGGATCATGCCATTCCTTTGTTTAAAGACCTGCAATGGTTTTCTATTTTATTCAGAGAGAAAGTCCTGAATATACAACAATCTTCAGAGTTATAGAGAACTACCCAGGAAAGTACAAAATCACATAATAACTGGTTTTCTATCCCTTGGTTTAGTCAAGAAACTTATAGGCAAATGGAAGGTATCTAATAAGTACTTCCTGTAGTACTACTGCTGTGAACATTTTTGAGAAGAAGAAAATCTGTAACTTAGAACATCCTAAAAGGCCTTACACAACCTGGCCCCTCATTACCCTTCTAGTCTCTTTTATATTTATGTTTCTCCTGTTCACTCTTTTTTGCTCCACTGGTATCTTATCTTTGCTGTGCCTCTGACACACTAGGCACAGTGCTGCTGCCTCAGGACATGTGCACTTGTTATTTCCTTTGCCTAGGACACTCTTCCCACAGATACTTATAGCATACACTCCCTCGCTTCCTTCTGACCTTTGCTCACTTATCCTCTTCTCAATGAGGCCTCCTAACCACTCTTTTTAAATTGAATCCCCACCCCAGGATACCATATCCTCTATTTCACTTTCCAACATGCCATCTGACATCCTATATCTTTTATTTACATATTCGTTTTCAGTCTCTCTTCTTCCACTAGCATGTAAGCACTGAGAGAAGAAATTTGACCCGTTTCGCTCACGGTTGTTTCTGCCAAAACCTAGAACAGTGCCTGACACGTAAAGGTGCTTGATAAGAATTTATTGAATTAAATAAATGAGACCTTCTATTTTCTGATGGTTGAACACAACATATCATTGAGCCTTTTGTTTTGTTAAAGGAACTGCTCATTTTTTTTTTGTTAATTTTAATGAATCTTGACAAATGTCTTCATCCCCCTGAGTATTTTGGGTTTCTGTGTTAGATATTTCATTTCTTTTCCCATGGTGGCAAAGTCACCAGGGTTTTAGTCAGACTGACTAAAGATGATCTGTTTCTTCTAGGTCATAAAATGGGGCATTGCAAAGCCTGGGTGTGGGGAATTATTATAATTTTATATTGCCTTGGCATCCAGTTTGAATATATGTTTAACTTTTTAATACCAGAAGCAGAGTTCAGTCACCCATGACACAGTTTCCAGTTCTACACACACCGAAATGGCTCAAGCCAGTGGGAAGAGAGAATAATTTAGGGACATGTCTCCTGCTTAGTAGACTGGACTCCCTGCTTTCCTGCTGCTTCCTTTAAATAAATGTACCATTTAGGCATTTGCCCATGAACCTAAAGTGAACCACATCCTAGTCCCTTATATATACTGCCACTTACTCTCTCTCTCTCTGTCTGACTTCATTTCTGCCTTGTGTGATCCAGGGAAGGAGAATTGCCCTCCCAACTCATTATGCTCTTCTAGCCCAGGATTTGTAAATAAAAATCTTTGAACTTGTTTCCTATTATGGTGGTATATTTAATTTGTACTTCCTTCTGAAGAACCAGGGGCTGACCCAGGCTGAGTTTTCCCTGTGATGGTGGGGAGAACACAAGGTTCGACTCCCAGCACCAGAGTAATAGGCAGGCATAAACTGGATGTGGATGAAACAAGAGCCACAAGGGTATGTATCACTTTAAACAAGTTTCCTGCCTGTGCAAGGGACCCCTGGTTGAGGGTCAGACAGCTGGGCATTAGGCCATCCACCAGGTAAAAGAAGTATTCTAGGAAAGTCACACTGGAAACACCTATGCCTAGCTCCCCTTCACTTCTTGTTAGGGCAGGGTTGCCTACCATTCCAGTACTGGAACCCCAATTTAGCTGGAGGCTACCAAGGCACTGGAATCTTGCAAAATTTCCATATGTTGGCTAGGACATGGGTACTCTATCTGTGATCAGAAATAGTATTACTCAATTTATCTAGTCTGTCATTTCTACTCTGATTATATCTTATTTGTGCATATGTAATTTGTGCTATTACAATATTGACTTATGTTCACTGACATCCTAACTTTGGAAATGATTCAAAGCATATATATATATATATATATTTTTTTCTCTTTAGAACTAGTTTTAATATTTGAGGGTGACAGACCAGTTTTGTACTATGTCCAAAATAGTAATGTGCAGAGAGGCTCAATAAATGTAGCTTGACTTGGTGCAGTGATGACTATCTTTTGATGTTGAGAGTCAAATAATGCCATGAAAATTATAGTCATAATCCATGGGTATCAATTATAACAAGCTATTCAAGATTCATGCAAGGACAAATAAATCTTGCATGTCCTTAAAATATCAAGAAATGTGGAATCAGAGAATGGAAGGAAAAGAATAATTGAAAGGACAACTTTCTATTATATTTTCTACTATATTGTTTTCTATTATATTGCTAATATTGCTAATATTTCTATTATATTGCTTCAATGTTTATCTCTAATTATTTAAGCATTGAAAACATTTTTAGAATGCTAATTAATCTTCTTCATCCTGGTATGTCTTGCTTCCATATATTGTTATAAAAGTTATAAAAGTAATTGGTATAATATTCATAAGAACAAATTTAGTGATTCCTTCAAATCTATAGATTATCCTTATGCATCACAGAATTTTAGAAGTGGGCAGAGAATGTTAAAAGTGGGGCGAAGGTCTGTTGAAGAGAGTACTAGTGGTGTAGGCCTTTGTTATACTATGTTATCTCAGCAATGGAAGATATTAATTTCAACTCTGATGTAGGTAAGAAAGACAGAGATCTGACCCAAGATCTGACCTATTGGTAGGTCTTAGAGCCACACCTCACACATTACAAACCAGTTGTCACTGCTATAACCATTCACTTCCTTTCTGCCATGATTCTCTTAGTTTTCTTGACACCTGAAGGCTTTTGAGAAACAAGACTGTTTCTCAGAAAATGTTCCAGATACTTGAACATAGAGAATATTTATTGGAGAAGATAGTGACCCAAGTTTCTTATTTAAAAAAATTGTTCTTAGACTTTCTGGTCATTGCTACCAAGAAACAGTTGACTTAAGTAGATAACCCTTAGCTACTGTCCAATAGAACCTGAGTAACTGCAAAGCGATTTTGACACCTCATTGACACCTATAACAATTTTGCCAAGGTTAGTGATCTGAAAATTTGATCTCTCATACTATGGCAGCCTACAGAATGGGGGAAAATATTTGTTCTCTACACATTCAGTAAAGGAGTGACAATAGGAATCTATCTAGAACTCAAAAAAGTCAGCAAGAAAAAATCAAACAATCCCATCAGTAAATGGGCAAAGGACATGAACAGAAACTTTTCAAAAGAAGACAGAATAATGGCCAGCAATCATATAAAAAAATGCTCAACATCTCTGATCATTAGTGAAATGGAAATCAAAACCACAATGAGGTATCACCTAACTCCAGTGAGATTGGCCTTTATCAAAAAATCCCCAAGCAACAAATGCTGGCGAGGATGTGGAGAGACAGGATCACTCTTACACTGCTGGTGGGACTGCAAATTAGTGCAATCTCTGTGGAAAAGAATTTGGAGATACCTCAAAGAGCTAAAAATAGAAATATAATTTGATCCAGCAATACTATTAGGCATCTACCCAAAGGAACAAAAGACATTCTATAATAAAGACATCTGTGCTTGAATGTTTATGGCAGAACATTTCACTATCGCAAGGATGTGGAAACAACCCAAGTGCCCATCAATCCATGAGTGGATTTATAAAATATAGTATATGTATACAATGGAATACTACTCAATTATAAAAAACGATGGTGATCTAGCACCTCTTATATTTTCCTGGATAGAGCTTCAGCCCATCCTCTTAAGTGAGGTATCACAAGAATGGAAGAATAGGTACCACATGTACTCACCATCAAATTGGTACTAACTGATCAAAATTAAGGTGCTCACAGGTAGTAATATTCATTGGGGGTTGTGGGGAAGTAAACTCACAGCTAATGTATGTGGTGAGCATTGTAGGGGGAAAGGGAATGCCTGAAATCATGGTTTGGGTATGGCAGTCATAACATGTAACCAAAATGTTTGTACCTCCATAATATCCTGAAATTAAAAAAAAAACTGATTCACCCACATGGTTAAATAAATTAATGAGCAATTACAAACAAAACAAAACAAAAAACAACAACAACAAAAACAAATTCCAAAGGAGGCCTCAAAAATTCCCATTGCCACACCTTTGTCAACAAACTTCTCCTGCACATAGCATGACCTATGTCCCTACATCCAGTCAAATCCAGCCTCTGTCATGAATGCTCCCTTGGTCTGGCCATACTCCAAATCTAATCTTCTAGACATTTAATTTCTTGTAATACTCAGAATCATGAATTTGATATCAAACCTTATATCTTCCCAGTAGTAAAATCTTGGACAAGTGCAATATCCCTAAATCCCAATTTCTTCATTTATTGAATGATGGCAATAACACCAAATTCACAGGGCTGTTTTAAACTGTTAAACTTTATAAACTCTAAAAAGTTATAAAAATATTAGGTATATCATTATAATTTCTGTCCAATACCATGTATTGTTTGTTTATATTAGTTATCATTTTATGTGAAAATACCTTATTTCTCCACTTACATCCTAAAATCCTTGAGGATGCTGTATAGTTCTTATAATTTGTCCCCTCAATATGCCTGGCCACATAACAATTCTAAATATATATGCACCCAACCTAGGTGCACTCAGATTCATAAAGCAAACTCTACTTGATCTAAACAAATGGAAAACAACAACACCATAATAGTCATAGACTTTAACACCCCACTGACAGCACAGGACAGATCCTCCAAACAGAAAATCAACAAAGAAACAATGGACTTAAACAGAACTCTAGAAAAAATAGGCCTGAATGACATTTACAGGACGTTCTACCCCAAAACCACTGAATATACGTTCTTCTCATC
>VBSM01000361.1:75320197-75348399 GCA_008086735.1 Cheirogaleus medius
AAAAAAAAAAAAAAAAAACTTTTAGAAGTTAATATGGGATAAAATCCTTGGGACCTAGGGCAAGGCAAAAGGTTCTTAGACTTGACACCAGAAACATGATCCATAACTGAAAAGAAAATTAATAAATTGGACTTTATCAAAATTTAAAACTTCTGTTCTGCAAAGGGTCCCATTAAGAGGTTAAAAAAACAAGCTATAGACTGGGATAAAATAATGGCAAGCCATCTGTCCAACAAAGGCCTTATATCAGGGATATATAAAGAACTCTCAAAACTTGACATTAAAAAATCCAATTAGAAAATGGACAAAAGAAGTATAAAAACATTTGTCAAAGGTAAGGCACGCATTGCAAATAAGGTCATTAAAAGATGTTAACATTATTTGTCATTTGGAAATGAAATTAAAACTATAATGAGATATCACTATATACTTATTAGAACATCTAAAATAAAAAAATAATACAGTGGCCCTCTGTATCGGTGGGTTCCCCATCTGCAGATATGGAGGGTTCTACTGTACTAGGCCATTTCATGTAAGAGACTTGAGCGTTTGTGGATTTTGTATCCTTGAGGGAGTGGGGGGTTGTGTTCTAGAACCAATCCCTTGAGGATAGGGAGGGCCAACTGTAATATCAAATATTGGTAAGGATGTGGAGACACTGGATTGGGAATATAAAATAGTACAGTCACTCTCAAAAATAGTTTGCCAGATTTTATAACACTAAACAGGCACTTTCCATTTGATCAGCAATTACACTTTTGGGCATTTATCCCAGAAAAATTAAAACTTGTGTTCATATAAAATATGTATATGAATGTTAAGAACAGCTTATATAGTAAAATACTGGAAACAACTTAAATGTCTTTAAATGAATGTACAGTTAAACAAACTCGAGTACATCCATACAATAGAATACTTACCCAGCAATAAAAAGTAATGAACTATTGATATACGCAACAATCTGGATGGACCCCAAAGGCATTATGCTTACTGAAAAAAAGGTTTATTTCAAAATGTTACACACTGTGTATTTCTGTTCATATAATATCCTTGAAATGACAAAACTACAGAGATGGAGAACAGATTAGTGGCTGCCAGGACACAGGGACAGGTGTAGTGGGGGAAAGGAGACACAAAGAGGTAGCAGAAGAAAGTTCTTTTGCGGTGATAGAACAAATCTGTATTTTGATTGTAGTGGTGATTACACAAATTTGTTCATGGAAAAAAGTGCTTGGAAACACATACACATACACACAGAGATTAATGCAGATTTTAAAACAGTAATGTACCAAAGTTCATCTCTTGGTTTTGATTTTGTATTACAGTAATATAAAATGTCGTCATCAGAGGAAGCTGAATGAAGGATGCATGGGACTTTTTGTTCTATTTTTTCAACCTCCCATGAGTCTAATATTAGTCCATAATAAAAAGTTTTTAAAATTTGGTACATGAAAACTCAATGAACATATGAAAATTTGATTTGATTTTCTTTGTTGGTAAATATTTTGTTGCTTTTATGTAAGCCCAGAAAGCATACATTTTTATTTGCAATTGTTGATTAGAAAATTGTTGATTTGGTACTTTTGTGCTTGGGGAATAAAGTGGCACTAACACTGCAGTCCCCATGGGTTGATCTGGGCATGCTACTAGGGGAAGAACAGAGTGTGCTGAGGTTGCTCACGAAACTGGCTGCCAGAGTGAAAGATCTGAAAACTGTGATGTCTTCACGTAAACTCAGAGACCCACAGGGCCAGTCTTTTGAGAAATTATTTGGTGTCTGCAGGAATCAGTGTTTTAGATCACACCTGACCAAGTCATCGATTCTAAATGTAGTTTAAGAATTTCTAACAGTTACGCTCATTATATATTTTGTTTACAAGCACGATTCATTTTGGTTCTATTTCCTCCCAACAGTAAATAGTACCCCCTAAATCTGTATTGTGTGTGGGGTTACCATCTTTTTCATTATTACACGTTTAAAGTGTAATAATCTTAAAATTATATTTCCAATAGGCAACATATTGTGACTTAATACAGGAAGTTTGGATCATAACTTAATATTGGGTAAAACAGGAAAGATGATTTAAAATTTTCAGTACAATCAGAAATCTGAAAAAGTTGGAGAGATGAGGCTTTCTCAGTGAAATTCATGGTGAAAAATATCATAGACCATTCTCTTTACTACTAAACTGGTAATAGCTAGATGCCATCCCAAAATAGTAAATATATTTAGTAGCTTTAACATTGTGTAACTGCCAAAGGTTTAATTCTTTATATTAATGACTGCATAAACCCTCATTGTTTTTGTGGGTAACATTAAAAATGAACAATTCAAACAACCAGAAAATGTTGCATCAACAAAGGAAAAAATACAATGACTAGGAATGAAAAGCACAATTCAAGTCAATATTGCTTGATGATTATTAACTTAAAGTCTATTTACAAGAACCATGGATCAAAAAGAAAAAAAAAAACTATCAACAAAACAAAAACTTGATGAAGTGGAACTTCACTACTTAGTGAAGTATTTAAGGTCAAACCTGTGTTGAGCTTAAAAAGAAACCAGTAATTTGAAAAAGGTATACTTATTGAATAATGCCCAACCAAATGATTCTAACATACAAGATGGGTATTCTGGAATGACTGGCTGAGAAATGAATGCTCTTTATTTTACACTGGAAAGCATAGACCCTAATAATTTAGCAATTTAGTTATTGATCTTTGTTCACTAATTTTATAAGGATAACTGATAGTGAAATAACCAGTAAAAATGAGTTTTAAAATAAGTAAAAGTTTTTAACAAAAAGAATAGAATAACACATGGATGGGTAGGGCCATGCATGGAAACAAATCTATGATGCGGTCATTGGTGGGAAAGGTAGCACTTTTGTATCCTGTACCCACCAATAAAATCTCCTCTCAAAGAGTTTGTTTCTTGGTTTTCTTTGTGCATTAATGACCTGAAAAGAAATGCTGGATTTTGTTTAAAATTAGCAGAAAAAAATTATCTAGATGCTTACCTTCTTAGGTTAATTTACAAAGAAATGGGACATGAGTTTGACAACTTGCTCTTTGACATATATGTGTGCTGGATTAGGCAGAGAAAAATGTTGACCAGATTTTCAATTACTGGAATTACTTTTTTTTAAGTCACTAGAACATAGATTAAAATGATGAAACATTGTTTTGCCTAATGGTAAACAGTGATTCTCAAGATTGGCTTAATCAGCCAAGACATTTTAAAAGTAATTTCTTTGTGAAAGTCAAACTGTGAATGCTTTCCCTGGATGCAATAAGAGTGCAACAGAATAAAAGTGTGAGAGTTGTGAAGAGTTGACTTTATTGACAATAAAATTTTAAAAACGTAGTTCAACTACATGTAATAAAAGCCCATATAATCTGTTGTTTTTCTTCCTTCAAAAAGGCCCTTCAACTATTTTTTTCCTAAGGCAATAAAAGACAGCCTTATGATGTTTCTTATGACACAAGTCCTTTGACCTTTCAGCTAAAAGATATTTATTAAAATTTCTACCAGCAGTCCTCTGAAACATTACAGTGTGCTGTCTCTTTGGTAGGGTTCTGGTCATCTTACCTTAGTGACTGTGTTTATAACATTTTCAAAACAATGAAAAAACAACTTCAATTTGTATGCACATTTTTCAGTGAGTTCAGGTTCTCAAAATATTGTTAAACAGGAAGAGAAATTATACAATGTAAATTCAGGTCAGCTCATTTTTATAAAATAAGTAAATTCAGTTATCTGTGATTAAGGAAGCAGGAAAACCTTTTTCATTTTTCCTGATAGCATTTGATTAAAACATTTAAAAATCTCATTTATTCACTCAACCTACTATCTTCTGGCACTTTTCTAAGTGCTTGGCATAATTAGTGAACAAAGCAGACAGAATCCTGGTTTGCTTCCAGACTAAATATTTTCAAGTTAAAATCCTTCAAATTTAAACAATTTTCTCTTACAATGGGCTATCTTAGACCATAGCAGAGACCTTTGGATGGCTATTTCTTTTCTCTCCTACTAGAGCAGATCTTCTGGACACATTCAAGAAACACTGGTCTAGATGAACTCTAACTTCTCTAAGTACAGAGATTGTTTTCTGTTCTTACCAATGCAGTAAGGGTGTTCTTTATGCTCATTTACTTCATACATAGACAATTTTGTGTAATTTTGTAAGTTCTAAAAACGGTCTCACTCTTTATGTGCTTATTTTTAATTTTAATTGGAGAAAAATGTATCATTTAATTTTAGCATTTTATCATACGAAAGTATGAATGGCTTATTTTATTCATCATGTTATCAGGAAAGTATTGGGTTCTGGAGATACAGTCACAAGAAAATAGCACTAGAAAGAAGAGAAAAAAAGAGGACTAGTCCCCACTTCATCATCTTTTGTGCCTTTTTCAGTCCCTCACAGTGAGGTCCTCTGATAGTATCCTATAAATTCTAGTTCTTGCAAATGTCTCAGATGACGGCCCATCTGCACTGACCCTCCATTTATTTCAGCTTAGTGGTGGTTATTCTGCAAGTTGCCTACAAATGGGTTCTCATTTGCTACCCTAGTCTTCTTGGGGCTCAACTGCAGTAGCGATCTGGTGTGCTGGTGAATATTTCTTCATTTCACTTCCAGTGGCACCTGCCTCCCTACCTGAGGCTGTGTATCTCTTAATGTTCCTACATGCTGCTCCCCAGGACTGAACTTTCTTGATCTTGGATCTTGCTTTTGTCAGTTTCTCTCCCTGGACACTTCATTTCTACCTGGGCCCAGTGTCAGGTCTCTGCTGCTTTATGAAGAAATCTCCTTAAGGATGACCACCTGTCTGACCCCTGAGCACTGTCCACCCTGGAGTCTTTGATGTAGTGCTTTCTCCAGGCCTGGATCTGCTTGGGAAGCCTAGTGCTTGCTTTTGCTGCATAGGACACCTCATGGATTCATTTAACTCTGGCTCCCTGGGCTATATTCCCACTATCTTTAGCATAGTTACTATGCCAGGTCTCAGCTCCTCTCGCCTTGCCTGGGCTTTTCTAGGAAGAATTTTTATTCCCAATGATTTACCTCCTGAATTTTAACATATAGAGACTTTTTCCCCCTATTACTCCTGCATGTAACTTCCCCTTAAAAATACCTTGGTTGCTTCTCTGGCTTTCATTGCAAGTAAAATATTTCACTCCAGATATCGTTACTTCAGAAAATCCTTTACTGGGTTAATTTTAAACACAAAATTTTAAGCAATGATTGGGATGCAAAAATATATAATTTACATTAGATAATTTGTCAATATTTTGAGACTGATCAGCATTACGTAGAAAAAAATTAGCAGATCACAAATAGCTGAATTAAATTTGTTTAATGATTCTTATAAAATTGCCACATGAGTAAATAATTTCATTGGAGAATAAAGCTTCAAAAAGAAACTGATGGTAGAATACAATTACAGTCACATTGCTTAGTGAAAGGGGTATGTTCCGAGAAATGCGTCCTTATGTGACTTCATCAATGAGTGAACATCATAGAGTGTTCTTACACAAACTTACATAGTATAGTCTACTACACACCTAGGATGTGTTGTACACACTACTGCTCCTAGGGTACAAACCCGTACAGTATGTTACTGTGCTAAATACTGTAGGCAATTGTAAAACAATGGAAAGTATTTGTATATTTAAACATATCTGAACATAGAAAAGGTACAGCAAAATATTGTATTCTAATCTTATGAGTCCATAGTTGTATATGTGGTTTGTCATTGACTGAACCATCTTTATGCAGATATGACTGTTATTTTTAGTGAGATTTAAATTGGAAATGACTACATATTGGTATGGTTTGAAAGTGTCCTTCCAAAATTTAAGTGGAAACTTAATCTCCAATGCAACAGTAAGAAGGGGGGGAGCCTTTAGGAGGTGATTAGGTCATGAGGGTTCCTCCCCTACAGATGGAATTTAAGGCCTTGATAAAAGAGGTTTCACAAAGCATTTGGCTCCTGTTTGCTATTCTGCTCTTCTGCCACATGAGGGCACAGCAACAAGGCACCATCTTGAAAGCAGAAAGCAGCCCTCACCCAACACTGAATCTGCTGGTGTCTTGATCTTGGACTTCTCAGCCTCCAGAACTGTAAGAAATAAATCTGTATTCTTTATAAATTACCCAGTCTCAGATGTTTTGTTGTAGAAGCACAAATGGACTAAGAAGAAAGCTTCAAGTGAAATGCCCTCATTTATTCTGGAGTACACATAAGTTACATAGTGTGAAACTTTTCTGTGATTTTTTTGAAGACTAAGGAGGTCAGGATTCTGTTGATGCTATATATGAGGATTGTTTGGCTATTTATTAGTTTTACTGTCAACAGCATGTCCTACACACAAAATTTATATAAAACCAGAGCATAAGCATTAAAAGTGGAAAATATTTTGTTAAACTGAGCCTTGTTGACAGCTTTTGAATTTGTTAAAACTATATAAATCATGAGTGATGACTTGTTATGATCACTGAAAGGTGTAATCAAGAGAGACTCTTAATGAAAGCAAAATAAACAATTTCAGTGTCATGGATAAAACATAAAACAAAAATGAAAAAGAACTGTTCTTTTCCTTCCTCCTCTTTTTCTTTGGGAAAGGAAAAGAGCCTGTGCTAGGAGTCTGAAGAGCCATCTTTTTATTTCTAACTATTATCTTGGAAAATATTTATTCCACTTATTATCCCAACAATTTAATTTTTTCTTCTGTAATTAGAAATCACAAAGTGTGCCTTGAGGTTTGTTGTAAGAAGCAAACAAGTCATGCAATATGTAAACAAGTCTCGTGTTTTGCAAACAATGAAGTCATAGATGTACATGGCACATTTTATAGGGAGGCAGGGTACCAGTATTCGAGTCCATGTTTAGATTCTGTCCTTGTAACCTTGGCAGCCACACAGATCAATTTCTACAGCCACACAGAAATCGGTAAGAGTCCTCGATTTCTTACCTCTATATGAGATGGTTCTGAATGACTTCTTAGGTCCTTCCAAATCTAGACTCCTCCCTAATTTCTAGACTTCTCCATCATTTCATCTAAGTAGTTTTTTTTTTTTTGTCGGAATTTAACCTATTGGATTCATAAGATCATTGCAATATGTTAAGTCTCATGATTTTACTCCCACTAAAACAAAAATTATTTCCCATGCTAAGAAAAATTTATACAGTAAAATTGATTGGGTAGAAGTTATATTTGGCACTTTCCTGAAGGACTCCCTTCCCTCATTTTTCTTTGTTTTTGATTTTTTGCTTTATGAAGCCAATTTTTTGAAGGGTTATGTTTTCTGGGTAAGATGAATAAGTCATAATTGTAACTTCTGATAAGAGTACATCCTACTTAAGAAAAAGATGCAGAATTTGAAGGAAAATACCACTATACTAGAAATCTGAATCTGCCTAAAAGTAATTAATTTCATCATGTATATGCAAACTTCAGAGGTAAATGCTATTTTCAAAAAAAACTTTTATCAGACTCAATTAGCAGCTAAATGGGCATAGAGAGGATGTCAGTGTATGAGAAACAATAAGGGGTTGTGTGTTGCCAGAAGCAAGGAGTCAGGCAGATGAGGCTTAAATTCTACCGTCAGGAGATATTTTGGGAGAGGCTAGCTTGAACTGTGTACATATTTGAGTTTAGACATTATAAGACTCTCAGCTTTATTGGAGTTCACTGCAAAAAAGGTGGAAAATCAAAATGTTCTCCATGTATACAATTGCCATGGTGGGTGTTTCCACACCTATTTTATTTGATAGCTCCTAATGGTTGAAGATTTCAGTACCAAGTAGTTTTTATCAGCAAATATGCCTAACAATAACTTTAAAGATCTTTGTAAGGAAGCATATACACTTTTTTTTTCAGTTCAGATGTTTTCTCAGGATAACATGGAGCCCAGTGAAATCACCCATGTAGAAGTAACTCATGTTTTATAGTAATATCTATGAAATGAAATATGATCATCTTCATTGTCTACATAAAAACAAATGAAAGTTATGGATAATTTTTGATAAAGTGAATTATACAAAACATCATTTATATTTTTATATTTGGCTTTGGGACATAAGGCAATACAGAGAACTTAATGTGATGGTGGTGCACACACACACACACACACACAGACACACACACACACATACACAAACTCAGGCACTCTTCTCTGCTTCATTCTTATTCTTTTCTGAGATCAGCCTATAATATCAGTAATCCCCTGTTGGAATAATATAAGAATTTTTTTCCCAAGTCTGCTAGGGAAAACATCTATTAATGTAAGTGTTTCTATTCAAATATTTTTAGAAATGTTTACAAATCCTTTAAATCTAGCAATGATGGTATAATGACAGTTAAGTTGTTGGGAAGAAAACACCCACCCAAAGTAGAAAAATTACCAGTTAAAAATCACAATCAGTCACATCAAAAATTATTTTCAAGGATAATTCCTATTTACCTAATAGATTTTTCCATTAAAAAATTATAAAATATTTAAAAAGAGAAAGCAACATTCAAATAATCTATTTTAGTTTCTTCAGTTTTACAATCAAGTGGTTGGCGTAGATGCTCATTATTTTTTCAGCTCTAATATTCTATGATTTTAGTCAGCATAAGAAATATTAAAATGTGTCCCAATGGTTCATTCAAAAGTTAACTAAAAACGTAGCTTAAAACTGTGAAGCCTGACAATATAACCCTTTTAATTTACAGATAACAAAGGTAAGTCTCAGAGAAGGAAAGTGACCACCCAAGGGTGGGTACCCATCCATTCAAGTATTAATCAATGTCACTGCTTCGGAATCTGCCTGGTCATCAAATATTTTGCTTTGCTTAGTTTGGTTTTATTAAAGACTCCAGAGTCCCAGTCCCCACCTCTGGAAATTTTGCTTTAGTAATTATGGAATGAGATTGGAAATTTCATTGTTTAAAGAGATCCTTAATTTCTGGTTTATAGGTAAAGGTAGCAACCACAGATCATAGCAGACGACCTGGGCTACAGTGCTGGAGAGGAACAGTTATGTCGCACGGTCCTTGGGCAGGTTTGCCACGGTCACACAGCAGCATTTTCCCAAAAAGGCCCATTATTTTATACCCCAGGGTTCCACCTTCCTGGTGTTTTCTCCCCTCTAGCTGAAAAGTATGTTATGAGAGTGTCTAGGTTATTTTTCTTTGATAGGTTTCCTGTGGAAAAGGATATTTCTAAAAGAAACAAGAATGAAAAGAGCGAATCTATAGCTCTTACTTACCATCTGATCCAAACTCACATTCTAGAAGTTTAATTCTGCATAACTCCTGAAAGTCTCCTTATTGTAAAGTATGGATCTAGACATCACCAGTCTTGGGCCTTTCAAGGCAGTCTGCAATTTGAAATTGCAATTTGAAAATTATTTGCTTTACTCCAGGTCACGGTGTAGAATGAAGTAAATTTCTCTAATTAGAAAACATCATAAGGAAAAGGCTCTTTGAATATTTGGCATAAGAATTGTTTAACCTTTTTTGGTAGTAAGAGAAAAGCTTAAATAGAATTAATATTTAACTAACAACATAATTGGTTTTATACAGAGACAATGGGGAGCAAAGTTGCTTCTAAGATCTTTCATGTAGAATTCTAAGCATCTCAACATTCATATTTCTATCAGTTCTCAGTACATATTTTGTGTGTTCACTGTATGCAATTTGTACCCAAAATATATGTTTCTTTTCCTGATGCTACTATGGGATGTCAATGTTTAGTTTAAGGCTTTTTTTTTTGTAGCACACTATAAGAAACATAGTTCAGTTCTCAATTCAATATTATTCTTGATCTTCCTTGGTTAAAAAAAGTGAATTAGTCTTTTATCTATTAATTTTAGGGAAAAGGTGAGAAAAAGGAAAAAAGTGAATGACTTACCTCTAAATACATACGACTCCAAATAAAGCAGCTAAACTAAAAGCTTACTGCAATTTTAACAAAGAGTAAAATTCAACATAATTTAATGTCTTTTACATCCTGTTTAAGGAATGTTTGTTACTAAGGTTGACAAAATAAATTCATTATTTAGTCTTTTATAAGGCAGTCTCTTGACATTGGCTCTGAGGATCAAGTATGTAGTTAAAGCCATACTAGACTACCAAATGATATATGAAAGCATTTATGAACATTTTATGCTTGCTTTAGAAAGCTGATCTGTTAAACTTGTGACACTTTAATTTTAAAAAGAATAAACACGATCAATGATATTAGTTTATCCTTATTTGGGTTAAGAAACTATTTATGAATTGTATTTAGAAATCTACCAATGTTAGATATGTGTATAATTCTTATTTTTCAGTGTAGCTGGGGGTGAAGGAAGTGGTTAATTAATATATATATGTACCTCAAATGCTTAAGTGGATACCTATTAAAAGGTATACAAAATATAAATAGTGTTATATATTTTCAAAACTTTTAAATAAACACAAAGAATATATAGGTATACATGTTATAATTTCAAAGTCAACACTAGCACATAAGTTTTTCTTATTTAAATACATACTAGGATACTTCCTATTTCAACACATGCACCTACAAACACATGGCCATGCACATAACCTTGCTTTCTGCCACTTGCAAGAAAGTTCGAATATACAATATTATACATTGTTCCAACTTAAATCATATTGGAAAATTAATGAAGATGGCATTAAAAAATTCTGATCTAAGAAATCAAAATACAAGAAAACAATTATTCCGTGGATTAAAAACACTGAAGACTGATGGAAAGTTAAGAATTAAGTTGCTTGTCCCAGTGATCTTGAAAGATACAGAAGAGAGCAGGACTGGCTATAAACACTCGGAATGCTCTGTTTGACAACTGGGACTAGAACTTTTGTAATCTCACAATCCAGGCCAGAGACTTAGATCATTGATGCTTCAGATCGCAAAGAAATTGTATGGCTGTGGGCAGTTCTCCGCAAGGCAGGGGGCGCTGAGGGAGATCTAGATGCCCATCTGGATGGGAGACGGCGATTTGCTGGTCTAGCAGGTCGGGAAAATCCTTTTCCATGTGAAGTTTTCACCATCATGGATTCCTAGGACACAAATGAAGCCATCCCTTATTATATAGGCACCAACAGTGAGTGGGCTTAATACATTATGGATCCCAACTATGGGATTAACATATTAGCAAATTTCCAAGCAAAAACAAGAATTGAAAACTAAAGAAGGTATATGTCTAATATTTGTGGTCTTGGATGTTTTAATCAAAGCAATTCAATTTTAATTGAATTTGGAATATGGCACTTGATAATCTTGTAGCTTTCCTCATACTAACAAATTTTAATACAATTTATCTCTTTGTAGAACTAATTATAAGCATAGGATTCAAAAATTCAACTTAAATAACTTCAATGATGGAAGAACAGATGTTTCTTAGCAGGATATTAGGATATTTTAGCGTTATTTAAAAAATAAAAAGTAATTGATGGAAGAAACTGTTCATTTAAGTCAGATTATTGGAACTTTTAGAGTTCATTAGCAAAAGGCACACAAACTGAATTATTTATCTGATGCTATTTTTTTCACTTAGAATCACTGTTATATCTCTCAAAAGTCTAAAGATCATCAAAATAATTTTAAATACAATTCATTCTATTAATAATGCTTATAAAGAGTTGCTGTCTATACTGGGCATGTTCTGATATGTGAAAACCTTTCCTTTTCTTTCCTTCTCTTTCTTTTATTTCCTTTCTTCTTTTTTTATTTCAATGAAAGAAAAGCATTTTTTGATCTTAAAAAATTAAAAAGCTTTCATGACATTTTATACACTTGGTTCTTATTGATCTTTTTAACCAAGACTGTGCTCTTTCACCTGAGGCTCTTTCAGTGAGGATTGCCTCTATTTCTACTATTTTAGTCAAGGCCTGACACTAACCTGCATTTTCTTTTCTCTCTTTGGAGACTTATTGTTTAGATTTGTTCACAGAGGGGAAAAAACTGAAACCAAAACAAAAGTAAGGATCTGTAATACAGGATCCGCCCCCCTCCCAAACCTCCAATTAACGCAAAAAGGGGAAACATTTAGTATTATTTCTTGTTAGTTAATGAGAATTTTGGTTGTTTATTGTACACAGGTTTCCATTTTCCATCTCTAGCTACAGGACATTACAGGCATTTATGAGTTCAGCTTCTAAGCTTTTACTTTTTTAAGCAGAGAAATACAAAAGCAGGCTAATTATTTGTATCTTCTGTTTTTATCAGAAACAGGCAAGATTTCTGATCAAATGGATGAAAACTGGCATTTTTTCAGGATTCGAACTCCACATAATAATATTTTACACCAGAAGGAATTAACCTGCAGAGCTTAAAACCATGCTGCATACACAAAGCATTCTGTAAGAGTAGAATTTTTGAAGCATTGGCTAATAATAACAATATGCCACCTTATAACATTTTGTAAGTTATGTTCTTAATAATTATATCCTTAAAAAGGGACGGTTGTATAACTCTTTATTGTAAATATCAATTTCTTTGACCTCTTTTTCTCCTATAATTAATGAAGATTATACTCTTGAAATGGACAGGAACAAAAAAGGATAATAGTTTATTTAAATACCCACTTAAAAATTTTTTTTCCAATTTCCATGCTAAGAATATATAGAAATAAGAATGATGTTATTTTTATATAGTATCTTTTAGTTCCATAAATAAAAGAACCCTACTAGGTGCTGTTTCAAATGATGTGTTTTATCCATATTCACCATTAACGTGACTAATCTGATGAGACAGAACATGAATCAAATGCTGAGAATGACTGAACCAACCATAGTTGTTAACTGAAAAGTGAAAATTATTTTTAAAATATTTTCCACACACTTAAAAAAATAAACCTTTAAAAGAATAAAATTCTATGAATCAACCAATGTCCATTCTGAATATTTTGTCAAGAAAGAACAAACATTTGATCTTCTTGAGGTTGAAATTCACTTATTATATTTATGTTATCCCATTTCAAAATTTTAAAAAAGTTATAATGTGCTATTCCCAGTCTTAAAAACTATACCCTAAAAGTTCCTTTTGAGTTATATTTATTCACAAAGGGTCAAAAGCAGATAAGAAGAGGCCAAAATGTTTGCCTACATCCTATTTATACGAATGGGCAATGGATTGGACTAAATATCGATGCACCTCTACCAAACTATGTTATTTGCTTTCTCACCTCTGTTACCTTTTTCTGATCTATTCCTTGCTTCACTTGCTGTCCCCCACACATGGCTGTCTTTTGCTGAAATTCTTGTTTCATTTGGAGCATTTCTAAATGCTGACTTAATGTGGCACCATCACTGACATCAAAATTACATTTGGTCCAATTATCCCGGAAGCGCTTAGAATTTTGCAGTGCAGACCCTGTTGATGTCTCATAGGTTTTCAGCAGCTTTTCCACGACACCATAATTTGACCTGGGATCAGCTGACCTTGGTCGACCAGACAAATTACTTGGTCTCCAATCATGCTCGTGGAGCATATTCCGATAACGGCGAGGATTTACGTGTCCCTGCATTTGTGTGACTAGTCCTGTTGTGGATTTCTCAGTGGGATTATCAGGCACATTTTCCATGGGCACAGGCATGTGGGCACTGGCTTTCCAAATACCAGACACAGTGTCATTTTCTGATATGTTACCTGTGTGAGTAGATAAGGTATCACAGGGCTTAAGATCCTCAGAGTAGCTTTGATTTTGCTGTATTGCATGACAATTTCTATCTGTTCTAAATACAGTTCTGTTAAATTCATCAGTCTTTGCTGCCAGCTTTTCATTCTTTGTAGTTCTTTCAAAGCCACAACTGAAACTTCTAAGTGGGCTACTGCTCTGTGTCACTGAGGAGCTACAGTCATTACTTACATGAAGATCAGGATGAGATTTAGCAGGGTGATCTGGGATCACCATTTCATATTTTGGCTTATTGGGAGTAGAGCAGGTTTTCTGAAACCAAAAAGTGGAGGGACTCTTTTTGGCACCTATACCAATGTCATATGACCACATGCTAAGGCCAACATCTTCTTTACTTGGAGGCTTGCTATCTATTTTGACTTCTGGTGCCAAAGAGGAAAACATGATACCATCTTTCAAAGTCTTCTCTTCATTTGGACGCAACATAGGCATCTCATGCTGCCTCAAAAGGAAGTGAGGATTGCAGTTCCTCTCACTTAGAGGCCCCTCATGGGCCACCCAGCTGTTGTGTTCTAAACTTTCCTTTAACCTTTCATAGGTTTGTTCGGAATCTGAGCTGGGAAAATTTCGAGAGGTGCTTCTTGGAGGAGGAACTGGTGGAGTTTCATTTCTTTGCAAATCAATTGTGTCAATTCCACATTTTTTCCTAGGATTGCTTTGGAGCACATTGGTACAGCTCAGATTCTTTCTATTTTTCTGTTTTTCTTTTTCTACATTAACCGGAAGAATGCACTGGCCATTGTTGATCATGTGGTTCCCACGAGGCACATTAATTACATTTGGCATTTCCTGGAGAAAAGAATCTGACTTCATCCTAAATAATCATAAAACATGCTGTATTAGTTATAATTTTATTTAGGATAAGCTCCCAAAAATACAGTTAGATAAAATGAACAATCTAATAACAAGGTGATTAGTTAACAGTCAAATAGTCAAAAGTAAGTTACTGTATATTTTAAAAAAACTGAAAGAGTGGAATTGGCATGTTCCCAACACAAAGAAATGATAAATGCAGGCTGGGCACAGTGGCTCATGCCTGTAATCCTTGCAATTTAGGAGGTCAAGGTGGGAGGATTGTGTGAAGCTAGGAGTTCAAGACAAGCCTGAGCAAGAGTGAGACCTTCATCTCTACAAAAAATAGAAAAAATTAGCCTGGTGTGGTGGTGCATGCCCTTAGTCCCAGCTACTAGAGAGGCTAAGGCAGGAGAATCGCTTGAGCCCAGGAGTTTGAGGCTGCTGTGAGCTATGACGAGGCCCATTGCATCCAGCCTGGGTGACAGAGCAAAACCCTGTCTAAAAAAAAAAAAAAAAAGAAAGAAAGAAAGAAAAAATAAATGCTTGAGGTGATGGATATTCCAATTACTCTAATTTATTATTATACATTGTATGCCTGTATCAAAACATCACATGTACTCCATAAATATAGACAACTATTACATACCCATAATAATTAAAGAAAAAAACAAAGAGCTCAAGAAAACATTCAAATCCCCTTTAAAATCTGGCATTGTCAAAGCCCTCAAATATGCTTTACATTGATTGTAATGAGGCACTTTCTGTTGTATCTCCTGACAACCATTTTGAAAAAAAAAGTATTTTTATTCTCTGAAGAAGTTCTATAATAAAATTTCAATTTAAAGAAGAAAAGAAACCCCATAGCTTAAGCAATGGATTTCTGCTACAGCAAAAGGAATCACAATCCCTCAAACATCGTTTTTATATAAATCTGCTAATCAAAAACTTCAAGTCATATTTTGGCTTTTATAGTAGAGTCTACTTTTCAGTATTACATTCAAGGCTCTACATACTCTGACCCAAACTATCTTTCCAAATTCGTGGCCCATTTTCTCTATTACCTGAAACTTCACCTACACTCAAATTAGACTGTGTAGTCTTGTGCGTTTGTGCTATTGGCTTTCCCATTTTTATAGGTTTCTCCTGCCATTTCCTTACCTCCTCTCTGCCTACCGAATTCCTATTCATTATGTAATGTGAGCTCAAGTTCCTCCCCTTGGATGTGAAATAACATTTTAAATAGTAAGATAGAAATCTGAATGAAAATGCAATGAGACATGAATAATTCCAAATGGAAGGTGTCATTTAGACTTGAAAGAAAAGTAAGAAATTTTTTTAGATGAGCTGAGTAAAGGGCACATAGACAAAGTGAGCTGTGATAAAAATTGTGTGGCTCTTCAAGGGACAATGAGTACTTTGGTACAGATGGATTATAAAGCAGAGTGGGGAGCATAATGAGAAATGAGAAGGAAACATTAGGTCATGGCAAATCATCATGCCTTTGAATTATATATCAAAGATTTTGAACCTTGTTCTATTGTCATGGGATGACAATAATAGCTTCATATCAGGTGTGACTTATAAAAGAAAATTGGCAGGTAAGTTCTGAGTTATTTAAATAAAAACCTAAATAAAGCAACAATCACAAATCAAACTTACTTATATTGATAAATATACATCATACATATAAATATCTTCAATTTATAAAAGGTTATGAGATACCTTACAATAAAGTACAGATAAGTACTTATTAACAGAGAATAGTACACAAAAGCTAAACGGGCAAGTAGAGGAAAATATTATGTATAAAACATTGTTGGCTAAAAAATCTATTGTAAGTCAGCACAAAAATTTTCTCTGAGCTTCTTAAGAGCTAAGAAAAATAAGGGAACACACCATTGTAGCTTTCTAAGAGAAGTATACTGCCCCACAAGGAGATGTTAATCCTAGAATATTCCATCTTTACTTAACTAATAGAGAATTCCAAATATATTTTTTGAATTTGACTAAAAATTACTGTTACAGTTATCAGAACATATTAATACTAATCGTAGAGAAATAATTGTGTTTTAAGCATAAAATGTTTCAGTAGAACATCATAAAATGTTTCAGTAGAACATCATATATATATATATATATAACTAACACACCATTGTGTTAAATCTGACATATTTTAAAAATGTATTTCACTGGGTTAGCCCAGTTGTATACTCTTCTACTGGCCAATTACTCAAAATTATTAATAAGAACTACATTAGAGGCTACTTGTTAATTTATTATGGAAGATCTACCTTAACTAAACACCAAAAGAGTGAAGTATTCCTAATAGTCAAATTACAAAGAGAATTGGAAGATTTGCTTTAAGAATTAGTGAGCAGAGACATATACAATTGAAGTTTCTATCTCCCATCCAAGAGAATAAATTTTAATAACTCAGTAATTCTCACGAACAAAATGTAAGGAGGAGGCAATTTGGATTCACTAACTACAAACAATATTCTTTTTTATTTCCCAACATAAAATAATCATAGATGTACCAGCCTACCTTCTATGGTTAGACCGCTTTCGAATTTCCTCTTGAAAGCTGCATAATTCTTCACTAACTTTGGCAAGTTCTTCAAGAGCCTTTATATGTATAAGCAATAGCATGTTAGCACTTTGAAATGTAAATATTTCTTTAGAAAGAGTTCTAGGCTAATCACAGCTCACTTACAGTGTTGAGGGCGCCAGAACAGCTCTTGCTCTCTTCCTCAGAAGTCCTCGGGGCAGGCCAGGCCTCACATTCCTTTTGATTGTCTGTGGCCAAAGGATCTATAAATCCTACTTTCGATTTTTTTGTTGCTTTTTGTTCTTTACACATTTGATTTCCTTCACTGAATAAGTTCTGTTCTGTTTTCTTTTCTTTTCCCAGACCATCCCTGTGATTCATCCCTGTAAATTCATATTGTCCTGCACTGGGGTCATCTGGAGAAGATTCCACCATTTTTTCTTGAGTGGTCTTCTCAAGATCTAGACCAATGATCCTAGCACGTTCATGCATATTGATTTTCCTCCGAAGCTTTACTTCCTGGCAAAGCTGTAAGAAAACAAAATTAAAACTTTTTCCCCCCCCCAATTCACTTTATTAATGTTCTTGATACTAAGCAAACTGTTTTGAGTTCTTTTTGCCATATTACTATATTCCACCTGGGTATAATGTTTCTGCCTCCAAACAGTGCTTCTAAAATATGGATTAACTAGAACAGCTTTGATGAACCATAAGACTACTTTTAGTAGGGCAATGCATGGATGGTAACTTCTATATTTATGACTAGAAATCAACTCATTCGAAAATAAAATGAATCTGTATCTATACATACATAGATAGAGAAGCACTGTCACAAAATTTGAACGATTTGAATCTATTACTGGCCGTGCTATCTAATTGCTTTCAGAGAGAAGAATTTAACATTAAAGTCATGTTTTCAAAAATTATGATCCTACTTGTATGCCAACATTTAACACTCTAAATAGTTGACAATCTCATATAGTAAGTCAACTCATTCTGTTCCCTGAGAGACATTTGTCAATCAAAGAATGTTTCCCAGGCTGGCGCGGTGGCTCACGCCTGTAATTCTAGCACTCTGGGAGGGCGAGGCGGGCGGATCGCTCAAGGTCAGGAGTTCGAAACCAGCCTGAGCAAGAGGGAGACCCTGTCTCTACTAAAAATAGAAAGAAATTAATTGGACAACTAAAAATATATAGAAAAAATTAGCTGGGCATGGTGGTGCATGCCTGTAGTCCCAGCTACTCGGGAGGCTGAGGCAGAAGGATAGCTTGAGCCCAGGAGTTTGAGGTTGCTGTGAGCAGCTAGGCTGACGGCACAGCACTCTAGCGTGGGCAACACAGTGAGACTTTGTCTCAAAAAAAAGGAATGTTTCCCTTGGTCAATTACATTGGTGAAGGTTAGATATTACCAAGTTTTGTTTTTTTTTTTTAATGCTAAGGCTATACACATTCTAAAAGTTTCTCATCCAGACTAAAACATAAGTGACAATTCCCTATGTGGCATAATAGAACTTTAAGGCTTTGATCATCTATTAGTCTGTGTTAAAGTGGACCCCAAATTGTACCTTGGTGAGACCTTACTTAAACCTGCAGGCACTCACTCACCTCACCTCTGAATAGAGGAAGGAAGTGGCCTTCTCTTTAGGCTGGAGTCTTGGAAAAGTTTGTCAAATTTTAAAAGAGACTGTCAGAGAACTATTAACCAAACAACTCTACATTCCACAATCAATATCTGCACTACATGTATTATTTAAGGATATAACAGATTTACTGCTACTTAATATTTACTCAAAACTTAGTAGAGAGAAGTACTATACACAGTTGATGCCTAAAAGATATATGGTGCATTTATTTTTCTAATACTAATAAATTTATTAGTATTTATTGTATAAAGTCAGGATAGCATCAAACTGCAGCCATCAATCAATTGTTTTGGTCCCGTAAAATTATTTGTATTGAATGGCTTTCTACTTTTGTTTTTGCATACTTTACCTCATATGTAATTTTATGTCATCTTAAATTGTCTTGGAGATTTAGGTGAGGTATAAATACACAAATAACATAAATGTTATTGGTGGAAAACCATTTATTTTGTATAAGGGAATCTGAGTTACCCGATACTCAGCCCTGCTCAATGGGTTATAGGATTATTCTACCAAAGGATATAAGCAGGAAAGATTACAGTGTGAAAAAAAATTTCCCAGATGTCTATCAACTTTATCCAGTGCTTCTATCTGGATTATTCAAAGTTGTTTCAGATGATCTGTGTATGTATATCTTGGTTTTGCAAGAGCAAATGCAATGAGTGTGGATAGTGGCTGAACAGAAAATCATGAGCAACTTAATACCCAATACTGCATCCTCTCATTAGATGATATTATCACTTAAAAGTACTGAAGATATATGTGTATACCTGGGAATCTACAATTCTCTAGCACAGGACTTAATAATTTACATCTGATTTCATACATAGAACTCAGTCATCAATTTTAAACAAATACAGTCTATGATGTTTGTGTCATATTATTTTTCCAAGTGTTGATTTCTTAATTTTAGCTTAAAAAAATAATTGTCCTGATTCTCTGAGACATGTAAAGATACTTTCCTCTCATTTTCCTCACTCTTTCTATGCTTTGTAGCCCATAAGAAGGTACCTTTTATACATGTTTTGGTATATGATAAGGGGAATACAGTGCTGGTATTGTACTCAGGTATAGAAAAGCATCATCTATGGGCATTCTGGGTAGCATATTATCTAAACATATTCCCAGCTATGGAGCTGTATAGTACAAGCAGAAAGACATAAATAGTAGCACAACTCCTCTCCAAGATGAAGAAAAAATATTACAGTAATTCTGCTTCCCTGATGTGGAAAGGGATGATACAATGTATCTATGAGCAACAATCCTATGTTTAAAGCATGTTTAATGCTCACTAATTGATAAGGCTAATACTTACCTTGGACAGACTCTACAGAGTTGTCAGAATAATTATTGGACAATAACAAATTTAACCAGACAGATTGTTTTATCTACATGGCTTAAACAATTGGCTAAACTAATCTTGCATCCCTTAATTATTTTGCTTAGATGCTAGAAAGGTATGAGACTGTTACCAACTGGACCTCCCAAACATTTGGGAGCCAGTGACCCAGGATTACAGATCAATTTCTGATGGAATTGAAGTTCTGGGTTCTGACTTGACCTAGGCATCTCTTTGTTGATCCAATTTGAGTCTCTGTGTAGGGGAGTTAAGGGAGCAAGCAGGACACATTTCCCAAACTATAAAGGGAGAAGAAGTGGATTCTCCTTTCAGTCTCCAATTATACACTACATGCCTGCCTGCTCAGCTCTATTTTAGAGAAAAGGCTTAACAGCTACTTTTCTTTATTTTCCATTTTATTAATACTATGCCAATTTGTATTTTATTCACAATTTAGTACATAGCTGTTAATAAGAAAAATGTTTGCATTATAAACACATAAAGCACTTACTTTGCCTGCAAATAAAGACCAAGGAGTCTTAAAATAACCACTTTGGTAATGTGCATTGTACATCCAATGTATAAGTCAATACTATGGATGTTACCAGAAGAAAGCAAGAAAAGTATAAATAATTTCCAGTTGGAACAAGCTTGACTATACACCAATGCAAATACTTGAAGGAAATATTTCAGGCCTACCAGGCTGAGGGATGGCTAATGGGAATAAAATGACTATTTGTATCAGAGCTGTGACATGTAATTTTTCATAACCCCTTTCCTAATAAGTGTGCCAATAAATGTGGCACACCATGCCAGAATACAGCTCCTGTCCACTGCCACTTTCTGTTTGACATATGATACTCCTTTTTTATACTGATTTATCTTACATGTAACTTCCTTTAATAGACATTACTTATAAATTATCTCAGGAAAGATCTATATTCTAATATCCAGTTGTAATTTTGCTAATATATGTCACAACAATTATGTCTTTCTTGCATTTTACTCGTAGGACCTGGTATTTGAAAACTCATGCAGAATACATATCTCACTTTTGAAACCAAAGCTCTCTAGCCAGAAAATAATAAATTGATATATTTTAGAGTGACATTTCAAGTTCTTAATTTTCATGCAAGGCTATAAAATAGTTCTTAAGGTACCACTGAGTAATATTATGCTATTTTTGGTCTAGTAAATGTCACTGAGACATGCACCTCTTAGGAGGAATAAGGAAAATAGGAATTGTTTCCAATACAAAACAAACTTCAACAGACTTTTCATTCTGAGCTTGAAGTTTATAAGATATTCACAACAAATCAACTTGTACCTCTTCTATCTTCTTCTGCATGATCTTCCACTGACTTTCCCATTCCTTTCTTTCATTGTCAAACTGGTCCAGTAATTCCATCTTTTCCTTGTGCCAGTTAGTCTCTGTGTTCTCCCACTGCTTATGTAGGTCCATGGCAACAGTGTAAGTGTCAGCGAAGAAGTGTTTCTGCTCTTCTTGGCCTTCTCTTAACTGTTTCTTGGAAGCTTGGAGTTGTTTTATTTGAAGCAGTCTCACTTGCCTTTAAAATAATGCCTAATATAAACATAACAAGAGAGAGTTCCAAATCCATGTGCTTTCTGGAAATATATTTTATCATTTTGTTAAGAGCCATTGACATAAGCAAACTATAGAAAAATTGGACTCAAAAGGAGAGATGAGATTACAATAATTTGCTTAGGAAGAAGAAACTAACACAGTCAACAAAGTAGTAAGTGTTGTCTAAAGTTATTTTTTTCCCTTTCTGAGACCAGACAGCAAAATTATAGTGGACATGATGGCTAAATGCACATGTGAGATATAAATATTCCTTTAAGTAACCACTTGATCTAAAAACAGAACTTTTCACGAATATCTAAGAGTGGATGTTTGAAATTCAAATTTATCATCACATCTACACAACTGTGGCAGATTCTGCTGCAATAGAACTACCCTTTCTGTTCTGATGCAACCTGATTATGTATTTCTGTGACTTAAAGTCCTGAGCCCATGCTTGTCTATAGTCTCCATTCTACATTCAGAGATAAGCCCATACCAAATGTGATTACTGTATCAATTAAGACCCCAAAGTTGGCAGTCAACTTGGCACTGATGTATCAGCAAGAAACCCACCTAACTGATAAAAAATGTATTCATTTTACTTCATCAAGTAAAATCTAAAAGCATCAAAACTATTCCATGAGATATGTTAAAATTTATCCATTCTCTTTTCCTTCTAAATACCATAAACTCTTTAGGACACTGAATACAGAGAATTAAAAACAACATTTTGCTTAATTGGCAGGGAATCTTCTATTATATTAAGTAGTAACTGAAATAATTACATTTCTAGCATTCAGTGTATGTGTATTTAAGGTTTAAAGATGGAAAATATTAGATATACAACTTTGTTATAAGTCATCTGAAATTTCTGAGATTTATTTACATTAAAATGGAGGTATTTACAAAATTGTTATAAAGATTAAATAGCATATTGAATACAAAGTAGTCTGAGAAAATTAAGAAATTTTCCTGTATTTTGTTTTATAAAATTTTGCTTTGATTTCAATTGAAAATGGTTTTTATCAATAAAGTCATATGCCTTTTTTAGTGGGTCAAAAAGCATTTTTAAAATGTCTGAAACTGTGTTTAAGATAATTATGTCTATAAGGAAGTCTAACTCTTCAATTTACTAGTTCATTACCAAAATGCTATAACTTATTAGTGGCAGCCTATGCTAATTATGGACAAAGTTCCCAATGGTCAATAGCTTCAGGGGTGCTGACACTGTAGAATTAAGCCTACATACCCAGGCAGCAAGCACCAATTTTGTACTCATAGAAGATGCATACATATTTCATATCCTAAATAGAAGATAAAAGTCTAAGACTAATTTTATTTTTGTCAGACTGTTCCTTTTATTTTTCTAAATTATCTATCTATTTATTTATTTATTTATTTTGTAGAGACAAAGTCTCACTATGTTGCCCAGGCTAGTCTCAAACTCCTGGCCTCAAGTGATCCTCCCATGTCAGCCTCCCAAAGCGCTGAGATTACAGGCGTGAGCTACTACACCCCATTTGTCAGACTGTTCTGAAAATACATATCTGAGTTGTAATCAGTTTTGAACATATATTTTTTTGAGCTGCAATCTATCAATAAATTATAACAGACTACTAAGAATAAAAAACGTCAGCTCTATATGCAGGGCTCCACCTTCAAAAACACCCTAGTAATATTGGGGTCTATATTGTTACTCTTTTCTCAGGCTATATGCTAAAGACACTGATAATTTTTTCCTATTTCTTTGTCATTGACACTATTATGATTAATTCAGTGAAGAAAAATTAGTAACTTCAGATCTGGCTATTAAAGATGCTATCATATCTCATTTTATCCACTAATCATGCTCATTTCCCATCCTCTCTGTCACCCTTTCTTTTCTGCTGTCCTCCACACCTACAAGCCAGTAACCACAAGTACTTTCCATACCAAATGTCAATGAAGAACTAGCAAAATGAAGATAGTAAAGAATATACAGAGATTTGGTTTTGGTTTGTTTTGGTTAATCTAACGTTCAGTGATCTTGATTAACCAGTAATCTTTTAGGTTCACCTAGCAACTACTTACAGGAAATGTAGACAGTGCTTATCTTGAGACTGGCAGACTGCTTTAAAACTCTATGTAATTAACTATGTACAGAAACTGTCTTGCTGACTAGAAGGTATTTATCATTGGAACTTAGGAAGAGTGGAGTGGCTTGAGATATCAAGAGATAGTTGCAGATTTAACCAAAGAAGCTATAAAAAGGAAGCAGACTAATTTCAAGCTACCTGGAAAAGAGGTGCTATGATATTCCATGTTTTATCCCAATTGTTTTTAAACACTGAAAATGTTCAGAAATCATCATACAGTTTTTCCTACAATTATGTAGCAAATGGCTCCAACTTTTCTTCCTATTCCTAACTCTTCTTGAACCACTTCCACACCACAGTTGAAAAGGTGCCAGCCCTTTCTTTTTTTTTTTTTTTTTTACCTACCAGAAGATCATCCAGAATCCTCTAAATCAGTCTTGCTCTTGGTAACAACTCTATCTGAACCCAGTTAACGTTCTCAAAGCAGACTAACCCTGCACTTATTTGCAAAGAGCCAAACTCATCACTTAATATGGAGAAAGGCCAATCTACAGTTCCCTTTTCCAGGGCCAAACTCCTAATGCCAGGAAATGTAACAGTTATGGATCAAAAACAAGTCTTTGCAAGAAAATTTCCATACAGCAATATCTGTGCCAATTTTTTGTGGGAGGATTTAGTTAGCCTTCCTAGCATCTCTGTCTTGTCATAAATATAAATATCAAATGTAATATGGTCAAATATACTGCTTCCTCTTCCAAAAATAAAGTCGGGGGTGTGGGGCATTGAATTGCGTTGAAGATTAAGTGAGCAAGAACGAAAATGCTTCATAGAAATGCCTAAACACCGTTTGGGATCACAGTGGATGCTTAATAAATGCTTGTTTCTTGGTTTCTTCTGCCTGTCCCTCCTTCCCTCCCTTTTCTTACTTGTCTTTTCTCCCTCTCTCCCTTTCTCCCTTCTTTCTTTCATCTATCCCTCTCTCTGTTTCCTTTCTCTGGAAAACATGGATTGTTTTTAACTTTATTTATTTTAAAAATTGATAGAAGCAAGTCTAATCATGTGAACTTTCATATTCTCCATCATCTTCCTCTGCCCTCAAGTATTTTAAGGATACATGTCAAGTTAAATATTTAGGAGAAAGTTTTTCATTGTTAGTAAAAATCTAAATAAATCTTATATAAAACTGCTTTTGTTATCATTCTAACTTAACTATTTAAAAATATCAGACTAAAGGGGCAAACTTTGTAGGGACAGAATGTTCTGTTATGAGATATTATGGGATAAAGTGGTGCAACAGATTCAAAAACTCAATTTAAGCACTCTCTACTGAGGCAAGAATAAAAGTTTTCTTTGTTCCTAGTTGTCACTCTTTTTCTCCCACAGATACTGGCATCTATGTGGGAGAGAAGGACGGCTTTCTGCTATCTGAACCTCCCTTCTCATGGCTCTTTGGTTCTCCATGTCATTTCACTCCTTCCAGAATTTCATTCAGAATAAAAATTTATTAGAGCAAATGTCAAAGGACAGAGTGAGCTGCGTTACTTAGTCACACATATTCCTCCCCCAATAACTCTAAAGTAGCATTGCATATTCCCTTTTAACTCACTTCCTCTCCCCAAGGCTGAAAGCCAGAATTATTAAGAGTTGTGAGTGGGTTGCATAAGTATGGCGATGGGAGGCAAATAGTTCTGCTAACCTTCCGGCCGACCAGTAAGCAAAATTTAAGAGCAACACAGAGGTCTCGCAATAAATTATTTTCATCCTCCACATTAGTCTTGGTTTGGTCATGGCAACACTTCTTTATCTGAGGGGTGGTGTCCCATTCTTACTACACCTTGGTCATTACCATTTCAGCCTCCATCTGCCCCACTGAAAAGTGGATAGCCAAACACACTCAACAGTGTTAGGACAGGGCACTCCATTCATTGCTACCTCTCTAAGATTTTTGTTCAGAGTACTTGTTTCTTGCTCTACTATTTCCTTTTCCTAACCATATTACTTTTCATATAATTGAAGATTTTTCATTTATAACAGGTTACATATTCCAATAGGTATGCCACATACAGTAGGTACTGCCAATCTCACAATTCCTAGAAGAATCATTAGGCTTGAAGATGCTCTGCTTCTGATTAACTTTGAGGGATTGGGAATTCCCATGCCTATATCTATCAGTGTAATGTACCATTTGGCTCCCAAATTTTCTAGCTATTATGAATCACTTGCATCATTTCAACTAATTAACAGATCTCATTCCTCCCCTATTATTCACTTGCAAATGCATCTTTCCAAAGATCATCATGATTTGATTTTGTTAAAGGGTAAAAGGAAGTTTTTAAAAATTGCTGTTTATTGCTATTTAGCAGGTTTCTCATGCTCCAACAATGTCAGAGAGACACTACCACATGCAATTCTGAATTCATCAACTTTCTCATTTAATTATCTTCTCCTTTCTTGTTTTGTCTCCAGTTATTTACTTAAACAAGAAAACATTCAAACTACAGGCACACTGATTTTACTTCTCTTAACATTTAAAATACAAGCTTTGAAAATATGTTTGGCTTGGTTAAACAAATCTTTAAAATGAACCATCTTGAACAGAAGATATCATTGTAAGGTTCCCTCCTAACTGTACATTATCCCATTATGAATGGCATAGAGGTGGGGTAGGGTAAAAAAAAAAATAATAAAATAAATAAATAAATAATATGAATGGCACAGACTTTAGTTCAAATCACAGAAACACTTATCCTACAGTGAGTACATCATCACCTTAAATGAAATTACATTTATTTATTTTTCATTACAGTTTTCAAATACCAGCAATCTCAAGGCTTGTGAACTTTAATTTGCAAATGTTAAAAACTCCTCATCCTAATAAAAATCACATTCTAATAAATATACTTACTGAAATCCCATAATGAGCATAGTGCTTTTCAAACTACTGAGTAGCAGAGAGTCAGAGAGCGGATGGCCCTGTCAGTCCAGAGTCTGGAAATCCACCCTCAGCAGCTGAACCGCCTCTTCCCAGGGAGTCAGTACAATCCATTACACACCCCACCCACTGTTTTTAAGCCTAGACACAGACGCCAGCACAGGCAGATGTTGAAATCAGCCTCCACGTTAACAGTATCCATAGTTCAAAACATGTTAGCAGCAGCCCCTCTGTATCGTGCCATAATTAGTCACTTGCTTGCAAACTTGCCAGAAAGAAACATACCTTTTTGCACTGGGGAGAAATCCTGTGGATGCTCGACCACTGGTCAATCTAGCAAGGCAAGGGAGCAGAGTGGGTGGCTAGCTGTCCTAAACAGAAGAGTCTCGGGTTGGTGAATCTTGATTCTTTATAAGAAAAGGGAACCCAGAATACATCCAACCATTCCACAGAGCGGTACTGACAAGTCCCTCTGAAACCTTCACCACATTCACAAGTCAAGAAGCTGCTCAGCTCAGTGTCACAGCAGCAGCTGAGACTACCATGACGTCAGTTGCTTGGAGGCGGCCTTCAAGCCACCTCTTCCAACCAGAGCCCTGTAACTTTAGAGCAGCTCGTACTCAGGGTAAACAACTCCAGGTCCAGGACATTTTTAGCTTTTATAATGGAGCCCAGTATTTTCAAACTTGCCAAAAGAGCTGTTGTTAATATCACACGATGACAATGGACAATTTTAGATTTCTTTTACTGGAGTAAACTCATCTTTTATAGGCAAGAATTATCCCCCTCCTTACATACTTCTCTCTCTCCTCTTCCCAGCTAGTGTCAGGAAGTACTCCTCAGAGCCGTTAGAAGTTTATGTCTGGATGTGAGAGAACATGTGTAGCAATTACATATATGTAATCTCAGAAGTTCTGTAAAAAGTAATTGAACTTCTGTCTTTAAATAAAATAGAAATGGGACATAAAGTCCAACCTCATAGCTCTCGTACCTCTTTGTGATTCTGAGTGTGCTGCTTATATCTCCAATGAGAGTGATGTTCTTATGTTAGAGGAAATCAGAGCCTGTGGGAAAGCATGATACTTCTTATTGTGGGAAGACAAAAACCAAAACAAAAACCACCCAATGAGATACCTACGCGCTTGTTTTCAACTGAGGTGTGCCTCAGCCAAATCAGGAAAATAAAGCAGCCCAGGCCTATGGAAAAGCTCCCTAAATCATGATCAAATCGGTCTATCCTGTAAAATACTAGGAGAACTTGCCTCCCCAGCAGCATATCCAGCTTTATTGTAACCTAGCACACACTGCATCGGACGATGTTTTATTTAATTTAGTCAAAGAAAGTCCCCAGAGCAAATTTGTATCTAATTTAGCAAATATACTAAAGTTTAAATAATAAGTTCTTATCCTCAAGTCTGAAGAGCTTCCCTAATGTGGTCTTTAAAGCATAGTATATTCACTTTCATGCTATTTTCATCTGCTTCTAGACAAACATTTCACAGGGAGATAAAAAGTTTAACAATAGTAACCGGCTCGCAGTAGGACTTTACTACATGTAGGACAATTGAATGAAATCCTACGG
>VBSM01000361.1:75348499-75366602 GCA_008086735.1 Cheirogaleus medius
AAAAAAAAAAAAAATCCTACCCTGTGTTTGGAAAGCCTGGCGCCACAATCTCAACAGCAATAACAACAGTTACAGTAATAGCAATTATTCATTGAGGGGCAACTCTGTGAGGCTCTGTGCTAAGTACTTCGAATACATCTTTACCTGAGCTCACCCTCACAGCCATTGTGTCTACAGATACTATTAACCTGATTTTGCTGATAAAACCATGGCTCAGACAGGTAAAGCACCTTGCCAAAGTTCATAGAAACACATCCACCTGGAGGAATAAGGCTTGGAACTGGTTTTCCTGATTGGAGACGCTGGAATTTTGTCTCAGAGATCTCAGTTTCAATTCTACTGCCACCACTCATCTGTCTGATCTTGGAGACTGTTTCTTCCTTAAAGGATAATTATATTTTCTTCAAGAGGCTGTAAGAATATGAGGAATACATACAGTGCCAGGCACACAATAAATGCTAGCTCACGTCTGCCTCCATACTTCTGTGGATAGGAAGATGTTCCTTGGAGGAAGGTTGAAGAGAGTTGCCCAAAAGCACCAATACGGAATTATCTAATCACATCGTTTCTTCTACCCATTCTTCCACTCCAGACTTCTTAATTTCTATGTATCCTCTGTAAACCAAATTAAGACTATTTTCCAAATCCTATCAGAAATTGAGATAATACGTGGCTAAGTTATAGGAGAAATTATTTTGGGCTATCCTTCATACTGTCACTCAGTAATACCCATTTCAGTGCCCTTTTTCATGGATGCTCCAGTAACTGTAGGTGCTTCATCTGCTTCTTGCCATGTTAAAGCTGATCTTAAAATAGTGAAATACATTGGCAAAAATTTTACTCCAAGTTTATCAATTATTCTAGTATACCAACCCTTTCTAATGAATAATTTATATATATATGTGTGTATATACAAACATACATAATCTATAACTTCCATGTCATATTTCATACCCAAAAGAAATAACTCAATTAGATGACTGAATGCAAAGGCAACAGATACTTAGCACAGCTTTCAAACCTTTCCTCTGAAAACTTTTTTAAAAGAAAACTCTAAGAAAAGTTCCTACAATTCTGTATATAAAAAGAATGCATTTAAAAGACTATTGCTGGTGTACTCAGCCGTGCATTGATATTCAGATATCTTGAACTGCCTGACATTTTCAAACAGGTGTCGGAAAGACTGAAAACATTATGGAAAAAATGCAATTTTTTTTTGTGTGTGGGTAATCCAGGTTACTTTTAAACCATGTGAACCTTTACATCTTCAAATATGAAATTCACCCAAATTATTGCTCTATGTTTTGGAAAGAATCACAACATTCATACCTAATGACACATAAATCCTATTTCAATGTAGAACAGATATGTAAAGAAATGTATATAATATTATTTAATGGAAAATAAATGCAGTCACTGTGGCTGCTGTCAAGTAACAAAAAAGAAAATTCTAAAAAGGACTCGAAAAGATCTATATTAATAAGATCTATTAAGCCACAAACAAAAACATTTTGGAAAGTGTGAAAGAATACTGAGTGCATAAATGTCACTAACAGGTGTCTGCAGACTTACAGAATTTTAGAGACAGAAAGAATCTAGCTAACCTTCTCATTTTACAGGCGAGGGAAGAGGCCCTGATGGTAAGTCATCTGCTCAAGGTCACAAAGCCATTTACTAGCTATGCCGAGAATAGAAACCAGGTTTTCTCATTCCTGGTGGAGTGCCTTGAAGTTTAAAATTCCAAGGAGTTCAAGGAAAAAGAAATAAGAGTGTTGGATCAGAGGGGAGAGTGAGAAGTTGATTTCTGGATGTGCCAACTTTTAAATTCAGTTTCCTTCAATGTCCAAATGAGAGAGATGATACTCTATCTTCCAAGTATGAAATAAGAGTCATATAGCAGAGTGTTTATCTTGATGACTATTTATCTAAAGAGGCTTGTGTCCTTAGCTAATAGAAATTCTGGGTCAAAAAAAAAAGGCAAGAGGATTTTACCTTAGCAGTTTAAAAAATCTGGGGATAAACACAGTAACATGGCCTTAAGCATACCTATACATGTTTATTTCCTTCCCATCCCTTTTTTTGTTTTGTTTTGAGACAGAGTCTCATTCTGTTGCCCTGGGTAGAGTGCAGTGGCATCATTGTAGCTCACTGCAACTTCAAACTCCTGGGCTCAAGTGATCCTCCTGCCTCAGCTTCCTGAGTAGCTGGGATTACAGGTGTGTGCCACAATGTCCCCACATAATTTTTCTACTTTTAGTAGAGATGGGTCTCACTCTTGCTCAGGCTGGTCTCAAACTCTGGAGCTCAAGGAACCTACTTGCCTCAACCTCCAGAGTGCCATGATTATGAACGTGAGCCACCACACCCAGCCCATATTAATCTATAGTTTTCTATCTGGAGGATGGTCCTGAAGTGTCATAAGCAGTTACCCATTTAATCTCTTTACATTACGACAACCCTGGTTGTTATGGGACTGGGGGGCTTCTGATATCTTGCTTGTATAGTTTTCCAGTTGCTTCTTCCTTTACCCTTTTAACCATATTTAACAGTCAAAAGGATATTGAGTTTCTATTTTCAGTGGAAAGGAGATGGAAAAGATTGGAAAAGAATAACTTTTGAAAAACAAATAATTCTTATGCATTTTAAAGTTCAGAGGCTACAATAGGTGACATATTTAAGTAATCTTTCCTTCTTGAATAATGTCTGCCCTTTTGCAAACTTCCAAGTACTTTAAGATATATGATCTCAGTTGTTCAGCAGAACTCTTGAATCTAATATAACTTTCAGTTCCCAAGAAGTCTTGGGTACATCAATGAACATTCCATTTGACAAATATCTGTGAGTACAAACTCTGCGCCAGGTTAGACCAAGAGGATTCAAAGAAGAATAAGAGAAATCCTTACCTTTAAAAAGCTTGATCAACTCTGAAGATTCCCTAAAATGTGACCTGCAGCATGACTGTTCAACCCTGAGTAGCCGCTATCTTGAAATAAACTTATAGACAAATATGGAGAGCCTCTCGAGGGAGTACTTATAGCTTTACACCAACAGGGTCACAGTTTAGTGTTACTCTCAGCCCTAAGTGCACACTGCAATCACTCAGAGAATTATAAACAAAAATAGTAAAGCTGGAACTTTCCCCCAGACCTTTTGAATCAGACCATCCGGTGATGAGGTCTAGGACTTCTGAACTTTTACAAAGTTCCACAGGCAATTCTGTAAAATTTGGTCCCGTGTTATTTGAGTCCTAGAATGGCAGAGTTTCAATTGTGTGCTAATAAAATAAGTTTGACACTCCTCAGATACTGTTTTGGGGTATAAAATTATGAAGGTCACACGAAGGGCATTTATTATCCATGAAAATTGCATATTTAGATTATTGTGTTCCAGCTGATGTACTATGTTCTCAGTGCTAGATGTTTTTCCCTAAAATCATGGGATGCTGGCTCTCTCTTCTATTCTGAAGGCTGGTGACATGTCAACAGATTTTTTTTAGCCAAGCAGATCCGTCATGGGGCTTATGCACAGGCATTTCCAGATGACAGAAATATTCAAAAGAAACAGTTTTGAACCATTTGTTCTTTTAAAGTATTGGTCCAAATTCTGAACAAAACAATAACATATTTGAGAAATGTGAGCTATTTTAAAGTTAGAAACAGATCTTGCTTGTATTTTTCAAATTTGTTTTTAGCATCTCATTATGTTATTTACAGATTCTTAACTTGGGAGATGTTGACAATGATGATAATAAAATCAAAATAATAAAAAGATTTCTCTAGGGCTACCTCTTATTCAGTGACCTGAAAAGAGCCCCGAGAATGCCTGTCTACCACAAGAGGGCCACCCTGAGTCACTTCTCTCTGCTAGGATGTTTCAGCAGTAAAGCATGGTTCAGAGAGGCCATTTAACCAGTGTGATTTGAAAGGTCACAGGAATTAATCCATACTCCCTCAGGGAATTACTAGTCCACCTATATCTTCTACCAGAAATGTCAGATTTGTCACTACTGGGTGACAGTATATATTTCCAGTAATCGATCGTCCACTAAAATAGCACTGATAGAGGAAGCAATTACTGGCTAGTCACATCTCAGCACAGAAAAGAACAGCTAACACATGGAAAGGACTAGAGGGAACAAGTCGATATAGGTAAGCTCTGATTGGAGCTCGGGAATGTTGTCTGTTTCATTCATGGGGCACAGAGCGGGAAAGAGAGGGAAGATCTGAATGGGAACTGCATGAGTGGGTGCTACAGTTTGAGCACTTGGTGTTCAGGTGAAAAGAAATGTGGCATCATGATATGAGAAGTCTAAAGTGAAAGAGTCTGGAAATGAAGGTACAGAAAGGGAAGCCCAAAGTCACACTTCGGGATAGCCTCCAGGCCACTCTAATCAGAGGACATCTGAAGAGCCAGCCAGATGTGTTCTCCATGGCCAAGGTCCCCCATGAGTCCACATGAGCCTGTAAACACAATACCTGGAGGGGTGGTTTGCATGTGATCATCTCAAACACCCTTCACAAAATAGTGGTATAGTGCAGGGCAAAAGATACTCAAGTACAGGAAGGAAGCAGTGGGTACTCAGTATATCCCAAAAAGTGGCTGTGCCTGATCCATACACCATATTCTGTTGTTGTTGAAGTTATCTACATTTTGTGCAATAAGATTCCCATAACCTAACTTTTTCTTATCCAACTATTTTGAATCCACCCTACCATTTTGAATCTACTCACTTTCTACAAATATCAGTATTTTCAAACAGTTAATTTTGAATCAATTACATTCCCTCTAAAGAAAGGAGTGTGAGCAGAGACATGTTTCCCCTTCTGGAGAGCTTTCTCACCTCAATATTTGTGAGGTCCAACGATAGGGGAACCTCATTTTCCCTTATCTGCTTCCTTTTGGCTGCTTCCCTCTGGCTTTTTTTATTAGATGAAACCTAAACATGTGAGAGTCATACTAAGGCCCTCTATGCACTGGCTCTGGAGTCAGAGCAGATACACATTCCCTTTCCGGTAAAGGTGCTCGGATGCCCAGGAGTCATCTAAAATTTGGAATAAATTAATTTTGGTAATTTGTCATGTAGAAACTCCTCCTCTGAAGTTCTAAATGACTAATCTAGGCCAATACATAGGAGGCTATTTAAGAAGTCTAACTCTCTTTTATCTGCCCAGGAGTTAATGATACAAAGGGAATTACATAGAATGTGAAAATATTGTTCATGAAAAAGAAGGAAGGGAATTATAAACTACATGTTAAACTTAGTTCTCTGAATTTAAGAAATAAAACACTGTATACGGTATTAAAAACAAAGCTCTTAAATTCTCTTCCCCTACTAAATCATTTGAGGCAAGTGAGTAAATGGATTAGCTTCTCTCTATTCCTTATAACCTTTTAATATTTGAATGCATAGGTTAAGGCAGGTACTTTTGACATGACCTTAACGGGCTGACTGTAAAGGTGTATCATGTTGGACAAACTCAGAAAGGAATGACATCATTTTCCAGTCTTCAATAATCACTTATGTATCTTGTATGTTAACATAAACAGCTTAACTCAAAACATTTCAGAAGAGACTACAGAAAATAAACATGTAAAGCACACTTTTTCAATAATTAAATTAATTATTAAATTAAATGAAATCAATAATTTCCAGAGCTCTATCTCTGCAGTATGCAGGGTATTAATACTCTTCAAATAGTCAAAAAATCGTACCATTCCCAAATACTTCCAGGTGGCATGCCATTTTGTTAAATTAATCAGTGTTCTAAACTTTCTGAAAGGTTCTAGTTTTTAAATCAGTGTAATGCTCCACTTTACCATTTATTTAATATTTATTTTGGTACAAGATAAAAACATTTTAAGTTATTTATTTACTATATCTAAAACTGTACTGATAATTTGAAGAAAAAATATTAAAATAGAAAAATTTTATGATCTGAATTTGAAATACTCTATATAGAAATTTGGGTTAGACAATATTGGAAAAAACATTTTAACATGCAAGTCAATAAAATTATATGAACATTTTTGAAAAGGCTGAATAATTGCTAACAATCACTGATTATATATTCTTATTTTCTCTTTTCTTTTCTCTTTTTTGTAGATCAGCAGGCAGAGATACAGTCTTAAATTATAGTAAATTTTTACAGTTTTATTTTCAGATATTGCATTTTGATGGTACCTTATTTTGAAAAATAGCTACAGGGAAATACATACAATTATGAACTAAAAAAACTTTTTATCATTTTAACAATGAAATCAAATAATCAGGAAATGCCAATAGATTTAGGTTAATTAAACATCTGAGATAAAAGATAAGATAGAGCTCCTTAGAACAACACAGTGTGGCTTAACAGTGGGTAGCACAAGGTGAAGATTTCTGAAGTTTCTCCTTATTTCTAAAGAGTGTTACATTTGCTGCTCTTAGTCTCTGATCAAGTAGGTTATAATAGTACTCTACTGAAAAGGAGTTCCTGGAAGTGTTTAAAAATTACCCACAGCTTCACTAGGACAGCCACAGATTAGAACTGCCAGTGAGTAGAGAAAATACACCCTTAAGCAGAGAAGGTGTGGATAAAAATGCATTTATTAAGTTACATGGAAAGGACCTTTAGAGCTTCTATAATTTTGCACACACTTTCAAAATGGCTAACATGAAAAACAGCCATCGCCACTTCCCCCTCTCTCAACTGATCAACACAAAAGGACTGTTTAGAAGAATTAAAGATGTTACCACATTTATTACCACAACTACAAAGGTGTTCCTGCCATGTCCAGGCCATAAGGCATTCTTTCTTTGTATAAATTGCCTTCTGAAATTTCACAAGTAGGCTGCTGAGAATATCCTGATCAACCCATGAAATGTTCAAAACGTGTACAAAATCACCCCACCTATCAAAAACCAGATCTAAATTAAGAACATAGATTCAAAATTATCTTCCATTAGACCTAACTGGTATATAACTAGGGTTTAAGCAGCTATGTCTTCATGCATACTGTACCAAATCCCAGTAGTTTAATAAATGGTCAAACTTTTCTCACTTCCTAATACTATCTACTACTTTCACTTCAAACTCTACATTCATTAAGGCATCTGACCCAAAGCATGCCTCTACCAGATGAACTGGGCTGTAGTTCTAAGAGAATGTAACTACAAACACTGCATGAATATTTGGAGTTAAGGCTGAGCTACCAAATTGACATTCCAAACTTTGCTGGCAGCTGATTAGATGCTTATATCCTATTCCAGCACAGAAATTGGAGTGAAGATTGGGGAATGCAGGCCAATACACATTCCAGGCTCAGCACTGAATTTTTCTTTGTTTTATGAGTTTAGTCAGTTATACTTAAAAATAGCCAACCAGATTCCTTTTTTCTTCCATCTAAGCCAAATTAACAAAGACACTCCTGTCTAAGTCCAAGAGTGTGCATGCAAGGATATTTTCTACAATAAAGTTTGCTTTTTTGAGTTTAGTTTCAGTATGATGTTTAAATAACACAGCTTCAAAGGTGCAAACAAAGGATCCCTTGTCTCACTAATTGGGGGACTTTGCTCTCTTGGTGAACAAAGAAGCATGGGTGTTCCTCTTTCAAAACTAGCTTACTACAAAAAAATAATACAGATCAAAGGCGGAGGGGAAGGAGATTCTGGGAACTTTCTCTCTGCAGTCTTGGGCACCATCTTTGTTAAGTTCTCTTCCCTAGTCTATGTTCTGTGGTGTATGAGAGAGACACACAGATATTGGATGGCCACAGAATGGCCTGAAGTTACAGGGAGAAGACAGCAAGGGAAAAAGTCACTTCGTGCCTGCTGGCAATTTGCTGAGACCACCTTCAACCCACTGGTCCCCAACATGTCCCTAGAAATACAGGCAGGTCTGAATGTCCTGACCCTAGATGCATTTCTCATTATGCACCATTATGATGGAAGTATGTGCATACACACAGGCACAGCTGGGAAGCTGTCTATGCAGTGTGTACAGCAGAGTTGGAAAGAACCTCTCTGGAATTCAACCGTATAGGAAAGTTGCCTCACTAACTTCAGAGGAGCTGTCAGAGCGACCCCAAAGCGCTCAGAATCTGCAAGCAGCAGTCAAGTCAGTCCTGTTTCAGCCTACTTTCCCCTCTCCAGTATCTCATGGAGGTTCCATGTATGGAGGGCCTGCATGGGCTTCAAGATTCTCATGAAATTCTTCTACAAAATCAATGCCTTAGGAGTTCATAAATAAGATTAATACCCCTGTTTCCAGAATGACCATAGTTCCTAAAAAGAGATCTAAAGATGAGGCTGGTGTTTTGGTTAGCCCAGACACTTCTCCTTCCATTTTCAGGTTACAAGTTATCACTGAGGTATTTGTACCATCGCTGAATATATTATATTTATGGTGTCATCCCATCTACGAATGCCTAGGGATTTTACTGTAATAGCATGTTATCTCATTGTAGGATCATCCTGAATGCAGTGTGCACATGTGCCTGTATCTCTAGGTGTTTGTGTAACCCTGCACCCATACCCTATTCATCTTGGTTCTCTTTTCTGTTACAGATTATTCCTATTTGCCTATGATTTTGTTCGTTTTAAGAACCTGTATTAATGCAAGGAGAGCTTTCTAACACCACTACCAGTGTAGCAATAGAACTGCTTTGTTCTGAGTGGGCATGCTCTAGAGAGGATCCAGACATCCACGGAGTGACTGGATCTTTACGGTCTACTCAAACCCAGACAGCTGATGATCCCATATCCTAGTATCACATAGTTTATTGTAACCTTTGTTGGGGCTATATAGAATGTGTATAAGTATTTTAGATAATTCAGATATCTAAAAGCAGTGGTTCTCAGGAGTTTTAAAAAATACAAATGCCTAGGTCTATATATTTAGCTTCAATTAATATGAGGTAGGGCCCCAACTAAAAACATCCCAGAAATTCTGATGTGCAGCTAGGTTTGAGAACTACTGATCTAGATATTTAGTTCTTGATTCTGCTTATTATAAAGAAAGCTAAAATTCCAAAGCCAGTTTCTTAAAGTCACACAGGGCAGTGAATATGCATGATGCTTTTGAAGTGAACAAGTGCATCGCATACCACGTTTCTCCACAAAGACAGTATCAGCAATTTGGGCAAAACTATTGTTTGTGATGTGGGATCACAGGTAGCTTGAAGTTCTGACCCTTTCCCTCTAAATGCCAGAGAGCTTCCCAGTCAGTGTGACAACTCACAACACTGCCATACATTTCCAAACGCTCTGTAGGTAGCCGAGAACCACTGCGAGGCTGGATGTATCTGTCTCCAAAGGTAATAAACATTTCAGATACATATCAGCCATCAAACATTTACGTTCAGTTCCTTGAGATGGTGACCTGGATCTAACAGATTTTGTTTTTTAAAGTGGTTGCTATTTCTGAAATCAAATTTTTTAAAAAGTAAACTTGAATCATAATGATTAAACGTGGCATGTATCACATTTCATTCATTTTTCTAATGAAGTTCTACCTAGCCCTTTGAATTTCTAAAATGAAAACCCAGAAGTACCTATCAACAGGTTCTAACTATTTGTTAACCACCTTTCCTCACTCTAGGACTTTCCTCCCCCAACCAAAACAAGCAAAAAAACAACTAAACACAAAACCTAAAACCAAAACAAACCCTATGGAGAGTAAGAACAGTTATTTTAAATTGAACTTTTATACAATTGTGAAGTTGTTTTCTTTTTTCCAAACTAATACTCAAAGGGAAATGGATGTGTGGGGGGGATGAGGCTATAAATAATTAATCGTGGTCTGTTGCAAGCTAAATTCCTGGGATTCAAAAGGATGTTACTTACTAGTGCCAAGTTTTGTGGCAGAGCAAAGTTTTTCCACACATTACTCTTTTTGTTGAGACACAAGTTATTTTACTTTACCAAAGACTTTTCACATCCACCAACCAAACGGTGTATATTTACAAATATGTGACTTCAACAAGTGCTGAGATTTCTGAATCTTGGGTGGCACTGGTGCAGTCCAGCCCGCCACTGGATGTAGGCTGATGAGTTGGACAGAACAAGGCCTTTGGGTACACAGAGTCTCCCCAGGCCACTTTAGGTATGAGGAGAAAGGGGGATGCTCAGGTTCACCAAAGTAAGTTTATATCTCAAGAGCACTTCACACTGGAACTGTACTACTAGCATTGGATTGTGGTTTAATGAAATCTGGAGAATGACTATATAATTTTTCCCTACTCAAAACAATTCACATACCATTTTTATAGCATATTTTCGGCTTTGGAGGCAATCTATAATAAAGGATAGGACTCCAGGCAACAAGCTTGATTAGCAATACATGGCTTTAAATATATGGAACAGCAGAAATGGTTGGTTTGGTGGGAAGCTGATCAAATACAGTAGAATGGGGATAATTATTTTCTAAATGAACTAAGACTTAACCCACTCTCATGCTTCCAAGCATATCTCTGTAAACAGAACACAACAGCATTACATTACTTAGTTTCCACGAAGGTCACATTTCATTTATTCACTATATTTTTCACAGACATGTGTTGGATGTTATCTTGTTAGTCTGATGCAACTTAGCAAAGGTACTTTATAAATCTATATAATTTTTGAAAGTGTGACCAACTTGTGAATGTCCAGCTTTTGAATTACCATAATAGTCAACTACTGAGAAATAATTATGAAAGATTTAGTCAAATTTTTGTCAACCTGCCAATTATTTATCAAGAAGAGTACAAATCAAATTGTAAAAGAAGGAAGCAAAAATGAAAATGACTTATACCAAAAAGTCACACTTGCTTACCTGAAATATTTTAATGCTTGGGCTTCTTATTGAATTTGGTAGTGGTAAGATGAGTTGTGTCTTTTTAAAGAAATTAGCAGTCTTCAGTGTTTTTATAGCATTGGTTACTACAGAAATTATACTTCTTTTACTTCTTGTCTTGAAGGGTGAACAAAATAAATAAACTGAAAATACTACAATGAATGGTAAATGATGAAAGACTTACAGTACAAAAAAGAGTGTAAAAAGGAAGACAAGTTTAAATATTGTTGTGTAAGAAAGTGATGAAAATAATACAAGAATGAGAATAAGTAAAATGATAGGCTGGAACATCTGGGAAGGTAAACGCAAAGACAAAGAGAAGAGTTAATTAATAATAATTTTTAAAACTTAAATTTGTATCAACTAATCTAAGTATTCATCCCACTTAAGATATCCCCCCCTTAAGCCTATATTTATAAAATCTGAAAGCCTGTTATTATACACAGTGCTTTCTCTCACTCTGATTTCCCCTGAGGGTAAATTTAAAAACTACATGCTTATAGTATTCAAAAATCTGCAACAAGGAAACTAAAAACCAATTACTTGATATAATAAATAGAAAAACTAAACTTTAACATATCAAAATCCACCAAGTTTTACCATAAAAATTATTATTTTTTCATAACAAAGCAGAGAGCAACATGCAAGATAAATAAGAGATAGGGTTGCAATTTTTCTTAGTTGTACTAACAGGCAGTTAATCTAATATCATGCTTCTGTGTATAAGCTGATTTTTAAATATAAATGTCTTGCGTGTCATAAAAGCCATGCATGCTGCGGTACTTCCGTGGGTTCTCCAGTGGATACAGGACACCAGGCTTGCCAGCAGGAAGAGCATTGCCTGTTTTGTTTCATAAATTTATCTTTCACGTGGTTAACTCTGACAAAATGCATTGTCTTTAAGTGGCCACCATACCTGGCCAAAGCGGCTCAGTCCAATTCATCCGGTGTGCCTCTACAAATCAGGATGGAGGAAAAATGCTGGTTTTCCCTGTTCTGGAATAGTTATTACTTTTTCTCTGAATTAGTGGTACCTTCAAGCTACAGTATAACACTCCTTCCCCAGTCCTGAGATTCTCCACCAAAAAACTGACAGTGATTTTCTCTGGAAATGATGATCACGTTTATCACTTTAACTTACAATAAAGGGGAGAATTTCATTTGTTCCTTTTGATAGAGCTCTAGACACAAGATCATGTCTCTTTACCACTGGTTTCTATTTAATACATTTACCAGTGGGTATCCATCAATCCAGCTTAGTTATTTTTTAATTTTTATTTATTTATGTTTTTAAAAGCCAGGCCTTCCAGAGCTTTCACCTGGATTTTAATTTTTTTTCTATTTTTATTCTATATTGTTTTTCTTTTTTAATATATTAGAGACAGGGTCTCACTATGTAGCCCACGCTGGTCTCAAACTCCTGGGCTCAAGTGATCCTCCCGCCTCAGCCTCCCGAGTAGCTGGGACTACAGGCACAAGCCACTGTGCCTGGCTCAAGCAATTTTTTAAAATCTTAAACTTAGTTTGGATCTTTGCTCGAAAATCACCAATTAGCATTTGAAGATTCCTATTCAGGACCTTCTTGCGGTTCGATGTGTTAGCAGAGTCAAAGTGGAAAGTGTTGACCTTCCAAAATAATAATGCCTCTTAAGAATCCTTTAACTTTTATACAAAAACTGAGGGTGATGGTGTTAAAACTTCAGAGGGGAAATGGTGACTAGATGATTGGGGTACAAAAACCTCAGGCCTGAAGAAGGACCGTGTGAAGGAACAAGTAGCCGGGCCAGGGGCTTCAAACCCCAGCCAGACTCCGGGCGGGGACTTCCCTAAAGCGGGCGCGGCAGTGTGGCCGCGGAGACGCCCCGCCAGGGACGGCAGCTCCGCAAGCCAGCCTGCCGTCGCCGCGGCTCGCAATAGGCAGAACTGTACCTGACTCACGGATATGGGCTCCTCGGCACCGCGGTCGTCCGCGGACTTGGGCACCTCGAGGCGGTCGATGAAGGTCTGCAGCTCCTTGCGGAAGGCCTTCATCTGCGCGTTGATGCGGTAGAGCAGCTCGTGCTCGCGGATCCGGCTGCCGTCGTCCTCCTCGTCCATGAGTCCGAACAGGTCCCCGTTGGCCACGTAGATGCGCGCCTCGGTGATGATGGTGCTCGTGTCGGCGATGAGGCGGTCGATGGTCTTGCCCAGGCGCTCGGCCTCCGAGCGGATGTCCTTCATCTGCTGCCGGTCGGAGAAGCTCTTGGGCCAGGGCCCGGGCGCCGGGTAGAAGGAGCGGGTGGGCGTGAGGCAGCGGATGTTGCGCACCTCCTCCGAGTCGCTCTCGCCACCGATGGGCCCTTCGCGCTTGCGGTGCGGGGGCCGCGAGTCGTCGTCGCTCTCCTTCTTGCCCGCGTCGCTCTCGGCGTCGCTGTCGCGGGGGCTGCCACGGATGCCCAGGTGCGAGGCCAGGTCGTAGCGCTGCATGTTGGACATGAGCACGCGGTTCTCGTACTGCAGCTGCATGACCTTGCCGCTGAGCTCGTTGATCTGCAGGCGCGCCGCCTTCAGCTCCTCCTGCAGCGCCTCGGTCTTGGCGTTGTCGTGGTGCCGCGCGCTGTCGTGGCTGCCGGACTTGTACTTGTACTTGTTGAGCTCCGCGGTGATGCGCTTGTTCTGCTCCTCCAGGTCGGCCACATTCCTCCGCAGCAGCTCGGTCTCGTCTTCCACCAGCTGCAGGTGCTGCCGCAGCTCCGACAGGGATTCACTCTGCTCCCTCATGAGGGGGTTGGCCGAGCCGTTGAAGTCATCGCCCCTCAGGTCGTCCAGTTCCGCCTTCAAGCCTCTGTTCTCCACCTCCAGTTCGACGATTTTCCGGCCCAGGATGTTGGCCTCTTCCTCCACCAGCCGCAGCCGTAGCTTGAGCTCGGCCTCCCTGGTGCTGGGAGGACCCCCGGCTTCTCCCTTGGGCAAAGGACTGTCCAGATCCCCATAAAAGGATCTGTACTTCTGGAGCTCGTGTTCGAATCTGTCCTTTTCTTTGTCAATCTTGGCCATTTTCTTTCTCATCAAAGCAGCTTCTTCCTTAACGAACTGCAGCTGGCATTTCAGATCTTCATTGTCCTCCTCATTGTGGGGAAAAGAGGAAAAGGACAGGAGATCATTTTTATGCAAATCAGGAAAACCACCCAAAAAAGGACACCTGCAAAAAGAATTTCTTTTTCTTGTAATCAAGATTTATTGACACACAGAGAGAGTAGATGCTGTGTACTTTCTTTGTATCACTTCAGTTCTTTGGCAAATTAGAGATTAGGACAATATTACATCCTGGAAACAAAAAGGGAAAGGAATATGGAAAAAGAAAAACTGTGTTCATCACTATTCGGAGATTATTATATGTTGTAACTGCACACAACTGTTTGGTGGTCATTTTAACAATGCTCCTTTCGCTTGTTTTGTTATTACTGTAATATATATAAACCCTATTCACCGGAAGGAACATGTGGTTAATGTGCACTTGCTGCCATTTATTGAGCACTTACTCTGAGCCCTTGTAAAGTTCTTTACACATATGATTGACCTAATTTAATGTTCAGAGTACACTTATGCATAGGTATTAAATTACTTGGTTTAAAGATGCTCAGTGACTTGTTCAAGGTTACATAGCTAATAAGTGGCAAAGGACTAAGGTGAAATTTGAATTCAGTTCTGTCTGAAACTAAGGCTCAGGTTCATGATTACTGTGAAATCTAGAAAATAATCTGCCTTCCATCTTTATTCAAAGGAAAATTCTTTTAAAGGCCCCTAAGTTGGGAATAACCCATCCAAGGAGAAATTATTATTCCACCTAGCTCACTTTTAAAATAGAATGTACTCCCCACCAGTATAAAATGGATAAAGGTGGTTCTTCCTGGTGAAAGGATACTGGAGTAGAATCTGTAAAAGTTCCTCTCACACATCCTTATGCCAACCTTCAAAGCCCAATCACTAACTAAGTTGAAAAGCACACAATGAGAAGTGGAAATCCATTCTTTCTCTGAGAGCTATTATAGAAGCATGTTACTAGGTCCAAAGACATATCTCCCAAGGACAAATTCCCAAAATTCTCTTTTAAGTATGTACTTTGGGCTAATCATGTAACTTCTGTGAACTTTGGTTCCCTCATTTTTAGAATGGGAATAAAAATGCCTTCCTTAAGCAGTACTCAGAGTCACCTGTGTTTGAGATGCATTCTGGTAAAGAACTAGCAACCACTGGGGAGGAAGGTGAGGAGAATAACGAGCTCCTGCCAGAGATGCTCAGTAAATTAGGCCCAGAGCCTTTGAGATGGAAGAGATGGAGATCAGGGCACAGGTCTCCTGTCCTCCCATCTCTTGATGGAAATATGAAGGATTTGAGAGCTGCTGGGTGTGCAGCGTCTGAACATCACATTCCTTATATCATTAAATTCCCCCATCAGCCTTTCAAGATCTGCTCTTTACCAGTAAGGTTTATTATGATAATACAGCAGAGCACAAGTTAATAAGTGAAAGAGCACAATCTATACAGGCTGATTCCAAAACTCATACTTTCCATTGCACACGTTGCCTCTAGAAAAGAAGCATGAAAGAAGAAAAATAGGGCAATGGGGTCAAAATCAAAGAAATCAGATATGTTGGCTTGTATACTTTCCTCTAGAAGAAGTTTAGAAGAAAGGGGAGAAGCACAGCCAGAAGAGATGAGAGAACCTAATCAGTATGCAGAGAGGATCAGAGGGTATGTCATAGAAAGCTTTGGTGGGAGAATCGATTTCACAAGGGAAGAGAGAAGCTTCACTGCAAGAGACTATGTGTTGTGGCCCTCTCACTTATTCAGTGAGGATGAGACCAAGGACATATTATAATGTTTAAGATTATACCAACAGAGGGATCCAAGATAACCCTGAATTTTTGAGCTTAGGGGTCTCACTGGATTGTATTGCCAAATAACAAGGATGGTGAATGAACAAAGAGAAGGTTTTGTGTGAATAATATGGGTTTAAGTTTTTAAAAATGCTGTCTTTGAGGTACATCAGTGAAAAGATACTGAGTGGAAATAGCTATCACCAAACATGTGAAATCTCAGGCTCCAGATTACAAAGATTACACCTTGGCACCTCAGGTCTAGAGGTGAGGACATGTGAATGAGGTGCACAGAAGTGATGGTTGAAGCTCTTGCAATGGTCACAGAGGTAACCAAAGAGGAGAAGAAAAGAAAGGAAGAGAGATAAGAAATGGTCAAAGGATAGGGAGGGGAAGTCTAAGATCATGTAGGCCAATAATTAGAAACAATGTTTGAATAGAAAGTTGACCAATAGTATCAAATATGCTTTTACATACAGGCTAGGTTGTATTGAAAAGTAAGAGCAGATGAGACTGGGGAGCTAGGTAGGGCTACATGTGGGGTGGAAGTCCTTGATTGCAAGGCAAGGCCTTCATTTGCTAGTACAAAAAAAAAAAGTACATTGGCATATGCGGCAGTTTGATTCTAACCAAAACAGCAGTGGGTGTGATACCAGCCACAGACTGAAGCAGAATAACACTTCACTGGGCTATGCTAAGCAAATTAAAAAAAGAGAAGAACATCTGATTTGTGTATATGTAAGCTCTCCTGCCCAAAGGAATGAAAACATAACAATTATTTTAACACTTGGACATATACTGCAAGTAACAAAGTCATTATGAGGGAAGAAGCTACATCAAGAGGACAATGGGCACAGTAATTATTCTCTTTATTTAAAAATAAATCTTTTTACAAAGTGTGATAATGTCTGCAATGCCAAGAGTTTAAGAACCCTGTATGCCAATATACCTTGTATCCCCATCTTGTAACCTAACTATTATCAGCTTCATTTGGAACTGGGCATAGAAATACTATATACAATTGTTTTAAAAACTAGGAGATTGTATGGGAAGTGCCTGGTCCACAGTAACAGAACAGTAAAGGTTTGCTCCTGTTTTCCATAGTGAATGGTAGGCAAGAAAGATGAAAATGCTCTGAGATATGGAGCAAGTTGTTTCTGATTTTTGTGTCTGTTAAAGACTCGCTCACTCACTCATAGGAAGATACAGATGACTATGAGGAAGGGAGCATAAAGACGACGAAGGGCCAGCAAAAAGTGAGCTAAGCCTGGCTTTGACTTAAAGAGCCACTACTAGAACCTAAACTGCATTCTAATCAATTGCATATATTAACTGATAAAATCTGTACAACAACTCTCTATTAAGATTCCCATTTTATAAATGAAAAACAGAGGCACAGAAAGAATAAGTAACTTGTCTAAGGCCATAACAGCTGGTCTATGCCAGAGATTTCAACCTAGGCAACCTAGCCCTAGAGCTACAGTTCTGAATTGCTATGCAACACCATTTCTCAGTAAATGAAGTCACTGCCGCTGGAGGAACATGTAAGGAATAGATCAAAGAAGCTGAAGCAAATTAACAAAATGAAATACAAAGCTATACGAACAATAGTAGATTGGACCATATGAAATTGCTATTTCTATAGATCAAAATCAATAGCATGTTGGCAATTTCGTGTGGCTCAACCTAGAAAAGGGGGACATAGAAGTATTCAAAAGTGTGCACTGTGCATGCGCAAAGTGCCACACACCAGACACAGACGATTCACAGCTGAATAAGATGGGCCCTGTCTATAAAATGCCCTGGCTAAGATGAACACCTAAACAAGAATAACAATAGAATGGGATGTTTACAGTAATACAAGTATGTGGATCAACGGTCCTCCACCTTGACTGAACAATAGAATCATTTTATAACTTTATAAAATGAACCATTCTATCATGGAGATATCCCATTGGAGACAGCTTTGATCAATCAGACGGGGTGAGTGTTTGAAAAGTGATGATCATAACCTCTGAAAATAAATGTGTTGGAAATGATAGCAGAGACTTCAAATACCAGAACAGTACACTTATAACTATCCCAGGAAGTTTGTGCTCAAACAAAAGCTGGTGGACTACAGGCATCTTGACTTTTGTAAGGTCCCAGACCCCCCTAAAAAACTGATGAAAGCTGTGGATGTCTTTTACAGAAAAGTGCCCACAGCACATGTACATGGAGTGGAAGTCCATAGAGCCAGGAACAAACAGTTAAGAATTCCTAGATTAGAGAATATTGTTGAAAAATAAATAAACTTTAACATAGAAAGTGTAAGGATAGGATAAATGTGGATTAAAAAAAATTAACTGCTGATTAAAACTCACTTAAGATTTTAGAACAATGTTTATGGCAGCACAATTCACTATTGCACGGTCATGGAAACAACCCAAG
>VBSM01000361.1:75366702-75378547 GCA_008086735.1 Cheirogaleus medius
AAAAAAAAAAAAGATTTTAGAACAAGAACCATATAGCATCTACTTTCTAAACAAGGGAGGAAAGAGGATTCATGGCAACATGTGAAATGATCCACTGCAAAATATTTAGACACAGGTGACTAAAGTGATAGCAAAGAGAATGGAAAAGCTGTAGTGACAGAGCATATTTGGACTTATTATGAGGATGAGGAGAAAGGTACAAAAAAGGTGTTATGATCCCAATATGAGACTTTCTGAGATTCTAGAAATGCTGTGGCCTATAAATTTTCTTGTACAAGTATCAGGAGAAAACTTAACCAAGAATAAAGCAAGGACATAGAAGAAAAAGGAAACTAATATGCATTTAATTAATATGTTATGTTTCAAAAAAATGATTGAGATCAACTTTTTCAAACTTTGAATATTTAATTATCACTCTAAAGTTATCTAATGAGAAAATGCCTTGTGATAATTTTTTAAAATGTATTTTTAAAATACATTTAGATTAAATAGATTCCAACTTATGAATCTTACATGTTTAAAAGTCAGTATCTAGACATGTGTTTTTGGACCGCCATAATGTCACTTTTATCCCAATTATTTCTTCTTCTGTTTTAAAATTTCCTTTATTACAACCATCAGCACCTTCTGCTTACCCTGAAAGCAGAGCTAGTCTTTACTGTGGCTGTTTCTAAGGTACTTAATAAGCCCATGTTGAGTACATCTTGTAAGTTTTATTTTTATTCTTTTGTTTCCTTTCTTTTGCTTCTCCACTCACTGCCATAGAGAATCACTTCATTCTAGAACTCTTTAAAGACATCATGAGCTGCTCTCTCCCTTCTGCCATCCCTTCATACAACATTCCTTTCTTTAATCTTCCCCTGATACTATAGGAACAGCCATTCTATTGACCTTATTAATTATGAAAAGAACAAGAGTAGCATCATGGGTACAGCTCTTAAATACAGCAGCACATAAACTACTAATGACATTTTGCTGTGTGCTTACAACGTAAAAGCAAGTATAATAGGGATATTAGTGCTGGCTTTACAAGTAAATACACCAAATTCTTTATACTACCTGTATCTATAGCTACATAATTGATATGCATAATTTAACTTTGTCTATCTGGCCATTATGTTACACAATGGGGTGACTATAGTTAATAATAATTTATTGTATATTTCAAAATAACTAAAAGAGTGGAATTGGAATGTTCTTAACACAAACAAATGATGAATGCTTGAGGTGGTGAATACCCCAATTGCTTTGTATAAAAATATCACATCTACCCTATAAATATGTATAAATATTATGCATTCATAATTAAAAATAAAATTTTTTTAAAAAAACATTATGTCTATTTATAAGTATAGCTTATTATTATATACATTTAGAGATACTTGATGTAATAGTTGAAATTTTATTTCTACATACCTCTGTGGGAGTCTGTTGAGTCTTTTTTTCCGATTTTGGCAAATCTTTGCTTCCTCTTCTTTTTAAGGATAACTGAAAGAAAGCATGAACACATTTAGTTTGGTAAGCTATAATTTTAATTCTATTTTATGTTTTTAAGTGTCCTAATCTCCTATGACAAAACCAAGACCAATAAAAAGAGTTAGTTCAATAATCATAAAGGAGGAACACATTCCAACCAGATAGATTTAGACATATTTTTACCTTGGACTGATGTTGAGGACTTGCAATATAATTATGTAGCTTAAGAATTAACCTTAGGAGAAGGAGTACGTGCCTAGCCCAGAGCAGCATGAGAGTCATACGTTCCGGCTTAGGTTCCCCTAACAAACAGGGTTGCTGCTTGAAGGCATAACAAAGAGTTTGAGCTTTTGCACGTAAGCAAATGTTTCCCAGCCCCACAGCCCTGGGGGTCTGGAGGCCACTTGATAAACATCTTGCCCTTATGGGTACTGCCTGAGCTCATGGGATGGCTGGTTAGTCAATGACGGGTAAGATTCCTCAAGGAGGAACAACCTAAGACAGGCACAGCCACAGGGGGCCAAGAGGATGGGAACAGAAAGTTTCCCTTTGTGGCTGCATTGCTTAATGATGCTTATCTCAACCTTTGGTTTATGGCCGTTGCCTTAAGCAACCGCATTAAGACCCTGAGTCACGGGACATCTGTTTCCTTAGGTCCTAGTCTGGAACTGATGGCTACTGCTGCAACGCTCGTGTGGTTACGTACAAGGAACTAACTGTGAATTTTTAGGGTATAAAAATAAAGCGACTGGTGCTTTTAGACACTCAAGTCTTGTACCATCTTTGTGTGTGTCCGTGTCTTTCTTTTGTGTTTTGTGTTCATCCCCCATCCTGCAAACGGGCCACGGCAGACTGGGATACACATCATAGTACAATGTAGCTGGCAATTATCTAATTAATTTGATAAACACAGGAAACCTACTGTGAAAATGCAGGAAAACAACTCAGATAAAATTTACATTGATGACTCGATAGGCTATATAATTCAAATGAAAGCAAATGCTTATGAGCCTTCCATGTCATTAAAGAAAAAAAAAGGAGAGTAAGTTATTATTTCCAGGGTTGGAGTTAGGTTGCCAGAGGCTCGTAAAGACAAACTTTCAATGAATTTATGTAGAATTTGAAGAATTTCATTATTCCCTCATCCCATATCCACGCAAGCAAAGCACAACACACACACACACACACACACACACATGTAACATGACAGGGAGCAGTACAGTTGCAGTGAAATGGAAAGGGGATGCTCCATGTCCAGGAGCAGGTGGACTGGGAGCAGATTCAGCTCATTGGTGCAGTACAAGAATGTGGGCATTTTCAAAAGGAGCTGGAAATCTGAATTTATGTAAAGTCCCCCACATTTTATTGGTTGATTCTAATTAAAACTCAAATAAACAACACTGTAAGTCAAAGAATACATACCTAGTGCCACATTGTTTCATGGACCAGCAGATTATGATCACTGGTGCTCAGTTGCATTTCTCACACAAATATAATAAGAAGGGTCTCTCTATGCAAATAATAATTACCCATTGTACAAATCTACCATATACCAGATACTGAGCTGGAGACCCAAAGTTCTATTAGATATTGCACCTACCATCAGGAGACTCACATTTAGCATAGGTGACAGGGAAGTAAAGAATGACAGTAGGAGTTGGTAAATGTCATGCTTTTGGTTCTGTGACGCAGAGACGTTGTTTTAGTGGGCATCACCACCATGAGAATAACACTTGCTACATGGCAGATGGTGATAAAATATTTGCTGAACCAATGAGTTAATATAAAATATGAAGGTCTGAAGTCAAAGAGAAGGGTAGGTGTATAGACAGACAGTAAAAGCAGGAAAGGCTTTTCAAAAGAGGAGGATTCATGACTTTGCACAGAACTGAGAACTAAATGCTTCATGTTAATTTCTAACCCATATCCACTATTAAATAAAGGCATATGTTCAAGCACAGAAAGCAGGGGAATACATTGCTGCAACTGTTTTATTCACTATGAAATTGAAACCACAGAGACAAATGAATAGTCCACATGGTTATTCATTTCTAATTCTTTACAGAAAGAAGTTCTTTATGTTGCTTGTATTTTCTTAGAAACAAAAGCTCTGGGGACTGACTCACTAACTAGAAGTGACTTAAAAACTTATCAACAAAAACAGTCCCAAGAATATAGCGAGCTGAACTAGGACACCTGAAACATTCTAGGTAGGAACTACCTACAGGAAGCACTAAATTTGTTTTACTAAATATTTATTGAATGCTTTTATTTTAATTCACCACAGACATTTGTTGAGTTTCTGGCATACATGTGGCTCTGGATGATAAACATATATGACTAAGAAATATTTTACTCTTTCCCCAAAGAGCTAACTGTTTATGATGATAAGAAAGATGTAATTAACTAAACAGTAGACAGTATTAATGAAGGGCAATAAATGAAGAATAAACAAGGACCGAGAGAGCAGAGGAAGAATCTATGATTCCAGATCTGGGGAATCAGAGAAAATTGATCTTTGAAATGTGTAAAATTTCAACAGAAATAAAATTGAGCAAACAGTTTTAGGAAAAAAGATATGGAGGAATGAGTGCAAAGGGCAGCCTTGTAGGTGCACTGATCCCTGAAAAGAAATGATGGGGCTAGGGTCTCTGTAGAGATAGGGTGGAAGAAGGACCTGAAAAGATTGAGGTCAGCTTGTGGAGCTGAGAAATTTAGACTTTATCCTGTGGGCAATGTTAAAACGAGACCTCTAAATTAATATAGGAGAAATGATGAAACTAGGACATTCTTTCCTAAGAGAAATTTGCTATTTTACTTTTATTTAAATATCACTCAAATAGGGGATGTTAAACTCAAATAAAGCTCTGAAAAAAAAGTTTCCCCTTGAATAAAGGTACATCACTTTTAAGGTGCCCCTAGGACTACGAGTACCTTTTAAGTATCACATTTAAATTTTCAATAAATATTTAGTCATCTTTTCATATCCCAGTAAGTTTTAACAAACTTTTTGACTACTATTAAACAAAGATAAGAGATTCATATAGTTAGAGAAAGTCAGAGAAATAATGCAAGTCCACGCAGTCCCTCTTCTGTGTGGATGAAACTGTGTCACCTGCCCCCTTGTCACCCTCCCCCACCCTTATCCACTAAATCTACTAACCTCTGCAATGGGGAGCAGTTTGCGAGGCTGGAATGAAATCTCAGATTTTCATCTTTGTTGGCAAAACAGGCACTTCAGATGGTTCTCTAGATAAATATGTTCAAAACATTTCTTCTCTATTTAATTCTTTGCATTCCCAGCCTCAGCTTGTCCAAAAGAGGCTGCTGTTCTTTTTTATCCTTATGAAGGCCAGGAATTAGAGTTTTGCCAATAATTATGTTTGCACAGCAATTATATAAAATGGATCGTTTGTGTTCTAAAAATGTTTTGAGATTGCCTTTCTCAATTGAAATTTGGTCCACTTCTTAATATGGACCAAATTTTTAGTTACTTAAATAACAGAGAAGAACCTGCCTAAAATACTACCAAAACATACATTATTATGTATGCAGACATGTCCTATGTTGTTGATAAAATTAAAGAAAGAGATCCATTTATTTGGTGACTAAGAAGGAAACTATGGATATATTAATATCAAGGATTTATTGAGGACTAAATATATGCCATGCATTTTTCTAAGCACTTTATATGTATCTACTCACTTAATCTGACAACAGCCTTATGAGCTTGACACCATTATCTGAAGCACACAGAGAACACACTACTCAGCTAGCAAGTGTCAGGATGCAGGTTATCCAGTAACTCTGAACACTGAGTGAACAGTGTAATTGTTCACTCTGAACAACTACATTGTACTGTTACTCCAAAGGAAGAAAAGTGCAATTTAGAAAACAAGGTTATATTACTTCTGAGCATGTCCTTCTCTACGGTAACAGAGCATGACTGCATAGGTTTGGGGTGCCAGTTTATACATATTACATGTGTACAGTGTATTTTTGTATTTTCAACATGGAACCAGCAGAAGTGACACACACACTTAACTGGTTCTCACAGTCAATCTGTAAATACTGGTGACATCAGGGCAACATTGGGAAGGAGACCCAGGCATTGCTGACTGAAGGCTAGAGGGAAACTGAAAGAGGCAGAAGCTCTGTCTCCAACCTGTCTTGGAAGGAAATAGGAGGGCACCTGTCCCTAAAAGTCCTCCTCCTTCCCTTCTATTATATCCTTGACACTTAAGCAAAGAGCCCAGCAGAGGCAGGACAGGTGAGGTGCTCAGGACCTCATTCTCCACTCTCTCCCCCAAAAGGATGAGGCAGGATCCCAAGCTTTATACTAAGGCATGATCTTGGGGGGCAGAGGAGAATGTGGGTGAAGAAGAGGCAGATCCCAGGGTGGTCAGGCCGTGTCATTCTTCTGTGCAAAATCTCCTGGTAGTTTTCTATCTTGTTTGGAGCTGAAGCATGCTTTACTAAGGCATACCAGACCTTGACTACACACTAGATTTATTCTGATAATGTTTTATAAAGACTTTACCAGGCTTCAACCCAGACCAATTAAAATGGATTTTGGAGTTGGGCCTAGACAATCTTGCAAAGCTCTCAGGGTGACTATACTGTGTGGCTGGCTGTGAACCACCTCCTTGCTCTAAGTGGTCACCCCCGCCCAGCATCCCAAACAAGTGCTCCAACCACACTCCTCCACGCTTTCTTTACTGTCACACACATTCTCGAGCTCCTCAAACATGCCAAGCATGATCCTGACATAGGGCCTTTGGGCTATGGTTTCCTCTGCCTGCAACACTCTTCACTATAAATGCTCATGACCCATCCCACAGTTTCTTCACGGTCCCTAATCAGAGAGACCTTCCCAGACCACTTCATATAAAATTACAAGTACTTTCCCCATTCTCTTCCTCTGCATACTCCTCGTCTTCCTAACCCTGCTTTTATTTTTCTCCACAGTTCCTCTCTCCATCTGACTTGTGTGTTTGTTTGTTTCATGTCTGTCTTCCTGTTCTGCAACGTGAACCCCATAGAGCAGGCTCTTGGAATTGGTCTCTGTTATAGCCCCTGCTCTTAGAAATACACCTGGCCCAGAATAGCTGCTCAGTCAATATCAGCTGAATGAGGAAATGGCGACGTCAGCCTTATTTCTTACATAGATTTGTTTTGGAAGAATTACTAAAAGTTGATAAATGATTAAAACAAACAAGTAAATAAAAGTCCATTTTAAAATGTCCACTTAAAAATTCCCCTTAAAGCTGGAAAACTAAAAATGTCTCAACCTTTTCAACAGACTAAAGAGCAAAAACTTGTATAAGCTGAAGAGTATTTAAAATGGACATATCAGATACAGTCGGCCCTCTGTATCTGTGAACTCCACATCTGCAGAATCAACCAACTGCAGATCAAAATATTTGAAAAAAGCAATAAAAAGTAACAAATAATAAAAGATAATACAAATTAAAAATACAGTGTAACAACCTTATTTATAGCATTTACATTATATAAGTAACCTAGAAAAGATTTAAAGTACAGGTCTACCTCATTTTATTGTACTTTGCTTTATTGCACTTTACAGATGCTGTGTGCTTTAGAAATTGAAGGTTGTGGCAACCCTGCATTGACTAAGTCTATCTGTACCATTTCTTCAACAGCATGTGCTCACTTCATGTCTCCATGTCACATTTTAGTAATGCTAACATTTCAAACTTTTTCATTATTATTATTATATCTGTTATGGTGATCTATAATCACTGGTGTTACTATTGTAATGCCACGAGCCATACTCATATAAGACAGCAAGCACAATAAATCGTGTGTGTGTGTGTTCAGACTGCTCCACCTACCATTCCCTGCACCCCCCCTCATACCCCTACTTCTCCTCAGGTCTCCCAATTCCCTAAGTCACAACGATACTGAAATTAGGCCAACATAACCCTATAATGGCCTCTAAGTGTTCAAGAGAAAGAAAGAGTAACAGGTCTCTTATTTCAAAAAGCTAGATCAAAAGCTAGAAATGGTTAAGCTCAGTGAGGAAGGCATGTCAAAAACCCAGATGGGCCAAAAGCTGGGCCTCTTGCACCAAACAACCAAGTTAAAAATGCAAAGGAAAAGGTCTTGAAGGACACTAAAAGTGCTGCTCCAGCAAACACATGAATGATAAGAAAGTAGAACAGCCTATTGCTGATACAGAGAAAGCTGCAGTAGCCTGGATAGAAGGTTAAACCAGCCACAGCATTCCGTTAAACCAAAGGCTAATCCAGGGCAAAGTCCTAACTCTCTTCAATTCTGTGAAAGCTAAGAGAGGTAAGGAAGCTGCAGAAGAAATGTTGGAGGCTAGCAAAGATTGGTGAGTGAGGAAAGAAGCCATCTCTGTAACTTAAAAGTACAAGGTAAAGCAGCAAGTGCTGATGTAGAAGTTGCAGTAAGTTATCCAGAATATCTAGCTAAGATAACTTATGAGGGTGGCTACACTAAGCAACAGATTTTCAATGTAGATAAAACAGCCTTCTATTGGAAAAAGATGGCATCTAGGACTTTCATAGCTAAAGAGGAGAATCCAATGCCTGGCTTCGAATCTTCGAAGAAAAGGTTGACTCTCTTATTAGGGGCTAATGTAGCTAGTGACTTTTAGTTGAAGCCAATCCCTATTTACCATTCCGAAAATCCTAGGGCCTATAAGAATTATACTAAATCTCCTCTGCCTGTACTCTATAAATGGAATAATTAAGCCTGGATGACAGCATATCTGTTTACAATGTGGTTTACCGTATATTTTAAGTTCACTGTTTAAACCTTCTGTTCAGAACAAAAGAATCCTTTCAAAAGATTTCTGCTCATTGACAACGCACCTGGCCACCCACAAGCTCTTATGGAGATGTACAAGGAGATGAATGCCTGCTAACACAAGACCCATTCTGCAGCTCATAGATCAAGGGAGTAATTTCAACTTCTAAGTCTTATTATTTAAAAAATACATTTTGTGAGGCTATAGCTGCCATAGATAGTCATTCCTCTGATAGATCTGGGCAAAGTAAATTGAAAACCTGTGGAAAGGATTCACCATTCTAGATGCCATTAGAAACACCCATGATTTATGGAGGAGGTCAAAATATCAATATTAATAGGAAGTTGATTAATATTAACAGGAAGAAGTTGATCCCAACCCTCAGGGATGACTTTGAGGGCTTCAAGACTTCAGTGGAGGAAGTGACTGCAGATGTGGTGGAGACAGCAAGAGAACTAGAATTAGAAGTGGAGCCTGAAGACATGATTGAATTGCTGTAATCTCATGATCAAACTTTAACGGATGAGGAGTTGTGTTTTTCTGGATAAACAAAATCGTAACCTTAACATTTGTACCCCCATAATATGCTGAAATAAAAAAAAAGTGTTTTCTTGAGATACAATCTACTGCTGGTGACAAGAAAGGATTTAGAATATTACATAAACTTAGTTGATAATGCAGTGGCAGGGTTTGAGAGGATTGACTCCAATTTTTAAAGGAGTTTCACTGTGAGTAAAATGCTATCAAATAACATCACATGCTACAGCGCGAGCTTTTGTTAAAGGAAGAGTCAATTGATGCAGCAAACTTCATTGCTGTATTTTTTTTAAGAAAGTGGCACAGCCACCCCAACCTTCAGCAACCATCACCCTGATCAGTCAGCAGCCATCGATATGGAGGCAAGATCCTCTGCCAGCAAAAAGATTACAACTCACTGAAGGCTAAGATTATATTTAGCATTTTTTAGCAATAAAGTATTTTTAATTAAGATATGCCCATTTTTTTAGACATAATGCTATTGTACACTTAATAGACTACAGTATAGAGTAAACATAGCTTTTATATACACCGGGGAAAAAATTCGTGTGACTTGCTTTACTGCTATATTTGTTTTATTGTGGTGGTCTGGAACTAAACCACAGTGTGTGCAAGCTATGCCTGTAAGGAGAGGATGTGCATAAGTTATATACAAATAGTACACCATTTTGTATAAGAGACTTGAGAGTCCTTGGATTTTGGTATCTGTGTGGGTCTGGGAACCAAGCCCCCTGCAGATACTGAAGGATGACTGGACCTTCGGTCTGTTTTAATACTCTGATTTTTACCAGTCCATTTTTACCAGTGTCATAAATGCAGATTCTGGTTCTCAAAATCATTTTGTAAAGGATATGTGCTACTCACATTCTTGATGGCTTATCTGCCTTTGTGCCTTCTACTCATTAGCTCCTTTCCACAGTTCTTCTCTGGTTACTGGTCCTCTAAGTACCTGAAGCCTCTGCTCCTATCTTCCTCCCCTGAAGCCCAAGTCACAAGGACTCTTCTCCAGGTTGCTTTCTAAAGTGCCTTCTTTTTTGCCTTTACCCATGGAAGGGGTGCTTGGGCAGGCATCAAGTCAATGACTCTTCTGATTCTTTCACTTTCCTTCAATTTGAGGATATGTAATAATTCTGATGTGAACTAAGTTATTTTCCATGTAATATAATTCACCAAGGGTTTACCAAAAATAATCTGGAAATTACGGGCTTAAGAACAGCTAACCTTTGGGCTCCAGCTAGTGTCTATTATGTATTAGACTTAATACTTTTATTAGTGAACGAGGTTTTCCATACATAGTAAACTGTTTATAAAACTAGCTGTATATTTCCCCTCCAGTAGGCAAGTCCATTTCTAATGTGCCCTGTACAAAAGCAAAAAATGGGGCTAGCTGTCTGACTTACTTTGACTAATAAAATGTGGTGGAAGAGATGGCATGGTAGTTCTGAGTCTGCCCTTGAGTGATCTTGCACACTTCTGCTCACTCTCTCTTGGAAACATGCTGCTCCATGCTTTAAGTTGCAGCTAGCCTGCTTGAAGAACAGAGTGGCCCAGTTGCTGCCATTGCCAGCCAATAGTCAGTCAACTTGAGGAAGCAGAGCCTCCTAGCTGATTGTCAGCTGACCACAAAGTCACCCATAAATCCATGTATTTTCGAACAGAATAACCAAAGTAATGGATTGCAGAATTATGAGCTAAATAAATGTTGTTTCAAGCCACTAAATTTTGGGATGGGTTGTTACACAGCAAAAAGCCTACTAATCCATTTATCAAACGTTTTTCACCACTGGGATTAAAAATGACATTAGGCTAATGAACTTAGGCCATAGTCATGAAAAATATTCCTTATTCAAATCCCAGAAAAGCAAAAAAATGAGAGTAAAAGGTCTGGAGAAAGAGTCGAGGGGGTTATCAAACTTACAGAAAATAAAGCTCAATATATTTTTCTTTGCTTTTATTTTTCCCCTACCTTTGCCAATATTTTGATTCCAGAAAAGATTTTATAATTAAACTGAGCTTTAAATAAATTATTTTAAAAGCTCACCCTTTTAGTTCTAAATTATAGATGCTTCTTTTAATAAAAGCAGGTGTTCAATTAGCACCAGAGGCGTGATATGAGTTAAAAGCTAATAAATTTTATCCTAACATTCAAATTTAGTACTGGATCTGAATCACCACATTTGTGAAGTATTTTTTCTGTGTGAACTTAGCTTTTATTCTTTATTTTCAGAAAGAAGTGACATATACATCTTAACAGTGCTTCCCTTGATCTATGTTTCTAATTTATATCTGTTAAGGCCACCCTTAGTTTTAACAAATTTTGCTTTTCCTTCTGTTTGTATAGTTTTCCTAGGCAGGGAAGAAAAATAACTTCAATTTTGGCAAGACTCCTTACTTAAGTCAATTTACACCGTTGAAACATAAAGACAAATAGAAAGGAGGCTATACCCAGAAAATTCTCAATTGTAATTTAAGGATAAGATTTTCCAAACTTCTTATAGTTAAGAAAGCCAGAATTTAGGAAAGAATAGAATGGAGAAAGGAAAAAAATAAAGTCATCATTAATTACCCTCTTCCAATAAACAACCTTGGCAGTTACAGGAAAGGAAATTGATCAACAATGTAAATCTGGGATTTGTTCCCAGAAGGTAATAATAAAAAAATAAATAAAAGCTTCTTATTCTTGGAGAAAATAATGATCCCCTCCTGGGGGATGGTCACAGAGGTACATGTCAGAGGTGAGGACGTGTATGTGGCATACAGACGAGCATGTCATGGAGGTGTAGACTCGAATCTGCAACCAATAAATCAACCCTTTCCTGCCACACAGCTATGTCCTTCCTCCATCCCATAAGTCTAAGCTCCATTCCTATCTTCTGAGTTTTGAGGCTGCCAAACTTATTTTTTATCTCCAGTGAATGCCTAAATAAGAGAAACTTTTAAATCCTGAAAAAGCTATTTTTCTACTCTAAAAATTTTGATCTAATGCCAAATTGAAATAGCTGGGATTATGTTCTTTAAGTTTGTTTTTTTTTTTTT